>JARWIR010000002.1:13199732-14449732 GCA_029959085.1 Nemophila menziesii
AAGGCCCAATTAAAATTTTCGCCCAGGGCCCAAAACTCGGCAGGACCGGCTCTGATGTACACCATCCAACCTTCTCAAGCTCCCCTATTGTCGTACACCATTTCACCACCTTCCCACGCTCCCCTGCTTCCGTACACCATCCTACCATCTCGGCGCCGTAAACCATCCCACCACCACGTTCCCCTGCTACCGCCATTAGTGGACATCACCTCAATCTTCATCACCATCACCGCCCTGCTCACGAAACCGCCGTCGCCTGGATCCCCACCATCACCATCGCAACCCTAGCCTCTCCCCTGCTCACCATCTCTTGACCACCGCCATTCCCGATCTCACCTTCCATCTCAAATGTACTCACCTTTCCCGCCGATCTACTCCACGATGAACAAAGGCCAAACAACCCCATGGTACCTCCTTTCATGGCCATTCTCCACCATTCAGTTCTCACTGACGCACCTCCGGCAAGCGTGAAGCCATAGGGCCATGTGTATATCCCATCGAGGTCAATTCGAATCATGGGTACAACCTATCGTGTTCAAGTCGAAACCATAGGTGGCAATGGGTACAACCCATCGTGTTCCAATCTCACCTTCGAACCAAGCCCCAATCATCGCCAAGAAAACCGTCGCCTGCGTTACCATTCTCCCTAACTTGAAAACGCCGTCAAGCGTGGCCTATTCCAGCGAGCGTGAAGGGATTTTATTTTGTTTTTTTGTTCCATTTTTTAATGGGCCTGGGTACAACCCTGTGTATATGTAAATTGGGCCTGGGTACAACCCAAAGCTTTCTTTTTGTTGTTTGTTTCAATAATGCGAGTGTTTTATTCAATGGGCAGAGATTTCTTGTTTGTTTTTGTTCCTCTTGGGTACAACCCAAGAACAGTTTGCAATTTTTGTTTGTTATTGGGCTATGGGTACAACCCATGATTGTGATTTAGATTGTGATTTAGAAGAGATTTCAGTTTGTTCTTAAATCATTTGCAACCAGTATGAAGAGATTTCGATTTGTTTTGTGTTCAAGCTAGTTTTGTCCCCAGATAGCTATTTATTCGTGATGGGGCCGTACCGTATAGCCATTGGTCGAGATGGGTCCGTACCCATCTATCTATTGTTCGAGATGGGTCCGTACCCACATGAACTTTTACATATAGACAAACTATCAAATAACTTAATGCCAATTAATAAATGAGTTAATACAAAATGTAAAAATCGGCACGGGTCCGTACCCATCAAGAACAAAGGGTAAAAAAGTCAAAATCAAAACCAAAAAATTAAAATTAAGACTTTAATTGAACATTTTTTTAGTCAGGACTTATATTATAAAGTTGGTTTATTTTGGGTTTCAATTAGTATTTTCCTCTATGTGTAATTGATTGAGTATTATCAAAAGATGAATATCATTTTGAAAAATTTCAAATCGTTTATACAATAAAAAATAATTGAGAAAAATGAAAAGATTAGTAAAGTGTATCGTGTCTGTAGTAACGGTGTATTTCATTTAGAGAGTGAGGAACAAGCAAATTTTTGGGAGTGTGAGCCCATCTTGTAACAGCAAAAACAAAGAAGTTAAGGCCGTGTTTGGTTCGTGAAAATAATTGGTATTTTTTGTTTTTATTCTCTATATTTTTCAAAATACCAATAAAAACGTGTTTGGCTAGGGAAAATGAAAACAATTTTTTGGAAAATTAAATGAAATTATTGCTATATTGGAAAACATGAAATCGACGTTTTCCATATTTTCTGAAAATATTGGAAAAGAAAACGAAAATCATTTTCTGAAATTATACTCTAAAAACAAAAATAGAAAATATTTTCAAAAACCATCAAGAACAAAGGGTAAAAAAGTCAAAATCAAAACCAAAAAATTAAAATTAAGACTTTAATTGAACATTTTTTTAGTGAGGACTTATATTATAAAGTTGGTTTATTTTGGGTTTCAATTAGTATTTTCCTCTATGTGTAATTGATTGAGTATTATTAGAAAGTCAAAATTAATTTTTCTGCTCATCTTTTTCATCTTTATGGCTTAATTCAGATCTGTTTCTTTGAATTTGTTGAAACTTTCCACTTATGTCCATATGGGTCCTCAATTACATATAGCTAATTTTCTTATTTTTTAGTTTCCAATTCACTTTTTTCAACTTTCATCCCTTTCGTCATAACTTGTTTTCCCTTCCCAATTGCTGTGATTTCTTAATTCCCTTTCCCGTTTGTTTTTGTTATCTCTCTCCGAGTGGGGTTTGTTTTATTTCAGTTTGGATGGAAGCGATCATACTTCTTTTCGGCTGCATGTCTATGTTTTTGGTTTGTTCTTGCTGCATGTGTCTTCTGATGAGTGATCCCAACTTCTCTGCAATGAAGTTTCATATCTCGGATATGTGCATGTTCGTCTACTGGGTTACTTGGTGGTTTGGGGTCATATGTGATCTCTAGTTTTATACTACCTGTTTTTGGCAAATTAAAGACATTGTTCGACCTGTTTTGATTATGATGATTGATAATTTTGGTGGAGTTCTCGTTGCTACTTTATCTCTTTCTCTCTTGAAAGAGTTACCTTATTCTAATTTAAGGATATGCATTGTTATATCTTTTCTCGTAGGGCTTATGTTTTATAGTTTAATCTCAATTGATCTTAATGATTATTATTCTATAAGGAACAGATGGGAAAATAAATGGAGGAGTTCTTTTGGAATTTATCTTTTGCACAACATCATGATTTCTAAAGATAAGTCTATCTTCCTCTCTTTCATTAGTGTTGGTTCTCTTATGTATTTATCAGAGTCAGGGAATAATATGAAAATTCTCTTTTTCTTGCTACAATTTCTCATTTTTCCAAAAATTCGAAACTTCTTTGAGATAGATCGAGGCCCAGCTGTAATTAATAGAGCCACTTGGATGGGTCTTGAGAGCTGGGATAGCCATCCACTATTCTCACACATGCAGCTGTATTTTAAAGATCAATGGTTTTTTTTTGATGTTATGTACTGTATTTTTCGAATTGGGATATGCTCTATGGATTACTTTCTTTAACATGCAGAGGCTCTATCTCTATTCTAACAGTAAGAGGAATGTTATTACTCTACAATGGGATTATATTATCATTCATGTAATGATTAACTTTGCAATTAATCAATGGGTTATTAGTATCTCTTTGCAGAGGAACTCCAATTTCAATTATTATTATATTGAATCCGCCAATCTAATGCATGGAATGGGAAATTATCTATTGTCATTTCTCTCTACTTTTTGTATTTACACAGCGAATCATATATGCATTTTAATAATTTATGGATCTTGTATTGAAATCCTAAAGGTTACAAGTATGTTTTCTAATCTTGTCCTGTTTAGCTCTTGCCATGATAACTCGATAGAAGGTGTAAATACCTTGTACCTCATTTCTTTAAAAATATATACACATGCAACAGTCTCTTTGCTGTGGTTTTCTAGTTATGCAGATATCTTCTTAACATCACTTGTTCAGATCCAATTGGGTGATCTTGATCTCCCAAATTTCATTTATATGCAGATTTAATCTCATAATGGATTTGAGTATCCTACAGCTAGTGGCTCCAATAATGCTACTTTTCACTTGAATTATTACATCTTTGGACATGTGCAGATATATTGTGTAAGTGGCTTCAGTAAGCTGCATATGTTATGGGTTCTAAAGTTAGGGATGGGTAAACTCGTGAATGGTCTCAAGAAGTTCGGATGTATCTTTTATAAAGATTTCAATGATAGTTTTTGTCATCTAGTTGTTACTGATGGAATGGTTAAGTGGAGAACTAAATGGTTTAATGTTATTGGGGAGATTTTCATGATCTTTCTCAGATTCTTTACTCGTAAGCACACACAAGGAATTTGCATTGAGATTGTTTTTCATCTTAATTGGTTGTTGGGTTGTACTCTATATGAACTTGGCCATCGATCTCTTTTTGAACTAAACCATCGATACTTGTTAAAACTGCTTTTGAACTAAACCATCTATACTTGTTAAAACTGGGCCATCGATCTGCTAACTTCGAAAGTCCAGCTGAGTTATCTGAGAAGATCTATCTAGCCATCTTCAAAATTTTCAGAGAGGAACTTGGAGAAGTGGGAATGAGTATCATTATTTCCAATCAAGCTATTAAAGAAGTGCTTAATGCTCGTGAGGTTGACATTGATGGATTATACAGGAATCTTACACAAGACACAAACTATGATGATGGTACTAATGCTTATGCTCTTAAACTACTTAGTGATACTGCTGTGTTAAGTGTTAATCAAGAGGGACATGGCTTCGATAGCACCATGTACAATGATCAGCTCAAGGAGCTCAGCCCTTCGAATATTAACATCAATGATCCTCCGTCAAACTACCAAGAAGATTATAAAGGAAAAGCTATGCTAATCAGTGATATGGAGAAGGAATACAACTTTGAACCACAAGTAGCCACCCCAAATTCACAATTTGTTCACTTTCGTAACTTTCCTAGAAGCGAAAATGATGAAGAAGTTACTTGGCGTACCAAACCAAGAATGCGAGTGTGTAGACCAAAAGAGAAGTTTACCTGGCCAATGAACTTGAAGCGTAAGTCTGCACCTGCTCATGTACAAGCTGAACCTTTGGAAAAGAGGCAGAAAGTGTGTGTGAATGAATTCAATTTGATGGAGAAGAAAATAAGTGATATGAAGATGTTCGTGGATGAGTTATACTCCAGTTTTTTTAAAGTTCGAGATCAATCCCTCTATAATCAAGAGAAGGAGGAGAATTACTATGTTGGTGATGCACAAATGAATGAAAAGTTAGTGTTTTGTAAGGGTGATGATTGTCAAGGTCACCTCGATGTTTTTTTTAGTGAAGAATCATCTTCTGAAGAGGCTGCGAGTACACAGGGGCTTCCCGTGATGGAAAGTGAGCCTACTATTGCTCAAGTGGATGTCGGCCTGTCCCATAATACGGCCGGGTTCAATGGATAGTGTGCTTGTATGGAATTGTCGAGGAGCGAGGGCACCTTCGACAAAGAGTATGTTTAAGTCCCTAGTTTCAAAATTTCATATCTCTATCGCTTGTTTGTTAGAATCTAAATTAAGGTCTAGTAAGTTATCTTCTTGTACGCATTTTAAAGCTTTTGGTAATTCACACGTAGTTGAACCCAAGGGAAGATCATATATGTCTGGAGGGATTCTATTGTTGTGGAACGATTCCGTTAAGTTAAGGGTCATAAACTCCTCATCTTCTTTTGTAATTGCCGAAGTATTGGAATCAAATAAAGACATTTGGTATTTGGTTTGTGTTTATGCCCCAACATGTGAGAATGAAAGAAATAATTTATGGAAATCTCTTACAAATTGGTATTCAAAAGTGGATACTCCAACTTTGTTCATTGGAGATTTCAATGACATTTCACGCACTTCGGAAAAAATGGGGAAAAGAGGATCAAATTTTGATAGAATCATAAAATTTACCAACTTCATTAATCAAAACAGTTTGATTGACCTTCCAAGCAAAGGATGCTTTTACACTTGGTCAAATAAACGAAAAGGTGAAGAAAATGTTAAAGAAAGACTTGATCGTGGCCTTGCTTCCTTATCATGGTGCGAAAGCCATCCAAATGCTTCAGTTCAAGTACCACCCGCGATTGGATCCGACCACTCTCCACTTATTCTTTCCATGGATACACCCAAATCAAGATTTGAGAAATACTTTATGTTTGAATCTAGATGGTTGGAAAATGATAAATGCAAGGACTTTATTAGTAAAACATGGATTGGACAAGGTAATGCTCTCTCCATTAAAGATTTTTGTGCTAAGAGGGATGCGCTTTGTTTAGCTCTTACGGGATGGAGTAAACAGAATTTTTGTAATAATCGTAAACTCATTGACAAATATCAAAGAGAACTAACTGAACTTCAAAATGATCAAGCTACAGAGGCTAATTGGTTTAAGGAGAAAGAAATATATGAAAAGTTAGAAGAAGCGTGGAGACAAGAGGAGTTATATTGGGCAGATAAGGCAAGAGATCAATGGATTAAGAAAGGGGACAAAAATACAAAATATTTTCATGCCAAAACCCTTTTTAGAAGGAGAATAAACAAGATTAGCGCTATCAAAAATAATAATGGTTCTTGGACTGAAGATGAAGCGGAAATAAAAGATATTATTCGTGATTATTATATGAAACTCTTCATGGATAAATCAGATGCGCAAGGAGCGGATATATCTCAATATATACCTAACAAGGTCTCTGATAATATTAATGAGGAAATTACTAAGCTTCCTGATATTGAAGAAGTCAAAAAAGCGGTTTTCGATATGTCCGGATCCAAAGCTCCGGGACCAGATGGTCTGCCAGGTAATTTTTATCAAGAAAACTGGGATGTTCTCAAAGACGATATCTATACGATTGTTATCAATTTCTTTAAGAATAATACACCCCTCAATGGTATAAATGATACTCTGATTACGCTTATTCCAAAAGGGGATTATCAAGAATCAGTTGCGGATTATAGACCTATTGCTTGTCTCAACTTTAGTTATAAAATCATTTCGAAGATTCTTGCTAATAGATTACATCCGTTTATGGATAATCTTATATCGCCTACTCAGTCAGCCTTCATAAAAGGAAGGAGTATCCAAGACAATATACTAATTGCGCAGGAAGTCTCTTTCTTTCTTAAAAATAAAAGAAAATCAAATAAACACGTTGTTGCGGTTAAAATCGATATGGCTAAGGCTTATGACCAAGTCAACTGGGACTTTCTGGTTCAAACACTTAAATCTATTGGCTTTTGTGAAAAATGGGTCAAATGGATTTATAATTGTATATCTTTAGTCTCTTTTCAAATAAAAGTCAACGGTCAAAGGCTTAATAAATTCTCACCGACTAGAGGAATCCGACAAGGTGACCCCTTATCTCCACTTCTATTCTCGTTACTAACTGAGAGTCTTATCGGCCTTATTAATTATCAATGTCGGGAAGGTAATATCAAAGGCATCAGAATCACCAGAAACTGCCCAAGTCTTACGCATTTACTTTTTGCTGATGATGCTTTATTTTTCATTAATATTGATAATAATGAAATTAAAGCTTTCAAAGATACTATCTCACTTTTTTGTCAAGCCTCTGGTCAACGGATTAACTTTCAAAAATCATCAATTCTGTTTAGTAAAGGAACCCCGGAGCAAGTTTGCGAGGATGTAGCAAAAAGTCTAAATGTAACAAGGACGTCAGCTTTTGGAAAGTATTTGGGTATACCTTTCTCTCTTAAAAGAGCTAAATCAGAGAATCTAAATTATATTAAAGACAAGCTACTTAGTAAATCCTCTAGTTATTTTGCTACTATACTTTCCGACGGAGGCAAGGAGGTTCTTATAAAAGCGGTTCTTCAAGCGATACCGAATTATGCTATGTCTATATTCGAATTCCCTAAAGCACTCTGTAAAAAACTGTCTGGAATTGTTGCCAATTTCTGGTGGGACTCTAATACTAAGAAAAGAATTCATTGGATCAAATGGAAAAAAATTGCTAGAGCTAAATCTATCGGGGGTATTGGATTTAGAGATTTCCAGAAAATGAATATGGCTTTATTAGCTAAAAAAGCCTGGAGAATTATGAATAACCCTGACTCACTGGTGGCTAAAGTCTTAAAAGGCATTTACTCCCCGTTTGATAATCTTCTCAACACCAAACTTGCTAATAAAAGATCATGGAGCTGGACAAGTATCTATAAAGGTATACAATTTATCAAGCACCATTCAATATGGAGGATTGGAAACGGTTTAAATATCAATATATGGAATCAAAACTGGATTGGTAATAATATTATTTTGGAGAAGCCAATAGGATGTGATGTGGAAATAGTAGCACAACTATTTAATAAGGATATGACGGCTTGGAATATGGAGCTTCTTAGACGACTTTTCCCACCAAACATTGTTAGTGATATATGTAGAATCCCTATTTTGCTTCTCAAGGAAGAAGATAAGTTAATTTGGCCTTTCTCAAAGGATGGAGTTTATAGTACAGCATCAGGCTACCATAAATTGGTGGAGAAGGAAGTACAAAGTGAAGCGCAATCATCATCTCAAGGTAAACATGAGAATAGTAGCCTTTGGAATATCATCTGGAAATCAAACGTTATGAATAAAGTAAGATCCTTCGGATGGAAAGTATGCAATGGAGCTTTACCTACCAAACGTAATCTTAAGGTCAGAAAATGTGTAAAAGATGATATCTGCGAATGGTGTGAACTGGATAAGGAAGATATAGAACATCTTTTCATAAAATTCCCTTTAAGTATGGCGATATGGGCTAACTCAAGGTTACAAATGCATATTGAAAAAGAGAAAAAAATATCATTTAGGAGATTGGTTAATGGAAATGCGTAAGAAATATACTAAAAACGGATGGGATCAGAATGAATTTATTGCCTATTTTCTACTCACGATATGGAATATATGGAAAGCGAAAATGAAGGGCTTTCATGAAAATACACCATGGATTATCAAAGACATTTTATTTAAAATTCATTCGGCTATGAACGACCTTTTTGCTAAAAAGAATACTGAAGAAGGGAACCAAGATGAAAGTAATACAAGAGGTAAAGAAGATAAGGAAGTTAAGCTAGAGAATAACCCGATATTGACGGACGATTCAGATTATATATTTATGAGTGATGCTTCTTTTAAAAGAGAGTATGAACCCTCGGGTCTAGCGGCAATTGCAGTTGATAAGGAAGGAAAACTCACTCACAAAATCGTTACTAGATCTTTTGTTAGAAGCCCTATTGAAGGTGAATGCTGGGCAGTCCTTCTGGCTATGAGAAAGACTGCTACTTGTAACCTACGGAGTGTTTCCTTTTACTCCGATAACCTTGAACTTGTTCAAGGTATTTCTAAATGCACAGGTCTTCGATGACAAATCTACCCGTTCATTGCCGAAATGAGGAGCTGGCTTTTGAAGTTCCCTTCCTGGAAGGTTAACTTCGTCAACAGAAAACTTAACAACGTTACGGACCTTGCAGCAAAGAGTGCTAGACGTAATATCGATATCACTGCATGGAAGAGTGGATCTTTAAGCGATTTTTATACTTTCCTTAAGTATTTGTATAAACGTTCTTGATTTGTTACTTTTGACAAAAAAAAAATTGATTGAGTATTATCAAAAGATGAATATCATTTTGAAATTTTTCAAATCGTTTATAAAATAAAAAAATTGAGAAAAATGAAAAGATTAGTAAAATGTATCGTGTCTGTAGTAACGGTGTATTTCATTTAGAGAGTGAGGAACAAGCAAATTTTTGGGGGTGTGAGCCCATCTTGTAAAGGCACAAGCAAAGAAGTTAAGGCCGCGTTTGGTTCGTGAAAATAATTGGTATTTTTTGTTTTTATTCTCTATATTTTTCAAAATACCAATAACAACGTGTTTGGTTAGAGAAAATGAAAACAATTTTCTGGAAAATTAAATGAAATTGTTGCTATATTGGAAAACATGAAATCGACGTTTTCCATATTTTTTGAAAATATTGGAAAAGAAAACGAAAATCATTTTCTGAAATTATACTCTAAAAACAAAAATAGAAAATATTTTCAAAAACCAAAAAAGAGAAATTTTATACATTTTGTATTTTATTTGTTATGTACTCTTATCTTTCATTTATTAATGATAGTGGATTTATCAATGTAAACTAATAGTGCCTAAACTTATAAATAAACTACTATTTTTTATTACATAGTTTTTATATTTGTACCGTATACAATTTATATATATATATATATATATATATATATAGATATATAGAGAGAGAGAGAGAGAGAGAGAGAGAGAGAGAGAGAGAGAGAGAGAGAGAGAGAGAGAGAGAGAGAGAGAGAGAGAGAGAGAGAGAGAGAGAGAGAGAGAGAGAGAGAGAGAGAGAGAGAGAGAGAGAGAGAGAGAGTAAATACCATTTTTGCCCCCTGGGTTTATACGCGATTGACAGGTTGCCCCAAAAGTTTTAAAATGCGACTGGTGGTCCTTTGTGTGTTCTAAAAATAAATGCAAAAGATAATCGAACCACAACCGCAAGTGTACGGTTGTCCCAAGTAGTAATAACTGATAAATCAGATTCGTTCCAAGGACGGATGGTTGATCACAATGTTTAGCAAGTAGTGATTGATGCACTTATGAAAATAACAGATAATAATATGTTTGTTTGATTTTTGTTTATTAAAGCTAATGAATGAAAGACAAATATTAAAATGCAAGTAGAAGCTAAGACGCAAGTAAAATAAGTGAAAACGCAATATGAGATGTAGTACTTGAGAACGCAAGGATCCTCCTAATTTTACTTTCTAACTTATGTTGTTTAAGGGCTAAATCAGTCAATTACAATGGTCGGGATTCTAAATTCCTTATACCCCCGTCAGGGTGGACTATAAGGCAATCCTAAAGTGTCACTAGTCCCGTCAGGGTAAATATGATCCACCGTTGGATGATTAAGATTTCTTACCACTTTGGCCCTAGGATTAACTAAGTTCGTCAGAATCAATAGTTTTTATCCTAGATTGAACAATTAATTCTGTACCTAAACCCCCCGTCAAGATGATCCACACGCCACATATGTGGAATAGCTTAGATACTAATACCTAATTTTAGTTCGCGACTCTAAAATCAGTAAATAATCATAAATTGTCGAAAAGAGTAAAAGACCTGATTTAATTTAATTTAATAGAAACCCAAATTCAACATTCGTTATAAAATAAAACTAAGATTCACCCATTGTTTGTTCTCAAGCACTAATGAAAGCTTAGCTCATATTAAAATTAAAAACTAAATTAAAAGAATTGAAATTCATATTGTTTACAAAATTTAAATACGAAAAGAACCTAATTTCCGGAATTGGAATGACTACGAACGGAGCTATAGACCCACTCCAGCTCTTGTAGCTTCTTCTTTCTTCCTTCTGTTGCTTCTCTCTGGTGTTTAATCTTGTGGAATGTGAATTGTGTGAAAAATAGAAGTCCAGACCTCCTTTTATAAGTAAAAATTCGGACTAGGGCTTGGACCAGAAAATAAAAGCCTAATTAAATGTCCAAGCCCACTTTCTAAGCCCAAAATCCCGTAACTGATGATAGGCCTTCACTAAAACAGCTTTTCCCGATGCGTTACAACTCCGATTGACCTCATTCCAGTTGCTAAAGTTCCGTAACTCGATAAGGAATGATTTCTCTTCAAAGGTCAGCGGCTAAATCATCGCTTAAGCACCTCGAAATCAGCAATCTATGGCCTGGAAAGTGGATTTTCAGCTCTAAAAAATAATATCTTCGGGATTTGTCTTCAAGTCTTGACTCTAATTCACGATCTTTGACCTTCTCCTCGGATTCCTCTCCTAGCTAACATTTAAAACCTGTAAACTTTACACTAAAAATACCAATATTACGCGCAAAAGTTTAATAAATTAAAAGTGCTAGAAATAAAAAGGTAATTCCGGATTATTGAATATTTAGTCCAAAAGTCTATCTAATTAATTAAATAAACACCAAAAATGATGTCTCCCAAGGGTCTAAAATAAGAACAATTAGGGAGACATCAAGACCCCCAACTCAAACCTTTGTCGTCCCGACAAAGTAAAACAAAACAAAGGGGTAGAAGTAAACGTATAAACACATAGAAGCTAGCAAATAAACCCTAAAGCAATTCTCAAAATAAATCTCATATAACAAACTCTAGAAACTAATATACACATACACTAATCATGCAACATCAAACATAAATAATCTCAATCATAAAATTAAAGTCGCAATGCTTGAAGGTTACACTTGTACTCATCTCTGTATGATGGCTATAGGGTGGTCATTAATCCTAACTCGCTTTGAACGCTCCACCTAGTGTATTCCCTATCAACAGAATTATAAATTCACTATGCACTTAGGAATCACGAGGTCTTTACGGTTATAATAATGGCTTAAGGACGGTATGGATGTATATTTGGTAAATTTGAAGTGAGCTTTTGGCTCTCTCCTCACTTACCATCAACAATGTCCTCGAGCTTGAGTTAACGCTCAAAAAGATGCTCACTCACCCATATACGCAACAATTTAGCGTCCCATGTCTACCCACTATAAATAAGATGATTTTCAGAAAATTCCACTTTGCCGGATGTTTTATTCATTCATATTTTTCTTTTTCTTTTCTCTTTTTTTTTTCTTTTTTTTTTTGTACAGAAGCAAACCGGGTACCCGGTTTTGACGAATCCGGGTTCCCGGTTCCTACTGTATGATTTTTCAAAATTTTTCATTTTTTTTTCTTTTTCATTTTTCTTCATTCCCGGCAAAGGGTTACAAGTATATATCATCTGCAATTGTGCTACAATACAAAGCACATCGATCCCTACCCATTTAATTCCCCATATGTGGTCCCACCACCCCAAACTCAAGCTCGAGACATGTCTCAGGATTGTGATTCAAGTGCGGGTCATATGGTCATGCCTAATAATCTAAGGGATAATGGCTTATATCGTGGCTACAAAGAAAAGGCTAAAGGCTCAAAGTGGGCTAAGACGGATAATAATTAATACAAGGGATAGAAGGCTAAAAAGGCACAAATGGCTAACAAAGAACTGCCCCTATCATTTTCCTAAGTACATAGCTTGTCTGTAGTTCATATCTAGGTGGGTTCTCTACTAATTAGGATTTCACGTTCTACACACCAAACATATTCCTTGAGTACAAGCTTACTTCATTTGCATTGTTAATTTTATTTTTCCTATTAATTACCTATGTTCGCATGCAATTGTAAGTGCGTTTTATATCAATCCCTAAAGTCCACTATTTACTATCATAGATTCATCAAAAGTATGCTTAAAGGGATATTTAAAAATTTCTACAGTCAAACGCAACTCCGAAATTTTTTTTATTGAAAGCAAATAAAGCAAATAACACATAAAAATTGGGATGAGGCAACGAACCCCACCCCAAACTCAAAAATGAGTCGTGTCCCCACGACTCGAAAAGACTCAATAAAGCATTTAAACTAATATACACTAAGAGGAAAGTTTAGAAAACGTATCTTAACCAGCGCGAGGCTGGTTATCGGTGTTGCGTTCTGGACCTTTATCTCGCGTAACAGCATCATAAATCGTGTTTTGAAGTGTATTTACGCCTAGGATTAAATTTCGAAGCAGGTCCAGTTCTTTTTTAACGTTTCCCAAGGTAGCAATCATCCTCTCCTGATTCTCTTCCAACACCTGAATCTTCGCTTCCAACTCAGGTACAGTTTTCGCTTTCTTTGATTGAGGAGTTCTTGGACTTCTTGTAGCTCGCGTTGCTTCTTCATGGATGTTCTTGATTGTGCTCAAAGCTATGCTCACACCAACTGAAACAGTATCAATATCTGCGTCCTTACGCGGAATCTTTGCGTCTAGACACAACTGAGTAATAGTACAAGGAAACTTCAGATTTTGTTGTTTCATTGGTGATTTCGCGAACTCCATGATTGTATCATAAATGATCTTAGCAACATCAAATGGTTTCTCCTCCAAAATACACTTAATAACAAATATGTGCTCTTTCTTCAACTCGGAAGTGTGTTTAATACCAAAGAAAGTGGGTATTATGAAACGAGACCAAACCTTAGCACGAGGTGTCAAACTACTGCTGTAAAACTGTCCAGGATACCTTTCACCTTCAGGAATTGGGCTAGTCCCATTAACAAGCACGGTCCCCCAAAGGGGTTCAAAATCAAAAGAAGGGCCATTAAGAGTTTCTTGGAAGGGGCATGTTCCAGAAAAGTTGGGTAGTTTCAATGATTTCCGAATACGTTTAATAGAGAAAGGAACTACCTTTTTGCGGATATCAATGGCATCATGGGAGGTAGCTAAACCTTCGTAAAATTCTCGCACAAAAGTAGGAATAAACTCAAGCTTCCTTTCTTGTAACGCCTTCCAACCAAACTTAGCACATGTCACAGCATATTCCTTGTAATCACTACTCATAATACCCTTAGGAAAATTCGTCTCCTCACCAAATTTCAAAAATTCAATTCTTTCACGAACCTGAGTATTCCAACAAGTGTAAACCCTCTTAGGCTTGTGGGCCCACATCTTCATACGCGGAGGTTTCGTAACGGGTGCTTCCGGAATCTCTTGTTCAGTTTCTTCCTCAATGTTCGTCGCAATTTCCTCTTCTGGTTCCTTCTCACTTTCAATCTCATCAATCAATCTTCTCTTTAGACCTGTGATTTCTTTTCTGTTAGAATCAAGCTTAACTTCGTCAATTTTTCGTTTAGGACGCGAATCAGGAATCTCAATAGCTTGTTCTTGAGAACCACCAATGGTGGTCTTTCTTCTAGGAGCAGTTCTTCGGAAATCACCGGTTCTGTTAGTCATCTCTTTTCACCCCAAACTCAAAACTTCAAATAATGAAAAACTTAGGGAAAAGTTTAGAATTTTGATGTTTTGAGGTTTAAGAATTTAAGAACTAGGTGAAATATGAGATGGGTCTTGGTTAATTTGTATGGGAGAAGAAAGAATTGGGTTTAATTTAAGGAATTGGGTGAAGAAGAATCTTGGGAAAACTAAGGATTTGATGTTATTTTGGAGAGGAGGTGAGTTGATCTTATGTTTTTGTGGTGAAAGAGGGTAGGATTTGATGATATATAGTGTTTTGGTAGATGAATTTCGGAGGTGGGGAGGCTATTGGTGCGTTTTAGGTAAATACTTGCAAAAGAGGCCAAGAAACTAGGTTAAAACACCTCAAAACCGCCTCTCACAGCTTTCAAACCGGGTTCCCGGTTTTGGCAAACCGGGTTCCCGGTTCCGCGTCGCTGTGACGGCGCGGAAAAATAATTGTGGACTCTTTTTTTTTTTTTCCAGGGATTTTTACTCGCCGAAACCGGGTACCCGGTTCTGTGGAATGCGGGTTCCCGGATTTTCTCGATGGCGCGAGTCAAAACGCGCCAAAACGCAGCACCTCAAAACGCTGGACCAGAACTTTTGGATGTTTACAGCTCCGAAACCGGGTACCCGGTTCTGCCAAATGCGGGTACCCGGATTTGTGTCGATGGCGCGAAGTAAAACGCTCGAAAACGCAAGCCACCAAGACGCTGGGTCAGGGATTTTCAGAAATCACAGCACCAAAACCGGGTACCCGGTTTTGCCAAATGCGGGTTCCCGGTTCCGACGCTGTGATATTACCCAAAAACGCCAAGTGTTGCGTTAAAATGGTTGGTACCAGCTCCAAAACCGGGTTCCCGGTTTGTGCGAAACCGGGTTCCCGGTTTCTCCTGGACATCCAACCAATTTTTCTTCTGTTTTCGCCAAATCGACCCCAAACTCAAGTCCTTTTTACCCCTGAAATCATCAAAAACAACTACTCTTCCTCATTTCTTAATAAAAACAATAAAATTACGAAAATCAAACTAATCTAAATTGCAAAAATGTAAAAACTCAGCTAATATACAAGTAATTGGCTTTTGTTTAACGTCGTTAAGCTCGACGGGTTACCTCACGCTTCTAAGGATTCTCGAGGAGATACATGACCTCCCCGGGGTGTGGATCTTCCGAGCGATTGGTATCTTCACCTCCATGGTATATCTTTAATCTGTGACCGTTAACCATAAAGGTACGGTTCTCTAGCGGGTGTTCTATTTCTATCGCCCCATGAGGTGTAACTTTGGTCACTATGTATGGACCTGACCACTTAGATCTTAACTTACCCGGAAAATTGCTGAACTTTGAATTATACTTTAATACTTTTTGCCCCACTTCAAAGTTCTTTGGACGAATCCGATTGTCATGCCATTTCTTTGTGTTTTCTTTGTAAAGTTTGGCATTTTCATAAGCATGCAACCGGAATTCGTCAAGTTCATTAAGCTTCATCATACGATTCTTTCCGGCTAAGATAGGATCTAAGTTCAACTGCGCAATCGCCCAATAGGCACCCATTTCAAGCTCTAAAGGTAAGTGACAAGCCTTACCATACACCATACGATAGGGAGATGCACCAACTGGAGTCTTAAACGCAGTACGATAGGCCCACAACGCATCATCTAACTTCATTGACCAATCTTTTCTTGTAGGACCAACGGTTTTCTCTAGGATTGATTTGACCTCACGATTCGAAACTTCAGCTTGACCATTGGATTGTGGATGATATGCAGTAGATACACGGTGTCTAACTCCATATTTCTCTAGAATAGTCTTTAGATATTTATTAACGAAATGAGATCCTCCATCGCTAATAATCACTCTAGGTGTGCCATGTCTAGTGAAAATGTGTGACTTCAAGAATTTAATCACCACTCGTGAATCATTAGTAGGTAAAGCCACCGCTTCTACCCACTTAGACACATAATCAACAGCTAATAAGATATAGAGGTTACCATTTGAAGGAACGAAAGGGCCCATAAAGTCTATGCCCCACACATCGAATATCTCAACCTCTAACACATTATTGCGCGGTATCTCATCCCTCTTAGATATGTTTCCGGTAAACTGACATCTCGTACACTTCTTAACATATTCATGACAATCTTTTATAAGAGAAGGCCAGTAAAAACCTGATTGAAACACTTTTGCAGCAGTTCTGTCTCCTTTGAAATGTCCTCCATATAATGAATCGTGGCATCCAGCTATAATGGCTTGAGTCTCTTCCCTTGCTACACATCTTCGTATCATTTGGTCAGCACAAACTTTATAGAGGAACGGATCCTCCCAAAAGAACTGTCTAGCACGATGAGCTAACCTCTTTCTTTCTTGATAAGTAGAACCTTCAGGAAAAACACCACTCACCACTAAATTTGCAATATCTGCATACCACGGAGCCTCATAATCTCGAACAACGAATAGACTCTCATCAGGAAACTCTTCTCTAACTGCTTCAGTACCACTATTCATCTCTGAACCCTCTAAGCGCGATAGATGATCTGCAACCTGATTCTCACAACCCTTTCTATTTTTGATCTCTAAATCGAACTCTTGAAGCAATAACACCCATCTGATTAACCTTGGTTTCGCATCTTTCTTCTCCATAAGAAATCTGATCGCGGAATGATCTGTATAAACAATAACTTTCGCTCCAAGGAGATAAGAGCGAAATTTATCAAACGAATAGACAACTGCTAGCAACTCCTTTTCTGTAACTGTGTAATTGATCTGAGCACCACTAAAAGTTTTACTAGCATAGTAAATCGAATGAAAAACCTTCTCTTTTCTTTGTCCTAATACAGCTCCCATGCACAAATCACTCGCATCACACATAACCTCAAATGGTAAATTCCAATCTGGAGGTAATACTATAGGAGCAGAAATAAGCTTTTCTTTGATTGCTTTGAAGGCCGTTAAACAAGCTTCATCAAAAAGGAATTTGCAATCCTTTTCGAGTAAGTTGCATAACGGTTTAGCAATCTTAGAAAAATCTTTAATAAAACGCCTATAAAAGCCAGCATGGCCAAGAAAACTCCTTACCCCTTTAACAGAAACGGGAGGGGGAAGAGTTTTAATTACCTCTATCTTTGCTCTATCAACCTCTAAACCAACACTCGAAACTTTGTGACCCAGAACAATACCTTCGCGAACCATGAAGTGACACTTCTCCCAGTTGAGCACCAAATCTGTTTCCTTGCATCTCACTAACACTTTCTCCAAGTTATCCAAACATATATCAAAATCATCACCAAACACGGAGAAATCATCCATGAACACTTCAAGGAAATTATCTATCATGTCCCAGAAGATGGCCATCATACACCTTTGAAAAGTAGCGGGAGCGTTACACAATCCAAATGGCATTCTGCGATATGCAAAAGTACCAAATGGGCATGTAAAGGTAGTCTTATGTTGATCTTCTGGAGCCACGTAAATCTGATTGTACCCGGAGTAACCATCCAAGAAACAATAATATTCTCTTCCGGCTAATTTGTCTAACATCTGATCAATGAAGGGCAAAGGGAAATGATCTTTTCTGGTGGCCTTGTTCAGCTTTCTGTAATCCATGCAAACTCTCCAACCTACTACCGTTCTTGAAGGAATCGCCTCATTTTTATCATTAAGAACTGTTGTAATTCCTCCTTTCTTCGGTACACACTGAACTGGACTCACCCATTCACTACTCGAAATGGGATAAATAATCCCCGCATCTAAAAGCTTAATCACCTCCTTCTTCACCACATCCTTCATGGATGGCATTAATCTTCTCTGACCTTCAACTGAGCGTGCATTAACATCTTCTAGTATGATTTTGTGTTGACAATAGGATGGACTAATGCCTTTGATATCAGCAATTGTCCAACCTATTGCTTCTTTGTTGGCTCTTAACACACGCAACAGTTTATCTTCTTGAGGATCTGTTAAATTAGCTGAAACAATAACAGGTAGAGTTTCATTAGTACCCAGATAAGCATACCTCAAGTGTGCTGGCAATGGTTTTTCTTCCAACTCCGGAGGAGATTCAATTGAAGGCTTCTTTTTAGGAATAATCTCCCCCGGTTCTCTCACAGGTTCATAGGCAAGACGCCTATACTTTGGATTTTCAGAATTGAGAGCTGCCACTGTTTCTGTAAGCTCCTCCATCATCTCAGGTGAATCTAATGTCAAAGCAGCCTGCAAGATATCATCAAAATTTAAGCAATTAAATACCTCTTGCGATGCTTGCTCTACTACATCCATTCTGAAGCAATCTTCCTGAGAATCTGGGAATTTCATAGCTCGAAACACATTGAATTTCACTTCCTCATCTTGTATCCTCATTGTCAATTCACCATTCTCTACATCGATCAATGTCCTCCCTGTAGCTAGGAAGGGTCTACCCAAAATAATGGGGACATTTCTATCTGCATTGTATTCAAGAATTACGAAATCAACAGGAAATATAAGTGTACCTGCCTTAACAAGGACATCCTCAATACGGCCTTCAGGATGAGCAAGAGACCTGTCCGCCATTTGCAAGACCATAGAGGTAGGTCTTGCGTTTCCAATTTTAAGCTTATCAAAGACTGACTTGGGCATCAAGTTGATGCTTGCCCCCAAATCGCATAGTGCCTTTCCCTTCCATTCTTCTCCAATCGATATGGGAATCGTGAAACTCCCCGGATCAACTAACTTCGGAGGTAATTTGCTCTGGCAAATCGCACTACACTCTTCAGGAAGGCCAATCATCTCATTATCACAGTAGGGCCTTTTATTAGTGAGGGCCCTCTTCAAAAACTTCGTATACTTAGGAATATCTCGAATTGCCTCAAGTAACGGAATATTAATACTCAAACCCCTCACTCTATTGAAGAATTTCTGAAAATCACCCATATCACCCTTTTTCTGAACTCGCGATGGAAACGGTGGTGGAGGGCGATTGCTTACAATTTCATCTCTCTTTTTCGGAATTTCTCTTGGTCTTTCTATCTCTTCAACCTCACTATCTTTCTCATTCTCTTTCTCTTTCTCACCCACTTCCTTTTCTTTTCTTGGGACTTCTTTCTCTTTCATAACGGGAAAAGGAGGTGGAGGGAGGTTCTTACCACTTCTTAATGTAACAGCCTTGCAATCTTCATGTTGTGTTGGATTTTCCGTATCGCTAGGAAGTTGCCTCTGTGGACGTTGATTCAACTGTTTATTAATTTGACTTAGCTGATTCTGGAAAATCTTCATATTTGCTTCAGCTGCATTTTGACGTTCCAAAGCTTGTGTTTGAAGAGCAATCAAATTTTCAACGGTTTTCTGAAGGGTAATTACTCCTTCTTGTGGATGGGCAGGTAGAGCTTTCTGGTTTAAATTCTCATCGTAGGTATTCTGAGGAGCTTGTCTTTGCACATAATTGTTTTGATTCTGTCCTCCTTGATGATTGTTATGTGGTCTTGGATTATAGTTGTTGCCTTGAGGACGCGGCTGATACGCGTAAGTAGGATTGGCTGCCCCATTAGGATTTGAGTATTGAAACCCAGGATGGTTTCTGTTAGGCTGATATCCATTACCACTTGAATTGAAATTACCTCTATTGGACATAAAATTTACTGATTCTTGGTTATTCGGACAACTTTCCTCATCATGATCATCTACCTTACAAATTGAACACATATACACCTCTTGTGCAGCATGCACAGCTACCTTCTTACCCGAAAATCCTTCTTTCACAGCTAGAGTAAGCTGCTTCAATTGTTGCTCTATGGTATTTTGGATCTTATTTTCAAACGTAGCAAATTTCTCTTCCATGTCAACATTATTTACTCCCTTAACTGGTGTTCTTACTGAGCTCCACCCAACTTCATTCTTGACTGTTCTCTCTAAAATAATTTTGGCATGAGCGGGTTGAACTTGAAGAAAACCTGCTCCACATAGCGTATCCAATTTCTCTCTTGAAATTCCATCAAGGCCTCTATAAAAGATCTTTAACTGTTGTTGTTCCGAAAAGCCGTGATTAGGAACTTTACGCAAACACATCTGAAATCTTGTCCAACTCCTTCCTACAGTTTCTTCATACTCTTGACGGAATTGTGTCAATTCTAGTTCAGCATCTAACCTCATGTTACTTGGGTAATACCTGTCAAAGAAAGCAACTTCTAATTGGTCCCAGTTAGTAATCTTCGTAGGATCTTGCGTATCGTGCCATTCACTTGCTCCATCAATGACAAAGAATTTGAAAGCAGCAAAATACATCTGTTCTCTTGAAACCCCTTGTGTGATATAAGAATCACATATCTGTTTGAATTTCTGTACCGCTCTAAGAGGATCCTCCGATGGTCTTCCGCGAAAATTTCCAAAGTTTTGGAACTGAGCTAGCATACCCGAATCTGGACGGAATCTCGGAACATTAATATCTGGAGCACCTACTCCTATAGCTGGAGCGCGGAATGGAACTTCTGGAGGGCCATTAGTGAACCACGGATCATGATTCATCACTATCTGGACTGGAGGATTAGGATTTAGTGGTTGAACTTGAGGAATAACGCCTGGAGCTAAAGGTTGGCCATTTGCATCTAATTGGCCTTGTCCATTCTGTTGACCTTGAATAATGATATTCTCCATTCTGTTACTTAATTCTTCTACTTCTAAAGCTTCTCGTTCTCTTCTTCTTCTGTTCGCAAGTCTGATCAACGATTCTGGATTACTAAGGATCGGAGGTGCTGGCTCTAGATCCTTGAATAGCCTTCTTCGCATACACCAAACCTAAAAACCTGAAAAAGCTAACAAACAAAAAGCGTAAAACTGATAAAATAAAATAAATGCACTTATCACTAAAGGATAAACACCGTGGTCACACGCTACCGTCCCCGGCAGCGGCGCCAAAAACTTGGTGGTCCTTTGTGTGTTCTAAAAATAAATGCAAAAGATAATCGAACCACAACCGCAAGTGTACGGTTGTCCCAAGTAGTAATAACTGATAAATCAGATTCGTTCCAAGGACGGATGGTTGATCACAATGTTTAGCAAGTAGTGATTGATGCACTTATGAAAATAACAGATAATAATATGTTTGTTTGATTTTTGTTTATTAAAGCTAATGAATGAAAGACAAATATTAAAATGCAAGTAGAAGCTAAGACGCAAGTAAAATAAGTGAAAACGCAATATGAGATGTAGTACTTGAGAACGCAAGGATCCTCCTAATTTTACTTTCTAACTTATGTTGTTTAAGGGCTAAATCAGTCAATTACAATGGTCGGGATTCTAAATTCCTTATACCCCCGTCAGGGTGGACTATAAGGCAATCCTAAAGTGTCACTAGTCCCGTCAGGGTAAATATGATCCACCGTTGGATGATTAAGATTTCTTACCACTTTGGCCCTAGGATTAACTAAGTTCGTCAGAATCAATAGTTTTTATCCTAGATTGAACAATTAATTCTGTACCTAAACCCCCCGTCAAGATGATCCACACGCCACATATGTGGAATAGCTTAGATACTAATACCTAATTTTAGTTCGCGACTCTAAAATCAGTAAATAATCATAAATTGTCGAAAAGAGTAAAAGACCTGATTTAATTTAATTTAATAGAAACCCAAATTCAACATTCGTTATAAAATAAAACTAAGATTCACCCATTGTTTGTTCTCAAGCACTAATGAAAGCTTAGCTCATATTAAAATTAAAAACTAAATTAAAAGAATTGAAATTCATATTGTTTACAAAATTTAAATACGAAAAGAACCTAATTTCCGGAATTGGAATGACTACGAACGGAGCTATAGACCCACTCCAGCTCTTGTAGCTTCTTCTTTCTTCCTTCTGTTGCTTCTCTCTGGTGTTTAATCTTGTGGAATGTGAATTGTGTGAAAAATAGAAGTCCAGACCTCCTTTTATAAGTAAAAATTCGGACTAGGGCTTGGACCAGAAAATAAAAGCCTAATTAAATGTCCAAGCCCACTTTCTAAGCCCAAAATCCCGTAACTGATGATAGGCCTTCACTAAAACAGCTTTTCCCGATGCGTTACAACTCCGATTGACCTCATTCCAGTTGCTAAAGTTCCGTAACTCGATAAGGAATGATTTCTCTTCAAAGGTCAGCGGCTAAATCATCGCTTAAGCACCTCGAAATCAGCAATCTATGGCCTGGAAAGTGGATTTTCAGCTCTAAAAAATAATATCTTCGGGATTTGTCTTCAAGTCTTGACTCTAATTCACGATCTTTGACCTTCTCCTCGGATTCCTCTCCTAGCTAACATTTAAAACCTGTAAACTTTACACTAAAAATACCAATATTACGCGCAAAAGTTTAATAAATTAAAAGTGCTAGAAATAAAAAGGTAATTCCGGATTATTGAATATTTAGTCCAAAAGTCTATCTAATTAATTAAATAAACACCAAAAATGATGTCTCCCAAGGGTCTAAAATAAGAACAATTAGGGAGACATCAGCGACTCGTTGCCCCCTAAGAGTCACTTTTGTGCCCCGTTACCCCCTGGCCCCTATTTCCGTCCATTTTTTCCGTTAAATCTGACATGGCAATTCCATGTCATATATTTTTTTTAATCCTAATCTTAATTAATTATTTAATTAACTTAAAATAAGGGCAAAAAAGAAATTTTATAAATAGTTTTTATACTATTAAATAATATAATATAATAACCCCCCACCCCACCGGCACCCCCTACCCCCCCCCCCCCCTCCTCTCTTCCCCTTCTTCTTCTTCCCCATTCTTCTTCGTCTTCCCCGATCTCTGGTTCTTTAAAAAATAATCAAACCAAACCTCAGCTATAGTTAGTCAGAATTAGATTCTGGTATTAAATCTTCCAAATATGAATGAATCGTCACTTGAACAACCTTGTAATTTACAACTAATTCAGCTAATATCTTCGTTAATTTCTTTATCAAGTTCAGTAAAAGTGTTTTCTTTGAAATGGAAATTGATAAATACCAAGCTTGAAGAACTTCTCTCGAGCTTGAAGAATTTCGATTCAAGCGAAAGCCCTTTAAACTCTAGCGCAATCCAGGCTATAGCGATCACAATCGAGAATTGTCAGGAACTTGCGTGGAGATGCGTTGAGTTATCCTTCAGTGGGAAGCTTCTAATGCAAAGTGATTTAGATTTTGTTTATATAACACTGGAAAAACATATCAAGAGTCTTTCCAATATATATAATCGTAATTTGCTAACTCATACTAACGCCATTGTTCTCTCGAGGCCCAGTATTTCAGCTTCTCGAGATGATATGTATATGTATTTTGCTCCTTCATCTCGTATGAGACATCTATAGATTATCAATGGCCAACAAATCAATATGAAGATTAATCCGTTTCTATTTCTCTATTTACCATTCTTCTTCTTCTCAAAAGCTTCTCATCAAACTTCTGAAAACACTTATCTTGATAGTCCATTACTTCCAAATCTCAGGCTTTTATATGCCTACATAGCTCTTCAAACATGGAAACTAACAATCACAGAAGACCCTAATGGAGTCACTTCAAATTGGAAGGGTCCAAATGTTTGTGACTACATAGGAATTCGACCCCTTTCGAGTTAGAACTTGATGTTGTATACCACCTGGAATCGCGAAAATGGCAAAAACACTGAATCAGATTATTCTCATGAACATTGGTTTAAGAACATTGGTTTAAGATCATGGTTTAAGATCAATAAACTTATGGGAAATTTTCCTAAATCTATGGGAGGAGGTGAATCAATGAACTAATCAACATATCGTTTTTCCTTATGTTTAATGGGTTCATGAAATTATAGCTTCAATGGATCTTACCATCAAACAGATTTATCAGTGGAATTTTCGAATAGACTAAAGCTTGGGAATATAGACTCTGCAGATTTTTTAGGACCCATTAGCTCTAAAAAATAATGATAGAATTTGGTTGAGAAAGAGAGAAGCCCCGATTAAAGATTCAAAGTTTTTTTTTAGAGAACCAGGTCGGGAAGAGAAGATGAACGGGGAAGAAGAAGATGGGAATGAGAGGGGGGAGGGGGTAGGGGGTGTCTCGGTGGGGGGATTGGGGGGTGGTTTTTTTTATGTTTTTTTTATTAATAATATTAAAAGTATTATCAAATTTCTTTTTTGCCATTGTTTTAAGTTAATTGAATAATTAATTAAGATTAGGATTAAAAAAAATATGACATGGAATTGCCACGTCGGATTTAACGGCAAAAATGGACGGAAATAGGGGCCAGGGGGTAACGGGGCACAAAAGTGACTCTTAGGGGGCAACAAGTCGCATTTTAAAACTTTTGGGGCAACCTTTCAATCGGGTATAAACACAGGGGGAAAAATGGTATTTACTAATATATATATATAATAACTATTCAATCAAAAATATATATAACCTTTTACCCATAAAAATAATTCATCTTGCGGAATCTAATTTTAGTTTCCAATAAGCACATCAACTACATCTTTTTGATAAAATGAAGTTTAAGTCATCTAATTTTCTAAGGGCTATGTTTAAACCCCAAACCATGATCCTAAGATCATGGATGAGGAGGTTTGGTCTTATTTTTCTTCTTTGTCTGAGCATCGTTGATAAGTTTCATAGCATCATCATCAAGCACAAACAAAGGGGCTATTCAAAGCATTAAACAAGTTGATATTAGAAGTAGAAGATATGTAACTACTACTAGCATGTGCTTCACTTTGTTTAGCTCTTTCGGTAACACACTTCCATGATTCATTGTCTTCATTAGGTTAATAAAAAATCCTCAACTGATCTTCTTCATTATTACTGGTAACTGAATCATTGATAGGATGCTTCTGTTTAGGGACCCAAATTTTCTTCTCATGAGATTTATACATAGTATCACCAAACTTACCACATCTAGTACCTTTTATAGGTTTCAAAAAATATATTATATCTACATCATGTAGATCGTGTTGCCCTATATCAACAAAGACTTTGTTTGGTAATTCATCACTCACATTCACTTCAACACAAACTCGTGCATACCCTAATCTTGTCCTTGACCCAGTGATTGAATCCATCTATAATGGTTTGCCTACACCACTAGAAACACAAACCAAGCCTTCTTTTGTCTATAAATTCATCAGGATGTTTTTCAACTTAATCCATAGTGGAATTTAATTGAAATCCATTTTTTCAACTTGCATATCAACCCTCATTTCCTTTAAAAACAGAGGTTTACCCCCAACATGCCACATTTGCTCCATGGCTTTATTGTAGTTTGATTTGTCCATAAATCCAAACATATACTTGTTACTGTTTAATTTCACATACACTTTACCGAATTCTCTCCACTGATACTTTACAAAATTTGAGATCATATAAAATGGTGGAGGAGAGTCTGTGAACTTACTCACAAGACAATTTTCCCAAATCTTTGCACCTTCATCTAAATCGTTTGAGGAGGTTTAATAATCGTTTTACCATCCTGTTTGATAAACTCATGGATCCCTAGTTTCATATTAGCTTTGACATTGCCTTCCAATAAGCTAGTCCATGAAGTGTTAGGTTGATTACTCTATTGTAGTTGTTCAACTATCACTTTAGAAATATTTTCTTCAAAATTTGTTATCGATCTGAGGAATAATTTCTTCAAATTCCTTATCGATCTAAGGAACATATTTATTAACACTTTGCATAACTCTATTGCCATTATAAGGAGTAGTAGCAGTAGATTTAGATAGACTCAGTACTTTAGATTTCTCTGGGAAACCTATATTAGGTAAGTTTACCTTTGAAGCAACAATAGTTTTCTTTGTTTGATTGCTATCCTAAAAAATCTATCAAGTAGTATCTTTTTGAGCTGACCTTTTTGTTCGAGGCATGAGAGGAGATATGAGAAGACGAAAGCAAAAAGAAGGAACAAAAATGGTGAAGAAAATAAAGTGGTAGAGAAGATAGAAGTTTTTGGATCAGGTTCAAATGATTGAATAAATGAGAAAATAGATACCAAAAAATTAGGATAAACAAAAGATTTCGTGGAAAAAAAAGAGCAAAAAGATGTATAGAATTGAGTAAAAAGGTGAATCATCCAAAAAAAAAAAAACAAAGAACGCGTGAGACAAAGAACGAATATTAAAAAGCAAAAGTAGAACGTGGGTGCTAAGTGCACAAATCAAACTTTAAAACTCATATGGGTGATCTGAGCCAGTTTGCGCGCACCACGACTAATGCCACAGGGATATACACGTCTCTCCATGTATACCTTCTCTCTAAGTGATGAAGAAATATCAATGCACTGTTCAGTTGAGCTAACCTAACTTGTTTATTTGTGGTCTTTTTATAACCAAATGAATATAGTCCCAAGAAGAATATTTTGATGGGTTTTCTAAAGTGCGACCCCTTAATCCACTTCACTATTGATACCGATATATCAATCACTCAATTTCAATAATGATCTTTTATACTGATCGTGTAGCTGATCCTTCTACTAAATCTCACCACCATGATGATGTCTCAAGACATTGTCTCCCAACTCAGGTTACTGTATACTCCTTACCACGCTGACTCCTTGAGTTTGATGAGGGGTCTAGTGATTGCTGGATTATTATAACTCGTAAAATACATACAAAGAATAATTTCTGGAGATTTATATTTAAGAATATAAAGTAGTACTTAACTACATATAAGAGAAAGGTAATTAATTAATTTCTCTCCAAAAAGAGTCAATTACATTTACATCCAATTTCCAAAACAGTTACCTCCTTAGTCTTAGCTAGCTAAGAACATGTAACAGGCACATAACCTTAGATAAGCCAATTAAGAATCTAACAAACATATATTACAAAATGATAAATCCAGAGGTGTTCTCTATGGCAATCTTAGACCACTTTTTATATAGCTCATTACATAAAATACCATAAACCTTTAAATCTTGATCATCCATCTACTTGATCATCTTTTGTAATTACAACATCTATATACTTGTATAGTCGGGCACATACAAGAAAATATCCAAAGTTTAATACTCCGACGACACAACAAACCCAATACACATTATCCAGGCGCCCATTATTAATATTATCTGGTAACCATCCTGTTAATTTATTTATTAGATCAATCAACGGGTTGCTCAAATAAAATGCAATACCAACAAACATTGCAACCACAGCTGTAGATGTGCTCTTCAAAGATACGGGAAACTGTTGGTAGTAAAATACAATATGTCCTGGAAAATCAAATGCTTCTGAAATCCCAGTAAGAGCAAGTTGTGGAAATAGCCACAAAACTGTCATAGGTACTACTGTATTGTCATTATGGCCATCTACTAGTTTTAGTCGCTTTGTCTCCACTAACGCAGAAACATCCATGGAAATAACTGTTAGAACATGGCCAACACCTACACGCTGGAGAGGTGTTAAGGGTTGTAAGGAAAACTTGCCCAGAATAGGAGATAGTAATAGATCTATTATAGGAATGGTGAGGGCTGTGGACACAAATACAAATATTATTATAGAACCAGCTGGAATCTGGAAATTATGACCGAGGTGACGATCCATTTTCAAAGCTTGGAGGACTGCCATGCTTCCTTGAATAGCAATCTGATCAGCAAGCAATATGCCACTTGTCCATAATGGGGAAAGTTTAATAAGGGTTTTCAGATCCTCCACTTGTTCGATTGAGCTTAGTCTCCATGGTTTTGCAATTGACCCATCTGTGTTAGTGTCTCCTTTAATTATCATTGATGCACGATTCAAAAACCTGTAATTTAGATAAAACTCCGGTTTTACAATTTGTAATGAAAAAAAGATTATTCTCCTAGTAACATGATTGATATGTTTAAGATCAACCTAATAGGCTGGAAGGGATCCAAAAGCTAAATAAAAAGATTGCTAAGACTAGAACATATGACCTTTATTCTAAATTGTAATAGGTAAAGATACTAATCATTGAGAAACCATGTTTCATTTATACTCAAGACTTAGAGCATATGCCCCTTTTAGATAAATCTTTAAAGAAGGTTAATTATTTTCGACATAAAATTACATTTACTTATTATAAAATTTACAAGAGTAGGTGGCTTAATTCAAGAGTAGGTGGCTTAAGTCCCAAGACTTTATAGGAACTATCCCTTATAGTAACTGATAAATTACTCAAATAAACACATATCATATAGTATATGGGATTATTATTTCAATATCATGAAAAGGACTACTAATAAGGACTATTAATACTTATTTCAGACAATATTTAATTTAAGTTTTTTTAGTAAATCTGAAAGTCATTTGACTCGGTCAAAATTCACGTAAGCTACCTACATTAATTCTTTACTCCTGGAGGCTGGAGCAACTATTGATCTTGATAATATTCTATTGTTTTGAACCAATAGTTGTAAAGATTAAAGAGAAAATACGGTTCTTACTTGAATAATCTTGTAGGCGTTTCGGCTTTAGAATCACTGTAATAATTTACAGGTTCAAGTGACATCAAAACATTTCTTTTCAGAATTGCTGCAATGATGACTCGAGCCAACCTCGAAAATGGTGTTCCTTGAGGAATTAGGCGACGGTAAAAACTGGTGCCAGCTAAGAAAATAGCTAGACCAAGTATGTTAGCAATGGCGCAAAGCCCGAACCCAAGTCCCCAACTAACACTATCTTCAACATATACAAGGGCTGTAGAACCTACAATAGATGATACATACATAGTGAAAACGTACCAATTGAAAAACTTTTCTTTATGTTTTGCCTTATCAAGTTGATCTGCACCCATTGTCCCTATAGTGAAACGATTGCCTCCAGTTCCTATACATGCTAGAGCTAAACCAATATATAACACTGCATGTTGGGTTGTTGATGGATCTTTGCACAATTTTGATCCGTTAATTAGACATTCTGGAGGTCTTAGTCCATTAATCGTAGCTGTTAGAATTATAAGCACTGTACCCTACACCATATAAAAGGAGTATTAATACTTTAAATCATTTTTGGGCCTAAAGTAGCTTACATGCTAATGACTATAAGTGATACCAGTAGGGAGATAAGAGATGAAATCCAGACAACAGGGAAACATCCGATGAAAGAGTCGGCGATGATAGCTCCGACAATTGGTAAAAGTGTTATGGTTCCATTTACGAAATTAAATATCTTAGCAGCAGCGATACTCTTTACGTTGAATTCTTCGATTAGATATACAATCAGGTTTGACATCAATCCTGCACTAGAAAGAGTCAAGCCAGCCATTGTTGCTGCAGGTTTGATATACAATAAAAAGGTATGTTAATAAAAGTGCGAGATCATACTATTTTGTAAAATCAGAGTCCCGTTACATGAATGAACAAATCCTAAGTTTTGAAAACAACAAAATACATATAATAAACTCTTAAAAGTTATTTGACATCGAGAAAGAGAGAAGCTAAGAGAAATAACCCAGAATAAATGGAAAGGTGACATAACCGCCTTGCTTTGCATTCTTAGACTTCTCTACTACTGAACCGTGCATGGTGTTCTGTCACTAAGCTTGCTTAAATCCAACTATATTTTATTTGCAGAGAAATCTTTATATTCGAAGACTATCTATAAATTATTGTCTAGAAACATGTTGAGATAAGTATATTGACTTTACACCCTTGGACCTTATCAATTCATGACGATCCCGCGTGATACAATGTTTTTACTGTCAGTGTCACCCATCAAATCTTAATGCTTTTTATCTTATTTTCTTCCACTACATAATGAAAATGCAGAAAATGTTGCCAACGAGTGGAATTGTGGTACATAGCAAAAGATTTAGTCAGAATGTCCAACAAACAAGGACCGTCAAAGGTGGTTAGCCCAGTAAATATTAAAAAACCATAATCTCATGTCATCCTGGCTATCGGACCGGTCGGTTCCAGAACCGGGAACGAGCTCCACCCAAGATACGAATCGGACCGGACCGGTTCATGCGCTAATGGTCCGGTTCCTCATGTTTAAAAAAAACAATGGTAACAGACCGAACCGGAACCGGACCGGTCAGTTAACTTTTTTTTATTTTTTATTCATGTTTGTAGTCCACCCTTTCCTACATATAGCCCAAATCCTATTTAGCCTTTCCTTACCTAGCCCACCCTTTTAGCCCAACTCTTTTATTTATTTTCAAAATACAATATCTATTCGAAAAAAAAAGAGGTTGGGAACCATTAGGAACCGGACCGGACCCGGAACCGGACCGGTAGTGACGGTTCCCTTAGCAGTGCGGTTCTCTCCTTCAAGTAACCAAGAACCGATCCGAACCGGAACCGGTAAGGAAGGACCGGTAAGCCGGACCGGACCGGACCGATAAGACACCCAAATTTTCAAAAACTTTTTTATCACCCTTACAAAAAAAAAATTTATAAGATCTGGATCCTCTAAATTTTTCGAAACCCTTTCTTTGGCTCCACAAATATAAAATCTTGGCTTCGTCCGTAACTATAATATATAAAAATATATATAATAATAAATGGTTCTAGGCTTTTTAATTATTCGGTTTTTTTATCTATATCTAAAAGAATAAGCTAACCGTTATAATCATCAGGTATAATTTTTAAAAACCATAAGTTAATAGTTTTAACCATGGTAATATAATCGTTTCTAACCAGTTTGATTAACATCCAATTTCGATTTTAAACAGTAACCATTGCCATACATACCACAAACATACACGTTTTCAACTGGTTACTACTTCATTAAATAAATATAGAAAATGACAAAAAATTCAAAGTTACGTAAGATAACTACCATACATGAGTAAAAAATAATAAAATAGTGATTATCCAACCCCAATGTGGACATGGCGGATCCAAGACTTCACTTGGGGGGTAGGGGGACTAAAACTTCAAATGATAAGCAGGGTTAGGTGAAACATGAACAATTTTTTTGGATAATTTCTTATTCCGGAAGAACTAAAAGTCTAATTGAAATTCGGTTGGCTAATATTCAGGCAGAGAGCTAATTATTTGGTTTTGGGACGAGGGGTGGTGGGTCCCACTATGTGATTAAATAATTAATAATAAAAAAACACACACCTCTGAAAATTCATAAGAAACTCTCCACAACTGCATGTATCGCAATTAATAGTAAATAAGTAAAAGTCTGTCCTCAGGGATTAGGTAGTTAACTCAAAGGTGTGTTTAATATATAAGCAGATGAATTTAGTTACTTTGATTAATAGATAATAATAAACAAATATATATTTAGTTTTCTAAATATTAATAAGAATACAAATAAGATAATAACTTAGGGTTACAACTGTGCACCTATCTTATTAAGTCATTATTCTATGTATAAGGGTGAATTGAGCTAACATAAGTAGTCGGGATTCTATAATTCTCCTAACTGCCGTCAGGGTAGCTTAGAAGGCAACCTAAACACTACTATGGGACTTGGGTAAGGGGACCTTACTTAATGATTGGTGGTTAAATTTATCCGCAAATGACAATCTAGTTAGGCAAACCCGTCAGGATCACTAACGCACACTAGACGTTCATGATGTATTTCTGTCCCTAAACCCCTGCCAACATGACCGTATAGGTAACTTAGGTCAAACTAGAGGTGTACAGGCTCTACCAAGTTTAATTAAAACAATTCATAATATAATTATAAAATAGATACTTACTCAATTAAAATATGAATTTCTAAATAATATCAATTAGCAGAGTAATAATCAAAGATTTAATAAAGTGCAAACCCAAGTTATGAGAAATTTAAAGTATAATAAAACTAAAGAATAAGAATCTTAGAAATGTAGTTAATTCAGCATTCTATAGCTAATTACTCTAATGATATAGCTAATTACTCTAATGATAGAGACAGAGATGCAAAATTGATGCTATAATGCTCCAATTCCGTTGCTTCCTCTCTAGGTCGACTTGCTCTCAAAATCTTGTAAACAATGCTCAATGGAATGGAAAGTACTTGTTTTGTAAGTAAAGTACTAATATATATATATATATGTGTGTGTGTGTGTGTATGTGTGTGTGTGCGTGTGTCTGTGATTTGACAAAATCTAGGTCATGAGCTAGGTTTTAGAGTCCTAATCCTAATCAAACATGTTTTCCTTAGAAAGTGGCCTGATCTAGCGCGTAATAGCTGTAACCCTAATAACTTCCTCAATACCGCTCCAAATCATGAACCGTTAGTGGCCACACATTCTTAATTCAGAACCCTAACTGGATATGAAAGGGATCCTTTCAAATTCTCTGTCAGTTTCACGTGGCATAAAAAGTAATTTACTTTCAAAAAACAACACAATAACGAAGGAGATATGACCAAAACAGTGAGCAGTGTTTATCTTGTCCTATATTTAAGTGAGTTGGACGTGGACTCAATTACTTGCCTTCTACTCCAAGATTTCTACATAGGCTTAGAAAACACCTATAAATACACCCTCTTATCATTGTAAACATGTCCCTACTTAATTATTAGTCCTTAGTATAAAGTAGCAACATCAAGAGAAACAAGTTGACATTATGTATCTTTATTTTAGTTTATTTCTTTCCAGCATGAACTAATTTTCCCATAGCTTGGGTTTTGCATATGTATAATCTTTGAATTCTATTTTATTCTATTTAAGTTTGTTTGGGAAAACCATTTTTAAATTGATTGAGCTTCTTAACCTTTATATTTGTTTTATGTGCTTTGATTTGTTGATCGTAGTTCTTGCTAGTGCACGAGTATACACCTAAAAAATGGTGTATCAGAAAGAAAAAATACAACTATTATCAATATGGTGCAAAGTTTGATAGCAAGAGGGAAAATTCCAAAAACTTTTTGGCCTGAGGCAGTACATTGGAGCATTCATGTACTAAATAGAATTCCTACATTTGTTGTTCAAAATTTGACACCTGAAGAGGCTTGGAGTGGTCATAAACTAGTTGTAGATTACTTTAGAATTTTTGGTTGTATTGCATATGCTCATATTCCAGAAGAGAAAAGAAAAAAGCTAGATGATAAAAGTGAAAGATGTATCTTTCTTGGTTTAAGTGATACATCTAAAGCGTACAAATTATACAATCCGTCTAGTGTGCAGTAGTGATCCAGAAGGGCTTGCCTAACTAGATAATCATTAGGGTTAGAGATTAACCACTGACCATTATGCAGGGTCCCCTTACCCAAGTTCCCCTGGTAATTGTTAGGTCGCCACCTAAGTCCACTCGGAAAGGGGTTAGAAGGAATATAGAATCCTGGCTACTTACTTTAAGATCTTTAATCACCCTTATTACTAGTAGAAGAATTGAAGGATAAGTGCATACAAGCAAACCTAAGCTATATTTCTCATCCTATTTTTACATCTTTAGTTATTTGCATTAGTCTTTTGTTAATAACTATTCTCTCCACAATTATTAATATTTATTTTATTGTCTTTAGTTCATTGAGCCAATTCCTACTACGCTTTCTTGTAATCCATTCGTATAACACACTAAGTCCCTGAGAACGAATCTAACTTATCATTAAAAACTGCGTACGACCTGTGATACTTGCAGTGAGTAACGTGTTTGGTTAGGGTGCTAGTCATTATCTTTTTATATCATTATGTTATCACACCCTGGTGGTCCTTTGTATGTTCTAAAATAAATGCAAAATTAATCGAACCACAACCGCAAGTGTACGGTTGTCCCAAGTAGTAATAAGTGATTCTAGGATCGTTCGCAGGGACGGCTTGGTCAACTACAATGCTTATCGATTAATGAATGATTGCACTTATGAAAGCAAATAAAGATATAATGATTGATTGGTTGTTTTTATTATTTCTAAGTAATGAAAGACTAAATGGAAAATGCAATTAAAAGTAAAACGCAAGTAAGTAAATGTGAAACGCAAATATGAGAAAGTAGCACTTGAGAACGCAGAGGATCCTCCTAATTCTATTTCATAACCTATTCTGTTTAAGGGTTAAATCGGTCAATTACAATGGTCGGGATTCAAAATTCCTTATACCCCCGTCAGGGTGGACTATAAGGCTATCCTAGAGTGTCACTAGTCCCGTCAGGGTAAATATGATCCACTTTTAGATGTTTAAGTTAATTACCACATTGGCCCTAAAATTAGCTAAGCTCGTCAGAATCAATAACTTCTATTTTAGATTGAATAAATAATTCTGTACCTAAACCCTTCGTCAGGATGATCCACACGCCACATATGTGGAATAGCCTAGATACTAACACCTGTTCTTAGTTAGCTACTCTAAAAACAGTAAATAATCTCAATTTATTCAAAAGAGTAAAAGACCCAATTTAATTTAATTTAACAGAAACCCAAATTCAGGACATGAAATTCAATAGAATTGGGATTTACCCATAAAGCATTCTCAAGCACTAAAATGTATTTAGCTCATACTAATTAAAAAGAAAACTAAATTAAAGGAAATAAGACTCATATTGTTTTACAGAAATAAAATACAGAGAAACCTAATTTCGGAATTGGTTTGGCTGTGAATTGGAGATATAGACAGTCTCCAGCTCCAAGCTTCTTCTTTTCCTTGTTTCTGCTTCTTCTCTGGACACTCTCTTCAAAGGATGAATTGAATTGAAGAATAAAATGAGAGGTAAGAAATAATGAGGTCAAAAGATCCTTTTATTAGCTCAAATTCGGAATGGGCTTTTAATTAGGGTTTAAGTGAATAATAAAAAGTCCAAGTCCACTAATCAAACCCAAATCCCGTAACTGCTGCACCACCTCCACTAAAACGGCTTTTCCCGCTTCGTTATAACTCTGATTGACTTGATTCCAGTTGCTAAATTTCTGTAACTCGATAAGGAATGTTTTCTCTTCAAAGGTCAGCGGCTAAATCATCTCTTAAGCGCCTTGGAATCAGCAATCTTTGGCCTGTTTTCAGATTTGCAGCTTCAAAATATAATTCTTTTCGGGATATTTCTTCAAGCTTTGACTTCATTACACGATATTTGACTTTAATCTTTTATTCCTCTCCTAGCTAGTATTCAAAACCTACAAGCTTTTCACTAAAAACAACCCATATTACGCGCAAAAGCTTAATAAATCAAAAAATACTAAAATCTAAAGAGGAAAATTGAATTATTGCATATTAGCACCAAAAGTCTATCTAAATAATCAAATAAACACCCAAAATGATGTCTCCCAAGGGTATAAAATTAGAACATTTAGGGAGACATCAAGACCCCCAACTCAAACCTTTGTCGTCCCGACAAAGCAAAACTAAAAACAAGGGGAATGAAGTAGATGCAAGAGAAAATAGAAGCTAGCAAATAGACCCAAAATCAATTCTAAAGATAAATCTCATATAGCAAACATTAAGAACTAACATACACATACACTAATCATGCAACATCAAACATAAATAACTTCAATCATAAAATTAACTTTGCAATGCTAGAAGGTTACACTTGTACTTATCTCATTATGATGGCTATAGTTTGTTCCTCGATCCTTACTCGCTTTGAACACTCCACTTAGTATACAACCTATTAACTTACCATGCACCTAGGAATCACGAGGACTTTACGGTTTTAGCGTAGGCTTAGGGACGGTGTGGTATGTATATTTGGTAAATTTAAAGTGAGCTTTTGGCTCTCTCCTCACTTACCATCAACAACTGTCCACGAGCTTGAGTTTACACTCATATAATGTTCTCACTCAACCCATTTGACGCGCTAATGTTGCGTCCCCAATGTCAACCCAATATAAACTAAGATGATTTTTCAGAATATTCTACTTTGCCGGTTTATTTTATTCTTTTTTTTTAATTTTCTTTTTCATTTCTTTTCTTCTTTTTTTTTTGTACAAGATACCCATGACCATCATTTTGATGTGAAAGGTCATGTCTCTTATAATTTTTTCTTTTCTTTTTCTTTTTCAAATCCCGGCAAAGGGTTACAAATAATAATATCATCTTTTATTTTTGTGCCTTAATATAAACACATAAATCCCACCCAACGAAATTTCCCAAATGTGGACCCTCCACCCCAAACTCAAGCTCGAGACAGGTCTCAGGAATGTGATTCAAGTGCGGGTCATTTGGTCATGCCTAATAATCTAAGGGATAATGGGCTTATATCGTGGCTACAAAAGAAAGGCTTAAGGCTCAAAATTGGGCTAAGACAGATAAAATTAATATAAGGGATAACAAGCTAAAAGGCTTCAAATGGCTAACAAAGAACTGCCCCTATCATTTTCCTAACTACATGGTTCGTCTCTAGTTCATATCTAAGTGGGTTCTCTACTAATTTAGATCTCACGTTCTACAAACCAAACATTTTCCTTAAGTACAAGCTTACTTCTTTTGCATTGTTCATTAATTTTTCCTATTCATTATCAATGTTTGCATGCAATTAAAGTGCGTTTTATGTTATTCCCTATAGTCCACTATCTACTATCATAGATTCATCAAAAGTATGCTTAAAAGGGACATTTAAAATCTTCTACAGTCAAACGCAACTCCTAATTAATTTATTGAAAGCAAAAAACAAATAAACACATAACAACTGGGATGAGGCAACGAACCCCACCCCAAACTAAAAAATGATTCGTGTCCCCACGACTCGAAAAGACTCAATAAAGCAATTAAACTAATATACACTAAATGAGATAAGGATTGGAAAACATATCTGGATCGACACTAGGCCGATTACGTGTAGTCTCATGTTAGGGTTTTGAATACTACTTCATCAAGCTTTAAAGATCATTTAATTGTTGCATCCATCTTGAATAACGTGTTCTTCATTACCTCGAACTCCTTTGCCATATTTTCCAAATCTTCATCATTTCCTATCTCTCTAAATCATCATCTCTTCTACGAAAATCTTTCCTCAACACCCAACTTTCTATCTTCATCATGTTCTTTGTACCTTTTCCAACCTTCATGGTCATCTTTGATGACCCCAAACTCAATTTTTCACCTACTTAAAGATTACTTGCAAAATATATAATATTAATAGGCTCAAACAATTCACAATTCCTCCGCTAAATAACTAAAATAAATCTTAATTCCCAACTGGTAATAGAAAGAAAAGAAGAGTTCTAGCTATTTTACCGGATTGGCCATGGAATTTATGATGACTTGATACCTTGCACTTGCAATCTCCAACCTTCAAAGTACCAAAGCTATTGATGAAATTTGTGTTGCTTGATATTGTTGAAAGTGGCACAGTAGTGGAACTGGTGATTTATTTGAGATGGGTATTTAATATCTATGGTGTTGAAAAGGTTTAAAGGATATAATTTAAGCTTTGGTGAAGAAATTTTTGGATTAAAACTTGAATTTCTTGGTGTTTTTGGAAAGATTTGTGATTGATTATGTGTTTGGATGATGTTTAGAGCGATGTATTGGTGATATTTTGGTGTTTTGATGGTGAAATTTAAGTGTTTTTGTAGCTTTGGTTCGTCATCAATGGTGTTTCATGTGTTGGAGGCCAAAGGAGAGGGAAAAATAAGGTTTCTTAAGCTCTAGGTCTGTTTTCGCCGAGACCACGACCGGCATGCCGGTCAGATGACCGGCTAGCCGGTCGCGAACGACGACCTCCCCAACAGCTAGGTCTCGAAAAGTTATGCATTTTAGGCTCAAAGATCACCTGATTCGGACACCCGAGCGCAAAGATATCGCTTGCCGAACTTTTCTCTGATTGTTTTTTTTTACCTCTGACGCAAGCCTCTTGCGTCGTTGCTGACGCAGTAACCAGAAACTTCCTCTTCCCTGGCCGGCTAGCCAGTCGTTGACCGGTATGCCGGCGGCATGTCGCTGGCGCGAATGAAGACGCAGTCATGCTGCGTCATTGCTGACGCAGTGGTCAGAAACTTTTAGCTGCTTATCTGAACTTTTCGACATCACCATTGGATAGAGCTCGAAAAGTTATGCGGTTTAGGCTCAAGAAAAAGTTAATTCCGACCTCCGAGTATCAAGTTATGATCTTCCGAAGTTGCTGAATGAAGACGCAGTCATGTTCGTCATTGCTGATGCAGTGGTCAGAATCTTTTAGCTGCTTATCTGAACTTTTCGACTTCACCATTGGATAGAGCTCGAAAAGTTATGCGGTTTAGGCTCAAGAAAAAGTTAATTCCGACCTCCGAGCATCAAGTTATGATCTTCCGAAGTTGCTGATAACCTAACTACCCCAAACTCATGACCTTTACTCCTGTAATCATCAAAAACACCAACCTTTCTCATTTCTTACAAAATAAACACTAAATCAATAACCATTACTCTAATTTACACTAAGAATTTAAAAGACATGAAAGCAATTTAAAACATGGGTTGTCTCCCAAGAAGCACTTTTGTTTATTACGTCTTTAAGTTCGACGCGTTACCTTCCATGAAGATGGTATTGAGGCCCTTGCGGTGTTCCTCCGCTTAAACTCGCCTCTTCCTTGATGTAAAAGCTTTAGAACCTTCCCCCTTATAATATTATTCAATCGATCTCTGAAAGGGTCTGGGTAAGTACTTCGTTTCGCCTTCTTACTTTCACGAGGAAACTCATTTTCCACCACATTAGAGTAACCGTTCTCAACGGTATAAGATCATTTTTATTCCTTGTTTCAATCTCGGATTCATCTTTAAAATGTGGTGGGTAGGTACTCCTCCTTGCCGTTTTTCTCTCGCGGTGTGGCACCTTGCTTGTATAACACATATTAATCATTTGTGGTATTGGAGGTGATTCTGATTTTTCATCTCTAATAATGATTCGTGGTGGAGATGGTGATTGGTAAACTTTTTGTGGCGGATATTCAATTTCTGTTTTATCTTTAACCTTTAATTCTTCAATTGATTCTCCAACCATTTCACATTCGTCTTCACTTTCAACCCAATTGGTGTCGCCTAGGGTGTGATAAAAATAAGATAAAATTAAGCCAAGAAACTACGCACTCTCACCCTAGACAGGCACAGTACTGCAAGTATTACAGGACGTATGCAAGTTTTAATGATAAATAGAGTTCGTTCTCAGGGACTTAAGTGTGTTAATCGCGTGAGTAAGAATAACGAGTAAAAGTAAATAATTAGAAAACAGAAAATAAAGCAAGTAGGAATTCGAAAATAGCAATTAAAATTAAGAAAATAAAGACAGTAAAATAAAAGATTAAGAATATGAGATGAGAAGTATAGCTTAGGTTTTGCTAGTATGTACTAATCCTTCTAATTCTATTTATAAATCTAGTTAATAAGGGAGAATATTAGCTCTTGGTAATACTTAGTCAGGATTCTAAATTCCCCAAGCTTAGACCTTGAGAGCGACTAAGTGGGCTACGTCACAACTAAGAATTGATTTCAAATAGGGTTATCAAACGCCACTAAGGCCCTATGCAAATACTGCAATCTTGGTGATACGGTGGTTAAAACAAACCCTAATGACTATCTAGTTAGAAGTATGTTTTGTCAGAACTGCTATCGACACTAGACATTATGTGGTGGTTCAATAGTTAAACACCCTGTCAAGGAGACCATCTAACTACTCTTAAAACAATCCTAAAGTGATCAATTCTAGGAAAGACATTAAATCAAAACACATAAACAAATATAAAGTAAGAAGCTAATATCAGATTAAAACATGTAATTCCCAAAGAAACTTAGATAGAAGAATTAGAATTCATAGATTATACATATGCAAAACCCAAGCTATGGGGAGTTTAGTTCATACCTGATGGAAATAAACTAAAAGAAATTACAAAAGACATCATCTTGCTCTCTACAATAAACTGGAAGAATAAAACATTAAGAACTAATTACTATGAGGCAAGGATGATTTACAAGTGATATAAGGGTGTATTTATAGGTGTTTAGAAGACCTAATTCGTTTTCTTGAGGAAGAGTTAAGGTAATGGACTTCTAGCCCAACTCAAATTCGTATGGAAATAAAGATAAACACTGCTGCACCGTTTTGAGCGTATCTTCTTCGTTATTGGTCGGATTTTGCTCCACAAGATACCAAAAGAATCGCAACAGAATTATCTAGACCCTTAAAAAGGAAATCACCAAAATCGGCCTATTTCTTAGGAAAAAACGCCTATCTTTGGACGTGTATGCAGAATCCCAGATTTAGGCAGCTTTTCCTTTTCCATCTTTTTAGCAATTGTTTCCTTATCTCCAATTACCATGCAAATCTCTTTCCATAAGTTGTTGTCTTTGACTTGGACTCTAATTAAGCTCCATAATTATCTTTAAAGCTACACACTAAATAAACAATTAAACCCAATATGCTCTAAAAACATTATTTCTACAAATCAAGACTCAAAATAGGAAAGTGCACTAAAACTCAAGAAAATCGACATTATTGACTTCTAAATCACTTAAAATGATGTCTCATCCTAACATTAATCTATCACAAATGAGGAGACATCAAGACCCCCAACTCAAAGTGGTATCGTCCCGATACAATAAAGATAAAAACATAGGGAAGTCTAGAAATACACACTTATAGAATTCTCAATACAAGGGAAAAAGCATAGCAGAATATATAGAATAAACCTAAAGCACATAACTCAGAAAATTTCATGCAATAATATTTATAAACTACATACCTGTACACTTCTTATATCCACAGTCAACACGGCTTGAATTCAAGATCAGATTAGTTTCGCAATGTAAGAAGGATTGGGACTTTACTCAGTTCCCCAAGAGAGCTATAGAGTGTTCATCAAACCTCACTAGTACCCAAGGATCCACTTAACTAATCTCTAATGGCTTAATCACTTCTCAATTACATAGCAAAGAATCAAAAGGTCTTTAAGGTTGTAATGTAGGCTTAGGGACGGGTATGATCATATATTTGGATAATTTGGAGTGAGCTTTTGGCTCTCTCCTCACTAGCCATCAACGAATCGCCCTAGAGGTTGAGTTACTCTCATAAAACGTTTCTCACTCAACCCAATGAATTCCTTGATGCAAAATTTAGCATCCCCAATAACCCAATTAAAGCTTAAGATGTTCACATAAAAATCCACTTTGCCGGTCCGAATATATATATTTTCTTTTCTTTTCAAATCAATTACTCTAGCTATGACTCTCTTTTAATGTTGAGATATCATGCTAATTTCTCATATATATATTTTTTCTTTTAATGCCCTTGTTGGCAAAATTAGCTCGAAGCTTCTTTTCATTCACTATTACCCCGGCAAAGGGTTACAATACAATTCTGTGAATCATCATCAATACAAAGCACAAAGCACAATTAATAAGCTCAAAAATCCCAACAAAATAAAAATTCCCATAATGGTGGACCTACCACCCCAAACTCAAGCTCTAAAACAACTGTCTATGCATCGCGATTCGAGTGCGGGTCATATGGAAAAGTCCTAAAATCTAAAGGATATGGCTTATAACGTGTTTCAATAAAAAGGCTTTAGAAAGGCTAGAAGGGGCTGAGAAGGATATAGCATATAAAATCAAAAATCACAAGGTGAGAAGGTATAAAAAGGCTTCAAGGGCTTCAAAGTATGAAAGAACCGCCTTAATCACTTTCTACACTATGTAATTCAGAAAACTTCTTACCTTTAGCACTTTCATCAAATGGTTTTTCAACTAGCTTGGATCTCACGGCCTACACACTTCTCAAGGTTCCCTGAGATCGAACATACTTTCTATCGCATTGCTCACTAATCTTTTCTTTACTATCAACGTGTGTTTTCCTGCAAATACTCAAAGCATACAAATACATAGCTCATAAACATATTACTTACTATCATCAATCTACTGAGCTTATGCTTTCCAGCTATTAAACACACTCTACATCTAATTCCCATGTATCAAAAAATTTTAATTTCACCCAAAAAACAGAAAATTGGAGATGAGAGACAACGAATCCCCACACCCCCAACTCAAAAGTGAGCCGTGTCCCCACGACTCGAAAAAGACTCGAAAAACAGAAATTAAAATTAGCAGATAGACATATTTACAGAAATGGTAAGGAAGAAAGAGAACATACTCTCGAGGCTATTGCCTCACATCATTGATATCCAAGGTAGGAATTGCTGGACCTTTCGTTAATTGCTCAAGGAGTTTCATGATGTGCACTTGATTAGCGTTGATTTGTGCCACATCATTAACTAAGGAAGTTTGAGCTGCTTCGAATTTCGTTAAACGCTCCTCCATCTTCTCTTGCCAATTTTTCTCCTTTTCTTCCTTCGAGATATGCGTAGAACCCGCTCTTCGAAGAATTTCCTTGATCCAAGCATTATCAATATAACTCGCTTTAAACTCGAGTTTCTCTTCTTCACCCAATGTAACATTCGCTTTTCGCACAAGACACGTGATCATAGTTGGAAATTTAACATTATAAACTGATTTAGGAGAGACCGAAAATCGTATCACCTCCTCATAGATCAACTGTGCCACATCAACTTCTTCTCCTCTCAAAATACAGTCCAACAGTAGAGCGTACTTCATAGTCACATCCAAATTTCGTGTGTTTCCAAAAATATTAGGGACAAGGAAATTGTGCCAACTTCTAGCATCTGCTTGAAGATATTTGTAAGGCCAAGGTGCCTTCAATTCTCCCTTATGTGATTGCACTTTCTCTTTGTCTAATACATGCTCAAAAAGTAATTCCTCATCAAAGATTTTTCGCTTAGCAACTGCTTCTTCAAATTTGCAAAAACCTTTCAGTTTCTTAAACTTAAAGTGGTTCCTAATCTCTTCAACTGTGAAAGGAACTAGCTTTCCTCTAATCGGAACACAACCTTTACTATCTTGGCTTAAGAGGCCTAAATAGAACTCCAAAACTAATTCATGACATAATTCAGAACGTCTTACCATGAACGTAGACCAACCCAATTTCTCACCAAGCTCTAAGAATCTTGCATATTCTCCATCTCTAATTTCTTCCTTGAATACTTTCTCATAAGCAAAAGGTAGTTCTTTCAATTGTATTTCTGCAGAAGCTTTTAAAGCTACTGCTTTGTCTTGTGGAAGATGTGTTTTCTCCTTTGCATAAAAGTAAAGATTTTTACCATGACGATCAAACAAAGGTATTGCAGCATCTTCAACTTTGTCTTTTCCTTTTGATTGAGAACTAGAACCCTTGTTACTTGATTTCTTCTTGGTTACCTCCAATCCCTTGTTACTTTTCTTCACCTCCCTCTTGCTAGCTAAGATTGTTGTTCTATTAGTCATCTTCAATTAACCCCCAACTCAAAGCTTTAGCAACCCTTGAAATTTAAACTCTTGCATTAATGGTTGAACAAGCTTGATTTGGCTTAGGAAATATGAATTGATGATTAATCTCTATGTGGGTGAGGTGGATTTGTAATGGGTTGGCTTGGATTTATGAAATTGTAGGATGAATTTGTTAAATTTGAGCTCTTTGATTCTTCAATTTGAATGGATTTGGTGAAGATTGGGTGTTTGATTCTCTCTTGTAATGATGTGGAGAGAAGGTTTGATGTGTTTTTCTTGATGATTGGGTAGTGTTTTGGTGATTGGTGAAGGTTTTGATGAGCTTTAATGGAGTTGGGAGAGTGTTGGGGAAGAGAAAGAGGGTTGAGGTTTAGTAAATTCAGAATAATGGCTTTAATACCTCTTGTATAAGCTCAAACCCGTTTTTCTCTTTTTCCAGCGGCGCTGACCGGTATACCGGGCGTATCCTCCGGTATACCGGAACATCTGTAGCTCCAAAAAAAAATTTGTCCGTCAAAATACACGTGGTACCCACCCCGTGGTACGGGTTTTTGTTCCTGGGCGTGTCCTCCGGTATACCGGGCATAACCTCCGGTATACCGGGCATAACCTCCGGTATACCGGGCATAACCTCCGGTATACCGCTCCTATCAGATCAAAAAAAATTTCGCCTCGGCATGGACCACGTGGCAGCCACCCCGTGGTACGGGTTTTTGCCTCTGTGGTACTCTCCGGTATACCGGGCATAACCTCCGGTATACCTCCCCTCTGAACAGATTTTTCCGAAAATTTTATTTCTTCTCCCGAACTCGATTTCTCCATTCCTACACACCAAAAAACACTAATACCTTTCTCAAATATGCATTATCAGCTAAAAACAACTAGACTAAACATAAACTAATAAACGCAAAAGACATGAAAGCATAAAAAACTACGGGTTGTCTCCCGTACAGCACTTTTGTTTTACGTCTTTCAAAGTTAGACGTGTTACCTCTGTTATGATTTGCGAATATAGCCTCCCCAACAACGAGTAAGGCTATGAACGTCAACTAATCTGCGCTTGACCCCAGTTTTGGGGCGAATTTCTATCACCTTGGCTGAAACAACCTTAGTGACAATGAATGGTCCCATCCACGAGTCTTTGAAACTTCGTGGCCTGTTCTCGCGTTTGTGGGCTTTCCATAGGACTTCATGGCCAACCCCAAACTCAATGTTTGGCTCAGTATCCACAGGCTTTAAGTGGATCTCCTCAGGAGGGACTTTGTGATGTGAGAGACTGTGGATTATAGGCACGGTGGGATCCAACTTCCTTGGTTTCTTACCCAAGACATAGAAGGTCTCAGATACATTCTTAGCATGAAGGGTGATGGTCCCGTCTTGGAAGTTGATCAAACTTTGACTTATGGCCATGAAAGGCCGTTCAAGTATGATCGGAACCTGCTTATCTGCATCAAACTCAAGAATAACAAAGTCAGTAGGGATGGCGATATTATCTGCACGGACTAAGACGTCCTCTACTGTTCCCCATGTCCTTTTCACTGAGTTGTCAGCAAACTGCAACTTCACTGGAGTCTTCTCTGATTTCTGAAGTCCAAGTCTTTCGAACACGGACTTAGGCATAAGATTCACACCAGAACCCACATCGTACATAGCTTTCACCTTGAGCATACCATGTAATTGAATAGGAAGGTTGAAACTTCCCGGATCTTTAAGCTTTGTTGGTAGATCTTTCTCACTTCTTCTCGAAACCCTCAGGTTCTCTCTTGGGATCTCTACACTCGCCTCTTTCTCAGGAATAACTTGCGTATAAACTTGTTGCGGTGTAAGTCCTCTCTTCGCAATCTCAAGCATTTGGGCGTTGATATTTTCAGGTTGGTACGCCTCTACAAATGTCTTGAGAACAGTGTCATCTTTAGGATTTGTAACAGGAATAGTTGATGACACTGGTTGAACACTAGGTGGCGATTCCACCTTCTCTTCTTCTTTCTCTTCTAGCACAGCAGGTGCCACTTCATCTTTCGATTCCTCCTTTGAGGCTTCTTCCTCTTTCTCTTTAGCCAACTCAGCTGCATATTCCACTACCGATCGAATCTCTTCTTGCACCTTCCTCAGTAACTCTATGAACTCGTCTTTCTCTTGATCGTCCTCTATATAAACTTCCGAACAGTCAGATTCCTCGGGGCTAGACTTGGTTGGTTCTTCTTCAGTATTGGGAACCTCCACGGCACTAATGGCAGCATGTGGTGCTTCCTCTTTTGCTTCTTTAATCTCAAGGCATATAGCCTTGCAAGCTTCGAACCCATCATTGTCTTCACCTCCTTCGATTGCCTTTACTTCTTTTTGTTCTACAAAACTTGTTAACACTTTGTTTAACTGTGTCACTTGAGTAGTTAGCATCTGAAGTATGGCATCGTGTCCTCTGACCTTCTCGTCTTGAGCATTAAGAGTTGTGTTCAAACGGTCTAGAGCTTGTACTATCTGTGTATTGTCCATAGATCCTTCTTGTGGATACTGAGGTAAAGCTTTCTGCTCTAATGAATCGGTATAGGCGTCTTGAGCAGGTTGTTGTGGAGGAGCAGGTCTACTCTGATATTGGTTTTGGTACTGACCTCTCTGTTGGTAAGAGTTGTTCTGGGGTCGCGGTTGATAATGACTAGGATTAGCGGCCCCTTGTGGATTTGAATACTGCATACCCGGATGGTTGCGATTGCCCCATCGGTTGGATATAAAGTAAACAGATTGCGGATTTGATTCGCACTCTTCCCATACATGATCGTTAACTCCACATTGTTGACAACCTTGTGCTTCTTGTACTACCTTTGTAGCGGCTAAATTCTTCTCCATCGCGATTCTCATCTCCTTGATTTGATTTTATAATGAGGATATTTGAGTTGAGTTCGCAGTTTCTGCATCTAATCGAAGCGTTCCTCGGGTCTTTGCTACAGAAGCTCGCGTTGAAGGCCAACTTCTCTCTTGTTCCATGATATTCTCCAAAACCTCGGAAGCTTCATTGTGATTCATGGACACAAAATTACCCTTTCCAATGTTATCCACCTTTTCTCTACCTTTGTCATTAAGACCTTCATAGAACATAGCAAGTTGTAGAGTAGGTGTATAACCATGGAGCGGACATCTAGTTAACTTTTGTTGAAACCTTGTCCATGCTTCTCCCACTGTTTCTCCATCCTCTTGGGAAAATCTTGCAAGCTCGGTTTGATCTTTAAGTCTCATGCTCTTCGGATAAAATCTGTTAAAGAGTGCGGCTTGAAGTTCCCTCCAAGAGTGAATGGTTCCATGTGGTTGTCTTTCTAGCCAATCGCTAGCTCTTCCGGTCAAGAAAAACGAAAACATATGACAATACAGTTGCTCGCGTGTAATGCCAGGAGTAATGTAGGCATCACAAATCTGCATGAACTTCTGAATCGCTTTTACCGGATCTTGAATAGCTGTACCAGTATAGAGTCCGAAACTTTGAAATTGACTGAGCATGCCCGGATCGGGTCTAAATTTGATATTCGGAATCTCAGGAGGGCGGTAACCAATTGGTTGAACATGGAATGGTACATTAAGGCCAGGTAGATCTTGTTCAACTCGGTTTTGTTGATTAAGATTATTCCCATTACCGCCTCCTGCTGGTAATTGTTGTCCTTCTTGTCCACCGAGTGGTGGCTCTTGTTGACCAAGAGGTGCTCCAAGTGGTGGATCTCCTCTTGGTAATTGCTGTCCTCCTACTGGTGGGGTTAGTTGGGCTGCCATAACTCTTCTCAAGGCTCTTTCCTCACGAACTCGTTTGTTGTAAGGTCTGAAGCTCCTCTCAGGCTCCGATAAAGGAGGCCAAGAATTAAACACTGTGAAACCTGAAAAAGACTAAAGCAAACCACAAGCGTAAATCTGGAAAAATAAAAACTAAACTAAAACTGAAAAGTAAAAACTAATTAAAGACTAAAACTCGAAATAGACAACCCACACGCTAACGAGACACAAGTCCCCGGCAGCGGCGCCAAAAACTTGGTGTCGCCTAGGGTGTGATAAAAATAAGATAAAATTAAGCCAAGAAACTACGCACTCTCACCCTAGACAGGCGCAGTACTGCAAGTATTACAGGAAGTATGCATGTTTTAATGATAAATAGAGTTCGTTCTCAGGGACTTAAGTGTGTTAATCGCGTGAGTAAGAATAACGAGTAAAAGTAAATAATTAGAAAACAGAAAATAAAGCAAGTAGGAATTCGAAAATAGCAATTAAAACTAAGAAAATAAAGACAGTAAAATAAAAGATTAAGAATATGAGATGAGAAGTATAGCTTAGGTTTGCTAGTATGCACTAATCCTTCTAATTCTATCTATAAATCTAGTTAATAAGGGAGAATATTAGCTCTTGGTAATACTTAGTCAGGATTCTAAATTCCCCAAGCTTAGACCTTGAGAGCGACTAAGGGGGATACGTCACAACCAAGAAGTGATTTCAAATAGGGTTATCAAACGCCACTAAGGCCCTAAGCAAATACTGCAATCTTGGTGATACAGTGGTTAATACAAACCCTAATGACTATCTAGTTAGAAGTATGTTTTGTCAGAACTGCTATCGACACTAGACATTATGTGGTGGTTCAATAGTTAAACACCCTGTCAAGGAGACCATCTAACTACTCTTAAAACAATCCTAAAGTGATCAATTCTAGGAAAGACATTAAATCAAAACACATAAACAAATATAAAGTAAGAAGCTAATATCAGATTAAAACATGTAATTCCCAAAGAAACTTAGATAGAATAATTAGAATTCATAGATTATACATATGCAAAACCCAAGCTATGGGGAGTATAGTTCATACCTGATGGAAATAAACTAAAAGAAATTACAAAAGACATCATCTTGCTCTCTACAATAAACTGGAAGAATAAAACCTTAAGAACTAATTACTATGAGGCAAGGATGATTTACAAGTGATATAAGGGTGTATTTATAGGTGTTTAGAAGACCTAATTCGTTTTCTTGAGGAAGAGTTAAGGTAATGGACTTCTAGCCCAACTCAAATTCGTATGGAAATAAAGATAAACACTGCTGCACCGTTTTGAGCGTATCTTCTTCGTTATTGGTCGGATTTTGCTCCACAAGATACCAAAAGAATCGCAACAGAATTATCTAGACCCTTAAGAAGGAAATCACTAAAATCCGCCTATTTCTTAGGAAAAAACGCCCATCTTTGGACGTGTATGCAGAATCCCAGATTTAGGCAGCTTTTCCTTTTCCATCTTTTTAGCAATTGTTTCCTTATCTCCAATTACCATGCAAATCTCTTTCCATAAGTTGTTGTCTTTGACTTGGACTCTAATTAAGCTCCATAATTATCTTTAAAGCTACACACTAAATAAACAATTAAACCCAATATGCTCTAAAAACATTATTTCTACATATCAAGACTCAAAATAGGAAAGTGCACTAAAACTCAAGAAAATCGACATTATTGACTTCTAAATCACTTAAAATGATGTCTCATCCTAACATTAATCTATCACAAATGAGGAGACATCACCAATCTTCCACTATTACCTCATAATATTCTTTCTTTGGATTTTCTATAACCTCGATCTCCACCTCTTCTTGTTTGCGTTCTATATCTTGATCATGTGTATACACCTTAGGAATTGCAATCTCTGTGTTAACTTCCATGATTTGCGTTGCTACTCCTTCTTCCACCATGCTAACAAGATCCTCAACCACATGGTGGTCTTTATTTATAATTGGCACGATGTTCATTCACTATCCATAATATATTTTGTCAACACTTCCTCCTCAACTACTTCTTCTTGTTGATCTTTTCTATCCCTCGGGGGAGTGGAATCTTCATAAGATTTGCTATCAATTTCAACTAAGTTAGGAGGGTTGTTTCGGTCAGCAATTTCATCTAGCATCTGTTGTATGCGTGCATGGGTGGCTTTGAATTCCTCTTCCCTTGCCTTACGCTCTGGTGCTCTTGCTTGAAATTCCTCGAGTAGGCGATTGACTTTCTCTAGTAGTGTATCTTGTTGATCTTGATGAGGTGAATACTGTTGAATGTTTTCAACCCACTGGTTGTCCCATTCATGCTCGTGTTGATAGTGATATGATAGTTGTTGTTGATTGTTACCGATCCATTCATTATTCCATCCTTGTTCTTGCGGGTTTTGATAAGGTTGTTGGTAAGAATTAATACCCCATTGTTGTTGTCCCGAGGAGTCTTCCCAATAGTCAAATGGACCAGGATCTGGGTAATGTTCTCTATACATCTTTAATTACCTAAATAAAATAACCTGAAAAGAAAACAAAGCGTAAAACTGAAAATAAAAATGCAACTAATCACTAAAGGATAAACACCGTGGTCACACGCTACCGTCCCCGGCAGCGGCGCCAAAAACTTGGTGGTCCTTTGTATGTTCTAAAATAAATGCAAAAGTAATCGAACCACAACCGCAAGTGTACGGTTGTCCCAAGTAGTAATAAGTGATTCTAGGATCGTTCGCAGGGACGACTTGGTCAACTACAATGCTTATCGATTAATGAATGATTGCACTTATGAAAGCAAATAAAGATATAATGATTGATTGGTTGTTTTTATTATTTCTAAGTAATGAAAGACTAAATGGAAAATGCAATTAAAAGTAAAACGCAAGTAAATAAATGTGAAACAAAAATATGAGAAAGTAGCACTTAAGAACGCAGGGGATCCTCCTAATTCTATTTCATAACCTATTCTGTTTAAGGGTTAAATCGGTCAATTACAATGGTCCGGATTCTAAATTCCTTATACCCCCGTTAGGGTGGACTATAAGGCTATCCTAGAGTGTCACTAATCCCGTCAGGGTAAATATGATCCACTTTTAGATGTTTAAGTTAATTACCACATTGGCCCTAAAATTAGCTAAGTTCGTCAGAATCAATAGCTTCTATTTTAGATTAAATAAATAATTCTGTACCTAAACCCCCCGTCAGGATGATCCACACGCCACATATGTGGAATAGCCTAGATACTAACACCTGTTCTTAGTTAGCTACTCTAAATACAGTAAATAATCTCAATTTATTGAAAAGAGTAAAAGACCCAATTTAATTTAATTTAACAGAAACCCAAATTCAGGACATGAAATTCAATAGAATTGGGATTTACCCATAAAGCATTCTCAAGCACTAAAATGTATTTAGCTCATACTAATTAAAAAGAAACTAAATTAAAGTAAATAAGACTCATATTGTTTTACAGAAATAAAATACAGAGAAACCTAATTTCGGAATTGGTTTGGCTGTGAATTGGAGATATAGACAGTCTCCAGCTCCAAGCTTCTTCTTTTCCTTGTTTCTGCTTCTTCTCTGGACACTCTCTTCAAAGGATGAATTGAATTGAAGAATAAAATGAGAGGTAAGAAATATTGAGGTCAAAAGCTCCTTTTATAAGCTCAAATTCGGAATGGGCTTTTAATTAGTGTTTAAGTTAATAATAAAAAGTCCAAGTCCACTAATCAAGCCCAAATCCCGTAACTGCTACACCACCTCCACTAAAACGGCTTTTCCCGCTTCGTTATAACTCCGATTGACTTGATTCCAGTTGCTAAATTTCCGTAACTCGATAAGGAATGTTTTCTCTTCAAAGGTCAGCGGCTAAATCATCTCTTAAGCGCCTTGAAATCAGCAATATTTGGCCTGTTTCCAGATTTGCAGCTTCAAAATATGATTCTTTTCGGGATATTTCTTCAAGCTTTGACTTCATTACACGATCTTTGACTTTAATATTTTATTCCTCTCCTAGTTAGTATTCAAAACCTACAAGCTTTTCACTAAAAACAACTCATATTACGCGCAAAAGCTTAATAAATCAAAAATACTAAAATCTAAAGAGGAAAATTGAATTATTGCATATTAGCACCAAAAGTCTATCTAAATAATCAAATAAACACCAAAAATGATGTCTCCCAAGGGCATAAAATTAGAACATTTAGGGAGACATCAAGACCCCCAACTCAAACCTTTGTCGTCTCGACAAAGCAAAACTAAAAACAAGGGGAGTGAAGTAGATGCAAGAGAAAATAGAAGCTAGCAAATAGACCCAAAATCAATTGTAAAGATAAATCTTATATAGCAAACATTAAGAACTAACATACACATACACTAATCATGCAACATCAAACATAAATAACTTCAATCATAAAATTAACTTTGCAGCAGTATTGAAGGAGATATGATCAAAACAAATCAGCAGCAGAATCTTACCTTTCCTAGATTTTAGGGCTAGGAATTTAAGAGTTCTTTCCTTGTCTTCCACTCCAAGTAATTCGACCTAGCACCTATAATCAGTTCTAAACCTTAGAAAACCATCCCTTGGCTGCATAAGCTTAATATACACACACACACACACACACACATAATTCATCATAGAAGCAATCAAGAGGATCTAGAGGAGGAAGAAGCAAGAGCTAGAGCTTAACTACATCAATTCAACACTTCTCCATCTCTATTCTTTGGGTAAATTAGTATTAGATCTATTTTGTCTATGAGGTATTTCTAAGCTATTTATTCATGAAGTTTTATTATGCACAATTTCTCTTTAGGATTGTAATTATATGAACCATTGATTATTGTTTTTCTGTTTTAATTTGAATCTGGGATTTAGTATTTAGTTGAATTGGTTCTTAATTTCCATTGACTATATTCTTGTGCTTGTTTACTATCATTGACGTCATGAATCAAGGGTAGGTTTTAGTAATTAGGCTATTCACTTAGTGGCGAGTGATCATCCGACAGGGGGGGTTTAATTACAGAATTAGAATATAGATGCGTGGTATCTGTTATTTGACCGACAGGCTTGACTAACCACATAGCCAATTGGGTAAAATAGTATTCATTCGAAGAGGAATATTCGCCCATATAGGGGTTTATAGTACTTTAGGATCGCTCATAGGTCCACCCGACAGAGGGCTAGGAGATATTAGACTCCCGCCTATTGTGAAATTTCCCATTCACCCTTATTCTTTGGAATCATAAATTGAATAGGATAGATTCATACTTGCACCTTCTTATCTTATTTGCATAATTATTTATTGTTTATTTATTATTTAATTTATTTATTTAGTTAGAAAACAAACTCCTTTGCTATTTATCTTTCTAAAATCAATTAGAACTATCTATTCTGATATTGAACACAAAGTTAGAATAACTATTTAAATCCCTGCGGAGACGATAATCCTGATTTTACTTATCTATTACTTGGTACGACCCGTACACTTGCGGTCTATGGATCCTTTATTCCTTTGCTTTTATTTCATTATTTTATAACACACAAGGACCCACCAAGTTTTTGGCGGCGCTACCGGGGATTTAAAGCGGTTATTTTTATTTTGTGTTAAAGTTAGGTTAGTAGTTTTAGTTGTTTTCAGTTTTACGTTTGTTTTGTTTTAGTCTCTTTTCAGGTTTTTCTTTTGGTATGGAGATTTCCCCCTATCAAGAGCAAAATCCACCTCTTTTGCTGCCTCGTTCTCAAGGTCAAATTCCACCACAGTGGTGGTTAGAACAACTACAAGACTCTTTTGATAGAATATTTACTTTCACAAATTCGACACGGGGGAGCTTGACAGATCATTATAATAGGCTCAGGAAGTTGGAGGACTCCCTCAGTTGTTTCATGAAGGCCACAACGGATAATATAATAAAGAGTGATGCGAAAATCGATGCTATCATATCATTAATGCAAGGCATGCAACAGAATCATCAATTCATGGAGCAACGATTGACGCAACTCACATAAACAATTAAGAAATTACAACAAGTACCATCTATGCAAACCGGCCAAGGTACAAATATTAATCATAAGGCTAGTCAAGATAGCGATGTTCGGTTCAATGTAGCTACAGAGTTTAGCCTTCAAGAGAAGGAAGTGGAATCATCACAAGTTACACCTAGTGAACTAGAGATTCCAACAATAGAAGAATCAACCACGCTAAGCATAGATGAGTCAATTGTTGGTAATGAAGTCGAAATTGAAATCAAACCTTGTGAAGGGGAGATTATATCCATGGAAAACCCAGCCAAGCCGCATTTAGAGGAATCAAATATTGAGTCCTTGGTTACAAAAGAGATAGAAGAAGAAGAGTCTAGGATGGATTCGCCACCTAGTACTCCATTGATGTCATCACTCAATCCAATAAAGACGAATCATTCAATTGGTGACATCGATAAAGCATTTGTAGAGGTGTGCAAAGAAGACAAAACCTACACCCAAATGCTTGAAAGTAATACAAAAGAACTCACACCGCAACAAGTATTCATAGAAGCTATTCCGGAAACAAAGGAGAATGCGAGTGTAGAGATCGAGATTGAAAGCGTGGCCCTCATAACACAAGAATGTTCTGAAACATCCCTTGTTTTGGACAAACTAGAGGAGGCGTCACTTGAGTTCCCCATTGTTCCGGAAGTATCTAAAGAGGTTAAAGAGAAGGACCACCACCATGAACCTGTGAAGAAGAAATCTAAAGATGAGTTTGGGGTCGGAACCACGGTTGTTTGGAAAGCCTCCAAACGAGAGAATAGGCCACGAGGTTTCAAAAATGAGTGGATGGGACCATTTGTTGTTACTCGAGTAGTGACACCAAAATTAATAGAGATACGATCTTTGAGAGGTCAAAAGTTGCGAATTGTAGACATACATAACCTCACCTACTGCTGGGGAGGCTACATACTCAAGGGATAATGGAGGTAACCCGTCAAACTTTAAATGACGTTAAATAAAAGTGCTCTTGGGAGACACCCCAAGCTTTAATTACTTTCTTAGTGTAGTTTTTTTTAGTATGTATTATTTAGTTTACGTATTTTTTTAGTTGACAGTGCATTATTGAGGAAGGTATTAGTGTTTTTGATGATCAGGTAGCAAAGAAATCGAGTTTGGGAAGCAAAAACGAAATTTTATGGAAGTATTCTGACCTGCTACCGGTATACCGGGCCCTACGTCCGGTATACCGCAGGTCAGAAAACCCGAGGCCACGGGTACTAGCCACGTGTTCTATGCCGAGAGGTAAAATTTGAAAGCAAGCAGCTCCGGTATACTGGGCCATACCTCCAGTATACTGGATAGAACAAAAACCCGAGCCCACTGGTTCGCAACACGGGTTTTTTGACGAAGCATGGACCTGGAATAACAGTAGCTCCGGTATACCGGACCCTACGGCCGGTATACCGCCCAACCCCGTTGGAATTTTTTTCCTGCGTTTTTAATGTTATAAGAAGGAAGAGGTGAGCTCTAGTCCAAATTTCTCAATCCTTAAGCCTCACTTTGTTCTCCAAACCTCTCCCAACTCCATTAAAGCTTCAACAAACCTTCACCTAACATCAAAACACAACCAAATCACCTTGAATTCAAATCCCAATCCTTCCCTACATCATTACAAAGAGGATTCGACCACCCAAATCATATCAAAACATCTAGAATCCAAGAATCAAGAGCCTAAATTTTCAAAATTCATCCAAAATTCCTTAAACCCATATCATCAAAGCTTGATTCCATCATACCCACATAGAGAATTGTCATCCTAAGATCTTTCCTAACCAAATAAAGCTTGTTTTACCCATGCTCAAGAGTTACAAATTTCAAGAGTGTTCAAAGCTTTGAGTTGGGGGTCAAAAGAGATGATAAAGAGACGATAGAGCTATTATCAAGTGTAAGGGAGATGAAGTATTAATGGAAGGTGTTGGGTGAGCTCTTGAAGAAATCAATTGAGATGGGTACTACTTTGGGAATAAAATACAAGGTAAATCAGATCAAGAGAATAGAGGAAAGCATGCAGTGGTGAAATCAAAGAGAAAAAACGTTTCTAATTGAATAAGGAAGACACCACAACCTATACAAATCAAGCACCCTTTTAACCAAAGATGAGCAAAGCTTCTGGGACGCTAGTAGCTGTTGCCACAACAAAATATTCCTAGATGAACACAGTTTCATGAGAAATTATTCGAGAACAAAGTTATGGAAGATGAGAAACAAGAGATCTCTAGATTGTGATTGAGTAGGATGGAGCATAAAAGGATGTAAGGGAAAGCAAAATTGGTGAAACATGGAGTTTACATACAAGGTAATCACTGCATCCTATCTTGGGTATTAATCAAGCGAGGCAATAGCCTCGAAGAGTATGTTTTCTTTCTTCCTTACCATTTCTCTATATGCACTATTTGCTGTTTTTATTTTATTGAGTCTTTTCGAGTCATGTGGACACGACTCATTTTTGAGTTGGGGGTGGGGATTCGTTGTCCCTCATCTCCATTTTATGTGATTTACTGTATTTTTTAGAGAAATTTGAAATTTTTGAAATTTTTAAGAGATGGATTAGATGTAGAATGTGTTTAATAGCTTGAAAGCATAAGCTTAGTAAGTTGATGATAGAACGTAGTATGTTTATGAGCTGCTTTATTTTGTATGCTTTGAGTATTTGCAGGAAAACACACATTGATAGTAAAGAAAGGATTAGTTAGGAATGCGATAGAAAGTATGTTTGATCTCAGGGAACCATGAGTGGTGTGTAGGCCGTGAGATCCAAGCTAGTTGACAAACCGATTTAATGAACGTGCTAAAGGTAAGAGAATGACTAAATTGCATAGTTTAGAAAGTGATTAAGACGGTTCTTTCATAAGCCCCTTGTTGCCTTTTAGCTTGCTGTCTATTTATTATATTATATCCTTCTCAGCCCCTTCTAGCCTTTCTAAAGCCTTTTTATTAGCCACATTATAAGCCATGTCCCTTTAGATTATATGACTTTTCCATATGACCCGCACTCGAATCGCGATGCATAAACAATTGTTTTAGAGCTTGAGTTTGGGGTGGTGGGTCCACCATTATGGGAAATATTACTGGGTTGGGATTTTTGAGCTTATTAAGTGTGCTATGTTCTATATTTGATGATGATTCACAGTTTTATTATATTGTAACCCTTTACCGGGGTAATAGTGAATGAAAAAGAAGCTACGAGCTAAAGTTAGGAAAAGGCATAATTTATGAAAAATAGCGTGAAATCTCAAAAAGAGATTTATAGCTATACAAAAGAAAAAATTGATATGAAAAGAATATATATTTGGACCGGCAAAGAGGAATTTTTATGTGAACATCTTTATGCTTTAATTGGGTTATTGGGGATGCTAATTAGTGCATCAAGGAATTCATTGGGTTGAGTGAGAACGTTTCATGAGAGTAACTCAAGCTCTAGGGCGATTCGCTGATGGCTAGTGAGGAGAGAGCCAAAAGCTCACTCTAAATTATCCAAATATACTTATCACACCGCCCCTAAGCCAACATTACAACCCTAAAGACCTTTTGATTCTTTGCTATGTAATCTAGAAGTGATTGAGCCGTTAGAGAATAGTTAAGTTGATCTTTAGATACTGGTGAATTTCGATAAACAATCTATAGCCTCCTTGTAAACTGAGTAAAGCTCCTCTCCTTCTTACATTGTGAAGCTAATCCAATCTTGAATTCAAGCCGTGTTGATTGTAGATATGACAAGTGTGCAGGTATGTAGTTTGTAAATATTATTGCATAAATATTCTAAGTAGTTGCTTGAGTTTGTTCTATATATTCTGCTATCTTCTTCTCCCCTGTGCTTAATTGATGTAGCTAATATTTTAGAGACTTCCCTATGTTTTTTTATTGTATCGGGATGATACAAGTTTGAGTTGGGGGTCTTGACTTCTCCCTAATTGTTCTAAATATAAGCCCTTAGGAGACATCATTTTAGGATGAAAATGGTCTTTTTATATTGAGTTTTGTGCTTAAATTGCAATATTACACTTTCTCCCCTTGAAATTAGACTATTTGCATTTATAGAGCTTTTGTGCGTTAATTTACTTATTTTTTGTGCAAAGTTAGTAGGTTTATGAATTTCATGAAAAACCAATCCAAGGAGGAGAAGTGAGAATTAAAGTCTTAGAATATTTCTAGTGTGCTTAGTCGAGTTTCCTGAATTTAAATTGCACTTTCTTATTTCTAGTCTTGATTTAATGAGTTATTATTTTTATTTATTTAGTGTGAAGCTTTAGAGATAATATGGAAATTAATTAGATTCTAAATCAATGCTAAGGAGATAAGGAAAGAAGATCTTGAAGAAATAGAGTTCAACTAGGAAAAGATAAAGCTGCCTTATGAATCTGAAATTCCAGCCACGTTTCAAAGACGAGTCCATAACTTAATATTGGCTAAAAATTTGGGCTAGTGGTCTGCACCAATGGAAAGAGCTTTCCGAGACAAGTGGTTTCGAATATTGGAACGCCTCAAACGGATAAGTATTGAAGGAGATATGACCAAAACAAATCAGAAGCAGAATTTTACCTTTCCTAGATTTTAGGGCTAGGAATTTAAGAGTTCTTGCCTTGTCTTCCACTCCAAGTAATTCGACCTAGCACCTACAAATATTAGTTCTAAACCTTAGAAAATCATCCCTTGACTGCATAAGATTAATGTACACACATAATTCATCATAGAAGCAATCAAGAGGATCTAGAGGAGGAAGAAGCAAGAGCTAGAGCTTAACTACATCAATTCAACACTTCTCCATCTCTATTCTTTGGGTAAATTAGTATTAGATCTATTTTGTCTATGAGGTATTTCTAATCTATTTATTCAAGAACTTTTATTATGCATAATTTCTCTTTAGGATTGTAATTATATGAACCATTGATTATTGTTTTTCTGTTTTAATTTGAATCTGGGATTTAGTATTTAATTGAATTGGTTCTTAATTTCCATTGACTGTATTCTTGTGCTTGTTTACTATCATTGACGTCATGAATCAAGGGTAGGTTTTAGTAATTAGGCTATTCACTTAGTGGCGAGTGATCATCCGATAGGGGGGGGGTTTAATTACAGAATTAGAATATAGACGCGTGGTATCCGTTATTTGACCGACAGGCTTGACTAACCACGTAGCCAATTGGGTAAAATAGTATTCATCCGAAGAGGCATATTCGCCCATATAGGGGTTTATAGTACTTTAGGATAGGTCTTAGGTCCACCCAACAGGGGGTTAGGAGATATTAGATTCCCGACTATTGTGAAATTTCCCATTCACCCTTATTCTTAGGAATCATAAATTCAATAGAATAGATTCATACTTGCATCTCCTTATCTTATTTGCATAATTATTTATTGTTTATTTATTATTTAATTTATTTAGTTAGTTAGAAAACAAACTCCTTTGCTATTTATCTTTCTAAAATCAATTAGAATTATCTATTCTGATATTGAACACAAAGTTAGAATAACTACTTAAATCCCTGTGGAGACGATAACCCCGATTTTACTTATCTATTACTTGGTACGACCCGTACACTTGCGGTCTGTGGATCCTTTATTCCTTTGCTTTTATTTCATTATTTTATAACACACAAGGACCCACCAACCCACCAAGTTTTTGGCATCGCTGACGGGGATTACAGCGTGTGACCCCGGTGTTTAATCCTTAAGTAGTTTTAATTGTTATTTTTCAGTTTTACGCTTGGCTTGTGTTTTGTCTTTTTCAGGTCCTTAGGTTTTTGGTGTATGTACTCGGACTCGAGGGCATAATAAAAGCTTCGAGGAAACGTCAAAGAGAACTACGCAAACTAGAGAAGGAAATAGCCGCTTTAATCAACAATGTTAATGATCCTCAGGTGGAAGTGGGTGAGGACGGAAACCCAATAACCCGTAATCCAATTCCTCAAGTTCTAAACAACTAAAATCAAATTCCTCCTCCACCTGAAGGACAAGCTCAACTTCAATTAGGATACGATCCTTGGATCGTGAAAGGTCCTGAACAAGTTCTATATCGCGCTCTTGCTACAGGTGTTGGCCCTCCAGATATTAATGTTGGAAGATTTAGACCCGATCCTGGTATGTTAAACTAATTCCGAGACTTCAGAAATTTTCGAGGAGTGGCTGGAGAAGATCCAATTCGTGTAATATAGAAGTTCATGCAAATATGTGATGCGTATGTAACGCAAGGTGTAACAAGAGATCATACGTATTTTGCAACTTTCAGATTCTTCATAATAGACGCAGCGAGTGAATGGCATGACCAAAAACAGCCATGTCTGATTAATAATTGGGATGAGCTATAAATAGTGTTCTTTGAACATTACTATCCGAGGAATATGAGATTGAACGCATAAATCGATTTGATATCATTCGAACAAGATCACGGTGAGTCCATAGGTACTTATTGGACAAGATTCCAAATATGTTTGAGAAGAGTTTCAGATCACGGTCTTTCAGAAGATCAACAAATGTCTAAATTTTAAAAAGGCCTTGAGGGACGTTCAAGAAAGGATCTAAAATTACCATGCCGTGGAGGATTTTTATAGGTACTACCAACTCAAGCTAAAATAATGTTGAACAAAACAGTGAAGAATAAGATGGGTTGGAGTACCATGAGAGCACCTACCCAAGGTACATGTCATATAGACTGTGGTATTGGAATTGATGAGAAATTCTCTTTGTTAGAGAATAAATTGAAGAACACACTAGAGCAAAAATTGAAACAACTCACTTTAGCTGTTAAAGAAGGTTTTTCAGGTAGAAGAGCTGATGTGAATGTTACTCAAAAAATTTATGGATGTTCGAATTGTGGTGTATAGGAGATCATGATTGACAAAGTTGTCAAAGCAACCTAGAATCTGTTATGTTTGTTTTCAACCGTGGGAACTATCACTCAGGTGGTCAAGGTTATCAACCAAACAGAAACCATCTGGGTTTCCAATATTCAAATTTGAACGTGCCGCAAATCCTACTTATGCATATCAACCACAACCCCAAGGAAATAACTTTCAATAAAGACCATAGAATAATTACCAAGGGGGACAAAATTATGGAAATCAAGCCCAGAGACAACCTCCTCAAGATACCTATACCTATAATATGAATCAGAAAGCTATACCTGCTCAACCTCAAAAAGGTGCGTCAGATGTTCAACAAGCTTTACAAACACTAATCGCTATGACAGCGAAAACTCAACAAGAGAACCAATCTTCTTCTGCAGCGTTTAAAATTTTAGAGAATCAAGTAGTTCAGATAGAAAAGCATCTAAATCAGCGTCCACAAGGACAACTACCCAGTGATATAGAGATGTCTCGCCAGTTTGAAGATCGTAAGGCAATTTATCTTAGAAGTGGGAAATAGTTGCAACCACCTACCTTCCCATTTATGAAATAAAAAGAGGTAACTATCAAAACAAAGGAAGTAGAGGATGTAGTTGAGAAAGAAGGGGAACCTGTTGTAGTTGAGGATATAGTTGAGGAATTATTTGATGATATGAGTGAAGATGTGAGTGAAGAGCCTGTTAGGGCTACAAAGTAGAATGAGAAGAAAGAGGTGGTCATGAAAGAAAATCGTCCTCCCCCTTCCTTTCCATCACGTGTCCAGAAAAAGAATGATGACAAAGAGTACATGAAGTTCATAGACATACTGATGAAATTACAAATCAATATACCGTTTCCGGATGCCATCCGAGGAATGCCAAATTACATGAAATTTTTAAAGGATGCGCTTTCCAACAAACTCAAATACTATGAGGGTGAGATGATTGGTTTACCGGAGGAATGCAACGCAATATGTCAAAGTAAGTTACCTCCGGAATTAGAAGATCCGGGGAGTTTCAATATTCCTATATGTATCGGTAAAGAATGGACCGGGAGAGCGTTGTGTGATCTAGGTGCGAGTATCAATCTTATGACTAGATCAGTGTTCGAGAAATTGAGGATTGGGGATGCAAATCCTACTACCATGGTTTTAAAAATGGCGGATAGATCCCTATCTCACCTTGAAGGAAAGATCGAAGATGTCCTCGTAAAAGTAGGTAACTTTATATTTTCGTGTGATTTCATTATACTTGATTACGACGCAGATAGGAATGTTCCCATCATTTTGGGAAGACCATTCCTAGCCATGGGGTGTACTTTGATAGATCTAGAAAGTGGTGAACTAATCATGCGAGTGCAAGACGAGGAGGAAAAGTTCAAGGTGTCCAGGGCTATGAAGTTCCCCAGTTCTCCAGGGGAGTGTTTATTGCTGGATGCATATGAATAGGTAGAGAAGGAGCCAACCAAGTTTGTGGCGGCCTTAGAAATGGAGGAAAGAGAGATAAGAAAGAAACCACCAAATATAGCTTATCCATATCATAAGGTAAGTCCACACCTCGATCATGCAAGTAAAAAGGACAAGGAACGTGATGTGATGGTTCCAAAAGAACCCAAGAAAGAAAGAAAGAAAGAAAGAAAGAAACATAGAGAATATCAAAGTAGGAGAGGAAGTCTCATTGAAAAAGCCTGATCCTCCCCAGAAAGAACGTGAATCCAAGAGTTCTTGGCTGGGACCATTCATGGTCACAAAGATTATCTAAGAGAAACTAATTGGAATCAGACCAAGGGATGCACATTCCGCATAGGAAATGTAGATAACCTCACTCACTGCTGGGGAGGTTATGTTAATAAATGATATCGAAGGTAACCCGTCGAGCGTAAAGACGTTGAACAAAATCCATTCTATCTGTATATTAGTTTATTCATTTAAGTAATTTCAATTCATAGTGTATAATAGAGTAATGGGTATTAATTAGTGTATAATTGTAAAGGTGGAGTGTTTTTGATGATTGCAGGTACTTAATCCTTGAGTTTGGGGTGAAACAGGTGTGAGACAGAGTTTTTGAGTGTCTAAGTGGTAAAAAGAAACTATAAGGATCGACAAGCCTAGTCATCTTACCAGTAGGCCGGTCAAGCTACTGGATATTGACCACTTAGACGCAACCACCAGTTGCGTCATCAAAAAATATTAAAAGGCAGAAATTTGCTACCGGCCAGCCAGCCACATTAATTTGCCACAGCGCCAACCTTCTAGATGTCGGCCACGTACACGCAGCTACGTAGTGCATCAGCGAGAAATTGATGTGCGCGACCGGTAATTCCGGATAAACTAACTGGAACTAGGAAAGCTACACTTAACTACCAGTTGCGTCAACGTGAAATTGAAGAGAACTCGTGCCGGTAAGTTGGCTATCTCACCGGTTGCCGGACGCCTGCCAACTTAAGCTCTAATCCTTATCAAAGGCAAATCCTCTTCTTTTTAATGAAGCCTCTCACGCAAGACACCATTATCAACGACCCACAACTCATTAAACACCTACAATACAACATTAAACACCCAAACATCAAATATTTTTCCATTTAATCCATTCCATACACATAATCAAACATCAAATCCATCCAAAACACCAACAAATCTTCACCTTAATCCTAAATAATTCTTCATCAAAGCTTAAATCTTACCCATTAAACCACTCCTAAACCATAACATAATCATTACCCATCTCATATAACACCACATACCTTCTTCCTATATCCTCAAAACATCAAAGTTCAAAACTTTTCTCTAGTTTTTAAATATTTGAAGTTTGAGTTTGGGGTTCATTGAGATGACAAACAAAACTGATTCCTTGTGCTACAATCGGAAGACATGAAGTAATCCCAGAACTAGAAATACTCATGGGGCTACTCCGGATAAAGCTATTGACATTCCGGATTCAAGTTCAATGCCTAAGGTTGGAGAAGTCGAGAATACTATGAAGAGGAAAGAGAACCCAAGTGAGGCTACTCCGAAAGTGCCCAACTTGGAAGAAAAAGAAGTTTAAGAACCAGTTGTAAATGAATAGGTTAGTGAACAACGTTCTGTGAGGAAAAACAATTGCTGTTAAACCTAGGAAATGCTGGGTCCTGGTGTGTTATAAAATAATACGATAAAGATTAAGGACTCACAGATTGCAAGTGTACGGTTGTCCAAGTAATACTCTGATAAATCGAGTTTCGTTCGCAAGGACGGAATAGGTACAACTCAAGTATTATTCAAGTAGTAGATATTATTGTAAACAAAAAATTAAAATGATAAGATATTTGTTTTGGTTTTGTTTTATAACTAAAATGCAAGAAAATAAATGACTGAATTAACTTAACTGAAATGAAAATAAAGTGAATAAATAAGCTAGACGCAAGATGAGAAGTAGTATTTGAGTCACGCAAGGGATCTACCTATATTTATATAATTAATGCTTCCGTTTAAGGGCTAAATTATTGTTTATGTATTAGTCGGGACTCTATAATCTCCTAACCCTTGTCAGGGTGGACTTAGGAGCTATCCTACGGTATTATAAACCCCGTCAGGGAGATTATACCTACTTTCGAACGGTTGGGTCTCTTGCCCAATTTAATGTATGGTTACTCAAGCCCGTCAGGGTCATTGACGAATACCACACTTCTATTACCTAGGTCCGTAATTAACCCCCCTCCCCCCGTCAAGGTGATCACTTCTCCACCAAAGTGAATATCCTAATTACCCAATCCTATTTCTAATCGGCCAGAATAAAAATAGTAATTAGCATACGATAATAGTCAATACAAAATACCCAATTCAAATTAAATTAATGAATTCCAAATTCGGAAAACATCAATTAAAATAAATAAGGGTTTAAACCATAATTGCGGTTCTCAAGTACTTATGAGATTAGCTCATGTTCAAATAAAAACTGAAATAACATAGAAGGAATTCATAATCCTAAATTACCGAATAAAATTAAGAACCTAATCGGGGTGTTGGAATGGACTTCTGGTGGAAGAATGAAGATTCTTCACCTTTAGCTCCTTATTCTGCCTTCTGCTCTTGACTTTAGCTCTCAAATTTAAGCGTAGAATGAATTGTGTGTAAAATTAAAGTCCAAAGGCCTATTTATAAGAAAAAATCGGACTCGGGCTCTTACTAAAGGAAATAAGTCAAATATTAAAAAGCCCAAATCCAATATTTTAATTAAATACCGTAACTGGTGTGCAGCCCTTAGTAAAACGGCTGTAACTTCCTCAAATCAACTCCAAATTGACCCATCCCACTTGGTAAATCTTCCTAAATCAATAAGAAATAATCTCTATTTCACGACCCAAAGGCTGAATCCACATCTAAGTAGCTCAAAATTAGCAATTAATATATGTCTTCTAGATTTGTAGCTTTCGTAGTCAACTCTTCGGGATATATTTTCTCTCTTTTGACTTCTCCACTCGATCTAAGACTTTAATTCTGGTATTGGTTCTCCCTAACATCCATGGACCTAAGATCTGTTCACTAAAAACAACCAAATTAACGTACAAAAGCTCTAAAAAAAGAAATATTATAAATCCAAGGAGAGAAAATGAAATATAACAAAATAAGCACAAAAGTCTATCATATAAGTCAAATAATCACCTAAAATGATGTCTCCTAAGGGAATATCATTAGAAAAAAAGGGAGACTTCCCAAACTTAAACCTTTATCGTCCCGACAATGTAAAATAAAACAATGGCCTTAGGTGAACGCATAAATGCATAATCTAGTAAATAATACCCAAAGCACAACTTAAAACAAATCTCATATAGTATGACTTAGAAATTAATATACACATACACTTATCATGCAAAATGAAACACAAATAATATCAATCTTAAAATTAGTTTCACAATGCTAGAAGGTTACGCTTGTACTTATCTCAATATGGTGGCTATAGGGTGTTCCTCGATCTTTACTCGCTTTGAACGCTCCCCTTAGCATACTCCCTATTAGCTGAATTATAAATACACTATGTATCTAGGAATCACAAGGACTTTACGGTTTTAGCGTAGGCTTAGGGACGGTATGGTATGTTTATTTGGTAAATTTGAAGTGAGATTTTGGCTCTCTCCTTACTTACCATCAACAAATGTCCAAAAGCTTGAGTTTACACTTGAATATTGTTCTCACTCAACCCATTTGACGCACTAATTTAGCGTCCCCATATTTACCCAATAAGAACTAAAATGATTTCACGAAATTTCCACTTTGCCAGTCACTTTAATCTTTTTGTTTTTCATTTTTTTTTCTTTTTTTTGTACAGTCGATAACCAGGTTCCCATTTAGTGATGGTCGGGTTCCCGGTTGTCTACTGGTGTGACAACGTTTTATCACTTTTTTTCAATCCCGGCAAAGGGTTACAATATAATACATCATCTGAATTTGTGCATCAATACAAACACATATAATTCCCCACCCAATGTAATTTCCCTAATAGTGAAACCCACCACCCCAAACTCTAGCTCAAGACAGGAAGTCTCAGGATTGTGATTCAAGTGTGGGTCATATGGAAATGACTTATAAACTAAAGGGATATGGGCTTATATCGTGGCGACAAAAGAAAGGCTTAAAGGCTAAAACTGGGGCTAAGAAGGATATAATTAACTCATGGGATAGAAAGCTAAAAAGTTTCAAATGGATATCAAAGAACTGCCTCTATCATTTTCCTAGTTACAAAGCTTGCCTCTGGTTCATACCTAAGTGGGTTCTCTACTAATTCAGATCTCACATTCTACAAACCACATATTTTCCTTAAGTACAAGTTTACTTCTTTGCATTGTTCATTAATTCTTCCTATCAATTACCTAATGTTTGCATGCAATCAAAGTGTGTTTTATATTAACTCCTAAAGTCCACTATTTTCTATCATAAATTCATAAAAAGTATGCTTAATGGGGACATTTAAAATACTCTATAGTCAAACGCAACCCTCAATTAATTTTATTGAAAGTAAATAAAACAAATAACACATAGAATTGGGATGAGGCAACGAACCCCACCCTAAACTAAAAAATGAGTCGTGTCCCCACGACTCGAAAAGACTCAATAAAGAAATTAAAATAATATACACTACTAAATGAGAAAAGGATAGGAAAATATATCTGGATTGGCACTAGGCCGATTACGTGTAGTCGCAGGTTGAGGTTCGAGTACTTCTTTATCAAGCCGTAAAGATCATTAACTGCTGTGTTCATCTTGAATAAAGTGTTCTTCATTACCTCAAACTCTTTTGTCATATTTCCCAAGTCTTCATCTTTTCCTAGCCCTCTAAATCATCATCTCTTTTACGGAAATCTTCCCTCAATACCCACTTTCTTTTCTCTTCATGTTCTTCGTGCCTTTTCCAACCTTCATGGTCATCTCAGATGTGACCAAACTCAAAGCTTTGGATGAAATTTTTGATTTTGGTGTTCTTGAAGGTGTATGGATATGAATTATGGTGTATTCTGAGCTGGGTCATAAATATTTCAAGGTTTGGAAAAGGTTTAATGGATAACTTTAAGCTTTGGTGAAGGAATTTTTTTTTGGGTAAAGGGTGAATTTTTTGGTGTTTTGGGAAGATTTATGAGATGATTGTGTGTTTGGATGATGTTTATAGAGATGGATTGGTAATATTTTGGTGTTTTGATGATGGAATTTGAGTGTTTTTGGAGCTTGGATTCGTCATCAATGGTGTTTCATGTGTGGGAGGCCAAAGGAAAGGGAAAAATAAGGTTTTTGTAAGGTATAGGTCATTTTTCGCCGATGGCAACCGGGTACCCGGTTAAGATTTTTTTTTCGGACGCAAAAATTGTGTTGCGTCCCTAACGCACAAGTCAGAGAGTTGGCTTTTCGCAACCGGGTTCCCGACCTCAGACGAACATGTTGGGTATTCGCGCACGACTAGCCAACTCGCTGGACGCAAAAAGTGTTGCGTATTCATGCATAATTTTTCATCTTATTTTTTCGATTTCTCCTAGTGAACACTTCGGATTCTTACAAACTTTATACTCATTTTTACTGGAAATTGTGCTCCAGGTCCATTGGACTACTCTTAATTTCCATTAGAGGTACCATTTTTCTCAAAATTCTGTTTTTTTTCATTTCGCACTACGAATTGCGTCTCCACCGCACATGTCAGAGAGTTTGAGCTATTTATCAAAACTTTTTGACTTAACCATTGGATAGGGCTTGAAAAAAGGAGCGGTTAATGCTCAAGAAAAAGTTAATTCTGACCTCCGAGCATCAAGTTATGATCTTCCGAAGTTACTGATAACCGTGTTCCCGGTCAATAGACAACCGGGCTCCCGGTTTCTGTCGATGGGCGCAACTCCAGGCGCACCCAATTATTGTGTCTCCACCGCACAGGTCAGAAGTGTGGGCGGAATACAACTCCATAATCGGGTTCCCGGTTATCGGTAACCGGGTCCCCGGTTATCGCTAACCGGGTTCCCGGTTGTCTCCTGTTTTGACAACCAAATTTTTCATTCTTTTTCACACTACCTACCCCAAACTCAAGACCTTTACTCCTGTAATCATCAAAAACTCCAACCTTTCTCATTTATTAAAAATTAAACACTAAATAAATAACAATTACTCTAATTCACACTAAGAATTTAAATGACATGAAAGCAATAAACTAATATACAATTGAAATGGATTTTGTTTATCGTTGTTAAGCTCGACAGGTTAACTCATGCATCATTCCTTAACATAACCTCCCCAGCAGTGAGTGAGGTTATCAACATTTTCTATTTGAAATTTGCATCCATTGGCTTTGATTTCAACTAGTTTCTTAGAGATAATCTGTGCGACCGTGAATGGTCCATGCCAAGAACTTTTTGATTTACGCGCTTTCAGAGGAGGTTCAGGCCTTTTCAATGAGACTTCATCTCGCACTTTGATCTTCTCCTTCTTTCTTTCTTTCTTTCTTTCTTTCTTAGGTTCTTTTGGAACTTTCATGGTACGTTCCTTACCTTTCTTCTTTGCACACTCAAGGTGTGGGTTTTCCTTAGGATTTGGAGGAGCTTTATTAGGTGGTTTCTTTCTTAGCCTTTTCTCCTCCATTCCTATGATTTCCACTACCTTGGTTGGTTCTTTATCTCCTTGTTCAATGGTCTCCAACCGGAAGCATTCCTCCTTGGAATCTGGAAACTTTATTGGCCTAAACACATTGAACTTTACTCCTCGTCTTGGATACGCATGATTAATTATCCATTTTCTACATCAGTAAGAGTACGCCTCGTGGCTGGGTATGGTCTTCCCAAGATAATGGGGACATTCTTATCTGTGTCGTAATCAAGTATAATATAATCAACATGAAAAATTAAAGTACCTGCCTTGACGAGTACATCTTCTACTCTTCCCTTTGGATGTGCGAGGGATCTATCAAGCCATTTGCAAGACCATAGAGACCGGTCTTGCGTTTCTTATCTTTAACTTCTTGAAAATCGATCTAGGGATGAGATTAATACTTGCACCCAAATCACATAACGCTTTCCCTTTCCATTCATCACCAATAGAAATAGGAATAGTAAAACTTCCAGGATCAAGTAATTTAGGTGGTAACTTACTCTGACATATTGCACTACATTCTTCTGGCAAACCTATCAATTCATTCTCACGATATGGGCGTTTGTTGGTGATAGCTCTTTTCGGGAATTTCAAATACTTTGGTACACCTTTTATAGCTTCTAACAAAGGCATATTCATGAATTTATAATATTCAGCCGTATCTCCTTTCGTCTGAACTCTTAAAGGGAATGGTGGAGGAGGACGGTGTTCTACAACATCTTTCTCCTTTGGAACTTTTTCAACTTCCATCTCTTCTACTTCTGGTTCACCTTCTTTCTCCACCACATCTTGTACCGTTTTTGTTTTCACAGTTGTTTCTTTTTCTTTCAAAACAGGAAAACGTGGTGGTAGGAGCTTCTTACCACTTATGAGCTAGATAGCGTTACAATCTTCGTATTGGGGAGGAGGCTCTGTATCACTAGGTAATTGTACTTGTGGAAGCTGACTTAACTGTTTCGCCATCTGAGCTATCTGATTTTCTAACATTTTAATTGCTGCGGCAGAAGACTATTGATCTTGGTATGCTTTCGTTTGAAGGGCGATCAATTGTTGTAACGTATGATTAATATCTAATGCTCCTTCTTGAGGTTGAGCAGGTAAAGCTTTCTGATTCATGGTTTCGGTATAGGTGTCTTGAGGAGGTTGTCTTTGAGCTTAATTTCCATAACCTTGTCCCCCTTGGTAGTTATTCTGTGGTCTGGGTTGATAGTTATTAACTTGGGACGCGACTGATATGCGTATGTCGGATTCGCAGCCCCATTTGGATTCGAATATTGGAAACCCGGATGGTTTCTATTTGGTTGATACCCTTGACCACCTGAATTATAGTTCCCTTGGTTGGAAACAAACATCACGGATTTTGGATTTCATTGACAATGCTCCCAGTCATGATTTTGTACACCACAATTAGAACACCCATATATTTCTTGTGTAACATTAACATCTGTTCTATTATTTGAAAAACCTTCTTTAACATTTAAGGTAAGCTGTTTCAATTTTTGTCAAACGTATTCTTCAATTTATTCTTTAACGAAGAGAATTTCTCATCAATTCCAACATTAATTTCTTTATAACCTCGGATAGGTGTTCTCACGGTAGTCCACCTTGCTCATTCTTCACCATTCTATTCAAAATAATCTTAGCAGTTGCTGGAGTTACCTGTAAGACCCCACCATCACAAAGCAAATCAAGGTCTTTTCTTGATCGTCCCTCAAGGCCTTTATAGAATATTTTCATTTGTTGTGGTTATGTAAGGCCATGATCGGGAACTCTTCTCAAGCACATATGGAATCTTGTCCAACACTTACCCAAGGATTCTTCTTGTTCTTGTTCAAATGATGTTAAAGCAACCTGTGCATCTAATCTCATGTTACTCAGATAATAACGATCAAAGAACGTTGTTTATAGTTCATCCCAATTATTGATTGATCCTGGTTCTTGTGAGTCATGCCATTCACTCGCTGCGTTGATCACGAAAAATCTGAAATTTGCATAATGCATTTGTTCTCTTGTTACGCCTTACGTTATATATGCATCACATATTTGCATAAATGTCTGTACTGCTCGGATTGGATCTTCTCCAACCACTCCATGAAAGTTTCTGAAGTCTCGGAATTGAGTTAACATACCCGGACCGGGTCTATATCTTGCGACATTAATATCTGGAGGACCAATACCTAAAGCAGGAGCACAATATGGAACTTGTTCAGGACCTTGTGCGAACCTTGGATCTTGATAAACTTGAGGTTGAGCTTGTCCTCCAGGTGGAGGATTTTGTTGATTGTTGAGAATTGGATGATTATGGATAACTGGTTGCACTCTCGGGTTGCCGTGTTCATCCAACTCTATTCCGGGATATTTAGTGTTATGAATATTCAATTTTTCCATTGCTCTTTCCCTTTCTTCCTTTTCTCTTGCTTTTCTTTCTTCCCTTTCTTTCTTGTTTCTAGCTCGGATTAACCTCTCAGGATTTGAGAGCATATACCAAACCTGTAAAACCTGAGAAAGGAAGAACAAACAAAGCGTAAAACTGAAAAATAAAAATAAAAATAACAATTAAACTACTAAAGGATTAACACCAGAGTCACATGCTACCATCCCCGGCAGCGGTGCCAAAAACTTGGTGGGTCCTGGTGTGCTATAAAATGATACGATAAAGATTAAGGACTCACAGACCGCAAGTGTACGGTTGTCCAAGTAATACTCCGATAAATCAGGTTTCGTTCGCAGGGACAGAATAGGTAGAACTCAAGTATTAATCAAGTAGTAGAGATAATTGTAAACATAAAATTAAAATGATACGATATTTGTTTTGGTTTTGTTTTATAGCTAAAGTGCAAGAAAATAAATTACTGAATTAACTTAACTGATTATGTTCCTTGCTCCTCCTCTTGGGATTGGCCCAGCCAATATTGATGTTCCGAGATTCCGTCCAGATTCGGGTATATTAGCGCAATTTTAGAATTTTGGGAATTTTCGTGGCAAGCCCGGAGAAAATCCTATTCGCGCAGTAGAAAAATTTTATGCAAATCTGCGATTCGTACATCACTCAAGGAGTAACAAAAGAAAAAATGTATTTTCCTACATTCAGATTTTTCGTGATAGATGGAGCGAGTGATTGGCATTATTCACAAGAGCCTGGAAAGATTACGAATTGGGAACATTTACAAGCTGCGTTTTTCGACAGATACTATCCATCCAACATGAGATTAGATGCTCAACTCGAGTTAACACATTTTCGACAAGAATATGATGAAGCTTTGGGTAGAGGTTGGTCGAGATGTCAGATTTGTTTGCGAAGAGTCCCCGATCATGGCCTTTCAGAACAACAACAATTGAATTTTTTTTATAACGGCCTTGATGGGAAATCAAGAAAAGATTTAGATTTAATATGTGGTGGTGCATTTTTACAGGTTCTACCCGTTCACGCAAGGATTATTTTGGATAGAATGGTAACTAATGAAGTGGGTTGGAATACTGTAAGAACACATGTTAAAGGGGGAGTTAATAACGTCAATATTGAAGAAAGGTTCACCTCCTTAGAGAACAAAATACAAACCACATTGGAACAACAATTGAAACAACTCACGTTAGCTGTGAAAGAACGTTTTTCGAATAAAAGGGTTGAAGTGAAAGCTACACAAGAAGTTTATGGATGTTCGTATTGTGGTGTGAATGATCATGAATGGGAGAAATTGTCAGAATAATCAAGAGTCCGTGATGTTTGTTTCCAACCAAGGTAATTTCAATTTGAATGGCCAAGGATATCAACCTAACGGAAACCATCCTGGGTTTCAGTATTCAAACCCTAATGGGGCAGCAAATCCGACATACGCATATCAGCCGCATCCCCAAGGTAACAACTATAATCCAAGACCTCAGAATAATTATCAAGTGGGACAACACCAAGGAAATTATATTCAGAGACAACCTCCTCAAAACAATTATAATGACACCATGAACCAGAAAGCCTTACCTGCTCAACCACAAGAAGGTACAAATAACCTTCAGAAAACCGTAGAAAATTTGATTGCCCTTCATGCACAGTCAATCCAAAGGCAACAAGCTTCTGAAGCACACATTCATATGTTAGAGAATCAAGTTTCGCAAATGTCAAAACAACTGAATCAGCATCCACAAGGGCAACTCCCTAGTGACACAGAAAATCCGAAATAGACAGAAGATTGTAATGCTGTGACTCTCAGAAGCGGTAAAAATCTTCCTCCACCTCCTTTTCCTGTTATGAAAGAGAAAGAAGTTACTAGAAAAGAAAAGGATGTGGTGGATAAAAATAAAGATGATGAAGTAGAGGAAGTGGAGAGGCCTGCTGAAATTCCGGAAAAGAAAGATGATGTTGTAAGTCGTCCTCCTCCACCATTTCCCTCTAGAGTTCAAAAGAAAGGTGATATAGCTGAGTATCGAAAGTTCTTTAATAGAGTGAGAGGTTTGAGCATTAATATTCCGTTCTTAGAAGCCATCAGAGATATACCCAAATATATGAAGTTTTTGAAAAGAGCTCTCACCAACAAAAGACCGTATTATGATAATGAAATGATTGGTTTACCTAAAGAATGTAGTGCTATTTGTCAAAGTAAGCTACCGCCGAAGTTACTTGATCATGGGAGTTTCACAATTCCTATATCGATTGGAGAAGAATGGAAAGGTAAAGCACTATGCGATTTGGGTGCAAGCATTAATCTTATGCCCAAATCAATCTTTGAAAAATTAAAAATTGGAGTAGCAAGACCCACTTCTATGGTCTTGCAAATGGCGGACCGATCCCTTGCACATCCTGGGGGTCGAATAGAAGATGTCCTCGTCAAGGCAGGTACTTTAATATTTCCCGTTGATTTTGTTATTCTTGAATACGACGCGGATAGGAATGTCCCCATTATTTAGGGAAGATCATTCCTAGCCACGGGGCGTACTTTAATTGATGTAGAAAACGGAGAATTAACAATGCGAATCCAAGACGAGGAAGTGAAGTTCAACGTGTTCCGAGCTATGAAGTTTCCAGATTCTCAAGAGGATTGTTTCCGAATGGATGTAATTGAGCATGCCACGCAAGAGGTATATAATGAATTTACTTATTACGATGTTTTGCAGGCAACCTTGACACTTGATCTACCTGAATTGATGGAAGAGCTTGCCGAAACAGTGGCAGCTCTTAACTCTGAGAATCCAAAATATAGGCGTCTTGCCTATGAACCTGTGAGAGAACCGGGGGATATTGTAACCAAAAAGAAACCCTCAATCGAATCTCCTCCGCAATTGGAAGAAAATCCTTTGCCATCACACTTGAGGTATGCATATTTAGGTACTAATGAAACTCTACCTGTTATTGTTTCAGCAAATTTAACATGTCCTCAAGAAGATAAACTGTTGCGTGTGTTAAGAGCGAACAAAGAGGCAATAGGGTGGACTATTACCGATATCAAAGGCATTAGCCCCTCCTATTGTCAACACAAAATTATTCTTGAAGATAATAACGGACGCTCAGTTGAAGGTCAAAGGAGATTAATGCCAACCATGAAGGAAGTTGTAAAGAAAGAGGTGATTAAGCTGTTAGACGCATGGATTATCTATCCCATTTCGAGTAGTGAATGGGTGAGTCCGGTTCAGTGTGTTCCGAAGAAAGGAGGAATTACTACAATTCTTAATGATCAAAATGAAGCTATTCCTTCAAGAACTGTTGTTGGTTGGAGAGTATGTATGGTATACCGTAAATTGAACAAGGCCACCAGAAAAGATCACTTCCCACTTCCCTTCATAGATCAAATGTTAGACAAGCTAGCTGGTGGAGAGTATTACTGCTTTTTAGATGGATATTCCGGATATAATCAAATTTACGTGGCTCCAGAAGATCAACATAATACAACCTTTACATGCCCCTTTGGTACGTTTGCATATCGCAGAATGCCATTTGGATTATGTAACGCACCTGCTACGTTCCAAAGATGTATGATGGAAATCTTCTGGGATATGATCGATAACTTCCTTGAGGTATTTGTGGATGATTTCTCTGTATTCGGTGATAGTGTTTACAGAATTTGGAGAGAGTTTTGATTAGATGCAAGGAAAGTGATTTGGTTTCAAATTGGGAGAAGTGTCATTTCATGGTTCGAGAAGGTATCGTATTGGGTCACAAGGTTTCGAGTGCTGGTTTAAAGGTCGATCGTGCAAAGATAGAGGTAATAAAAACTCTTCCACCTCCTGTTTCTGTAAAAGGGGTGAGAAGTTTTCTTGGCCATGCTGGCTTTTACAGGAGATTCATTAAAGATTTTTCTAAGATTGCTAAATCACTATGTAACTTACTTGAGAAGGACACCAAATTCCTTTTCGATGAAGCTTGCATGGTGGCCTTCAAAGCAATCAAAGAAAAACTCATTACCGCTCCTATTGTATTACCACCGGATTGGAATATGCCGTTTGAAGTTATGTGTGACGCTAGTGATTTAGCTATGGGAGTTGTTTTAGGTCAAAGAAAAGATAAGATATTTCATTCGATCTATTATGCAAGCAAGACTTTCAATGGTGCTCAAATTAATTATACTGTTACAGAGAAAGAATTGCTAGCTGTTGTTTATTCATTCGATAAGTTTCGTTCCTATCTCCTTGGAGCGAAAGTTGTTGTATATACAGATCATTCTGCAATTAGATATCTTATGTAAAAGAAATATGCGAAACCACGGTTGATAAGATGGGTGTTATTGCTACAAGAGTTTGATTTAGAGATTAAAGATCGAAAGGGTTGTGAGAATCAAGTTGCAGATCATCTATCTCGTCTTGAAGGATCAGAATCAAATGGTCGACCTGAAGTAGTTAGAGAAGAATTTCCTGATGAGAGCTTATTCGCGATTCACTTAAACACTACTCCTTGGTATGCGGATATTGCGAATTTAATTGTAAGTGGTTCTTTCCCTGAAGGTTCTACTTATCAAGAGAGAAAAAGATTAGCTCACCATGCTAGACAATTCTTTTGGGAGGATCCTTTCCTTTACAAAGTATGTGCTGACCAAATTGTGAGAAGATGTATACCAAAGGAAGAAACTGAAGCGATTATAGCTGGTTGTCATGATTCACCTTATGGAGGACATTTCAAAGGAAATCGAAGTGCTGCTAAGGTATTACAATCAGGTTTTTACTGGCCTTCAATAATGAAAGATTGTCATGAATATGTTAAGAAATGTGAAAGATGCCAGTTTACGGGAAATATATCCAAGAGGGACGAGATGCCTCGTAATAATGTTTTTGAAGTAGAGATATTCGATGTATGGGGTATAGATTTTATGGGTCCGTTTGTTCCTTCTAAGGGTAACCTTTACATCTTATTAGCTGTTGATTACGTGTCTAAATGGGTAGAGGCCATTGCTCTACCAACTAATGATTCGCGAGTAGTAATTAAGTTTCTGAAATCACACATCTTCACTAGACATGGTACACCGAGAGTAATTATTAGCGATGGAGGTTCTTATTTCGTGAATAAATATTTGAAAACAGTCTTAGAGAAGTATGGAGTGAGACATCGTGTATCTAAAACTTATCATCCACAAGCCAATGGTCAAGCTGAAGTCTCAAATCGTGAGGTAAAATCTATTTTAGAGAAGACTGTCGGTCCTACAAGAAAAGATTGGTCAATGAAGTTAGACGATGCATTATGGGCTTATCGTATTGCGTTCAAAACTCTAGTTGGTGCATCCCCGTATCGAATGGTTTATGGTAAGGCTTGTCACTTACCTCTTGAGATTGAAATGGGTGCATATTGGGCTATTGCGCAGTTAAACTTAGATCCTACGTTAGCTGGTCAGAATCGAATGATGAAGCTTAATGAACTCGATGAATTCCGATTACATGCTTATGAAAATTCTAAACTTTATAAAGAAAACACTAAGAGGTGGCATGATAATCGGATTCGTGAAAAGAACTTTGTGGTCAGACAAAAGGTATTGAAGTATAACTCAAAGTTCAGCAATTATCCGGGTAAATTAAGGTCGAAGTGGTCAGGCCCTTATGTTGTGACCAGTTACACCTCATGGAGCAATAGAAATAGAGCATCCACTCGAGAACCGCACTTTTATGGTGAACGGTCATCGATTAAAGATATACCATGGAGGTGAAGACACCAATCGCTTGGAAGATCCACATCCCGGGGAGGTCATGTATCTCCTCGAAGCTCCTTGAAAGCGTGAGGTAACCCGTTGAGTTTAACGACGTTAAATAAAAGCCAATTCATTGTATATTAGTTTAAGTCTTTTGATTTTCGTAGTATATAGTAGATAAATTTCGTTACTTTAGTTTTTATTATTAAGAAATGAGGAAGGGTAGTTGTTTTTGATGATTTCAGGGGTAGAAAGGTCATGAGTTTGGGGTCGAAAAGATGAAAAACGAAAAATTTGAGTTCAAAGACAGGCATGACCGGCTTGCCGGCGAGCTGACCGGCATGCTGGTCAAACGCGCTGAAGACCCATAGACTTCTGATTAGTGTGTCCACTTGGACGCATGATGTAGCGTCCACGATTGCGCCAGCGAGACACCACCAGCATGCCGGTGCCTGACCGGCTTGCCGGCCCACGAGGAGGAAAAGTTATGACTAGTGCGTCACGTATGACGCAAGGTGCTGCGTCTGAGGTTGAGCCAGCGAGACGCGACCGGTATGCCGGCCATCTCACCGGCTTGCCGGCCCGCGAAGTGGAATTCTCTGGTTAGTGCGTCAGGTATGACGCAAGAAGGTTTGCGTCTGAGGTAAAAAAAAATCAATTTTAGAAATTAAATCTGCGCCGACATCGCGACCGGCATATGCCGGTCAGCCACCGGCTTGCCGGTCTGCTGTTGCGAGAGGCGGTTTTAAGGGTTAAAACCCTACTTTTTTAGCTTCTTTCCCATGCCAACCTCTTATTCCGAATCCTAGCCTCCACCTACTCCGAAAATCATCAACAAAACACTATATAATCATCAAATCAAGCCCTCTTTCATCACAAAAACACACAATCAACTCATATCCTCTCCAAAACATCATCAAATTCTCACTTTTCTCCAAGATTTTTCTTCGTCCTAGCTTCAAATCAAACACAATTTCTTCACAATTCCCATCAATTAACCTTTACCAATCTCATATTCCACCATATTCTTCAAGTTTTAAGCCTCAAAATATCAAAGTTCTAAGATTTTCTCTAGCTTTTCACTATTTGAAGTTTTGAGTTTGGGGTGAAAAGAGACGATTAACAGAACTGATTCCATGTGTACTTATCGAAGAAACTTTCCAAGAAACCGAAACAATGTTGGTGCTAGTCCAGAACAAGCAATTGAGATTCCTGATTTGCGTTCCAAACGCAAGACTGAAGAAATCCCAGCTGCTCCGAAAAGGAAAGAGAATCCGATTAAGGCTAATCCTAAGAGAAGTAGACTAATTGATGAACCAGAAAGTGAGGAAGAATCTGAAAAACAAACTCCGCAAGCACCCATTCAAGAACAAAGATCAACGCGAAGAAAAGTGTTTGCTCAAAATCCAAAGAGAGTTGCTATGACTTGGAATGATCAGGTTCGTGACAGAATTAATTACTTGAAATTTGGTGTTGAGAAGGGTCTTCCAAAGGGTATAATGAATAGTGCTTTTAAGGATTATGCTACTACTTGTGACAAGTTTAAGTGGAAAGAGTTGAGAGAAAGAAAGCTTGAATATATTACTACGTTGGTGCGTGATTTTTATGAGGGACTCGCTTTTTCAAAATAAATGATTATTGTACGCAAAAAGGTACTGCCTCTCTCTATTGAGCTTATTCGGGAATCGTTGAAATTGCCCAACTTTACTGGCCCTTGTCCTTACCAAGAAACCCTTACTTATCCCTCATTCAATTTTGATTCTCTTTGGGGAAAAGTGTTGATTAATGGGGCCCGCCCAATTCCCAATGGAGAACGTTATCATGAACAGATTTATATCAGCAATTTGTTGCCTTCTGCTAAGGTTTGGTCCCATTTCATAATCCCTACCTTCTTTGGCATAACACACACTTCGGAATTGAAAAAGGAACACATTATATTCATCAAGTGTATTATTTAGGACAAACATATGGATGTGACTCGTGTGCTTTATGACAATATTATGGAGTTCGAGAAAGCCCCTACTACTCAGCAGAATCTGAAATTTCCTTGTACCATCACCACCTTGTGTCTAGACGCTAAAATTCCGCGTAGGTGTGAAGAAGATGAACCTTCCGTAGTTGGGGAACAGATATCCTTAGTCTCGATTCAGAATGCCCATGACGAAGCCACACAAGCTGTGAGAACTCCTTGAGATCCTCCTCCAAAGAAGAAGGTACAATCGGATAACGAGTTGGAATCGAAAATTAAAGTGTTGGAAGAGAATCAGGTGAGGATGATTGCTACTTTAGGGAACGTTATAAAAAAGCTGGACCTTATCCGAAACATGTTAATTGGGGTGAGCACCATTCAACACGCCACCTATGGTCTACTTACGAAGGATAAAGTCCATGGACGCAACACCGATGACCAGCCACGCGCTGGTTAAGATACGTTCTCTATTCCTTTCACGTTTAGTGTAGATTAGTTTAATTGCTTTGCATCTTTTCGAGTCGTGGGGACGCAACTCATTTTTGAGTTTGGGGTGGGGTTCGTTGCCTCATCCCAGTTTTTATGTGTTATTTGTTTTAATTGCTTTCAATAAAATAATTAGGAGTTGCGTTCGACTGTAGAAGTTTTTAAATGACCCTTTTAAGCATACTTTTGATGAATCTATGATAGTAAATAGTGGATTTTAGGGAATAACATAAAACACACTTTAATGGCATGCAAACATAGATAATGAATAGGAAAAATTAATAAACAATGCAAAAGAAGTAAGCTTGTACTTAAGGAAAATGTTTGGTTTGTAGAACTTGAGATCTAAATTAATAGAGAACCCACTTAGGTACGAACTAGAGGCAAGCTATGTAATTAAGAAGATGATAGAGGCAGTTCTTTGTTAGCCATTTGAGCCTTTTTAGCCTTATGTCCTTTAATATAATATTATCCGTCTTAGCCCCATTTTTAGCCTTTAAGCCTTCTTTTGTCTCCATAATATAAGCCCATATCCATTTAGATTATTAGGCATTACCATATGACCCGCACTTGAATTACAATCCTGAGACTTCCTGTCTTGAGCTTGAGTTTGGGGTGGTGGGTTTCATTATTGGGAGATTACATTGGAAGGGAATTTGTATGCGTTTGTATTTATGCGCAACTGTTGATGATATATTAATTGTAACCCTTTGCCGGGATTTGAAAAAGAAAAAAAAGAATAAGAATTTTTTTTTATAAGAGACATGACCTTTCACATCAAAATGATGGTCATGGGTATCTTGTACAAAAAAAAAAGAGAAAATTGAAATGAAAAAGAAAATAAAGAAAAAAAATATAAAGTAACCGGCATAGTGGAATTTTAGAAATCATCTTTAAGCACTTATTGGGTAATTTTGGGGACGTTACATTAGTGCGTCAAATGGGCTGAGTGAGAACGATATTCGAGTGTAAACTCAAGCTCAAGGATAGTTTGTTGATGGTAAGTGAGGAGAGAGCCAAAAACTCACTTCAAATACCAAATATACATTCCATACCGTCCTTAAGCCTACGCTATAACCATAAAGTCCTCGTGATTCCTAGTTATATAGTGGATTTTTTAATTCAGCTAATTGGGAGTATGCTAAGTGGAGCGTTCAAAGCTAGTAAGGATCGATGAACACACTATAGCCATCATGAGATAAGTACAAGTGTAACCTTCTAGCATTGAAAAGTTAATTTTATGATTGAAGTTATTTGTGTTTGATGTTGCATGATTAGTGTATGTGTATGTTAGTTCTTAATGCTTGCTATATGAGGTTTATTTTAAGAATTTCTTTAGGGTGTATTTACTAGCTTCTATCTTCTCTTGCATCTACTCATTCCCCTTGTTTTAGTTTTGCTTTGTCGGAACGACAAAGGTTTGAGTTGGGGGTCTTGATGTCTCCCTAAATGTTCTAATTTTATTCCCTTGGGAGACATCATTTTTTGGTGTTTATTCGACTATTTAGATAGAATTTTGGTGTTAAAATGCAATAAATCGATTTTCCTCTTTTAATTATAGTATTTTTTATTTATTAAACTTTTTCGCGTAATATGGTTTGTTTTGAGTGAAAAGTTGTAGGTTTTGAATACTAGCTAGGAGAGGAATCCAAGAATAAATTCAAATATCGTGTAATGAAATCAAAGCAAGAAGAAATATCCCGAAAGAATTGATAAATTCAAGCTGCAAATCTGGAAAGTTGATAAATATTGCTGATTAAGAGCCATCTAAGAGTGGATTTAGCCTCTGACGTGTGAAGAGAATTTGTGCCCCATTGAGTTACGGAACTTTAGCAACTGGAATGAGGTCAATCCGAGTTGAAACGAGCCGTTTAGAGCTAATTTAGTGAAGGTGGTGTAGCAGTTACGAGATTTGGGCTTAATATGGATTTGGGCTTTTCTAATTTTCACTTAATCTTTAAAGAAAAGCCCCAATCCAATTTTCATAGTATAAATAGGCTTTGGACTCTTAGTTTTACATACCAATTGATACACTTAAGAAAATAAAAGAGTCAGAACACCAGAGAGGAAGCTAGAGCAAGGAAGAGAAGAAGCAAGAGTTGGAGACTGTCTATATCTCCAATTCTCAGCCAATTCAACTCCGTAATTAGGTTATTCTATTTTATTCTGTAAAACATGATGAACTTATTTATTTCTTTAGTTTTTGTCTTTTTAATTATTATGAGCTAAACTTAAATAGTGCTTGAGAACGCATAATGGGTTAATCCCAATTTGATTTCGTTTCATGTGTTTAGATTTGGGATTTTTATAATTGAAATCAAATTGGGTAAATTTTATTTTTCATTAATTTGCTTTTATTTACTATTATTGACGTAATTAACCAATCATAGGACTTAGTATCTAGGCTATTCCATTTAGTGGCGAATGGATCACCTTGATGGGGGGGGGGGGGGTCTGGGTACAGAACCAATTAATGAATGTAGGACAGAAATTATAGACTCTGACGAGCTTAGTTAATCCTATGGCCAATTGGGTAGAAATAGGCTTAACCACTTAAAAGTGGACTATAATCACCTTGACGGGGTTCGTAGCACTTGAGAGTAGCTCCTTAGTCCACCCTGACGGGGGTAAGGAGAATTCTGAATCCCGACCATTATATATTTACCGATTTGTCCATTAAACAATACATGAAATGAATGATAATTAGGTGAAATCCTTGCATCTCTCAAGTACTGCCTTTCATACCTTGTGTAAGCTACTTTATTTTCTCGCGTCTAGTTTAATCTTTGCATTAATTTAGTATTTTAATTTATTGTCTTAGTCATAGAAAACCAAAACAACAATCTTAAAATCATTTACTTGCTTTTACGTGCAATTAATCACTATTCGATAAGCATTAGAGTCAACCAATCCGTCCCTGAGAACGAATCTGTATTATCACATTATATTACTTGGGACAATTGTACACTTGCAGTTGTGGTTCTCTTATCCTTACTTGCATTTTATTTTAGAACACACAAAGGACCACCAATGAGCCGGTAGTAAAAGGTGAAAATATTACTTCAATCGCAATCGCGAATATTCACATTGAGGTCAAGAGAAAGGGTATGGATTTACATAAGCCATTTGGGGAAGATAAAAAATGAAGACCTCCGTAACGCAAGACAAGAGTTGCCAAAGATCATGAGGTAATGGAAAGAAAGAGAGCCTTTGAGGAGAAGCATGAAAAGGAGTTAACAACTTTGGGTAAAGTCACAAGAGAGTTGGTACTTATGAAGAACATGCTTGATATGGTGAGAAATTCACACCATGCCACCTAATCAATGCTTAAGAAAGGAGCCCAACCTGAACACAATAGCGAACAAAACCAGCTTAGTGCTGGTTAAGATATGTTTCCCTATCCTTTTTCTCATTTAGTAGTGTATATTAGTTTATTTTCTTTATTTTCTCTTTTCGAGTCGTGGGGACATGACTCATCTTTGAGTTTGGGATGGGGTTAGTTGCCTCATCCCAATTTTATATGTTATTTGTTTTACCGCTTTCAATATAATTAATTAAGGGTTGTGTTGACTGTAGAGTATTTAAATTTCCCCATCAAGCATGATTTTTATAAATTTATGATAGAAAATAGTAGACCTTAGGAGTTAATGTAAAAATCACTTTGATTGCATGAAAACATAAAAGGATTGATAGGAAAAATTAATGAACAATACAAAAGAAGTAAGCTTGTACTTAGGGAAAATGAGTGGTTTGTAGAACGTGAGATCTAAATGAGTAGATAACCCAGTTAGTTATGAACTATAGGAAAGCTATAGAGGCAGTTCTTTGATAGCCATTTGACACTTTTTAGCTTTCTAACTCGTGATTAATTATATCATTCTTAGCCCCATTTCGAGCCTTTAAGCCTTTCTTTTGTCGCCATGTATAAACCATATCCCATTAGTTTATAGGCATTTCCATATGACCCGCACTTGAATCACAATCCTGAGACTTCATGTCTTGAGCTTGAGTTTGGGGTGGTGGGTTTCATTATTGGGAAATTACATTGGCAGGGAATTTGTATGCGTTTGTATTTTGGGTGCAATTGTTGATGATATATTATTTGTAACCCTTTACCGGGGTCTTTGAAATAAAAAAAGAAAACATTAAAAGGGACATGACAATTCACATCAACATGATGGTCAGGGATATCTTATACATAAAGAGGAAACGAATGAAAAGAAAGAGAAAAAATATATATGAAAAAATAAAGTAACTGGCAAAGTGGAAGTTCTGGAAATCATCTTTAGTGCTTATTGGGTTAATTTGGGGATGCTAAATTAGTGCATCAAATGGGTTGAGTGAGAACATATTAGAGTGTAAACTCAAGATCTTGGACAGTTTGTTGATGGTAAGTGAGGAGAGAGCCAAAAGCTCACTTCAAATTTACCAAATATACATACCATACCGTCCCTAAGCCTACGCTAAAACCGTAAAGTCCCCATGATTCCTAGGTACATAGTGAATTTATAATTCAGAAAATAGGGAGTAAGCTAAGTGGAGCGTTCAAAGCAAGTAAGGATCGATGAACACCCTATAGCCACCATCTTAAGCTAAGTAGTAAGTGTAATCTTCTAGCGTTGTGAAATTAATTTTGGATTGATATTACTTTTGCTTGATTTTGCATGACATGTGTATGTGTATATTAATTCTTAGGTTATACTGTATGAGATTTATTTCAAGTTGTGCTTTGGGTATCATTCACTAGACTCTGCATTTTTGCGTTTCACCTAAGACCTTTGTTTTTTTTTTTACTTTGTCAGGACGACAAAGGTTTGAGTTTGGGGTCTTGATGTTTCATGTTTTGTGATAAATATATACCCCTAGGAGACATCATCTTATGTGGAAATTAGACTTATTTGATAGACTTTTATGCTTATTTTAATATATTGCACTTCCCACCCTTGGAATTATGTATTTACATATTTAGAGCTTTTGTGCGTTAATTTGTTTGTTTTTACTATGAAGTTATTAGGTACATGGATTCTATGGACCTCCAAGATGAGGAGGATAAGTGAATTTTAAAGTTTTAGATCAAGCGGAGAGGTCAAAAAAGAGAAAGTACCACTCAAAGAGTTGACCAATTGATAAGAAAATCTGGATAGCTGTTACTAATTGTTATTCGAGACACCGCGGCACTGATTTAGGTCTCGAGATCTAAAGGAGAAAGTTGTCCCTCTGAGTTAGTGCGAATTAAGGACTGTAATCAGATGATTTGGACGTGAGACGTAAAAGTTACAGATGTTTTACTAAAGGGTGTACAGTAGTTACGAGATTCACTAATTTGGCTTGGGCTTTTGTATCATTTGACTTAACATTATTAAATAAAAGCCCAATCCGAATTAGTGTAGTATAAATAGCTTTTTATACCTCATTTTTTAGCATGCTTCATTATTATTCAAAGTCAGAGTAAGAGCAAAAAGGCAGAAGGGAAAGGAAGAGCTGGAGAAGACTTTCTTCTTCAACAGTTCAACCCAACACCTTAATTAGGTTTTTAATTATTTTCTGTAATTGAAAACATGAATGCTCTTATATTATTTTTAGTTTTTACTTTGAACATGAACTAATTTCGTTAGTACTTGAGAATCGCATTTATGAGTTAAGCCCTAGTTTATTTAATTAATGTTTTTCGAGTTTGGGATTTTATAATTTAATCTAAGTTGGGTATTTTGTATTGACTATTATCATATGATTGCTTACTACTTTTATTTTGGAAAATTAGAAATAGGTTTGAGTAATTACGCTATTCGCTTAGTGGCGAGTGATCATCTAATAGGGGGTTTAATTACAGACATAGGTACTAGACGTGTGGGGTCCGTTATTGACCGACATGCTTGACTAACCACATATCCAATGAGGTAAGAGACTTCACATCTGAAAGTAAATATAAACACCCGGGAGGGGTTTGTCGTGTCGTAGGATAGCTCCTAAGTCCACTTGACAGGGGGTTAGGAGATATTAAAGTCCCGACTAGTACTACCAGGCTACTAGCTTAGCCCTTAAACAAAGACATCAGTTGTATGAACTTAGGTGTATCCCTTGCGAGACTCAAGTACACTTCTCACCCTTTTGTCCAAACTTCTTTGATTTTAATTTATTTTCTTTTTGTTAAGCTTTAGCAATTTACTTACTTGCGTTTCTTAGTTTATAATTCAAAACCAAACAAAAATCTTATCATTTATTTTTATGTTTTGCATTTACTACTACTTTTTGATAAACACCTTATTATACCAGTTCAATCTCTGAGAACGAAATTCGTTTATCTCATTATTACTTGGAGGACCCGTACACTTGCGATCAGTGGATCCTTTTATTTATTGCTTAATTCTATCACACCCCAGGACCCACCAGAAATCCAGGATCTGTGTACTTCATATCAAATCGAGGGAATTACCAATTCGGTAATAGGAATCATCCAGGTATGCAGCATTCAAATCAGCAAGGGGCCGCAAATCAAGGTAATTATCAACCACGTCCCCAAAACAACACTTACCAATATAAAGGTCAAGGTCTTTATCAAGGAAATCAAAATTTTAATAGATCAGCTCCTCCACAACAACCAACCGATGATGTTTTTACCACAACATCCTCAAGAAGGAGTAGTGTCAGAAAAGAGATTAGAAAGTTTTATGGATATAGTTACAAATAATATTCAAACACATAACGAGAAGTTCATAGAACAAGAGGCCACAATTCAGATCTTAAGCACACAATTGGATCAAATAAAGAAATTTGTGAGTAATTTGGTAGATGCAAAAGATTTGAAGGCCGTTGAAAGAGGTGATGAAAATGTTGGGTTCGAAGCTTGTAACATGCTGCAGAAATTGCGGTGATAGTTCTAGAAATTGAAGAAGAATCAACCAAGTCTAGCCCCACAGACTCTGACTCCTCCGAAGAATCTGATTTTGTAGATCTTCTCAAGGACATGCAGGAAGAGATTAGATCGGTTATTGAACTACAAGCTAGTAGAGCTAAGGAGAAAGAGGAAGAAGCCTCAAAAGAACAAAAAGAAGAAGTTGCACCTGCTATGCAAGAGAGAAAGAAGAAGAAAAGGTGGGCCCTCCACCAATTATCTATAAATGTCACCATCCATTCCTAAGACAAATCCAAAGGTTGACATTGAACTCAAGGAATTTGTAGAGGCGTATAGTCTAGAAAAAATCAATGCCCAGATGCTTGAGATTGTGAAGAAAGGACTTACACCGCAAAAAGTATTCATGCAAGTTATTTCAGAGATAGATGTGAATGTACAAGCCAGTAAAGAGACTGTGGCTCATACTAAGAGAGTCTCAAAAAAAGTTGAAAAGGATTTACCACTCAAGCTTAAAGATCCACGAAGCTTTAATATTCCAATTCAAATCAGTGGTATGATCAAAGTGAAAGCCCCATGTGTGATATGGGTTCAAATGTGAATCTTATTCCCAAGTCCGTGTTCGATAGGCTTGGCATCAAGAAGATGGAAAAAGCGCCCGTGAACTTAAAATTTGCGGATAGCTCAGTGAAAAGACATGGGGAACAGTGGAGGACGTTCATGTCCAAACACGTAATTTCACCATCCCTATTGACTTTGTTATTCTTGATTTTGATGTAGATAAGCAGGTTCTAATCATCCTAGGAAGGTTGTTCTTGTCCATAAGTAAAAGCATCATAAACTTCCACGAGGGAACAGTTACCCTTCGTGCTAATAACGTATCCGAGACATTCTATGTCTGGGATAAGAAACCAAGGAAGTTAGATCCCACCTTTCATGTCATCCACATCGCTACCACGAAAAGAGTCCCGGAAGAAATCCACGGAAATCTTGTGGATACTAGACCAATGAGTGAGTTTGGGGCCGACCATGAAGTTGTATGGAAAGCTTGGAAACCAGAGAGTAGTCCACATAACCAAAAGTATTCGTTGATGGGACCATTTATCATCACACAAGTTGCTTCAACATAAGTGATAGAAATCATGCCTAAGAGGGGTATAAAACGGAGATTAGTAGATGTTCATATCCTTGCTCGTTGCTGGGGAGGCTATATATGTAAACCTTGATAGAAGTGATGCGTCTAACTTTGAAAGATGTTAAACAAAAGTGCAGTACGGGAGACAACCCGCAATATTTTTATGTCTTTAGTTTATGTTTAGATTAGTTTTTTAGTAGATATTGTAGTATTGAGGAAGGTATTAGTGTTTTTGTTAGGAAATAGAGTTAGGGAGAAGAAACGCGAAAAATTGGCGAAAACCAGATGTACCCATGCGGTACACGACCACCATTGCTGTACACCGCACCCCAAAAAGCGTCATGATGGTAAAAGAATTTAGTTACACATGCGAAGCAAAGGTGTCATCCAGATCTTTCATGCAGTATTCCACACGGATGCCCAGGTGCACCGCACGAAGAAAACCGTCACCACGGTTCAACAATTACGGTCCAGCGCCGAGGCTCACGAACCAGACTGTGTCGTTGATGTCTCCCTATTTGTTATAAATATTATCCATTAGGAAACATCATTTTAGGTGAATATTTGACTTATTAGATAGACTTTTATGCTTAATTCGTCATATTGCACTTTCTTCCCTTGGAATTAGACTATTTTCATTTTTAGAGTGTTTGTGCGTTAATTTGGTTATTTTTAGTGCAAAGTTAGTAGGTTCTTGAATTTCATACAAGGAGGAGAGGTGAGAATTAAAGTCTTATATTATTTTTATTGTGTGGAAGTATTTTATTCGAGTTTCTAATTTTAGAGTACACTTTCTTATTTCTAGTCTTGATTTAATGATTTATTAATTTTTAAAGCATATGCAGTTTAATTATTTATTTATTGTGAAGCTTTAAAAGATATATGGTAATTAATTAGAGACCAAGTCAAGTATAAGAAGTAAAGGAAAGAAGATATACATGGAAATAAGAATATTAAGGAAGGATGTATGCAAATAAGGAAAAGATAAAGTTACCAAATAAATTTGAAATTCCAGCCACGTTCAAAGACGAGCTCATAACTTAAGATTGGATAGTAATTTGGGAGAATGATTTGGACCAATGGATAGAGCTTTCAGAGACAAGTGATTTCAATATAAAGAACTCGTCAAACGGATAAGTATTGAAGGAGAAATGACCAAACCAAACCAGTAACAAAATCTTACCTTCCCTATATTTTAGGGCTGCGAATTAAAGAGTCCTTTACTTGTCTTCCACTCCAAGTAAAACGAATTAGGGCTTCCTCGTACCTATAAATGCACCCCTTAGACTCATCTTTTCATACACTTCATAGAATTACACAAGAGGCTTAAGGTTTTCAAGTCAGAGCAAGCAGGAAGGAAGAAAGCTAAGAGCTGGATGAAGTCATCTTCTCCAATTCGCAGCCAAACCCAACCTCGTAATTAGGTTTTATTTTATTTTCTTTCTGTTAAATATTATGTCTTTTACTTTTACTTTCTTAGTTTTATTTTCAATTATGAGCTAAACCTTTTAAGTGCTTGAGAATCGCTATATGGGTTGAACCCTAATTAATTTGACTGATGTTTTCTTATTTGGGATTTTTATAATTAATTCGTAGTAGGTAATTTTGTATTGTTTATTATCGTAAGGTTATTTCACTATTTTTAATTTGGCCAATTAGACATAGGACTGGGTAATTAAGCTATTCACTTTTGTGGGGAAGTGATCGCCTTGACGTGGGGTATAATTACAGACATAGGTAATAAACGTAAGGTAGAAACTATTGATCCTGACGGACTTAGTTAACCTTATAGCCAATTGGGTAGAGAACCTGACATTAAAAGGTGGATTATAATCGCCCTGGCGGGGTTTGTAACGTCTGAGATTAGCGCCTAAGTCCACCTTAACGGGGGTTAGGAGAATTTAGAATCCCGACTATTACTAGTTACCATTTTGTCCCTTAGAAGAAGCATTGATTAAGTTTATTTCGGTAAAACCCTAGCGTGACTCAAGTACTATCCTCTTTCTTGCGTCTATTCATATTTTATTTTATTGCATCTCATTATTAGCATTAAGTTAGTTTAATATTTTACTTTATTTGCACTTTAGTCCTTAAACAAAAATAAAATAAAATTTATTTCTTTTACTTTTAGTAGTCATTCAAGCAACTATTTCCATTTATTACATAACACTTTAGTCATATCCAATCCGTCCCTGAGATCGAAATCCTGTTTACCGGATATTACTTGGACGACCCGTACTCCTGCGGTACGTGTCTTTCCTTTTTAGGTGTGTTTATTTAGAACAGACAAGAAGACACCAAGTTTTTGGCACCGCTCCTGGGGACGGTAGCGTGTGACCACGGTGTTATCCGTAAGTGTTTTAGGTGCGAGTCTTTAGTTTAGTTTTATTTTTATTTTTTTCAGTTTTACGCTTTGGGTTGTTCTTTCTTTCTCAGATTTACAGGCTTTGGTATATGCTCGAAGATCTCGTGATCCTTGAGAATCCCGAAATCCTAGTTCGAGAAGCAAACAAAAGAAAGAGAGAAGCTAAAGCAAAGGAAAGAGAAGAATCAATGGCAGATTTAAATTCTCACGATCCGGCAATTCAGTTGGATGAAAACGGTCTTTCGATAGTTCCACCAGTATTACCAATTCCACCGCTAGGAGTCCAATTACCAATTCCTCCCGGAGATCAACAACCAATGAATAATAATGGTGTAGGACTTCAAGATGATGGGTCGCGACTCTTCAACCGAATAAATATAGACCTTTCCGTCTACCACCACTAGGACTCCGTCCTCCCGCAATTCAAGGAATTCGATTTAGACCAGACGCGTGTATGATTAATCAGTTTATAACTATTAGACAGTATAGTGGTGTAGCTTGTGAAGATCCTTTTCGCGCTATGTAGAAGTTTATGCAAATCTGTGATGCATATGTCACCCCTGGAGTAACCCAAGAGCAAATGTACTTTCATATGTTTCCATTCTTCCTCACCGGAGGAGCTAGTGAGTGGTATGATCAGCAACCACACGATGAGATCTTGACTTGGGATCAACTTCTAGACAACATTTTTTGACAGGTACTACCCTCAAAGTGTTCGACTTAGTGGTCAATTAGATATTGTTAGTTTTCGTCACGAGCAAGGAGAAACTGTAGGTGTTGCGTGGACTCGTTTTCAATCTTTATTACGCAAGTTCCCATTACATGGGTACTCACTTGAATTACAGCTTGGGATATTTTATTGAAATTTAGGTGACTCCGCGAAAGAGAAGATAGATTCTATGTGTCAAGGTGGCCTCATGATGGTCACAACTAATCAATCTCTAGATATCACGAACAAAATTGTGAAGAATGAAATGAGTTGGTAAACTTTGAAATCATCGGTTAGAGCTTCTGAGAGAGGTACTTTGAATCTGGACATAGAAACAACATTGAACGCTAAGATTGCCGATCTTCAGAACAAGCTGAAACAGATATACATGTCAAATAAAGCCGTGGTAAATGTGGTTAATGAACCAGAATTATGTTCTATTTGTGGAGCAGATGATCATAGCTGGGAAGAATGTGCCAACAACCCAGAATCCGTTTGTTTCGTTAATCAGCGAGCTAATAATTATTCAGGTGGTCAAGAGTATGGAAATCAAAACAGAAATCATCCACGCTTTCAGTATTCGAATCCACATGGGGCCGCCAATCCAGGAACCTACCAACAAAGGCCTCATGGGAACAATTACCAATTTAAGTCGCAGAACCAATATCAAGGGAATCAACCTAAAGCCGATCATGATGCCTATTCCGACACGTTAGCTCAAAAGGTCCTTTCCTCTCGACCTCAAGAAGGCGCAATTACCGCAAGTGATTTAGCACTGACCTTGACACAATACATATCTAATGAGGATAGAAAGTCATCTATACTTGAAGATCAGTTATCTCGATTCATAGACAGCACAACCGTTAATGAAAACAAGATGGAAGAAACATTAAACTCACATACCGCTTCGTTGAAAATTTTAGAGAGTCAAATATCAAAGATCGCAAACAGCTTAAATATTCGAGGCCAAGGCCGACTCCCGAGTGACATAGAAATTCCTAAACAAAGGGAGGATTGTAACACGATCACTACTAGAAGCGGTAAGAAATTGCAACCACCACCTTTCCCGGTTATGAAAGAAAAAGAAGTAACTAGAGAAGAAAAACCGTTAGAGGAAGTGGAAGAGAAAGATAAAGAACCTGAAGTGGTAGAAGTGGAGAAGATTCCGGAAGTTCCGAAAAAGAAAGATGTTGTAGAAACCCGTCCTCCTCCACCTTTCCCCTCAAGAGTTCAGAAAAAAGGGGATATGGCTGAATATCAAAGATTTTTGAATAGGGTGGGAGGTCTCAATATTAACATTCCGTTATTAGAAGCCATTAAAGACATACCAAAGTATGTGAAGTTCTTAAACAGGGCCCTCACCAACAAGAGACCATATTGTGATAATGAAATGGTAGGATTACCCGACAGGTGCAGTGCCATCTGTCAAAGTAAGTTTCCACCTAAGCTACTTGATCCTGGGAGTTTTACACTTCCAATTTCAATTGTTAGTGAGTGGAAAGGAAAATATTTATGCGATTTGGGCGCGAGTATTAATCTCATGCCCAAATCAATTTTTGATACATTGAAGATGGGAGATATGAGACCTACCTCTATGGTCCTACAAATGGCTGACAGATCCCTCGTACATCCCGAGTGACGAATCAAAGATGTCCTCGTCAAGGATGGTACTTTAGTTTTTCCCATTGATTTTGTTATTCTTGAATACGACGCGTATAGGAATGTCCCCATCATTTTGGGATGACCATTCCTAGCCACGGGGCGTACTTTAATTGATGTAGAAAACGGAGAATTGACCATGAGAATCCAAGACGAGGAGGTAAAGTTCAATGTGTTTAGAGCTATGAAGTTCCCAGATGTTCCAGGAGATTGTTTCCGAAAGGATATAGCAGAACACGCCACACAAGAGGTATTTGATTGTTTTAACTATGATGATATCTTGCAGGCTACGTTAACACTTGATTTACCTGAGATGATGGAAGAGCTTGCCGAAACAGTGGCAACTCTTAATTCTGAGAATCCAAAGTATAGGCGTCTAGCCTACGAACCGTTACGAGATGCATGGGAGATTGAACCTCAAAAGAAACCATCTATTGAGTCTCCCCGTTAGAAGAGAAACCACTTCCGTCACAGTTGAGGTATGCATATTTAGGTGCTAATAACACTTTGTCTGTTATTGTTTCAGCTACATTAACAGGTCCTCAAGAAGACAAACTGTTGCGTACACTAAGAGCCAATAAAGAGGCAATAGGTTGGACTATTGCTGATATCAAAGGTATTAGCCCCTCTGATTGCCGACAAAAGATCATTCTAGAGGATGATAGTAAACGTTCAGTTGAAGGACAGAGAAGGTTGATGCCTGCAATGAAAGAAGTGGTAAAGAAAGAAATTATCAAGCTACTAGATGCGGGGATTATCTACCCCATAACTAGTAGTGATTAGGAGAGTCCAGTTCAATGCGTACCAAAGAAGGGTGGTATCACTACCATCATGAATGACAAGAATGAAGCCATAACCTCAAGAACCGTAGTTGGTTGGAGAGTGTGTATGGACTATCGTAAGTTGAACAAGGCGACTAGAAAAGACCATTTCCCACTCCCATTTATCGATCAAATGTTGGACAAGTTAGCAGGTAGAGAGTATTATTGTTTCTTAGATGGGTATTCAGGTTACAGCCAGATATGCGTAGATCCAGATGACCAACATAAAACCACGTTCACATGTCCTTTTGGTACTTTTTCTTACCGAAGGATGCCTTTTGGGCTATGTATCACCTGCTACTTTCCAACGTTGCATGATGGCAATACTTGGAGATATGATTGATCGATTTCTTGAGGTATTCATGGATGATTTTTTTGTTTTTGGAGATAACTTTGATGATTGTTTGCAGAATCTAGAAAAAGTATTAATTAGATGCAAGGAAACCAATTTAGTCTTGAACTGGGAGAAATGCCACTTTATGGTTCGCGAAGGTATAGTGTTGGGACACAAGGTATCAAGAGCTGGTTTGGAAGTTGATCGTGCGAAGATTGAGGTTATCAAAACTCTTCCCCCTCATGTTTCTGTAAAAGGGGTAAGGAGATTTCTAGGCCATGCTGGGTTTTATCGTCGTTTTATCAAAGATTTCTCCAAAATTTTAAAACCTTTGTGTAACTTACTCGAGAAGGACACCAAATTCCTTTTTGATGAAGCTTGCATGAAGGCATTTCAAGAGCTTAAAGAGAAACTTATTACTGAGCCAATTGTGTTACCACCTGATTGAAAGATTCCCTTTGAAGTTATGTGTGATGCTAGTGATTCAGCTATGGGTGTGGTGTTGGGTCAAAGAAAAGATAAGGTATTTCACTCTATTTACTATGCGAGTAAGACCTTTACTAGTGCTCAGATTAATTATACGGTAACTGAGAAGGAACTTTTAGCGGTTGTTTATGCGTTTGACAAATTTCGTTCCTATCTCCTTGGGGGAAAATTGTTGTATTTACCGATCACTCCGCTATTAAGTACCTTATGGAGAAGAAAGATGCTAAACCACGTTTGATCAGATGGGTCTAATTCCTACAAGAGTTTGATTTAGAGATTCGAGATAGAAAGGGGTGTGGTAATCAAGTTGCGGATCATCTGTCTCGTCTTGAAGATTCGGAGTCGAATAATAGTCCTGAGTTAGTTAATGAAACATTCCCCGATGAAGGTCTATTTGCAATTTATGATGTTACTCCATGGTACACAGACATTGCAAATCTTATTGTAAGCGGTAACTTTCCCGAAGGAGCCACATCACAGGATAAGAAGAGATTGATGAGCCGTGCTAAATAGTTCTTTTGGGAGGACTCTTTCCTCTACAAAGTGTGTAGTGATCGGATGGTAAGAAGATGTATACCTGAGAAAGACGTTTCATCAGTATTTGCGGGTTGTCATGATTCACCATATGGAGGACATTTTATGGGCGACCGCACAACTACTAAGGTACTACAATCCGGTTTTTATTGGCCTACATTGCATAAGGATTGTCATGAGTATGTTTAGAAGTGTCATAAGTGCCAAATTTACTGGTAATATATCTAAGAGGGATGAGATGCCACGTAATAACGTTCTTGAAGTTGTAATATTCGATGTTTGGGGTATTGATTTCATGGGTCCGTTTGTACCATCCAATGGAAATCAATAAATCCTATTAGTTGTTGATTACGTGTCTAAATGGGTAGAGGCTGTAGCTCTGCCAACCAATGATTCGCGAGTGGTGATTAAATTTTTGAAGTCTCATATTTTCACTAGACATGGCACACCCAGAGTTATTATCAGTGATGGAGGTTCACACTTTGTGAACAAATATCTGAAGACAGTGCTAGAGAAGAATGGGATAAGACATCGTGTATCTACCGCGTATCATCCACAAGCCAACGGTCAAGCTGAGGTTTCAAATCGAGAGGTAAAATATATCCTAGAGAAGACTGTTGGTCCTACAAGAAAAGATTGGTCAATGAAGTTAGATGATGCTTTATGGGCTTATCGCACTGCGTACAAAACTCCTGTTGGTGCATCTCCGTATCGTATAGTTTATGATAAGGCTTGTCACTTACCTCTTGAACTTGAATTGGGTGCATATTGGGCTATAGCGCAGTTGAATTTAGATCCTACTTTGGCCAGTGAGAATCGTATGATGAAGTTGAATGAACTTGATGAGTTTCGGTTACATGCCTATGAAAACGCTAAACTTTATAAGGAGAATACTAAGAGATGGCATGCTAATCATATCCATGTGAAGAAGTTTGAAGTTGGACATAAGGTTTTGAAATACAACTCCAAGTTCAGTAATTATCCGGGTAAGTTGATATCGAAGTGGTCCGGTCCGTATGTTGTTACCAAGGTTACGCCTCATGGAGCTATAGAGATCGAACACCCAATCGAGAACCGCACCTTTATGGTGAATGGCCATCGATTGAAAATTTATCATGGAGGCGAGGATACTAATCGCATGGTGGATCCACATCCTAGGGAGGTCATGTACCTCCTAGAAGTTGAATAGATGCGAGAGGTAACCCGTCGAGCTTAACGACGTTAAACAAAAGCCATTTCACTAATATATTAGTTTATTGCTTTATGTTATTCAATTCCTAGTGTATAATTTTAAATAATTATCGAGTCTTAGTGTCTAATTGTAAAAGAAATGAGAAAGGTAGTGTGTTAAATATGCAGGAATTGAGTTTGGGGTGCTGAGGAACGAAAGAGGGAAAGATCCGTGCCACTAGCCGGTCATATGACCTGTATGCCGGTGGAGGAACACGAGCCCTTGTGTCCATGACTCGGGTTGTTTGTCGAGAGGTAGAAAAAAGTTCAAGAGCCGCACTGGTATGCCGCCCAGGGCACCGGTATGCCGGCCAGAAGGAAACACGAGCCTTCGGGTCTCATAATCCGTGTTTTTTGACGAAGAGAGGTTTTGAGCAAAATAGCGCACCGGTAAGCCGGTGATACCACCGGTATGTCGGCGACCCAAATACACGAGGCCTCGGGTATCGATTCGTGTTCATTGCCGAGAGTTTCAAAAATAATCAACTCCAGCACCGGTAAGCCGGCGTCTTGACCGGTATGCCGGTCCGTAGGCGGTTTGAAGAGTTTGTTTCCTAATACACTTCTTACCTTATCAAGAGAAAACCCTAGCCTCTCCAGCCCCTAAACTTATAAATAGACCTTGAAGCTTGATTAAACCTCCACAACAAACACCACAACATCAATAATCATCTCCTCCTTCCTCCATAAACAAATATTCTTCATCAAATTCATCCCACTACACCATAAAACACCATCAAGATTATCAAGCTATCAATAATTCTTCCAAGAATCATCAAGTAACCTTCTTCTATCATCAAATCCATGCAATAAACTCAAGCCACACCAATTCTTCTTAACTTTATTCCATCATTGATGTAACTTGAGTTTGGGGATAATCAAACATGACAAACAGAACAGATGCTATGGATTATAAGAGGAAGTGTTCAATCCTAGGGAAGAACAAAGATTTGCCTGGAGCCACAATTGAAAAGGCCATCGATCTTGATGAGCCTATTGAAAATAAACAAAAGGTTAAGGCACCAGCACAACCACTACACAAGAGATTAACAACTAGGATGAAGGTACCATCAAGGCCTAAAGAAAAGACACAAATTCAAGATCAAGGTTCTTCTTCTTCCTCTTCATATCAGAATAATTCTTGCATACCCCCATGGTCTATCAAATTGCAACATGAAGTCAATCATTTAAGAAAAGAAAACAAAGCACTTTGGGAGGAAATTGCACAAATTAATTCACAATTGGGTGAGGTAACTGTGATCTTGGACATTGATAATTATTCTTCTTCTTCGGACGAGGACATAATGGATCTTTATGGCCAAGTACCCTGTTCTAATTCTTCTTCTTAATTGATTGTAGGAACTAGTAGTTAGTTTAGTTTAATTTTTAATTTTATTGATTTATTGAGTCATTTTCGAGTCGTGTGGACACGACTCACTTTTGAGTTTGGGGGTAGGGTTCGTTGCCTCATCCCAATTTTTTTTGATTTACATGCTTTCGGAAAGAAATTTTTCTAAGGGTTGCGTTTGACTGTAGATTGTTTTAAATGCCCCCCCATCAAGCATTCTTTTTATGAATTTATGATAGAAAATAGTTGACTTTAGGAGTTAGTGTAAAACGCACTTAGATTGCATGCAAATGTGAGATAATTGATAGGAAGAATTAATGAACAATGCAAAAGAAGTAAACTTGTGCTTAAGGAAAAGGAGTGGTTTGTAGAACGTGAGATCTGAATGAGTAGAGAACCCACTTAGGTATGAACTAGAGGCAAGCTGTGTAAATACAAAAAAATGATAGAGGCAGTTCTTTGTTAGCCCCTTGAATCCTTTTTGGCCTTCTATCCCTGAATTAATTATATCCTTCTTAGCCAAATTTTTAGCCTTTAAGCCTTTCTTTTGTCGCCACATTATAAGTCAATATCCCTTTAGTTTATTAGGCATTACCATATGACCCGAACTTGAATCACGATCCTGAGACTTCCTATCTTGAGCTTGAGTTTGGGGTGGTGGGTCCACTATTATGGGAATTTACATTGGGTTGGGATTTTTGAGCTTATCAATTGTGCTCTGTTTTATATTTTGATGATGATTCACAGTGATTATATTGTAACCCTTTGTCGGGGTAAGAGTAAATGAGAAAAAAAAGATATGAAAAGTTATGAAAAGAAAAAAATTATGAGAAAAATAGCATGATATCTCAACATCAAAAAGAGAGTCATAACTATACAAAAGAAAAGAAATTTCATATAAAAAGAACATATATTTGGACCGGCAAAGAGGAAATTTTTATGTGATCATCTTTAGTGCTTATTGGGTTAATCTGGGGACGCTAAAATAGTGCATCAAATGGGTTGAGTGAGAAACAATATTCGAGTGTAAACTTAAGCTCTTGGATAGTTTGTTGATGGTAAGTGAGGAGAGAGCCAAAATCTCACTTCAAATTTACCAAATATACATACCATACCGTCCCTAAGCCGATATTAAAACCATAAAGACCTCGTGATTCCTAGATACATAGTGAGTCTACGATTCAGCTAATAGGAAGTATGCTAAGTGTAGCGTTCAAAGCAAGCAAGGATCGAGGAACACCCTATAGCCACCATCTTGAGATAAGTATAAGCGTAACCTTCTAGCATTGTGAAATTAATTTTGGATTGATATTATTTTGTGTTTGATTTTGCATGATATGTGTATGTGTATATTAATTCCTAGATCATACTATATGAAATTTATTTTAAGTTGTGCTTTGGGCGTATTTTCTAGATTCTACCTTCTGCGTTCATCGAAAAGGGCCTTTGTTTTTATTTTACTTTGTCAGGACGACAAAGGTTTGAGTTGGGGGTCTTGATGTCTCCCTATTTGTTCTAAATATTAGCCCTTAGGAGACATCATTTTAGGTGAATATTTGACTTATTAGATAGACTTTTATGCTTAATTCGTCATATTGCACTTTCTCCCCTTGGAATTAGACTATTTGCATTTTTAGAGCGTTTGTGCGTTAATTTGGTTATTTTTAGTGCAAGGTTAGTAGGTTATTGAATTTCATACAAGGAGGAGAGGTGAGAATTAAAGTCTTATATTATTTTTAGTGTGTTAGGAAGTATTTTATTCGAGTTTCTAATTTTAGAGTACACTTTCTTATTTCTAGTCTTGATTTAATGATTTATTAATTTTTAAAGCATATGCGGTTTAATTATTTATTTATTGTGAAACTTTAAAAGATATATGGTAATTAATTAGAGACCAAGTCAAGTCTAAGAAGTAAAGGAAAGAAGATATACATGGAAATAAGAAGATTAAGGAAGGATGTATGCAAAAAAGGAAAATATAGAGTTACCAAATAAATCTGAAATTTCAGCCACGTTCAAAGATGAGCTAATGACTTAAGAATGGATAGGAATTTGGGAGAATGGTCTAGACCAATGGATAGATCTTTATGAGACAAGTGATTTTGATATAAAGAACGCGTCAAACGGATAAGTATTGAAGGAGATATGACCAAAACAAACCAGCAACAAAATCTTACTTTCCCTATATTTTAGGGTTGTGAATTAAAGAGTCCTTTACTTGTCTTCAACTCCAAGTAAAACGAATTAGCGCTTCCTAGCACCTATAAATACACCCCTTAGTCTCTATTTTCATACACTTCATAGAATTACACAAGAGGCTTAAGGTTTTCAAGTCAGAGCAATCAGGAAGGAAGAAAGCTAAGAGCTGGAGGAAGTCATCTTCTCCAATTCACAGCCAAACCCAACCTCGTAATTAGGTTTTATTTTATTTTCTTTCTGTTAAACATTATGTCTTTTACTTTTACTTTCTTAGTTTTATTTTCAATTATGAGCTAAACCTTTGAAGTGCTTGAGAATCTCTATATGGGTTGAACTTTAATTAATTTTACTGATGTTTTCTTATTTGGGATTTTTATAGTTTAATTCGAATTAGGTAATTTTGTATTGTTTATTATCGTAAGGTTATTTCACTATTTTTAATTTGGCCAATTAGACATAGGATTGAGTAATTAGGCTATTCACTTTTGTGGGGAAGTGATCGCCTTGACGGGGGTATAATTACAGTCATAGCTAATAAACGTAAGGTAGAAACTATTGATCCTGACGAACTTAGTTAACCTTATAGCCAATTGGGTAGAGAACCTGACATTCAAAGGTGGATTATAATCGCCCTGGCGGGGTTTGTAACATCTGAGAATAGCGCCTAAGTCTACCCTGACAGGGGTTAGGAGAATCTAGAATCCTGACTATTACTAGTTACCGATTTGTCCCTTAAAAGAAGCATTTATTAAGTTTATTTCGGTGAAACCCTAGCGTGACTCAAGTACTATCCTCTTTCTTGCGTCTATTAATATTTTATTTTATTGCATCTCATTATTAGCATTAAGTTAGTTTAATATTTTACTTTATTTGCACTTTAGTCCTTAAACAAAAACAAAACAAAAATTTATTTCTTTTACTTTAAGTAGTCATTCAAGCAACTATTTCCATTTATTACATAACACTTTAGTCATATCCAATCCGTCCCAGAGATCAAAACCCCGTTTACCGGATATTACTTGGACGACCCGTACACTTGTGGTACGTGTCTTGCCTTTTTAGGTGTGTTTATTTAGAACACACAAGGAGACACCAGTCATCACTCGCGCCAAACCGTGACACAGTCCTAAACAGAACATTCATGCGATACACCGCACCAGACAAAAACCATGACAATGGCACGTGAATTTAGGGTTTATTACGAGACCCCAATGCCTAAATCGTATCGTCAAGACCGTGGCACGAGGTTGAACATAAGATGCCTGCGGTACACCGCACCTCACCCGCGGTGCACCGCACGATGCCGCCCGAAGAAGAGAATATAAGAAGAGGTTATTTATAGCTACAAAAATCAAAACATTAAGCCTCTCTTTCTTCCCCAAAGCTCTCCCAAGCCCATTAAAGCTTCTACAAACCTTCACTACACATCCAAACACTCCCCAATCACCATAAATTCATATCCAATTCCTTCCCTACATGATTACAGAGAAGATCCAACCACCCATATCAAATCAAAACACCTAGAATCCAAGAATCAAAACCCAAAATTTCCAAATCTTATCCAACAATTTCTTAAACCCATACCGATAAAGCAAGATTTTATCCTACGCACATAGAGAAACATCATCCTTACACCTCTCCTAACCCAAACAACACTTGTTCAACCCAAAATCAAGGGGTACAAAGTTCAAGAGTGTCCAAAGCTTTGAGTTGGAGGTCAGTTGAGATGACAAAAAGAATAGAAACATTATCTACTGTTAGGAGATGAAGAAGAATCAAAGTAAGGTATTGGGTACTATTGAGAAGAAGAAGAAGATTGAGAAAGGTTCAAGTTCTAGTACAAAGGAAAAGGGTAAAACATGTCAAGAAAGTAGAGTAAATCTGGTTGTGGTTAATTAAAAGAGCAAAAAGATTAAAACTTTCAAGGAGAAGACACCACAACCTCTACAAATCGAGATTCCTATGCCCGAGATGAATGAAGCTTCAAAGGCCTTGTTAGCTTCTGCAAAAACACATTTACCGGACTTGCCTTTTTCTCATGAGAAGATATTTGGAAAAAAATTTGGAGAAGGTGATTATATGAGATTTCTAGAGATGGGAGATAGATTGGGTTGGACTACATTCATGATGATACTTTCAAGTTTATGTATGGAGTTAGTTTCTGAGTTCTATTTAGGCCGCTTTAGCCGAGATAGTGAAGGTCGTGTTCAAGTTAGAGGAAATTTAGTTCCTTTTACAGTTGAAGAGTTTAGAAACCACTTCCTGTTCAAGAAATTGGTTGGACCATGTAGGTATAGAGAAGCGGTGGAAAATATCAATACTTTTTATTGATATCAACTTTTTGAGCATATATTAGATGAAGAAAAAGTGCAATCACACAAGGGAGAATTGAAGGCACCATGGCCTTACAAATATCTTCAAGCGGATACAATTTTTTGGCACAATTTCATCACACCAAACGCTATTGGAAACACGCAAACCTTGGATGTAACTAAGAGAAATGCCATCTTTTTGAATTGTGTTTTAAGAGGGGAAGAATTGGATGTGGCAAAATTGATCTTTGAGGAGGTGATGCGATTTTCGATCTCTCTATTTTTGTTATTTAATATGAAATATCCAACTATGATCACTTGCCTTGTACAAAAAGAAAATGTAATTTGGGGTGAAGAAGAGAAATTAATGTATAAAGTGAGTAACAACATCAACAACACTTTGATCAAGACAATCTTAAGAGGAGCAGGAATTAAGAAGTCTCCACAAGAAGAATTAAAAGAAGAGAATCTTATTTGGTGAGAAAGGGTAGAGGAGCGATTGAATAAATTTGAAGTAACTCATATGAGTTTTGTGGGGATTATGTTTTGTAGGGATTGTTGGAGTGATTTCCTTTCTCTTATACGATAATTTTTCAATATTTTCAAGTTATTAACCATTCAAACCCAATTTTATATATATACTGAGTGTGGCAGTTATCAATATGTAGGAGAGCATGGCAGGCGAGGGGATCTCTGATGAGTTTGAGTACTTTTTTTGCCTCGTCTTTTATAAAAATGTGTATCGTGTAATAATATCAAATGAACAAAGTTTATTTTGCATGATATGGGGATGTGTAATGGCATTCATTCAAAACTTATGAGTTGGATATAGGTGTTGAGGTATTGACATATGGGGTCTTAGAAACCAATTTTTCGCTAATAAGGAACATGTGGCTAGGTTTTCAAAGATGTCACAAAAAATACTACAAAAATAAAAATACTAAAATACCTTAAAAAATAAAACTACTTAAAAACAACAAACAGGTGGCAAAAAAATATGGACCACTAAGTCACTGAGTATCAATCTGTTCATTTTTTGTCAACACCCACCGACCACCACCAACACTGTCACTTGGGGCGTACTCGGAGATTTTACTAAGTACTCAAAGATTCACTAAGTATCAGTACTGTTCATCTTTGACCACCATCGACCCCTTCACAAAGGGCATACTTAGTGACTCACTAAGTAAGAAGTCACTGAGTACAAAAATGTCACTAGGTATACTCAGCGAATTCTATAAGTATTACCTTAAACACTGAAGATTATCAAAAAAGTAATGAAAAAAATGGCATAAAGTATATTTCAGTTAAAATAATTATAGTCATTAATAAAAAAAGTAAAATTATTCTACCTTGTATTAATTTTGAAAAGGTATTATAAAATTACAATGAAAAAACTAACTGCTCATATTCTCCATCGAACAAGGTTGTTATTATGGTCTTAAACTCGGCTTGAACACACATAGAACACACAAAAACTAGAATCTTCACCTAGAAAAACATGGAGCTCATATCTACACCTGGAAAATAATGGAGCTTCAAACAAGGACTAAATCTAGATCCCTGGAAGCTCAAGATCTAATGTTGAGCAGTTCGAGACCAATACATGTTGAAGTAGGATCAACCATGAATCTTCCATGATCAACAGAAGAGAGATTTGAACTCCACGGATTTTACATGACCAACACCATATATACCATATATGTTTTTTAATGACTCTCGAACTCAAGATCTACATAGATATGCAACCACTGAGAAAGCTTTTCTATGGACGCCACCGAGAATGTCATCGTCGTATCACATATGCGCCGTTGAGAATGCTGGTTGTTCCGCCGATTTGTCATCGTGCTGCCGTTGTGAAGGGCCATTCTGGTGGGTAGGTGGGGAGAGTATAGAAAGTGTTTTAGAGTTTGTAGATGGAAAATGTGTTTTGTTTGTTTATTGTGTGATTTAGTATATACAAGGGTAAAAAAATATTTGAAAAATAGATTTATAGTGTTAAATCTTATAATTAGTAAATAAAGTGGATTGAATGGCTAACTTTGTTTTGAAAATAGACTTTCAAAATGCGTTAAATAAAAATCAATATAAATTTCATGTTTCAAATTTTAGTAATTAAATTTATTCAACTAATATATCTTTTCAAAATAATGCCATATAATTCAAGAAAATATTAAATAAATATTAATTATGATATAGAATTTAATTAAACTCCTCCCTAACGGGTGTAAAGTAAGAGTTACAAGGCTCAAACCTCTCCCTGAACATGGGTAACCTAGTTCTGATTTATCATGAGAATATACATGGGGAGACATGTATATCTCCGTGGGATTAGGCGGGTGCGCGCAAGCTAACCCGGATAACCCATGTAACCCAAAAAAAAATCATAACTTTTTTAATTATCAAATAATTTTTAAAAAAATATATCATTAATGATACTTGAATGATAATGTGTTCGGTGGTACCTAACTTTACTCATCTTTTAAGATTGGTAGTTACTCTAGTAGTTAAAGTACTGTGCAGTAACCAAGAAGTATTGAGATAGAATTTTATAGGGTTGAGCATGATTTTGGGTTTGGGTAATGGGGATAAAAAAGGGGATAAAAAAAGAGGGATAATGGGTATTTTTAACATTGGCCCAAGGTTAACTTGGGCCTACCATTTAATTAATTGGACCCGTCCAAATACCACCGGGCTTCTCTTTGCCTTCATAACATCGGGTTGGACCCGACCAACCCGACACTGTTCATCTATTAAAAAAAAAATACAAAACGTTGAATCAGATCTAATTGATTCATTTCCCTTCTCGGCTTCTCTTATACGCTACTTTACTCTTCTCTCTTCTTCTATGACGAAAAAGGAGAACCCTACCTAAGCCATCAAATCTCTCTATCCTTTTGAGTTCTGATCTTCACCTAAACCTATATGCCTATATCTTGTACTATATTATTAATCTTTTTATCTTCTCTGCCGATTACACCTTAACCATGGTTCAACATTTATTGAAGCCGTGTTTGGTTGTTGGGTTCGAGAGCTTTCATTTAATGTGGCCTGAAAAGCTCCTCTTTGAGGTCTGATGTAGCCGTTTTTGATCCTTTCAATAATGTGTTGCCTTATTCTTAATTGATTAGCTATGGGTTTTTGCCTATATATTGGGGGTTTTTCAGATTTAGCAAAGGCACACCATTTCAAAGGTATTTCTATATTCTGTTCTCAATCTATTTTTTTTTCTGTTAATTATTCCGTAATTTTTTTAACTTAACCTGTTAATATGAAATGTTTAGTCGGTTAATTAATGCCTTGAAGCTGACTATGCAGAGGATTTAGATTACCAGCATCTCATGTAATTCACACTGTTGGGCCTATATATGTTTACAACTTTCTATGATGATTTATGTTTCTATTTCTTTACAGAAACAGTTTGGATGTAGCCAAAGCAAACAATATTAAATATATTGCATTTCCCGCAATATCATGTGGAGTATTTGGGTAAGTTCTTGCGGAGTATATTTTCAATAGAATTGCAAAATATGATTCTAATTATATGATATAGATAATGTTAAAAAGCTATACTGAAGCAATGATATGGCTTCCTCATAGCTTGATGACTTATGATCAATTTACATAATAAATATTTGATTACTTTTCTCTTTATATTTCTTATATACTAACATTCTGACTTGTGTATTTTAGGTGCATTTGACATTACGCCACCTGAAAATGTTGGATAAAATAGTAAAGTAACAGATTATTTTGGGTAAGCTAAGCCCTTACTTTATTATCATTGTGTTTTACATAAACATGTATTGGTAGCCGCCTTTTGTAGTGAGTTGCCTACGTGTTTAAAACACAATCCGGTGATGAGGTATAGTTGGTTTTCCGGAAATCCCGTGCTATTTTCCAACTATATCTGAGGCTGATGAAAGTGTTTATAACACGAGGCCTATGATGATCTACTTAGTTATAAGCAATTCAATTCCAGCCTATGATGACACTGTTCTGAGGCTTAAGGATTAAAGCCTTAATATGTTATGTTCAACTAACTGATATTGATTGGGAATTGTTTAAGTAACAGGAAATTGGAATTCAAGGAAGGAATTTGGAAGAAGAGTTAAAGCTTTTGATTATGTTGCAATATTTTAGAAGATTATTAGACTGTGATTTAATATTTTGAATGAAATTGATTTTGTTGTAATATTTTGGAACACTGCAATTTAGTTGTAACATCTATTTTGTGAACTTGAGTAATTTATGGGAGTAATTTGCTATTACAGTTAACTTGTGAATCATGTGTTATTTAAGTAATTTAAGGGAGAAACTTGCAGTTTATATTAAATTTTTAGCTTTATATTAAAATTAGTTGCTAATTACAGGTTTAATTACCATAGGGTAAACCCGGGTAAACCCGAGGGTAACCCGAGGGTAGGGTATAATTTAACCCTACCCTTACCCTTGGCCAAACCTAGACCCGGCTAATCTACCCTACCCTTACCCTAGACCCCAACCCGGGATAAACCCGACCCGTGCTCACCCCTAGAATTTTATTGGAATCGAATAGCTCTAATCTCTCATCAATATTTATTATGGCTCTAAGATATTTCTCTCTCTAGTTTAGACACGCTTTCTCCTCTCTCTAAAAAAAATTAAAGATTTTTCTTCTTTATCAGAAAATCCTTGGTTGCCGCCGCTTCACTTATCTTTCTCTCCATCTTCGTGATTTTTGCTTAGGGGTTTGGAGCTTACCATTCTCTCTCCTGCTTTGGAAGATGAGCTCATCATCTGATGGCTCGATCTCCTCAAGAGGGTATGAATATCACAGTTCTTATCAAATACGTTTTGCTTTCTCCAACACTGCACATGTCATCATTGCATCTAAGATCATAAGCCATTCTTTGATTCACTCGACTAATAGCAACGACGGAAGTTTCCAGAAAAATAGGGTTCTCAAAAACCCTAATAACCTTAGACTGAAATTAAGGTTTAGCTATGAATCAACAATATATTCTGATAAGATTGATTTTGTCTTTCTGTTTGGATATTAACGGTCTCTCAGTCACACCCATTTCGAGTGCAAGTTATGGATACCAGCATCTCAAAGGGAAGGAACAATCTGAGACAGAGTATAAGGTTCTGGGTTTTACAATAGAACAAAAAAGGATTGACAGCAGCCTGGAAAATCAAAGTAGTGACCAACCTCAACTCTTTGAAGAGTGTACATATTATTATTGAATGAAGAATGCGAAGAGTCTCAAAAGGAAGATATGTACCTGCCATGTAGGAGTAGAGCCCTCCGAAGCAGGGGTTTTCGACAAAGGATGTTATATACATCGGATCATGGGTTATCTCACGGCCAATGAAAACTACTACTGGTTAATAAGCCAATTTCAGGCTTATGGAAGGAATAACCAGAAGATTGTCTATGTTAAAGTAAACCATCGTTGTAGTAATATGTGTAATGGTAACTGGAAAGTTAGTAACAAAAAAGGAGATGTTAAAATCAAAAGGTTAACTACAATGTTGATTATGGAGGAGGTTTTCTCGGCTTCTATGAAAGTCGAGCACGTGGATTCAATTTCATCAATTTGTGTATTGGGCCCAATTGAACCAACATACCTTATTTTTTTTGTTACATAGGAGCCACTTTGGACTCAGAGTCATTTAACAGATTATGAACAACAAGGGAAGACATGATAAGAGCAGGAATGTGCAACCACAAACATATATAGAACTAGGAATTGAATTTCTTTATTTTTTTATCTGTTTCCAAGAAAAATAATGAAACATATAAAGTATATAGTACTCCCTCCGTTTCATAATGTTTGTCCACTTACTAAAAATGTAGTTTCAAAATGTTTGTCCACTTAGAATATCAAGACACTTTTTCCCTCTTTTTTCCACTATTACCCCTATTAAAAAATTAAAATTTATGTTTCCAATACACATTTAAGATATCAAGACACTTTATGAAGGGTACTTTTGTAATAGGGAGTGTAATAATTACATTTCTTAATTTGTGTGAAAAGCAAAGTGGACAAATATTTTGAAACGGAGGGAGTAATGAAGATACTATGGAGATCAGTAATAATGTGAGGATACACTTTACAAATAAAAGTTGTTTATTTGATCACATTAGTAGGCCAACATGCATGGAGATCGATGGCCATTTGTAGATTCATTTAACACAATCAGGAGTTAAGGTTTTTTATCATCTGTCTAATTCTGATAAAAAAATGTAACATATGACGTACAAAGTAACGAAAATATAATCGAAGCCACGCACTTAATTACAGTAATATAACAACATGAATGGAGATCGATGGCCATTTTTGGATTCACGTGACAAGTCAAAAGAGAGTAGCATTTATGTAGATTGGTGGACATTTGTGGTTCAAATTAGCAACTCAATCGCTCACACTTGATTACGACAAGAAATCCCAGATATCAAATATAGTTATTATATCTATCAGGACAAAATATCTCGAAAGATGAAGGATTCTCACGAACACAGCACGCATTAGAATTTTATTAGAAGAACTAATGATACGCATGACCTTGTGCTTTGGAAGAAGACGAGACTGTATTTCATCTGCAATTTTGAAGCCTCTTCTCGTTTTAAGATATTTCTTCTAATTATATGCTCAATTATCTCATTTAAGAAGGAACTTTACAGGTGTCTCAATAGTAAAGATATATACTTCAGGAATATTCATGTTATTTTGGAGAATATGGACTATTATGTGAGCTACACTTACGTTGAAGATGAGGAAGACAATTATAATCCCAATAACATCCAAAAGGGAGGTGACTACTCCCATCAGAAAGCCGCGGATGACCCATGAGTACTCTTTTTTGGAACTTCCAAGAGATCCGAGCCCCTTTGACATTTTCGAACATTGGTTCTTTGTTGGCTCGTTATCGACCAGGTTTGGCTATTTTCCGCGAGACTATGTTAAGGGAGGTGAACTCCTAAGACCTAGTCCGTCGTTTTGGATTCAGTAACACTTTCTTTGTTGATCCCACTGGAAATGCTTTTCATTCCGGTGGTTTTCTTGTTCTTTGGCACCCTTATGTTCGCCTTCATGTCTCATTTAGCTGTGCAAATTTTGTTATCCTTTTCATTAATAAAGTTTCTTTTTCCTATTACATGGTTTGCATTCATGCCCCTAATGACTTTCACAAACTGAAAAAAGTATGGTATGATATTTCTAATTGGATTAAGGATATTTCCGATCCATGGAAAATTATAGGAGACTTCAATGATATTCTTAATATTAACGAAAAATATGGTACTAATCCCGCAAATATTAACCATATTAATGAGTTCAAAAACTTTACTTACAGTAACTCGCTTATAGAGATTAAATCTAATGGATGTTTTTTACTTGGTCCAACAGGATGACAGGTGAGAAACATGTCAAAACAATGATAGATTGAGCAATGGCTAATTATGAATGGTTCATACTTTTTCCAAGGGCACGGGTTTTCATACCTCTGACAATCGGGTTCCGACCATTCCCCTTTTATAGTTAATTATGATATTAATATGAAATGTCAGATGAAGCAATTTAAATTTGAGTCTTTTTGGCTAGATAACGAGAATTGTAGGCCTACGGTAGAGAAAGGATGGGAATATTAGGAAATTGAACCGCCTATACACAACTATACTAAAAAGAGAGACAATACTATTAAAGAACTAAAACAGTGGAGCAGAGAAACATTCAAAACTCACGAGACGCAAATAAAAAGTTTACAAGAAAAAATTGCAATTATTACCAATAAAACACCAACCGAAACTTCGATCAAAGAAGAACAAGTGATTAAAGAGAAAATCAAATTCGAGTATGCATGTGAAGAAAAATATTGCCGGAGATAGATTGAGACAAAATTGGCTAATTTATGGGGATAAAAATACAAAGTTTTTCCATCTAGCAACAATTCAAAGAAGGAAATATAATAGAATCACGAGTAATAGGGATGAACATGGCATTTGGAGAGATGATTCGACTGAGATTAAAAATTGTTTCAAGGAATTTTATAAAAGAACAACCGACGGAAGTAGAAAATATGGAGAAATCCACACAATATATAATACCTAAAGTTAATCAACAAATGAATAATGACCTTATTAAAGAACCGACCTTAGAAGAAGTAGAGAAAGCTATTTCAGAACTTTCCTCGTCTAAAGCTCCATGCCCGGATGGTTTAAACGGTAAATTCTATAAGGAATATTGGGATATTATTAAATTTGATATATTCAATTTGGTTAAAGATTTCTTTACTAATAATAGAAACTTATTACACTCATCCTGAAAGGGAAAGTTCAAGAAGGATTGGGAGACTATAGACCGATTTCGTGCGTAAATTTTATCTATAAGATTATTTCCAAAATATTAGCTAACCGTTTATAGGGATTAATGGATAAGATTGTGTCCTAGACACAATCAGCTTTTATCAAGGGTCGAGATGTATAATATAATATTATTATTACGCAGGAAATTTCTTTCTTTATGCGTAGGAAAAGGAAGAATAAAACACACATGGCGGCAATACAAATTGACATGGAAAGCCTACAATCAGGTAAATTGGAAATTTCTTCTGTTAAAAAGATGGGTTTTTGCGACTAATGGGTAGCTTGGGTAAGAAATTGTATTATGTCGGTTTCTTTTAATCTTAATCTTAATGGTGAAAAACTTGATAAATTCTACCCAGTACGCGGAATAAGATAAGGGGATCCTTTATCCTTATTTCTTTTCTCTTTAATGACTAAATCGCTTATCAGTAGTATGGGATATTATCCAAGCAACAATTTTGTTAAGGGTATCCAAATTAACAAGAACTTCCCGGAGATATTGCACCTTTTATTTGCGTATGATTCATTATTTTTTATAACTATTGACGAAACAAACCTGCAGGGTTTTAAAGAATGCCTTAGTATGTATTGTAGAGGCTCGGTTCAGAAGATTAACATTAATAAGTCAGCAATAATATTTAGTAAAGAGACCCCTCATGAGTTAAGACAATATGTGACTTCAAAGACTGGGATTGAATAAACAAACGATCTGGGATACTATCTAGGAATACCTTTATGTCATAAAAGATCAAAAGTATAATCTTTGGAATGGATAGCGAAGATATTGTTTAGAAATACCGAAGGATGAAAATCGAGATTATTATCTGAAGGGGGAAGAAAGTTCTCAGTAAATCCATAATACAAGCATTCCCTAACTACTATATGTCTATTTTTTCTTTCCCTATTTTTTTTTGCAAAAAACTTATCTCTGCGATACCTAATTTTTGGTGGAATTCAGCGGAAAGAGGTAGAATATATTGGATGGCTTGGGAAAAAGTTGCAATGGGGAAGATGATAGGGGGTCTAGGTTTTAAGGATTTCGAAAAAATGAATACTACTTTGTTAGCTGCACAGGCTTGGAAAGTAATGGAAAACCCAGACAATCTGGCTACAAGACTACTAAAAGGGATTTATTTCCACAATAATACTTTTATGAATGTAAAGTTAAGACAAAGCAGAACATGGAGTTGGGCAAGCATCATGGAAGGGAGAGATTTTTTAAAGAAAATCGGAATACATCAGATTGGAAGTAGTGAGAATATTGATATTTGGAATGACAGGTGGATAGACACAGACTGGAAATTGGACAAACCAAAGGTCTGCAAGATCAATTAGGTCAGTCAATTACTTTTTCCCAACACTAATATTTGGAATATGGAAATACTTAATAATACCTTTCCAAGACCTATTATATCCTCTATTATGAGAATACATATCATTGATATCACGTATACATATAAATTTATATGGTCCTACTCTAGAGACGGGAAATATAGTACGAAAATAGGATATAAGAAATTAGTGGAATAATAAGTGATAAATCATCCACAAACTATTAATGAGCCAGAAAAATATACTTCGAAAATTTGGAAAATCATCTGGGATTATAATATCCCGGAAAAAAATTAGGATTTTCCTCTAGAAGGCGTGCAATAATGCAATTCCGACGAAAAATAATTTGTACAAAAGAAAATGTGCGGACTCTAAAGAATGTATATGGGGTTGCGGCTCTAAAGATACAATAGAACATTTACTACTATATTGTAAAATATGTAAAGAAATATGGGCATGGACTTCAATCCAGATTAAGATAGACGAAGAAAAAAACATCTCATTAGCAGACTGGATAAAAAGATAATTGAAGTTTATTTTAAAGAAGGATGGGAAAGAAAGATAGTGATAGATTATTTAATGATCAATATATAGAATATTTGAAAATCTAAAACGAAGAATTTACACGAGAACATAAATATTGAAGGAGACAACATTATTTTCAACACCAATAAATTGATGAGAGAAGTTCATGGAATTGACTGGAATAAGGTCAATATTACAACGAGGAGGAATAAAGAATCAACACATGTAAGACAAGAAGAACAAAATTATGACGAAGCAGATATAACAGTAAAATGTGATGCGTCTTTTAAATACAAATATGAACCTACTGGGGTCGAAATCCAACAGATTAATAAAAGAAAAGGAACTTTGGAGTGCATAAAAACGGATTTAGTTTGCGAATCACTTCTGGAGGGGGAGTCAATGGAAATTTTAAAGGCCGTTCAGATTTGTGAAGCACACCCTATGAAAAAGAAGCTTATTTTATCAGATAACCTTGATCTATTCAATTTATTATGCAGGTGTCAGCAGAGGCGGACCTCCATTGGGCCCAGAGGGGGCTCAAGCCCCCTGACTTTTTCCAAAAAAAAAGTTTATTCTATATATTAATAACATAATACTAAATAAATCTTTTTTAATCTTTTTAAGTCTAGTAATTTTTTGACCCTACTTGAATATATTATTTTTTATAAATTGTACAGTATTATCTCTACAAACACCACTTTAATCAAATTTACAAATAATTTTGGATCTATTCTACGGCCGCAATCCACTTCTTTATAAAAGTTAAAAATCCGGTAAGTTTTTTTATTTGAGAGTTTTAATAAAAATTTGGATAATTGTATGTGTATTATTAAATTTTTTATACGAATTTAAAATTTATTAATAAAATTATTAGATGGAAATTTATATTTTATTTCATATGAATAAATAGTTAATGCCCTTTTTAAATTTTGGTTCTTTTAGTTTAATCCATTGCCGAAACTCTCTAGAAATCTGTGCTATATAGTGTTTTTCTTTTTTTTTTCTAATCACTTTTTATGATGCATGGTACATAGGTAAGGAATTAGTATTACTGTATTAGAAATTAAATACTTTGTTCAAAAGAAAAAAAAACTTCACAGCCTGTACGTGCATCACATGATTTCAAGCATATGAATTAGATTTTTTTACTAAAACAACTAATTGAAACTTAAAAATGGAAAAAGTATATTTATTAATTTAATTATTTTAATTTTTACAAAATATATATATATATATATATATATATATTTGAAAAACGATTATCACATATATATATAGCGGTGAATTAAACAGATAGTTGATATATTTATAAAATTTGACTTCATTGATTACTTTACCTCAAAGAATTTATGTGTAAATCTTTCTTAGGATAATATTTAATAGAAAATTAAATTTATTATAATTTTTGACATTTAACAATATGTCCCAAAAAGAAAATATAGGGGCGTTGCCCCCGAACCCCCATATATTTCAAGCCCTCCTTTAACTTTTGTCCTGGATCCTCCCCTGGGTGTCAGCTGCGAGATGGAGGATCCAACCGATTATTAAGAAGATCAATCAGAAGGCTACTGAATTTGGTCCTATCATATTTTATTTTATCAATAGGACCTTCAACAGACAAGCGGATAAACTCGCAAAAGAAATTAGGCACGAGGCCAACGTTGTTTTTGGATCATCAGCTGCATTGTTCGAATTTGCTGATAATTTTAGTAGATCAGGGATCGGTTAAAATTTTTACTTTACGTTTCTTCGTCTCGTTTGTTTCTTTTTTGGTTGTAATTTTTTTCATTTGGTGCCTTAGACACCTTTTCAAGTAAAGAAAAAAAGAATAGCTCTAAGTCTAAAACGGCTCTTAAATATATTAAAAATACAAATAAACTTACTCATCATTTTAATTCGTTACTAATACTGAATTTTAGAAAAAGACAAAGATAAATTTATATATTATTGATTTCCAAAGTTAACGGGGACCTATTTCCACCCACGCATATCGATTGATGCAACTTCAAGGAAAATGATCACCACAATTGGACTTGATGCATAGCCAAAAGTCACTATTTCGGGCTTTTAGCTACGCAAACTTGAAGGATAGTCACTCTCTAAACCCATTTAGATCGTGTCTCCACTTAACTTTGTTTGTGGAAATTACTGTAGCTGTTTTAATGATTGGAGTTACGACTAGGCTTTGGACCCCCTTTTTTTTTTCAACGGCTTTGGACCCAATTGCCCACAATATTCATATAGTATCTTTTTTTGTCCGAAGAAATATGAACTCTAGTCTTGTTTGGGACAAACCCATAAGTTTAGGCTTACATACAGTGGATGAACTTATAAAACAGGATGATGATATTTGGGACTTGAAAACTTTAGATACTAACTTTCCAAAGTTAATACGGATCGAGATTGAACTATGCCGAGTTTAAGAAGACAGGAGTAGGACACTTTCGCTTTGCCATACACCAACTCCGGTGAATACACGACCAAATCAGTCCAAACTTTAACTAATAATTTTATATCTACGTACGCGCAGACCTCGCACCATGGGGAAATTACCAACCAGTACATTAAATCAAACGTCCCGTCTAAAGTTCGCATCTTTGTGTGGAAAGCGTGTAAGATATTTTTCCTACTAGGAAGAACTTGAAGGCGTTGTGCGGCGAACAATTTGTGTTATTGGTGTGATGTACTTTCTTGTTTAGTGTGCATACAGATTTGGGCAGGATCCATATTTCCAATCAAAGTAGGTGATCAGATATCAGGAAGCCTAGAAGACAAATATTCCTCCATTACTTACAAGATAAACATCCAAGTAACCAAACAATCTTCCTACGCCATTACAACCCAAAGAGCACAAATCTTCAAAGTTCAAGAACTTCGTTTCAGACTTAGCTAATCATTGGGTTGTGGGTGAAGAGATATGACGAAGAGAACAGATGTCATTCAATTCAAGAAGGATGTGAGAAGTTAACGAACGATGAAGGTAAAGAAATCATTCAGGATAACACAGAAACAAGCAATCTTTATCCGCAAATCGCCGGAGAAGAAACCAAAACCCAAAATGACCACACAACAAAAGAAGAGGTATAACTTAAGAAACAACGTTCAAGAGGAAGAAAAGGAGAAACAACTAGCTGAGACGGATAAACTTTCTTCCTCTGCTCCAAAGAAGGTATGGATAATACTGAACCAGAAGTTCCACATTGGGCAAATGCACTGTTTAACAGGATAGAGAAACTTGAGAAGATTCAACATTGCAGTGTTATTAGCCATCTAAATATCATACAAGATGTTCAGAAGATCCATAAGAACATTGGAATAGAGACTGTGCAAACCGATTTTGATCGCAATTTCAAGAGGATGTCCAACAGCCACATACCATCTTCTAACCCTTGTCCTTAAAGACTTTCTTTTCAAAAATCAATAAAAATTTAAAAAAAAAATTAGAATAATGATTAGGTGTAGAGAATATTGTTAATGTGCCTTTTAAGCATAAATTTTAACAAGTTAATGATAGAAAATAGTATGTTTTTGAACTTTTTGACAAATTGTGTAGTATATTTGCATGAAAACATTTAATAAGGGATAAAAAGGATTAATGAGCAATGCGTAGAAGTTAAATTTAAACTTAGGAAGATGTGATCGGTGTGTAGAACGTAAGGTTGGAACTAGTGAATAACCCGCTTAACTTATGAACTAAAAGTGAGAAAGTGACGAACCGTAGTAGTTAAGAATATTATAAAGGAATTTATTTGTTAGCCCTTTGTGCCTTTAGCTTGCTTACCAATACTTTATTGTAATATCATTCTTAGCCCAATTCTAGAATTTAAAATCTTTTATTTGATAACAACGTGATAAGCCTTTACCATCTACTTTGAGGACTTGACCATATGACCCGCTCTCGAATCACATGCCTAGGACTAGTTGTCTTGGAGCTTGAGTTTGCGTTGGTGGGTGTACGTGATCAGGGGATACATTGGGTGGGCAGATGTTTATTGCACGATTATTCATTTTGCGTTTAATTTTAATCCATGCCGGATTCGAGAAAAAGAAAAAGTTGAGAAAAAAGAGAAATAAAATAATCAACACAAAGACTCACGTCACAAAGGTCTTTTGTTTGACTTACAAAAAAATGGATTAAAAGAAATGAAAAGAATAAAAGCAAAATCTGGCATATGACATTTTGTGATATTGATTAGGATCGGGGAATGCAATCCTATAACATCAAATGGGTTGAGTGAGCAGAATCATGAGCGAAAACTCAAGGTTTAGGGAGATTAGTTGATGGATAATGAGAAGAGGGCCAAAAGCGTAATCTAAATTATACAAAATATTTATCACATCCTACCTTAAGCATACACTACACCTTAAGAACTTAGGATTCTTAGCAATTTGGGTAAGTAACATTTGATAAATTAGGGAGTAATTAAGTGGACCATTAGACAATAGAGAATACCTATGAAAAACCTATAGCCATTACATCAACTTAAGAGAGAACTGCTCCTTCTTGCATTGCGAAATTAATCCACTTTTGAACTTGATAGATGTTGATTGTTTGTATATTATGCACACTTGTTTATTATTTCTCGAATATCACTATATAGGACTTGTTAGAGTAGTTGTTTTAGGTCTATTTACTATCTATGTATTCCTTCCTTTCTTCCTTGGTTATTTCGACTTAGGCCCCTTTTAGGTTTTTTATTTTATTTTTATTTTCTCGGGACGACAAAACTTTGAGTTGGGGGTCATAATGTCTCCTCTTTTGTGATAGATTAATCTACTCACAATACATCTTTCTTAGGGTTTACGAGACCTAAGTAAGGGATTTTTCCCTAATATTTTCCATATTGCAGTTTTCTACATACTTTTGGATAATATTTCATTTATAGTGTTTTTGTGCCATAATTTTGTGTTAAGTGTGTAGCTTTTAGGTACATGGTTGACAAAAGGGTCTAAAAGGATGAGTAAAAGTCAAGAATTGAAGTCCAAACCCAAGCCAATGTGTAAAGAGAGCTACAAGTCACTTTTGGGAAGTTAGAGCAATCATTGGAAAAGTACATTTCCATCTTGTTTCTATAACCACAAAATATTGGTAATAGCTATGGACCTGTTTCTATTTTCCATAGAAATAAATTGGAGTCAGTGTCGTGAGATAAATGAATAAAGTCAATTCGGAGTTGAAACGAGAAAGTTAAGGAAGTTTTACTATCGTGACTTGAACTTGAAAATGATAGTAAAAAATGGGTTCGGCCAACTTTAAGTCATTTGAGTGAGCCGTTTAGGTACAATACATTTTTAGACTCACTATATAAGCTTATTTAAGCTCCATAATTCAGAGGAATCCACTTTTTTATCAACTAATTTCATTTGGAGAGAGCTCAAGCGTCTGGAGAAGAGGGAAGAAGGGTTTACACCCACATGTCATCATTCTCCATAATTCCACAACCTATATCTTCCATATTTTAGGTTAATTTGATTCTATATTGTCTTTTAAACATGATTCTAGTATTATATCCATTGTATTTTCCTTTATTTAGTATGAGCTAATTTATTTTATGCTTGAAACTTGTAAGGGTATGAACCCTAGATAATTTTTATTCATGTTTTGGTGATTTGGGTTACTGTTTATGTATTGAAATGAATTGAACCTTAATTTTCCATTGTTTATGTATTTTGCATGTTGCCTATTTATACCCTGATCAAGTATAGGTAGTATGAGTCTTGTCGACTAACACCCGGGTGGGGGTCTGATTGTCAGACATAATATATAAGCGCTTAGTGCCTTTTATTGGACGATATTAGAACGCTAGGTAGTCATTAGGTTCGTGAGCTTAAACCTTCGTGAAAGCCAAGAGACTAGTAAGGTAGAAAACTTATTCGCCCGTGAGGGGATTTAGATGCTATTGCATTCCTACTAATGTGAACCATATTCAATTCACCCTTGTACCACAAACAAGATAATTGTCAAATAGGTGAATTACTCGCATGGATCAAGCATTCCATTCTCAAACTTTATAAATCTTTTAGAATTTTACTCATTTACATTGTACTTTAATATTTACTTATTTGCAAGTTAGTCCTTTTTAATTACAAAAACCCAAAAAAATCTCTATTATTATTATTGTGTCAATTGTAACTCAACATTTTATTACATTCAAAGCATATTATCTACATCGTTAGTAGTCCCTGAGGATCGATAGCCCTTAGGCTTATCATATTTTTTTTTACTTGGAGACAACTCGTACGCTTGCGGGGAGTCCTATTTCCATTGGTAGCACTTCATCATATTTATATAACACATGGAACACGAAACAAGTAAATAGCACCGCTACCAGGGACTACAACATTGTAGTATTGGGTTTTTGTTTGTAGTTTAGTGTTTAGTTGTCTTTTCTATTTTACGTGTTTTTCTGTTTTAGTTGTTACAGAGATTACAGATTTATCAAATCATTTCAAAGAGGAAATGGAAGGATTGAATGCAAATGGAGCGAATCCACTCAATTATCCTGTTCAAGGCATACTTGAGTCATGAATGCCTTTCTGAGTTAAGCCGTTAGGGATTTGACCTCCAACCATTCAACTCGCCAGTTTCAAGCCAGACTAGGGTATTTTAAGTCAATTCCTAAGTTATGGAATTATAGTGGAGCCGGTCATGATGAACCAGTTAGAGCCATTCAAAAGTTTTTGCAAATTTGACGCACAGATCACTCAGGGTGTTACAAAGAAACAAATGTACTATTTTATGTTCCAATTCTTTCTAACTAGAGGCGCAAGTGAGTGGTTAGACCGTCAACTTGATGAAGGAATCCCTGACTGGGATGCTCTTCAAGTTCAACTCTTAGACCACTTCTATCCTCAAAGCATGAGGATGAAAGATCAAGTAGAGCTCGCAAATTTTACATTGAAAGATGGAGAAGAGCTAGGAGCTACATGACCAAGTTCCAACAACAATTAACAAGGTGCCCTCTTCACGGGTACACTCCTATGATGCAACTTTCCATGTTCTATAAAAGACTTGATGGAAATTCGAGAGTAAGAGTCGATAATCTTGGAGGAGGTGGTTTTGTATCAATGTAAACTCTTCAGGCCGCTAATTGTATGGAGAAAATTATTAAAACTGAGAGAAGTTGGCCTACACAACAGGCCCCAGGAGGTAAAAATTCCAATGGTGGAGCCGTGTTAGGCGACAAGTTCTCCACATTATCTGAACAAGTGAACCATTAGTGTTGGTTGTTGATGTCTCCTCTTTTTTTCTAACTATATGCCCTTAGTATACATCATTTTAGGTGATTATTTGACTAATTTGATAGAATTTTAGTGTTAATTCGTTATATTTCATTTTCCCTACTTGGATTTTAAATTTTTTCGTTTATTAAGCTTTTGGCACGTTAAATGGGTTGTTTTAGTGCACGGTTTGTAGGTCAATGATGCTAGCAAGGAGAGGAATCAATAATTAAAGTCTTAGATCGTGTAAAGAAGTCAAAGGGGTGAAGAAATATCCCGAAGAGTTGACAAGTTGAAGCTGTAAATCTGGAAGGCTGATGGTAATTGCTGATTTCGAGCTACTTAGACGTGGATTCAGCCTCTGAGTTGTAAAGAATATTTGTTCTTTATCGAGTTATGAATATTTAGCAGGTTGAGCGGGTCAATTCAGAGTTAAATTGAGAAATTTAGAGTCGTTTTAGTGAAGGGTGTACACCAGTTACGAGATTTGTGGACTTGGGCTTTTTAATATTTCACTAATTCACTTAAGTAATAGTTGGTGTTGCCTAGGGTGTGATAAAATAATAGATATAAAGATAGAAAAATGATGCATAATTCACCCTAGATAAGCACAGTACTGCAAGTATTACAGGATGTATGCAAGTTTTAATGATAAGAAAGTTCGTTCTCAGGGACTTAGTGTGTTACACGAATGAGCAATAATTTAAAGTAGTGAGTAATTAATTAACAGACAGAAAATAAAGAGGATTGATTGGGAGATGATAAATTAAACTAATGAAAATTAAAGACAATAAAATAAATACGAAGAAATATGAGATAAGAGATATATCTTAGGTTTTGCTAGTATGCACTAATCCATCTAATTCTTTCTATCAAATTCTAGTTAATAAGGGAGTTAATAGCTCTTAAATACTTAGTCAGGATTCTAAATTCCCATACCCTAGACCTTGAGAGCGACTAGGGGGGCTATGGCACAACCACGAGGCAGCCTAAACATAGGGTTATCAAGCACCACCAAGGCCCTAAGCAATTCAATTCCAAACATGGTGATAGTGGTTAAAACAAACCCTAATGACTATCTAGTTAGAATCGGTGTTGTCAAGACCAATATCGGACACTAGACGTTATGTGGTGTTATAATAATTAGACACCCCTTCCGGGCTATCATCTAACTACTATTAAGAAAGCCTAAAGTGATCAGGTTTAGGACATGCAATAACTCAAAACACATAAACAAATATATGGGTAAGAAGCTAATATCACGTTAAAACATATAATTCCCAAAGAAACTTAGATAGAAAGAAAATAAATTCATAGATTATACATAATTCAAAACCCAAGCTATGGGAAAATTAGTTCATACCTGAAGGAAATAAACTAAAAGAATGAATAAAAGACTTTATCTTGCTCTCTACAATAATTTTGATGATAATAAACCTAAGAACTAATTAATGGGAGGCAACGATGATTTACAAGGGATATAAGGGTGTATTTATAGGTGTTTAGAAGACCTAATTCATTTTCTTGGAGTAGAAGACAAGTAATTGATTCCTAGCCCAACTCAAATTCGTAACCCTAAAATATAGAAAAGGTAACAATCAGCCACGTTTTTGTTTTGGTCATAACGGCTTCAATACTTATCCGTTTGATGCGTTCCAATAGTCGAAACTGATCTTCTAGGAAAGCTCTTTAACTTTTCTCTTGACCATTCTTCCAAATTCCTGACCAATCTTGAGATATAATCCCATTTGTGGTCGTGGCTGCTGGAATTCAGATTTATTTGGCAACTTTATCTTTCCATATCGTAGCTTTTCCTTTCTTTTCTCAAATTTCCATGTATACCTTCTTTCCTTTATCTCTTAGAATTGACTTGGCATCTAATTAATTTCCATATATATCTTTAAAGTTTCACACTAAATAAATAATTAAACCCAATATGCTCTAAAAATAATAATTCATTAAATCAAGATTATAAATAGGAAAGTGCACTATATCATGTGAAAATCTAGTACTTAGACTTCTAAAACACTAAAAATGATGTCTCCAACTAATATTAATTCATGACAAATGAGGAGACATCAAGACCCCCAATAAAGATAAAAACAAAGGGAAGTCTCTAAATACACACCTAGGTCATTTAAGAACAATGGGAAAGTAAATAGCAGAATATATAGAATAGACATAAAGCAAATACTCAGAAAATTTCATGTAATAATATTTACAAACTACATACCTGTACACGTATTATATCCACAGTCAACACGGTTTGAATTCAAGATTAGATTTGCTTCACAATATAAGAAGGAGAGGAACTTTACTCAGTTCACCAAGGAAGCTATATATTGTTCATCAAACTTCACTGGTATCCAAAGATCCACTTAACTACTCTTTATTAGCTCAATCACTTCTCGATTATGTAGCAAAGAATCAAAAGGTCTTTAAGGTTGTAATTTCGGCTTAGGGACGGTATGATAAGTAGTTTTGGATAATTTAGAGTGAGCTTTTGGCTCTCTCATCACTAGCCATCAACAAATCGCCCTAGAGCTTGAGTTACTCTCATAAAACGTTTCTCACTCAACCCAATGATTTGATGCACAAAGTAGCATCCCCAATAACCCAATTAAAGCATAAAGATGTTCACATAAAAATTCCTCTTTGCCGGTCCGAATATATATTCTTTTCAATAATTTTCCTCTTCTTTTGTATAGCTATGACTCTCTTTTTGATGTTCGAGATATCACGCTAATTTTCTCATAGATTTTTTCCTTTCCTTTTCATGCTTTTTAGCTTTTTTTCATTCACTATTACCCCGGCAAAGGGTTACAATATAAACATATGAATCATCATCAATATAAAGAATAAAGCACAATTAATAAGCTCAAAATCCCAACCGAATAACAATTCCCATAATGGTGGACCCACCACACCAAACTCAAGCTCTAAACCAACTATCTATGCATCGTGATTGGAGTGCGAGTCATATGGAAAAGTCCTATAATCCAAAGGGATATGGATTATAATGTGGTTAAATAAAAAGGCTTTAGAAAGGCTAGAAGGGGCTGAGAAGGATAACTAATAAATCAAATAAAAGTGTGAGAGAGTTAAAAGGCTTCAAGTGGCTTCAATATGAAAGAATCGCCTTAATCACTTTCTACACTATGCAATTTCGTCATTCTCTTACCTTTAGCACGTTCATCAAATGGGTCTATCAACTAGCTTGGATCTCACAGCCTACAAACCACTCAAGGCTCCCTGAGATCGAACATACTTTCTAGCGGATTGCTAACTAATCTTTTTTTTACTATCAATGTGTGTTTTCCTGCAAATACTCAAAGCATACAAAATAAAATAGCTCATAAACATACTACTTACCATCATTAACTCACTGAGCTTATGATTTCAAGCTATTAAACACACTCTACATCTAATTCCCATGTATAAAAAATTTTAATTTCTACCTAATAACAGAAAAATGGAGATGAGAGACAACGAATCCCCACACCCCAACTCAAAAATAAGCCGTGTCCCCCCGACACGAAAAAGACTCGAAAAAGAAATCAAAATTAGCAGATAACATATTTACAGAAATGGTAAGGAAGAAAGAGAGCATACTCTCGAGGCTATTGCCTCGCATTATCGACATCCAAGATAGGATTTGCTGGATCTTTCTTTAATTGCTCAAGGAGTGTCATGGTGTGCAGTTGATTAGCTTTGATTTGTGCCACATCATTGGCTAAGGAAGTTTGAGCTGCTTCGACTTTATTTAAACGCTCCTCCATCTTCTCTTGCCAACTTTGCTCCTTTTCTTCTTTTGAGACTTGCGTAAATCCCGCTATTCTCAAGACTTTCATGATCCAAGCATCATTAATAAAGTTACTCTTTTTAAACTCCACTTTCTCTTCTTCACCCAAAATCACATTCGCTTTTCGCACAAGACATGTGATCAAAGTAGGATATTTTACATTATTAACCGAGTTAGGAGAGACTCGCATCACCTCCTCAAAGATCAACTGTGCCACATCCACTTCTTCTCCTCTCAAAATACAGTTCAACAATAGAGCGTTCTTTTTTACTTACGTCCAAAATTCTTGTGTTTCCAAAGACATTAGGGATAAGGAAATTGTGCCAAATTCTAGCATCCGGTTGAAGATATTTGTAAGGCCAAGGTGCCTTCAATTCTCCCTTATGTGATTGCAATTTCTCCTTGTCTAAAACATGCTCAAAAAGTAAATTCCAATCGAAGATTCTTTGTCTATCCACCGCTTCTCTATACTTGCATGGTCCAACCAATTTCTTAAACTGGAAGTGGTTTCCAATCTCTTTAACTGTGAAGGAACTTTCCTCTAACTAGAACACGCCCTTCACTATCTCGGCTAAAGAGGCCTAAATAGAAATCTGAAACTAACTCATGACATAAATCAGAACGTCTTACCATGAATGTATACCAACCCAATCTTTCACCAAGCTCCAATAATCTCTTGTACTCTCCTTTACCAACTTTTTCATCGAATACTCTCTCATAAGCAAAAGGTAGTTCCTTTAATTGTTTCTCTGCAGAAGCTATCATGGCCTTTGAAGCTTTCTCTTTGTCTTTGGGTGTAGGACCTTTGAATTGGAGAGGTTGTGTTGTCTTCTTGACAAAAAGTGGAACCTTTTTGCCCATAGAATTAAACGAAGCTAGCTCACCTCACTTTACTTAATCTATTTTACCCTTTGTGTTGGAACTCGAACTTTTCTCACTTGATTTCTTCTCAATAGAACCCAATACCTTGCTTTTCTTCATCTCCCTTTTAGTAGATAATGTTTCTGTTCTCTTAGTCATCTCAATTGACCTCAAACTCAAAGCTTTAACCACTCTTGAAATTTGAAACTCTTGATTTTTTGTTGAACAAGCTTTATTTGTGTCAGGAAAGGTGTTTTGATGATGATTCTCTATGTGGGTAAGATGAATTCTTGATGGTTGGTATGGATCTAAGAAAATGTAGGATGAATTTTTGAAATTTAAGCTTTTGATTCTTGGATTCAATGTGTTTTGGTAAGATTTGGGTGGTTGAATCTTCTTTGTAATGATGTGGAAATAAGATTTGATGTGTTTTTTATGGTGATTGGGTAGTGTTTTGATGTTTAGGGAAGGTTTGATGAAGATTTAATGGAGTTGGGAGAGGTTTGGAGAAGAAAGAGAGGCTTAAGGATTGTAAAATTTGTAATAGACTAACCTGCTCTTCTTTATAAACAAAAAAGACGCAACTTTTTTCTCTCTCCAGCGGCGCTGGCCGGCATACTGCCCATCTGTGCTGGCATGCCGGTGCTGCTGCTCCTTGAAAACTAATCATCGGCAAAAAACACGAATCGCGTACACGTGGGCTCGGGTTTTGTCTTGGCCGGCATACCGGCTATGCTGTAGATATCGCCGCCTAGGCGCGCCTAGGCACCGTCTAGGCGTCAACTCCCCCCTCAACCGCTTACGCCTAGTAAAAATGCTAGGCGTTTTTGCCCAACGCCTTAGTCGCCGTGGAAGAGGCGCCTAGCCCGCCTAGGCACCGATTAATGGTAAAAACTTGCCGCCTAGGTCCTCCATTAAATTTATTTTACTCTCGGAAATTCTTGAATTGATATTATAACTCTAATTTTAGTATTTTTCATATTCAATATAGTGGTGTTAGATGAATTTTATGACTTAAATAGATAAAATTATCATAATTATACACGCGTATTACTAAATATATAAAATTACATAGCAGGATTCAAAACCGCGTAATCCCGCCTAGGCCCCGCGTAGTCCCTCCTAGGCGCTAGGCCCCAGTCGACCGCCTAGGCCGCGGAACCGAGATCTACAGCATAGCATACCGGTGTTGCTTGCTTTCGAAAATCAACTCTCGGCAATGAACACTTGACGAGTACCCGAGGGCTCGTGTTTCTGACCCACCGGCTTACCGGCGGTATAACCTGGCATGCCGGTGGCAGGTCAGATCATGCCCAAAAAATTAATTCGTTTTTCTCCCAGACTCGATTTCTTTAACACCTGAACATCAAAAACAAAAAAACCTTTCTCAAATATGCAACATCAACTAAAAACAACTAAACTAAACACAAATTAAAAACATAAAAACATATAAATTTGCGGGTTTTCTCCCGTACAACACTTTTATTTACCGTATTTTAAAGTTAGACGCGTTACCTCTATCAAGATTTGCGAATATAGCCTCCCAACAACGAGCAAGGCTATGAACATCATCTAATCTGGGCTTAGTGCCCTTCTTAGGCCTGATCTCTATCACCTTAGCTGAAACAACTTTAATGACTATGAATGGTCCCATCCACGACTCTTTATAACTTCGTGAACTATTCTCTGGTTTGTGGGCTTTCCATAGAACTTCATGGCCAACACCAAACTCAATGTTTGGCTCAGTATCCACATGCTTTTCATGGATCTTCTCTTTAGGGACTTTGTGATGTGAAAGGCTGTGGATGATAGGAACGGTGTGATCTGACTTCCTTGGTTTCTTACCCCAGACATAGATTGTCTCGGATATGTTCTTAGCTTGAAGGGTAATGGTCCCTTCTTGGAAGTTGATTATGCTCTGACTTGTGGCCATGAAAGGCCTCCCAAGTATGGTTGGAACCTTCTTATCTGCATCGAAATCAAGTATAACAAAGTCAGTTGGGATGGTGATATTACCTGCTCGGACAAGAACGTCCTCCACTGTTCCCATGTCCTTGTAACTGAGTTGTCAGCAAACTGCAACTTCACTGGAGCTTTCTCTGATTTCTGAAGTCCAAGTCTCTCGAACACGGACTTTGGCATAATATTTATACCTGAACCCACATCACACATAGCTTTCACCTTGAGCGTACCATTTATTTGAATAGGAAGATTAAAGCTTCCAGGATATTTGAGCTTCAATGGTAAATATTTTTCAGTTCTTCTTGAGACTCTCACAGTCTCTCTTTTGGCTTCTACACTCGCTTCTTTCTCAGGAATAACTTGCGTAAAAACTTGTTGCGATGTAAGAACTTTCTTCGCAATCTCAAGCATTTGGGCGTTGATATTTTCAGGAGCGTACGCCTCTACAAATGTCTTGAGTTCAATGCCACCCTTCGGATTTGTATCAGGAATGGTTGATGACACTGTGTGAACAACTGGTGGCGCCTTCTCTTCTTATTTCTTTTCTTGCACAGCAGGTGCAACTTCTACTTTCTCTTTTGAGGCTTCTTCCTCTTTCTCTTTAGCTCGCTCAGCTTGTAACTCCATAACGGATCTAATCTCTTCTTGCATATCTTTCAGAAGCTGTATAAAGTCAGATTTTTCTGAATCTTCTTCCACATCATCCTCAAAACAGTTAGAGTCCACAAGGCTAGACTTGGTTGGTTCTTCTTCGGTACTCGGAACTTCCACGACACTTTCGGCAGCATGTGGTACTTCCTTATTTTCTTCAATCTCAAGGCAAATAGCATGACAAGATTCGAACCCAACATTGCCATCACCTCCTTCGATAGCCTTCAATTCTTTTTGTTCCATAATATTTGTAAGAACTTTATTCATTTGTTCTACTTGAGTACCTAAAATCTGAATTGAAGCTTCTTGTTCTCGTAACTTCTCGTTCTGTGAATGCATATTAGTGGTCATAAGATCCATAAAATTCTTCAATTGTTGATCACCCATAACTCCTTCTTGAGGATACCGTGGTAGAGCTAATTGAGCTAAAGTCTCGGTATATGCATCATTAACAGGTTGTTGTGGAGGAGCAGGTCGATTATAATTCTGGTTTTGATATTGACCTCTTGGTTGGAAAGAGTTATTCTGGGGACGAGGTTGGTAATGAACATGATTAGCGGCCCCCTGTGGATTTGAATACTGCATACCCGGATGCTTTCTATTACCATATTGATAATTTCCTCTGTTGGATATGAAATAAACAGATGCTGGATTTTCTTCGAACTCTTCCCATGTATGATTCGTAATTCCACATTATTGACAACCTTGTGCTTCTTGCACTACGTTTGTTGCGGCTATATTTCTCTGCATCTCAAGCTTAAGTTCTTTGATTTGATTCTCTAATGCGGATAATTGAGATGAGTTTGCAGTTTCCGTGTCTAATCGAAGCGTACCTTTGGCATTTGTAATAGGAGCTCGCGAAGATGTCTAACTCCTTTCTGTTTCGATAATATTTTCTAAACCTTCGGCGGCTTCTGCATGATCCATGGACACAAAATTTCCCTTTCCAAGATTATCTACCTTCAATATACTTTCTCTATTGATACCTTGATAAAATATAGCTAATTGTAAAGATGGTGTGTAACCATGGAATGGACATCTAGTTAAATTCTGTTGAAACCTTGTCAATGCTTCTCCTACTTCTTCTCCATTCTCTTGACAAAACTTTGCAATCTCGCTTTGGTCTTTGAGTCTCATACTCTTCGGATAAAAACGGTAAAAGAATGCGGCTTGAAGTTCTGCCCATGTATTAATACTTCCTGGTGGTTTCCTATCTAGCCACTCACCAACTTTACCGGTCATAAAGAACGACAAAATATGACAATACAGTTGCTCGGGTGTAATGCCTGGTAACATAGGCATCACAAATCTGCATGAACTTCTGCATCGCTCTTACCGGATCTTGAGTTAGTGCACCACTATAGAGTCCAAAACTTTGAAATTGACTGAGCATGCCCGGAATTGGGCCTAAATTTAATATTCTGGATCTCTGGAGGACGGTAACCTAATGGTTGAACATGAAACGGTACTCCCAAGCCTGGGAGGCCTTGCTCAACTCTGTTCTGATTATTGTTATTTCCGTTACCTCCTACCGGTGATGGTATATGTCCTAACGGACCAAGTACTCTCGAATCTACTGGGTCTTGTACTTCTGCCATAGCTCTTCTTAAGGATCTTTCTTCTCGGATACGTCTGTTATAACCTGTGAAGCTCCTCTCGGGCTCCGGTAAAGGAGGCCAAAGATTAAACACTGTTGAAACCTGAAAATAGATAACCCACACGCTAACGAGACACAAGTCCCCGGCAGCGGCGCCAAAAACTTGGTGTTGCCTAGGGTGTGATAAAATTATAGATATAAAGGTATGCACTAATCTTTCTAATTCTTTCTAATGAAAATTAAAGACAATAAAATAAATACGAAGAAATATGAGATGAGACATATAGCTTAGGTTTTTCTAGTATGCACTAATCCTTCTAATTCTTTCTATCAAATTCTAGTTAATAAGGGAGATAATAGCTCTTAAAAACTTAGCCAGGATTCTAAATTCCCATACCCTAGAACTTGAGAGCGACTAGGGGGGCTACGGCACAACCACAAGGCAACCTAAACTTAGGGTTATCAAGCGCCAACAAGGCCCTAAGCAATTCAATTCCAAACATGGTGGTGATAGTGGTTAAAACAAACCCTAATGACTATCTAGTTAGAATCTGTGTTGTCAAGACCAATATCGGACACTAGACGTTATGTGGTGTTTCAATAATTAGACACCCCTTCTGGGCGATCATCTAACTACTATTAAGAAAGCCTAAAGTGATCAAGTTTAGGACATGCAATAATTCAAAACACATAAACAAATATATGGGTAAGAAGCTAAAAGCAGATTAAAACGTATAATTCCCAAGAAACTTAGATAGAAAGAAAAAAGAATTCATATATTATACATAATGCAAAACCCAATCTATGGGAAAATTAGTTTATACCTGAAGGAAATAAACTAAAAGAATGAATAAAAGACTTCATCTTGCTCTCTACAATAATTCTGATGATAATAAACCTAAGAACTAATTAATGGGAGGCAACGATGATTTAAAAGGGATATAAGGGTGTATTTATAGCTATTTAGAAGAACTAATTCGTTTTCTTGGAGTAGAAGACAAGTAATGGACTCCTAGCCCAACTCAAATTCGTAACCCTAAAATATAGAAAAGTTAACAATCAACCACGTTTTTATTTTGGTCATAACTGCTTCAATACTTATCCGTTTGATGCGTTCCAATAGTCGAAACTGATCGAATCGGAAAGTTCTTTAACTTTTCTCTTGACTATTCTTCCAAATTCCTCACCAATCGTGAGATATATTCCCATTTGTGGTAGTGGGTGCTGTAATTCAGATTTATTTGGCAACTTTATCTTTCCATATCCTAGCTTTTCCTTTCGTTTCTCCAATTTCCATGTATATCATCTTTCCTTTATCTCTTAGAATTGACTTGTCATCTAATTAATCTCCATATATATCTTTAAAGTTTCACACTAAATAAATAATTAAACCCAATATGCTCTAAAAATAATAATTCATTAAATCAAGACTAGAATTAGGAAAATACACTATATCATGTGAAAATCGAGTATTTAGACTTCTAAAACACTAAAAATAATGTCTCCAACTAATATTAATTCATGACAAATGAGGAGACATCAATAGCCCAAGTTTGATTTTCACCTTATAAATATACTTTTGGACTTTTATTTTACACACAACTCAATTCATACAAGTCAGAAGCGCCAGGGAGAAAGTCAGAAGCAAGAAAAAGGAGAAAGTTAAGTCCTGGAGAAAATCATCTTCTCCAAATCGCAGCCAAACCCAATTTCCTGCTTAGGTTCTTTCGTATTTTCTTTCTGTAAAACATAAATTCCTTTAATTTTATTTCTTTAGTTTTTATTTCAATTATGAGCTAAACTCATTTGTACTTGAGAATCGCGAATTGGGTTAAACCCTAACTTGATTAATTTATGTTTTTCTAATTTGGGATTTTTTAATTTAAACTGAATTCGTTATTTTATGTTGGCTTTTATTTTATGCTTGAATTATTATCTTTAGAGTCATGAGCTAAGGGTAATTTTTAGTATCTAGGCTATTCACTAAACTGGCGTGGTGATCATCTTGACGGGAGGGGTTTAGATACAGAATTAGGTAATTGCCGTTGGTATCCGCCAATGACCTTGACAGGCTTGACTAGCCAATAGCCAATGAGGTAAGAACTTGAATCATCTGGAAGTAGTTTTAATCATCGCGACGGAGTTTAGAATCCCTTAGGAGAACTCTTAGGTCCTCCCTGAACAGGGCTAAGAGACTTTAGAATCCCGACTAGCTTAAATATAACAGTTCATCCCTTAACAGGAAACATTAATTAAGAAGGTTTAGGTGAAACCCGTGCGAGACTTAAGTACTACTTCTTCCCTTGCGTCTAGCCTCCTTACTTGCATTATTTTCATTTCGGTTTAATTAATTTAGTCTTTAATTTAGTTTTGCATCTTAGTTCTTACAACAAAAACCCAAACAACTTTTATATCATTTACGTTTCTGTACTTTCAATTATCTCACTATTTGATCCAAACCTGAGTTGTACCTAATCCGTCCCTGCGAACGAATTTGATTTATCGGTTTATTACTTGGACAACCGTACACTTATGGTTTGTGAATCCTTATTCTTTACACTTTATTTTATAACACACAAGGACCCACCAAGTTTTTGGCGCCGCTGCCGGGGACGGTATCGTGTGACCCCGGTGTTAATCCTTTAGTGTTTAATTGCATTTTTATTTTTATTTTTATTTTCAGTTTTAAGCTTTTCATGTTTTGTTTCCTTTCTCAGGTTTTACAGGTCTGGTGTATGTACTCAAACCCCAAGAGGTTAATCCGAGATAAAAACTAAAGAGAGAAAGAGGCGAGAGAAAAAGCAAAGAAAGATAGAGAAATGGAGGATTTGAATATTCATAACGTTGAAGATCCTGACATTGAGTTGGATGCAAATGGCCATCCGCTAGTGCCACTAGTTATTCATAATCATCCAATTATCAACAATCAACAAAATCATCCACCTATGCAACAAGCTCAACCCCAATGAATAATGATAAATGGTTCATACATGGTCCAGAACAAGTTCCTTATCGCGCTCCTGCTCCAGGTATTGGTCCTGCGAATATTAATGTTGCATGGTATAACCCGACCTTGGTATGTTATCCCAATTTCAAAATTTTAGAAACTTTTGTGGAATACCTGGGAAGATCCTATTCGTGCAGTCCAGAAGTTCATGTAAATATGGGATTCATATATAACGCAAGGAGTGACCAAAGAGCAGATGTACTATGCTAATTTCATATTTTTCATGATAGACGCAACCAGTGAGTGGCATGATTCACGAGAACCAGGAGCAATAAACAATAGGGATGAGCTACAAACAACGTTTTTTGATCGTTACTATCCGAGTAACATGAGACTAGATGCACATGTTGATTTGACATCATTTGTCCAAGAACAAGAAGAAACTTCGAGAAGATGTTGGACAAGATTTCAGTTGTGCTTGAGAAGAGTTCCTGATCATGGCCTTACAGAACATCAACAATTGAAGATATTTTATAAAGGCCTTTATAGAGGATCAAGAAAAGACATCGACTTATTATGTGGTGGTGGATTCTTAGAGGTAGCTCCAGCACATGCTAAGATTATTTTGAATCAAACTATGAAGAATGAGCAGGGTTGGAATACAGTAAGAATGCCTATTCGAGGTGGAAAAGAAAGTAGTATGGGAATCAATGAAGAATTTTCCTATTTGGAGAATAAATTGAAGAATACATTGGAGCAACAATTGAAACAGCTTACTTTAGCTGTTAAAGAAGGTTTTTCAGGTAAGAGAGCAGGTGTTAATGTTACTCAAGAGATATATGGGTGTTCGAATTGTGGTGTTCAATATCATGACTAGGAGCAATGTCAAAGTAATCCAGAATCTGTAATGTTTGTTTCTAACCGAGGGAATTACAATTCAAGTGGTCAAGGATATCAACCATACAGAAACCATCCAGGTTTCCAATATTCGAATCCTAATGGGGCCTCTAATCCTACATATGCATATAAGCCTCGTCCCCAAGGTAACAATTATCAACCTAGACCACATAATAATTACAAAGGAGGACAAGGTTACAGAAATCATGTTCAGAGACAGCCTCCTCAAGATAATTATAATGACATTATGAAGAGCCTTACCTACCCAACCTCAAGAAGGTACGAATGATCTTCGTCAAACTGTAGAAAAATTAATCGCACTTCAAACACAATCGATCCAAAATCAGCAGGCTTCTGAAGCAGCGATTAAGTTATTAGAGTATCAAATAGCTCAGATGTCGAAACAATTGAGTCAGCGTCCACAAGGGCAACTCCCTAGTGACACTAGAAATCCAAGACATACTAAAGATTGTAATGCTATCGCGCTAAGAAGTGGTAAGAAGCTCTCTCCACCTCCATTTCCTGTGATGAAAGAAAAATAAGTTACCAACAAATAAAAAACTGGTAAAGGATGTGGTAGACAAAGATGATGAACCTGAAGTGGTAGAAGTGGAGAAGATTCTGGAAGTTCCTAGGAAGAAAGATGTTGCAGAAGCCTGTCCTCCTCCACCTTTTCCCTCGAGAATTCTGAAAAATGGAGATATGACAGATTATCAGATATTTTTAAATAGGGTGAGAGGTTTTAACATTAACATACCGTTGTTAGAAGCTATTAAAGATATACCGAAGTAAGTGAAGTTCTTGAAGAGGGCCATCACCAATAAGAGGCCATTTTGTGATAATGAGATGATAGGATTGCCAGAAGAGTGTATCGCAATCTGCCAAAGTAAGTTTCCACCTAAGTTACTTGATCCTGGGAGTTTTACGATTTCGATTTCTTTGGTAATGAGTGGCAAGGAAAGTCTTTATGCAATTTGGGTACGAGCATTAATCTTATGCCCAAATCAGTTTCTGATAAGTTGAAGATGGGAGATGTGAGGCCAACTTCTATGGTCCTGAGGGACAAATCGAAGATGTCCTCGTCAAGGCAGGTACTTTAATTTTTCCCGTTGATTTTGTTATTCTTGAAAAGGACGCGGATTGGAGTGTCCCCATCATTTTTGGAAGACCATTCCTAGCCATGGGGCGTACTATAATTGATGTAGAAAACGGATAATTAACTATGTGAATCCAAGACGAGGAGTTAAAGTTCAACGTGTTTAGGGTTATGAAGTTTTTAGATGTTCCAGGAGACTTCTTCCGAATGGATCTAGCAGAACATGCCACGCAAGAGGCATTTTATTGTTTTAATTATGATGATATCTTGTAGGCTGCCTTAATACTTGACTTACCTGAGATGATGGAAGAGCTTTCTGAAACAGTGGCATCTCTTAATTCTGAGAATCCGAAATATAGGCGTTCTGCCTGCGAACCTGTGAGAGAACCGGGGGAGATAGTTATTAAAAAAAACCATCCATTGAATCTCCTCCGCAGTTGGAAGAAAAACCATTAACAACACACTTGAGATATGCATATTTAGGTACTAATGACACTCTATCTGTGATTGTTTCAGCAAATTTAACAGGTCCTCAAGAAGATAAAATGTTGCGTGTACTAAGAGCTAATAAAGAGGCGATTGGTTAAACTATTGTTGACATCAAAGGTATTAGTCCCTCCTATTTCCAACACAAAATTATTCTAGAGGATGATAGTGCACGCTCAGTTGAAGGCCAAAGGATACTAATGCCAGCTATAAAAGAAGTTATTAAGTTACTAGATGACGCAATCATTTATCCTATACCTAGTAGCGAATGGGTGAGTCCAGTTCAATGCGTACCAAAGAAGGGTGATATCACTACCGTCCTAAATGCTCAGAATGAAGCCATTCCCTCAAGGACCGTTGTTGGTTGGAGAATGTGTATGGATTATCTTAAGTTGAACAAGGCTACTAGAAAAGATCACTTCCCTCTTCCTTTCGTAGATCAGATGTTGGATAAATTGGCTGGTAGGGACTATTATTGCTTTTTGGATGGCTATTCAGGGTATAATCAAATTTATGTCGATCCACAAGACCAACACAAGACGACTTTTACATGTCCTTTTGGTACCTTTGCCTTCCGAAGGATGCCATTTGGACTATGTAATGCACCGGCCACTTTTTAGAGATGTATGATGGCGATTTTCTGGGACATGATCGATAATTTCATTGAGGTATTTATGGATGACTTTTCTAGCTCAGGTTTTGCTAGTATGCACTAATCCTTCTAATTCTATCTATAAATCTAGTTCATAAGGGAGAATATTAGCTCTTGGTATACTTAGTCAGGATTCTAAATTCCCATACCTTAGACCTTGAGAGCGACTAAGGGGGCTACGGCACAACCAAGACGAGGACTCAAATAGGGTTATCAAACGCCACTAAGGCCCTATCCAGCACACTACAATCAATTGGTGATATGGTGATTAAAACAAACCCTAATGACAATCTAGTTAGAAGCATGTTTTGTCAGAACTACTATCGACACTAGACATTATGTGGTGGTTCAATAGTTAAACACCCTGTCAAGGAGACCATCTAACTACTATTAAAACAATCCTAAAGTGATCAGTTTTAGGAAAGACATTAAATCAAAACACATAAACAAATATTAAGTAAGAAGCTAATATCGGATTAAAACATATAATTCCCAAAGAAACTTAGATAGAAGAATTAGAATTCATAGATTATACATTATGCAAAACCCAAGCTATGGGGAGTTTAGTTCATACCTGAAGGAAATAAACTAAAAGAAATTACAAAAGACATCATCTTGCTCTCTATAATAAACTGGAAGAATAAAACCTTAAGAACTAATTACTATGAGGCAAGGATGATTTACAAGTGATATAAGGGTGTATTTATAGGTGTTTAGAAGACCTAATTCGTTTTTTTGAGGAAGAGTTAAGGTAATGGACTTCTAGCCCAATTCAAATTCGTATGGAAATAAAGATAAACACTGCTGGACCGTTTTGAGCATATCTTCTTCGTTATTGGTCGGTTTGAGCTCCATAAGATACCAAAAGAATCGCAACAGAATTATCTTGACCAAAAAGAAGGAAACATCAGATTCGGCCTATTTCTTAGGTAAAAATGCATATCTTTGGACGTGTATGCAGAATCCCAGATTTAGGCAGCTTTTCCTTTTCCATCTTTTTAGCTTTTGTTTCCTTATCTCCAATTACCATGCAAATCTCTTTCCATAAGTTGTAATCTTTGACTTGGACTCTAATTAAGCTCCATAATTATCTTTAAAGCTACACACTAAATAAACAATTAAACCCAATATGCTCTAAAAACAATAATTCTACAAATCAAGGCTCAAAATAGGAAAGTGCACTAAAACTCAAGAAAATCGACATTATTGACTTCTAAATCACTTAAAATGATGTCTCATCCTAACATTAATCTATCACAAATGAGGAGACATCAAGACCCCCAACTCAAAGTTGTATCGTCCCGATACAATAAAGATAAAAACAAAGGGAAGTCTAAAAATACACACTTATAAAATTTTCAACACAAGGGAAAAAGCATAGCAGAATATAGAATAAACCTAAAGAACATAACTCAGAAAATTTCATGCAATAATATTCATAAACTACATACCTGTACACTTCTCATATCCACAGTCAACACGGCTTGAATTCAAGATCAGATTAGTTTCGCAATGTAAGAAGGATTGGGACTTTACTCAGTTCCCCAAGAGAGCTATAGATTGTTCATCGAACTTCACTAGTATCAAAGATCCACTTAACTACTCTCTAATGGCTCAATTACTTCTCAATTACATAGTAAAGAATCAAAAGGTCTTTAAGGTTGTAATGTAGGCTTAGGGATGGTATGATATATTTGGATAATTTGGAGTGAGCTTTTGGCTCTCTCCTCACTAGCCATCAACGAATCGCCCTAGAGCTTGAGTTACTCTCATAAAACGTTTCTCACTCAACTCAATCTTTGATGCACAATTTAGCATCCCCAATAACCCAATTAAAGCTTTAAGATGTTCACATAAAAATCCACTTTGCCGGTCCGAATATATATATTTTCTTTTCTTTTCAAATCAATTCTTTTCTATAGCTATGACTCTCTTTTAATGATGAGATATCACGCTATTTTCTCATATATATATTTTTTCTTTTAATGCCCTTGTTGGGAAAAATTAGCTCGAAGCTTATTTTTCATTCACTATTACCCCGGCAAAGGGTTACAATAAAAATCTGTGAATCATCATCACTATAAAGCACAAAGCAAAATTAATAAGCTCAAAAATCCCAACCCAATAACAATTTCCATAATGGTGGACCCACCACCCCAAACTCAATCTCTAAAACAACTGTCTATGCATCGCGATTCGAGTGCGGGTCATATGGAAAAGTCCTATAAATCTAAAGGATATGGCTTATAACGTGTTTCAATAAAAAGGCTTTAGAAAGGATAGAAGGGGCTGAGAAGGATATAGCATATAAAATCAAAAATCACAAGGTGAGAAGGTATAAAAAGGCTTCAAAGGCTTCAAATATGAAAGAACCGCCTTACTCACTTTCTACACTATGTAATGAATTATTTTCTTACCTTTAGCACTTTCATCAAATATGTTTGTCAACTAGCTTGGATCTCACGGCCTACACACTTCTCAAGGCTCCCTGAGATCGAACATACTTTCTATCGCATTGCTCACTAATCTTTTCTTTACTATCAATGTGTGTTTTCCTGCAAATACTCAAAGCATACAAATACATAGCTCATAAACATATTACTTACTATCATTAATCTACTGAGCTTATGCTTTCAAGCTATTAAACACACTATACATCTAATTCCCATGTATCAAAAATTTTAATTTCTACCAAAAAACAGAAAAAATGGAGATGAGAGACAACGAATCCCCACACCCCCAACTCAAAAATGATTCGTGTCCCCACGGCTCGAAAAAGACTCGAAAAACAGAAATTAAAATTAGCAGATAAACATATTTACAGAAATGGTAAGGAAGAAAGAGAACATACTCTCGAGGCTATTGCCTCGCATCATTGATATCCAAGGTTGGAATTGCTGGACCTTTCATTAATTGCTCAAGGAGTTTCATGATGTGCACTTGATTAGCATTGATTTGTGCCACATCATTGACTAAGGAAGTTTGAGCTGCTTCGAATTTCGTTAAACGCTCCTCCATCTTCTCTTGCCAATTTTGCTCATTTTCTTCTTTCGAGACTTGCTTAGAACCCGCTCTTCGAAAGATATCCTTGATCCAAGCATTATCAATATAACTCGTCTTAAACTCGAGTTTCTCTTCTTCACCCAATACTACATTCGCTTTTCGCACAAGACACGTGATCATAGTTGGAAATTTAACATTATAAACTGATTTAGGAGAGACCGAAAATCGCATCACCTCCTCATAGATCAACTGTGCCATATCAACTTCTTATCCTCTCAAAATACAGTCCAAAAGTAGAGCGTACTTCATAGTCACATCCAAAGTTCGTGTGTTCCCAAAGATATTATGGACAAGGAAATTGTGCTGAATTCTTGCATCTGCTTGAAGATATTTGTAAGGCCAAGGTGCCTTCAATTCTCCCTTATGTGATTGCACTTTCTCTTTGTCTAATACATGCTCAAAAAGTAATTCCTCATCAAAGATTTTTCGCTTAGCAACTGCTTCTTCAAATTTGCACAAACCTTTCAGTTTCTTAAACTTGAAGTGGTTCCTAATCTCCTCAACTGTGAAAGGAACTAGCTTTCCTCTAATCGGAACACCATTACTATCTCGGCTAAAGAGGCCTAAATAGAATTCCAAAACTAATTCATGACATAATTCAGAACGTCTTACCATGAACGTAGACCAACCCAATTTCTCACCAAGCTCTAAGAATCTTGCATATTCTCCATCTCTAACTTCTTCCTTGAATACTTTCTCATAAGCAAAAGGTAGTTCTTTTAACTGTTTCTCTGCAGAAGTCTTCAGGGCCCTTCAAGTATCCTCTTTCTCTTTGGATGCAGGATCTTGTCGAGGTTGTGTTGTCTCCTTTGCATAAAAGTAAAGCTTTTTACCATTACGATCAAACAAAGGTATTCCACTCTTCTCAACTTTATCTTTACCCTTTGATTTAGAACTAGCACCTTTGTCAATTGATTTCTTCTTGTTTAAATCCAATCCCTTGTTGCTCCTCACCTCCCTTTTGTTAGATAAAATTGTTGTTCTATTAGTCATCCTCAATTAACCCCCAACTCAAAGCTTTAGCAACCCTTGAAATTTGAACTTGTGAATTAATGGTTGAACAAGCTTGATTTGGCCTAGGATAGGTGAATTGATGATGAATCTTTATGTGGGTAAGGTGGATTTGTAATGGGTTGGCTTGGATTTAAGAAATTGTAGGATGAATTTGTTAACTTTTGGCTCTTTGATTCTTCAATTTGAATGGTTTTGGTGAAGATTGGGTGTTTGATTCTCTCTTGTAATGATGTGGAGAGAAGGTTTGATGTGTTTTTCTTGATGATTGGGTAGTGTTTTGGTGATTGGTGAAGGTTTTGATGAGCTTCAATGGAGTTAGGAGAATTTTGGAGAGAAGAAAGAGGGTTAAGGTTTATAAAATTCGGAACTAAAAGCTTAATACCTCCTTTATACATTAATCCCGTAGGTTTCTCTCTCTCTGGCGGCGCTGCGGACTACCCCTGCGGACCATGGGGTGTACCGCAGGGTAGTCCGCGACATCTGATGCTCGAAAATTTTTGCTCACTGGTTAACACCCGTGGTAGGACCCCGTGGCACGTGTATTTGAGCTGCGGACCAGGGCGCGGTACACCGGAGGGTACCCCGCGCCTGTAGCTTTCTTCGTCAAAATACCTGTGGACCTCACCCCGTGGCACGTGTTTGGACCTCGCGGACCATGGCACGGACCATGGGGTAGTCCGCGGTCAACTTTTTTCTCGGTTCTGGATCAAACCCGCGGTGCAACCCGTGGTACGGGTTTTGACCACGCGGACCATCCCTGCGGTATAGGGGGTACACCATGGGGTAGTCCGCGCAGGTCATTCTTGCGCTCCAAAAAATTTCGTTTTTCTTCCCTAACTCGATTTCTCCAATTCCTACACACAAAAAACACTAATACCTTTCTCAAATATGCATTATCAACTAAAAACAAATAAAATAAACTTAAACTAAAAACGTAAAAGACATGAAAACATTAAAAACTACGGGTTGTCTCCCGTACAGCACTTTTGTTTTACGTCTTTCAAAGTTAGACGTGTTACCTCTGTCAAGATTTGCGAATATAGCCTCCCCAACAACGAGTAAGGCTATGAACGTCAACTAATCTGTGCTTGACCCCAGTTTTGGGGCGAATTTCTATCACCTTGGCTGAAACAACCTTAGTGACAATGAATGGTCCCATCCACGAGTCTTTGAAACTTCGCGGCCTATTCTCGCGTTTGTGAGCTTTCCATAGAACTTCATGGCCAACCCCAAACTCAATGTTTGGCTCAGTATCCACAGGCTTTAAGTGGATCTCCTCAGGAGGGACTTTGTGATGTGAAAGGCTGTGGATGACAGGAACGGTGGGATCCAACTTCTTCGGTTTCTTACCCAAGACATAGAAGGTCTCGGATACATTCCTTGCATGAAGGGTGATGGTTCCTTCTTGGAAGTTGATCACACTTTGACTTGTGGCCATGAAAGGCCGTCCAAGTATGATTGGAACCTGCTTATCTGCATCAAACTCAAGAATAACAAAGTCAGTAGGGATGGCGATATTACCTGCACGGACTAAGACGTCCTCCACTGTTCCCTATGTCCTTTTAACTGAGTTGTCAGCAAACTGCAACTTCACTGGAGTTTTCTCTGATTTCTGAAGTCCAAGTCTCTCGAACACGGACTTAGGCATAATATTCACACCAGAACCCACATCGTACATAGCTTTCACCTTGAGCCTACCATGTAATTGAATAGGAAGGTTGAAACTTCCCGGATCTTTAAGCTTTGCAGGTAGCTCTCTTTCACTTCTTCTTGAAACTCTCAGGTTCTCTCTCGGGATCTCTACACTCGCCTCTTTCTCAGGAATAATTTGCGTAAAAATTTGTTGCGGTGTAAGTCCTCTCTTCGCAATCTCAAGCATTTGGGCGTTGATATTTCAGATTGATACGCCTCTACAAATGTCTTGAGTACAGTGTCATCCTTAGGATTTGTATCAGGAATAGTTGATGACACTGGTTGGACAATAGGTGGCGATTCCACCTTCTCTTCTTCTTTCTCTTCATGCACAGCAGGTGCAACTTCATCTTCAACTTTTGACTCCTTCTTTGAGTCTTCTTCCTCTTTCTCTTTAGCCAGCTCATCTGCATACTCCATAACCGATCGAATTTCTTCTTGCATCTTCCTCAGTAGCTCTACAAATTCGGCCTTCTCTTTCTCGTCCTCTACATAAACTTCAAAACAGTCAGATTCCACGCGGCTAGACTTGGTTGGTTCTTCTTCAGTACTCGGCACTTCCACGGCACTAACGGCAGCATGTGGTTCTTCCTCTTTTTCTTCAATTTCAAGACATATAGCCTTGCAAGCTTCGAACCCAACATTGTTTTCACCTCCTTCGATTGCCTTTACTTCATGTTGTTCTACAAAACTTGTTAAAACTTTGTTCATCTGTTCTACTTGAGTACGTATTATTTGGAGTACGGCATCGTGTCCTCTGATCTTCTCTTCCTGAGCGTTCATATTTGCGGTCAAACGGGCTAGAGCTTGTTGATCCACAGATCCTTCTTGAGGGTACTGAGGTAAAGCTTTTTGATCTAAGGAATCGGTATAGGCATCTTGATCAGGTTGTTGTGGGGGAGCAGGTCTATTCTGATTTTGGTACTGACCTCTCTGTAGGAAAGAGTTGTTCTGGGGACGCTGTTGATAATGACCAGGATTAGCGGCCCCTTGTGGATTTGAATACTGCATACCCGGATGGTTTCGGTTACCCCATTGATAACCTCCTCGATTAGATATAAAGTAAACAGATTGCGGATTTGATTCGCACTCTTCCCATGTATGATCGTTAACACCACATTGTTGACAACCTTGTGCTTCTTGTACTACTTTTGCAGTGGCTAAATTCTTCTCCATCGCTATCTTCAGCTCTTTGATTTGATTTTCTAAAGCGGATATTTGAGTTGAGTTTGCAGTTTCTGCATCTAAACAAAGAGTTCCTCGGGTCTTTGCTACAGAAGCTCGCGTTGAGGGCCAACTTCTTTCTTGTTCCATAATATTTTCTAACACCTCAGAAGCTTCATTGTGATTCATGGACAAAAAATTACCCTTTCCAATGTTATCCACCTTTTCTATACCTTTATCATTAAGACCTTCATAGAATATAGCAAGTTGTAGAGCAGGTGTATAACCATGGAGCGGACATCTAGCTAATTTTTGTTGAAACCTTGTCCATGCTTCTCCCACTGTTTCTCCATCTTCTTGGGAAAATCTTGCAAGCTCGGCTTGATCTTTGAGTCTCATGCTCTTCGGATAAAATCTGTTAAAGAATGCGGCTTGAAGTTCTCTCCAAGAATGAATGGTTCCATGTGGTTGTCTTTCTAGCCAATCGCTAGCTCTTCCAATCAAGAAAAACGAAAACATATGACAATACAGTTGCTCGCGTGTAATGCCAGGAGTAATGTAGGCATCACAAATCTGCATGAACTTCTGAATCGCCTTTACCGGATCTTGAATTGCTGTACCAGTATAGAGTCCGAAACTTTGAAATTGACTAAGCATACCCGTATCGGGTCTAAATTTGATATTCGGAATCTCAGGAGGGCGGTAACCGATGGGTTGAACATGGAATGGTACATTAAGGCCAGGAAGGTCTTGTTCAACTCGGTTCTGTTGATTATTAAGGTTATTCTGCCCATTACCTCCTCCTGCTGGTCATTGTACACCAGGTGGTGGATCTTGTTGTTGAATCCCAAGTTGATTATTCTGAACTCCACCAAGGGGTGGTCCAAGTGGTGGATCTTGGGCTGCCATCGCTCTTCTCAAGGCTCTTTCCTCACGAACTCGTTTGTTGTAAGGTCTGAAGCTCCTCTCAGGCTCCGATAAAGGAGGCCAAGAATTAAACACTGTGAAACCTGAAAAAGACTAAAGCAAACCACAAGCGTAAATCTGGAAAAATAAAACTAAAAACTGAAAAGTAAAAACTACTTAAAAACTACTACTCGAAATAGATAACCCACACGCTAACGAGACACAAGTTCCCCGGCAGCGGCGCCAAAAACTTGGTGTTGCGTAGGGTGTGATAAAAATAAGATTAAAATAAGCCAAGAAACTACGCACTCTCACCCTAGACAGGCACAGTACTGCAAGTATTACAGGACGTATGCAAGTTTTAATGATAAATAGAGTTCGTTCTCAGGGACTTAAGTGAGTTAATCGCGTGAGTAGAAATTACGAGTAAGAGTAAATAATTAGAAAACAGAAAAGTAAAGGGAACAGATTTCGAGATTCAAGAATTAAACTAAGGAAAATATAGACAATAAAATAAAAGATAAGAAATATGAGATGAGAAGTATAGCTCAGGTTTTGCTAGTATGCACTAATCCTTCTAATTCTATCTATAAATCTAGTTCATAAGGGAGAATATTAGCTCTTGGTATACTTAGTCAGGATTCTAAATTCCCATACCTTAGACCTTGAGAGCGACTAAGGGGGCTACGGCACAACCAAGACGAGGACTCAAATAGGGTTATCAAACGCCACTAAGGCCCTATCCAGCACACTACAATAAATTGGTGATATGGTGATTAAAACAAACCCTAATGACTATCTAGTTAGAAGCATGTTTTGTCAGAACTACTATCGACACTAGACATTATGTGGTGGTTCAATAGTTAAACACCCTGTCAAGGAGACCATCTAACTACTATTAAAACAATCCTAAAGTGATTAGTTCTAGGAAAGACATTAAATCAAAACACATAAACAAATATTAAGTAAGAAGCTAATATCAGATTAAAACATATAATTCCCAAAGAAACTTAGATAGAAGAATTAGAATTCATAGATTATACATTATGCAAAACCCAAGCTATGGGGAGTTTAGTTCATACCTGAAGGAAATAAACTAAAAGAAATTACAAAAGACATCATCTTGCTCTCTATAATAAAATGAAAGAATAAAACCTTAAGAACTAATTACTATGAGGCAAGGATGATTTACAAGTGATATAAGGGTGTATTTATAGGTGTTTAGAAGACCTAATTCGTTTTCTTGAGGAAGAGTTGAGGTAATGGACTTCTAGCCCAACTCAAATTCGTATGGAAATAAAGATAAACACTGCTGGACCTTTTTGAGCATATCTTCTTCGTTATTGGTCGGTTTGAGCTCCATAAGATACCAAAAGAATCGCAACAGAATTTTCTTGACCCTAAAGAAGGAAATAATCAGATTCGGCCTATTTCTTAGGTAAAAACGCATATCTTTGGACGTGTATGCAGAATCCCAGATTTAGGCAGCTTTTCCTTTTCCATCTTTTTAGCTTTTGTTTCCTTATCTCCAATTACCATGCAAATCTCTTTCCATAAGTTGTAATCTTTGACTTGGACTCTAATTAAGCTCCATAATTATCTCTAAAGCTACACACTAAATAAACAATTAAACCCAATATGCTCTAAAAACAATAATTCTACAAATCATGACTCAAAATAGGAAAGTGAACTAAAACTCAAGAAAATCGACATTATTGACTTCTAAATCACTTAAAATGATGTCTCATCCTAACATTAATCTATCACAAATGAGGAGACATCACTTCTTCATTCTAACTCCGAATTGACTTATGTCACTTGAAATGCGACCGTGATTTCTAGCTCTATCCAACCAACAAAGGGGCAGGTCCATAACTCTCATCAACAACTCGTGGTGATTCCATCAATAGATAGTAAGACTTTATCAATGAACGCTCTAACTTCTAAAAATAGCTCTAAGCTCAACTTTTTCTTTGACTTGGAGAATATCTTAACTTTTTGAGCATTTATATTCTTCTTGGACCCTTGTATCAAGCATGTACCCAATCTACACGCTAAACACACGATTAAAGCACAAAACTCTCTATAAATAGCAATTGTCCAAAAGTAGAAGGAAAAGTAAAATATCTCAAATAACAGGGAAAAATCCCTCACTTAGGCCCAATAAACTCCTAAAACAATTTCTCGTATGTAGATTTATTTGTGACAAAAAGAGAGACATCACTTACCAAATAAGAAGGTGAAGAAATCATTTGGGAAAACACAGAAACAACCAACTTCATCCGTAAAATGTCGTAGAAGAAACCGAAACCCAAAATGATCCCACAACAAATAAGGAGGTATAACTTAAGAAAGAATGTTCTAGAGAAATAAAATGAGAAACAACTAGCTTAGACAGATAATCGTTCTTCCTCTACTCCAAAAGAAGGTATGGATAATACTGAACCTGAAGATCCACATTGGGCAAATGCGCTGTATAACAGGATAGAGAAACTTGAGAAGATTCAACATAGCAGTGTTATTAACCATTTAAATGTCATACACGATGTGCAGAAGATCCATAAGAACATTGGAATAGAGATTTTGCAAACCTCTTTTGATCGCGAATTCGAGAGGATGTGCTACAGCCACGTACCATCTTCTAACCCTTCTCCTTAAATGCTTATTATGTGTTAGCATATATTAATATTTTAATTGCTTTTGAGTCTTTTTCGAGTCGTGAGGACACGACTCAGTTTTTAGCTGCGGGTGGGGTACTCAGTGTCCTCATTCATGTTCAGTTTTTACTTGCTTTTCAAAAATCAATAAAATATAAAAAAAATAGAATAAGAATTAGGTGTAGAGAATGTAATAAAAGTGCCTTTTAAGTATAAATTTTAACAAGTTAATATTATAAAAAACTGTGTTTTTGAACTTTTTGACAAATTGTGTAGTATATTTGCATGAAAACGTTTAATAAGGGATAAAAAGGATTAATGAGCAATGGTAGAAGTTAAGTTTGAACTTAGGAAGATGTGATCGGTGTGTAGAACGTGAAGTTGGAACTAGTGAATAACCCGCTTAACTTATGAACTAAAAGTGAGAAAGTAATGAACCCTATTAGTTAGGAAGGTGATTAAGACATTTATTTGTTAGCCCTTTGTGCCCTTAGCTTGCATACCAAGACTTTATTGTAATATCCTTCTTAGCCTAATTCTAGCATTTAAAGCCTTTTATTTTATAACCACGTGATAAGCCTTTACCCTTAGTTTTGGGACTTGACAATATGACCCACTCTCGAATCACATGCCTAGGACTAGTTGTCTTGGAGCTTGAGTTTGGGTTGGTGGGTTTACATGATCAGGGGATACATTGGGTGGGTAGATATTTATTGCACGATTATTCATTTTGCACTTAATTTTAATCCATGCCAGATTCCAAAAAAAGAAAAAGTTGAGAAAAAAGAGAAAGAAAATAAGCAACACAAAGACTCACATCAAAAATGTCTTGTGTTTGACTTACAAAAAAAGGATAAAAAGAAATGAAAAAGAAAAATATATGAAAAGAATAAAAGAAAAATCCGGCATAGGACATTTTGTGACATTGGTTAGGATCAAGGGTTGAAATTCTTTAGCATCAAATGCGTTGAGTGAACACGATTATGAGCGGAAATTTAAGCTCTAGGGCGGGTACCACTCTAAATTATCCAAAATATTTATCACCCTACCTGAAGCCTACGCTACACCTTAAGACCTTAGGATTCTTAGCTATATGGGTAAGTAACAGTTGATCAATTAGGGAGTAATTAAGTGAACCAATAGACATTATAAAATACCTATGAACACCCTATAGCCATTACATCAACTTGAGAGAGTTCCGCTCCTTCTTGCATTGCGAAATTAATCCCCTTTTGAACTTGCTAGATGTTGATTGTTTTTATATTATGCGTACTTGTTTATTATTTCTCTAATATCACTATATGAGACTTGTTTGAGTATTTGCTTAAGGTTTATTCACTATCTATCTATTCCCTCTATTCTTCCTTGGTTATTTGGAATTAGGCACCTTTTAGGTTTTTTTCTTTTATTTTTTCGGGACGACAAAACTTTGAGTTGGGCGTCTTGATTTCACCTCTTTTGTGATAGATTAATCTACTCGTAGACATCTTTTTTAGGGTTTAGGGGACCTAAATGAGGGATTTTTTCCTAATATTTTCCATATTGCACTTTTCTACATTCTTTTGGATTAATATTTCATGTATAGTGTTTTTGTGCCATAATTGTGTTTTAAGTGTGTAGATTTTAGGTACATGGTTGACAAAAGGGTCCAAGAGGATGAGGAAAAGTCAAGAATTGAAGTCCGAACCCAAGCCAATGTGTAAAGAGAGCTAGAAGTCGCTTTTGGGAAGCTAGTGCATTCATTGGAAAAGTACATCTCCATCTTGTTTATGTAATCACAAAATACTGGTAATAGCTATGGACCTTGTTCTTTTTACTATGGAAAGAGCTTGGAGTAAGTGTCATGTGATAAGTGAAGGAAGTTAATTCGGAGTTGAGACGAGAAAGTTATGGCAGTTTTACCATCGTGACTCGAACCTAAAAATGTTAGTAAAAAACGGGTTGGGCCAACTTTAAGTCATTTAAGTGAGCCCATTAGGTCCAATACGTTTTAAAATCACTACATAAACATATTTGAGCTACATAAGTTATAGGACTCCACTTTTTTATCAAATAATTTCATCTGGAGGGAGCTCAAGTGCCTAGAGAAGAGGGAAGTAGGGTTAACACCCACATTTCATCATTCTCCACCATTCCACAACCTATCTATTCCATATTTTAGGTTAATTCAATTATACTTTTCTTTTAATCATTATTTTAGTATTTATTCCATTGTATTTTCCTTTATTTAGTATGTGCTAAGTTATTTTATGCTCAAAACTTGCAAAGGTATGAACCCTAGATGATTTTCATGTTTTGGTGATTTGGGATACTGTTTATGTATTGAAATGAATTGAATGTTTATATATTTGTGCATGTTGCCTATTTATATCCTGATCAAGTATATGTAGTATGATTCTTTTCGTCTAACACACTAGTGGGGGTCAGATTGTCGGACATAATATATAAGCGCTTACTGCCTTTTATATGACGATATTAGCACGTTGGGTAGTCATTATGGCGTACTTAAACCTTCTCGAAATCCAAGCGACTAGTAAGGTAGAAAACTAATTCGCCCGTGAGTAAATGAAGATGCTATTGCATCCCGACTAATGTGAACCATATTCATTCGGCCTTATACCACAAACAAGATAATTGTCAAATAGGTGGATTACTCGCAAGGATCAAGCATTCCATTCTCATACTTTATAACTCTTTTAGCATTTCACTCATTTACATTGTAGTTCACTATTCACTAGTTTGAAAGTTAGTTCTTTTAAATTACCAAAACCCAAAACAAAATCTCTTTTATTATATTATTATTGTATCAATTGCAAATCAACATTTTATTGCATTCAAAACAAATCATATAGATTCTTAGTAGTCCCTGAGGATTTATAGCTGTTATATTTATCATATTTTTACTTGGAGACAACACGTACGCTTGCGTGGAGTCCTAGTTCCGTTGGTAGCACTTCATCATATCTATACAACACTTAGAACATGAAACAGTCTCCAAGACTTTCATTATAAAAGCCTTTGATAGTAGATCAATTAAAGAAGAAACTTTTCTCTGGACTCCTATGAAGATTAATATTGATCTGAAAGAGACCATTGAGATGCAATTCCAGATCCAGATTTGACCAAACCCTATTTTCTCAAGGAGTAATCGCATAAAATCCCATCTAACATGATCATAGGCCTTGGACATGTCCAGTTTTATTGTAGCAATGTGGGATCCTCTGTTAAGTTTCCGTTTCATGTAAAAGGATACTTCATGTGCAATAATGATATTGTCTTGAATCGATCTCCCCTTGATGAAAGTTGTTTGAGTAGGCGGGGTAAGCTCATTCATAAGGACATGTACCCTGTTAGCCAGAATTTTTGAGATTATTTCAAAAGAAATTGGCATGTAGTCCCCCAACTCCCTGTTGAAAATCCCCTTTTAGAATTACTGTGATCAAGGTCTCATTTAACGTGTCAAGAGAAAAATTATGCATAAATATATTGGTGACCATCCTATATATAACCTCTCCCACAATGTCACAATATTATTTGTAAAATTTTCCATTTAAACCATATGGTCCAGGGGCCTTCCCTAGACCCATATCAAAAACCGCCTTTTTAACTTCTCTCATGTCAGGTATGGTGAGATTTATGTTCATTTCTGGTGTCACTCTGACGTTGAGGCATCGAAGAGCTTCATCTATCTCAGTTTCCCTTGATTTAGCAAGTAGTTCGCTGTAAAATATGTTTACCTGATCTTTAATTTCTTGCTCATCCTGTGTCCATTCGCCTATCGTGTTCTTTAGTCCATCGATTCTATTAAATTTCTCCTTTGAGTTGTGAGTGAAAAGAAGTATTTCGTGTTTTTGCCGCCAAAGTGTATCCATTGCTGTCTTGCTTTGTCCGACCAATAAATTTCTTCTCTCTCCCAAAAGGCCAAAAAATTCTAAGTTGTTCTCGAATTAAAAGTTCCTCATCTTGGGCCCATTGCGAGTAAGGACCATTTGTGATGGTGGCCAGTTCTTGCTTGAGTTCTTTAGTTCTCTTTTATTATTTGGGAAAGTATGTTTGCTCCATGTAACTAGCGCGTCACTTGTCACATTTTTTTTCCAAAAGACTCTGAAATGAGCAGTTGTCCTCAGGATTTCCCCAAGCAAAGTTTACCGCATCCTTATAAGCTGGATGTTCACACCAATTAGTTTCAAATTTGAAATGTTTATTATTAGTTTTCCTTTTGCCTTATGTAAATAAGATTATTGGTGAATGGTTAGATCCCATAGCCAAAGCCATGGGATGTTGTTCCGGCCATTCCGTACTCGCAAATAATACTTTGTCAAGCTTGGATTTCACCTTTCACCAAGGTTTGTTCAATTCGATTGTTGGTCCATGTTTACAAGATCCCAAACGAGTGTACTTCAGTAAGCAAGTTATTTGCAATAAAAATATTAAAGTTAAGCAAGTTTTGTGGGTTTGGAATATATAGCTAAGTCTCGCTTGATCGAAGAATGTCATTGTAATTACCTATGATTATCCAAGGATTTGTATGGTTTGATTTCTAGTTGCTAATTTTGTTATAGATTGTTTGTCTGACACATTAAATGTTAGGTGCATGAAAATACAAAATATAATAGGAAATTATATTATCATTATACTTACTGATGATATAGTTTGGGCCTACATGCAAAATAGTAATAGAAATGGAGATATTCCAAACAAGAAGAAACCCCCCAAAGAGATTCATACACCACTAGCGTTTAACAACAAAAATGATTCATAATTCAAACATTTGACAACTAACGGAGCATCCCGCTTGGTTAGCATTGTATCGAAAAAACAAGCTAAGGTTGGTTTATGGGCCCCAACCTAAGCTTGAAAAACCTGAACTGTTAGGGGGGCCTTGATCCCCTAACAGTTCCAAAATAAAATTATCATTTTCCACCCGCAGCCAAGTCCGGGTTGCCACGTCCTCGTTCTCCTCTATTAACTCTCCCTACAACCTTACCGGTGATACCCATGTATTCCTTAGCAAACGAACTCCTCCCATCAGATTCTGACTCACTGTCGTCATCTCCTCTAACCTCAACCTCATCAGTTTTCGCCTCCACAGACTCCTCTTCCTCTGGATCTTCCTCCTCATTTATCTCTGACTCGTTCTCATCGACCTCATAAAACTCTGCAAAGTCGCTGTTACTCAATTTCACATTTGAAGTGTCTCCTTGTCCTCCAATGAAGGCAAATATTCCATACCCTCAAGCATGGCTTCCGTTCTCTGTCTATTTCCTTTAGCACTAAATTTCTTAGAGAACCTTTTCAAGATTTTCTTTGACGTGTCATTAAGATACATATAGTTTATCCTTCTTTTTAACATTTATTTCTTGTCCATATTTTCATATCGACCTATATATCGTCGAACTGCTCTGTTAATTTCCTCGGTGTTATCTTCACTCTGTTTCTCTATCATGTCCATCCTCTGCTCAGTAACCTCACAAACCCTTAAATCTTTCACAGCATCTGAATTAATCACTAACTTCTCCATATCTATCATGTTGTCCACATTATCCTTTTCATCATCACTAAGAATGATGGTTCTTGCTGGTTGTCTAGAAAGCGTAGCCAACTCCAGAGCTTTATTGATTATCGACATCAACGTGTTACTTTTCCCACCTCATTTGTCTCCATCCATGTCGTGATCATCATCATCACCGTCGCTACCCCCTCATCATTCTTGTTCTCTTGATGTATCGTACCATCATTCCTGCCCTTTGTTCTCAAATATGCTTCCCTCCTCAACCCAGGAGGTAGGGTTGCGCTATCGTCTCTCCTTGTCCAAGTAAAACTCTCAATGTGTGTGCTGAAATTCATGCGAATCCACTTCCTTACCCAAATATTGGCCTCTCATGGGGCTCCCAAACGATGTTATCCATACTCCATGTAACAAACCTTTGTTTAATAGAATAAAGTCCTTCCTCGTCCACCAGATCCATACAAATGTGCCTCTTATGCCCAAGTTTTCCACAAGCAAAACAGAACAAGCACATGTTCTCATATTGAAAGTATACCCAGGCTACTCCATCTTCTTGTCTAAGATAACACCACGTTGTTTCAATCACACTAAACCGTACCCTAAAGCTCAACGTACGAACATCAGGCATGCCCATCTGGTGTCTCCTTGTGTATTCTAAATAAACACACCTAAAAAGGCAAGACACGTACCGCAAGTGTACGGGTCGTCCAAGTAAAATCCGATAAACGGGATTTCGATCTCAGGGACGGATTAGGATATGACTTTCGATATTAAGCAGTAAGTGTATATAATTGTTATGTGAATGCAGAAAATAAATGATAATAGTGTTTGTTGGGTTTTTTGTTTAAGAACCTAAGTGCAAATAAATTAAAGTACTAAAATAAATAATGCAACTAAACTAGACGCAAGTAAAAGTTTAGTAAACGCGAGAAGGAGAGATAGTACTTGAGTAACGCTAGGGTTTTACCTGAACCTGTTTGATCAATGTCTTGTTTAAGGGACGAATTTGTAATTAGTATTAGCTAGGATTCGATATTCTCCTTACCCCCGTCAGGGTGGACTAAGGAGCTATTCTAGGGTGCTACAAACCCCGTCAGGGTGATTATAGACCACCTTCGAATGGTCAAGTATTCTACCCAATTTAGGATTAACTAAGTCCGTCAGGATCAATAATTTCTATCCTACATTTATTACCTATTTCCGTAACTAAACCCCCCGTCAAGGTGATCCATACGCCACTATATGGAATAGCCTAGTTACTAAATCCTATTATTTTAATTACTTCAAGAATAGTTATTAAATGCAAGATAGTAAAAAATACTAAATTACCCAATTCGTAGTAAATCTTACAATCCCAAAACCAGAAACATTGAATTAAACAAATTGGGGCTTAACCCATTAATGCGTTATCAAGTACTAATTAAATTTAGCTCATGAAAGAAATAAAAACTAATAAATTAAAATAAAAGAAGTTCATACTGCATTACAGAAATAAAAACCTAACCTAATTAAAGGGTTGATAATTGTTGTTGTTGGAAGAAGGAATTCTCCAGCTTCAACTTTCTCTCTTATTTTTGCTTCTCTGACTTCTGCTAAGCGTTACATCTTCTCTAATATGAATTTTGTGTCTAAAACTGAAGTTAAAGGCATATTTATAGTGGAAAAAACGGATTGGGCTTTTAAAAAGAAGGATTCGGTTAATTAGAATAAAAGCCCAATTCATTTAATGAAATCCCGTAATTGGTGACCAGCTGTTAATAAAACATATGTAACTTTTGCGTCCGGACTCGGAATCACTTAGTTCAACTTGGAAAATCTTCCTAACTTCAAGCTATATCTACCTCATTTTATACTCCAAGGCTGAATCAGTGGTTAAAATGTTAAAAGACAGTGATTTGTGACAGCATTCCAGATTTCATTCTTTACTAATTACTTCTTCAAATCAATTATTTTTGCCTTTGACTTCAACGCTTAATCCAAGACTTTTATTCCCATTTCTTCTCCTTGTCTTGATATTCCATCAAATCATAAACCTAAGAGCTTTACACTAAAAGTAAACGAATTAACGCACAAAAGCTCTAAAACACAAATAATCCAAATCCAAGGGAAGAAATCTTAATATGATAAAATAAGATTAAAAGTATAGTAAATAAGTCAAATAATCACCTAATTTGATGTATCCTAAAGGCATATAATTAGAACAAAAATGGAGACATCAAGACCCCAAACTCAAACCTTGTCGTCCCGACAAAGCAAAATAAAAAAAAGGGTTCAAGGTGATACGCAAAAAGGTAGAGTCTAATGAATAACACCCAAAGCATAACTTAAAGTAAATATCATATAGTATGATCCTAGGAATTAGTATACATATACAAATGTCATGCAAAATCAAACACAAATAATCAATGAAAAATTAACTTCACAATGCTAGAAGGTTACGCTTGTACTTATCTCAATATGATGGTTCTAGTTTGTTCATCGATCCTCACTAACTTTGAACGCTCCACTTAGCATACTCCCTATTAGCTGAATTACGAAACCACTATATAACTAGGAATCATGAGGACTTTATGGTTATAGATTAGGCTTAGGGACGGTATGGAATGTATATTTGGTAATTTTGAAGTGAGCTTTTGGCTCTCTCCTCACTTACCATCAACAAACTGTTCTTGATCTTGAGTTTACACTCAAATATCGTTCTCACTCAGCCCATTTGACGCACTAATGTAGCATCCCCAAAATTACCCAATAAGCACTAACGATGATTTCTAAAATTCCACTTTGCCGGTTACTTTATTATTATTTTTTTCTTTATTTTCTTTTTCATTTCAATTTTTCTCTTTTTTTTTGTACAAGATACCCATGACCATCATTTTGATGTGAAAGGTCATGTCTCTCATATTTTTTTCTTTTCTCTTTTTCTTTTCAAATCCCGGCAAAGGGTTACAAAAAAATATATCATCAATACTTGCGCATAAATATAAACGCATACAAATTCCCTCCCAATGTAATCTCCCATTAATGAAACCCACCACCCCAAACTCAAGCTCAAGATAGAAAGTCTCAGGATTGTGATTCAAGTGCGGGTCATATGGTAATGCCTAATAATTTAAAGGGATATGGGCTTATATAGTGGCGACAAAAGAAAGGTTGAAAGGCTAAAAATGGGCCTAAGGCGGATAATATTATATTAAGGGACAGAAGGCCCAAAAGGATTCAAAGGGCTAACAAAGAACTGCCTCTATCATCATCCTAATTACATAGCTTGCCTCTACTTAATACCTAAGTGGGATCTCTATCACTTTGGATCTCGCGTTCTACACACCAAACATTTTCCTTAAGTACAAGTTTACTTCTTTTGTATTGTTTATTAATTCTTCCTATTAATTACCTATGTTTGCATGCAATCTAAATGCGTTTTATACTAACTCCTAAAGTCTACTATTTTCTATCATAAATTCATAAAAAGTTTGCTTAATGGGGACATTTAAAATTCTCTACAGTCAAACGCAACCCTAAAATCAGTTTTATTGAAAGCAAATAAAAAAAATAGCACATAAAAATTAGGATGAGGCAACGAACCCCACCCCCCAAACTCAAAAATGAGTCGTGTCCCCACGACTCGAAAAGACTCAATAAAGCAAATAAACTATTATACACTACTAAATGAGAGAGTTAGGAATATGTATTTGAACCAGCACTAGGCTAATTTTTGGTGTTGCGTCCACGTAAAACTTCCTTCGTGAGTACAGAGTAGGTGGCATGTTGTATGGTGCTCACCCCAAGTAGCAAATTTCTGAGGAGGTCTAACTCTTTTGTCACGCTTCCTAAAGTAGCAATCATCTTATCTTGGTTTGCCTCTAACACTCGAATCTTAGCTTCCAAGAATTCACCTTCTGCGTTGGTGGAGGGGCTCTAGGAGTCCTCCTTGCTTCAACCTCTTCAAACCAGTGATGACCTATCTTCTGGATTTCAATACCCTTAGCGGGAGTTGCTGCATTAATGTTAGGATTCACCCTTACTCTTCAGTTATAGCCCAAGGAATCAGTCTTGTTCGTCATTTTCAATGAACCCCAAACTCAATACTTCAAAAATTCAACAACTAGAGAAATTTTTTTGAACTTTGATGTTTTGAGGATATAGGAAGATTGTATGAGGTGTTATGTGAGATGGGTAATGAATATTTAAAGGAGGAGATGAGGTTTAATGGGTGAGAGTGAAGCTTTGATGAAAGAAAAGTGAATGATTTTGGTGTTTGGTGGAAGGAATTGATGATGATTATGTGTTAGGAGTTGTTTAGAGGGAAAGATTTGACGTGTTTTGGTGTTTTGATGATGAGTTGCACGTATATAGTGGTTTAGGGTTCGTTCATAATGAAGTCTTGCAGAAGAGGCTAGGTAAAAAGGGAGGAAACTAGGGTTTTTATTAGGGTTTGGGAAGATTGCCGCTGGTCGGGCCGGCATACCGGTCAGATGACCGGCTAGATGGTCCCAGACCACGTCAAATTTTCTTCTCTCGGCATAAACCCCGAGTCAGCTACCCGAGCCCTCGCGTTTTTTTGGACGCAACCAATAGTTGCGTTGAAAATCCTCGAAGACAGCAGCTCAATCATTCTTTGGCCAGCATACCGGTCAGACGACCGGCATACCGGTGAGGTCCTTTTCAAAAATTCCACTCCTCGGAAAAATACACGAGTCAAGACCCCGAGCCTTCGTGTTTTCCTTTGGACGGCATACCGGTCAGGTGACCGGCTAGCCGATCGCGCGAATGTTTTCTCAGCGACGCACTATAAAGGTGCGTGTAATGGTCTCCGTTTGATCCTCGTTGACCGGCATACCGGTCATATGACCGGCTAGCCGGTGCGAGTGATCAATACTATGATCAAAACACGCTTTTTCTCGCGTCTCACACCTGTTAACCCCAAAATCATGGATTAAATACCTGTAAATCATCAAAACACCAGACCTTTCTCATTTCTTTTTAAGAATATACACTAATACTAAATTAATCACTACAAAATAAAAGACATGAAAGCATTTAAACTAATATACAATTGAAGTTGCTTTTGTTTAACGTCGCTAAGCTCGAAGGATTTGTTAGCCTCACCTTGTTTTTATTCCCGTTTTAATATTCGACAAATCATCATTTAAACTAAAATTCATTTGGTATCACTTTTAAAGGTTTTCCAAAACCCCTCATTAGACTAGTTGTGTTTAAATCCTTTATCTTAAGCTTGAGTTTCAAAAGAGCAGCGTCGCGGTACACCGGACGAAAGCTGCGGTACACCGCAGTATCACGGACCAAAGGCGCGGTGGACAGGCTAGTCCGACCAGTAAGCTAAGAAAACGTGCGGTACACCGGACAAAGGCGCGGTACACCGGAATGAGGCACGGACCAGGGATACGGTGCATAGTATAGCCCGTAAGTCAGCAATGAAATTAAGACGAGGAGATTTGCGGTGCACCGGACCATACCCGCGGTACACCGCAAGAGAGGGTTTCTGCACTATTACTAGAGGACAAAGCTTATATCCGTTAGAGTAAAAATAGATCCATTAGATAGAAGCCTTTTGACCGTTGGAAGATATTTTCAGCTATATATTGAAGCTCATTCAAGACACAACTCAAGCCTTCCATCTACCAATCTTAAGAGCAATTAATATTATCATTCAAGAAGGTTTCAAAGGAGCATTCAAGTCATATTCATTCTCAAGCTACTTAGTTTATATCGACTCATTTAGGAGTTTAGTTACAAAGCTTTTATAACCACCCCTAAACACTTTTCCTTTCCTCTTAGTTCTTGTAATAGATTAAGAGAGTAGTGTGAGCATAGGTTTATGCTTGGTTCCTTGTGTTGGTGATAACACAAGTGTATTTCCTTAAAGGTTTTGAAGTGGTTGTAAAGGGTTTGTAATCTCACCCGGTTTAAGAGTTACGAAGATTAGTTGAGAATCTTGCAAATCCTAAGGAGGCTTCCTTAGGTAGTGGATGTAGGGAAACCGAACCACTATACATCGTTGTGTATCGTTTTCTATCCCTTCACTCTTTACATTTCCGCACTTTATATGCTTGATAAAATGCTTACATGAATAGTTTGATAATATTGTCTTCTAGGATTATCTAGTTCTTAACTATTTAGTTTGCTAAAACAATAGGATTCAAATTAGCTTTTAATTTTATTTACTTGAAATAAAATTAGCCGATTAATTTCCATTGTCCTATTCAACCCCCCTTCTAGGACGCATATAGTATATCAATTGGTATCAGAGCCTAGCTCTATTGTACTTAATCGTTTCTAGAGTTAATACGATATGGATTCTAATCAACCGGAAGGTTCATGTTCTACTAGACCTCCGCTTTTTGTAGGAAAAGACTACTTTGGATGGAAAAAGAAAATGGAGATTCATGTCAAAGGAATTGATTACTTTTCGTGGCTTGCTATCAAGAAGGGTCCTTACATTCCTTATGTTAATGGTAGTAAAACGGAGGTGAAAGATGAAGATGATTACAATGATCAAGACATAGCTAAACTCACCAAAAACAACAAAGCTATGAACATACTCATAAATGGGTTAAGTGTCACGGAATATGCTAGAGTTAGTGAATGCAATTCGGCTCATGAAATGTGGCAACTCTTGGAGCTATCATATCAAGGAACGGAAGATATCAAAGAAACTAAGATTGGTCTTTTTATCACCAAGTATGAGCTATTTCGTATGGAGCCCGATGAAGCCTTAAATGCTATGCATCAAAGATTTTCTAACATTGTCAACACCTTGAAGACTCTTGGTCAAGAGTACACCAACAAAGAACAATGCCGAAAAATCTTATTTGCTCTTCCAAAGAAATACAAGTCAAAGATCAACTCTATAAGAGACACTAAAGATCTTTTAAAAATGACGGTTCATGAACTCATTTGCAACCTCATGACGGAAGAGCTTGTGCTTGAAGAAGAAAAGATAAGAGATGATGAGGAGAAGAAGATTAACAAATCCATTGCCTTCCATGCCTTGAGTACCAAGTTGAAAGAACGAAAAGAAAGGAAGGAAAGTGAAGAAGAAGAGAACTCACATGAAGAAGAAACTAGTGAAGATGAAGGAGTAGCTATGTTGGCAAGAGATATGAAAAAATTCATGAGATACAAACGATTTGCCAAGAAAGGAAGTTCTTCCTCACCCTATAAGAAGAATGTTAGAGCTATCAAACAAGATGAACCCACTTGCTATCATTGCAAGAAAGTTGGTCACATCAAAACTTATTGCCCTCTTCTTCAAAAGGAGAAACCTAAGAGAGCAATGCATGCTAATATCACTTGGGATACTCAAAATTCGGATGAAAAAGAAAGTGATAACGAAAATGTTAATCTTGTTGCTTTTATGGGAGAACTTGAAAATGATGAAGATGCTTCCTCGGATGATGATACCGGTTCAACTCACTTTGCCTTTATGGCAAATCATGATGAGGTAACTCCTAAATCTAAACTCTCTTTTTCTAATGATGATGCTAGTGAACAAGATATTCATGAGGTATTTGATTCTCTCTACAATGATTTTTTAAACTCTATTGAAACAAACAAAGTTTTAACAAAAGATTTAGAATTTGAGAAAAATAGAACTAAAGAGGTTTTGAAAGTTTTGGAAGATTGTCAAAATCTTTGTGATGAATGTATAGATGAAAATGAGAAACTTCATCTTATTGAGAAAAATCTTTTGGAAGAAAAATCTTTGTTGGAGAAAAAGATTGTTGATCAAAATGCTATTATTTTAAAATTTACAAGTGGGCAAGAAAACTTGGATTTGATTTTAGGTTCTCAAAAAATGGCTTTTGAAAAAAGTGGTGTTGGATATGATCCATTCACTAAACAAAAACCCTTGAAAAATGTTTTTGTAAAATCAAAAATTTCAAATGCAATTCCATCTTCTTCAAAATCTTCTATCACTTGCACCTATTGTGAAAAACTTGGTCATGATGCATCTCATTGTTATTATCGTAAATTATTGGATTTGGGATCTCTTGTGCCACTTTGGAAAAGGCCTATTTGGGCTATAAAAAGAAAATCCACTAACCCTCATGGACCCAAACCAAATTGGGTACCTAAAGCCTAAATTATTTTTGTGTGTAGGGATTGAGCATCAAGAAGCAAAATATATGGCTCCTTGATAGTGGATGCTCAAGACATATGACCGGGAACCCATCATTATTTACACGTTTATATAAAACAAAAGGTGATAGAGTTACTTTTGCCGACAATACTAAAAAACGCGTTTTGGGTAAAGGTAACATCGGTAATATGAATTCTTTACTTATCTCTAATGTCTTACTTGTTGAGGGTCTATCTTTTAACTTGCTTAGTATTAGTCAACTTTGTGATGTTGGTTATAGTGTTAAATTTGAAGCATCTAGATGCATTGTTTTCAAAAATGATGAGTTAGATACTATGTTTATTGCAAAAAGATCGGATAATGTTTTTGTAGTTGATCTTGAGAGTATTATGTGTCAACGTATTAAATGCTTATCCGTGGTAAATGATAGTTGGCTTTGGCATAGACGTTTAGGACATGCTAGTATGGATTTGATTTCAAAATTGTCTAGAAAAAATCTTGTTGTTGGTTTGCCTATTTATAAGTTTGATAAAGATAAATTATGTGATGCATGTCAACTTGGTAAACAACATCATTCATCTTTTAAATCCATAAATAAGGTCATCACCGTTAGGCCACTTCAATTATTGCATATGGATCTTTTTGGTCCCGTTGATGTCACTAGTCTAGGAGGATCTAGATATGTCTTTGTTGTTGTTGATGATTACACTAGATATACATGGGTGATGTTCCTTGCTTTAAAAAGTCATGCCTTCAATGAATTTGCAAAACTTTGTAGAAACGTGCAAAATGAGAAAGGCTACTCTATTACATGCATTCGTAGTGATAATGGTAGTGAATATGTGAACTCTCCTTTTGTGCATTTTTGTGATGAATTTGGGATTGAGCATAATTTTTCGGCTCCTAGAACTCCCCAACAAAATGGGGTAGTGGAAAGGAAAAACCGAACTCTACAAGAAATGGCTTGAACAATGCTAAAAGAACATAGCTTGCCTACATACTTTTGGGGTGAAGCCGTTCATACGGCTTGTTATGTGTTAAATAGAGTTCTAATTAGACCCCTTATTAAGAAAACCCCTTTTGAGCTTTGGAATGGTAGACCACCAACTATTGCTTATTTTCGTGTTTTTGGGTGCAAATGTTTTATCTTAAACACTAGGGACTATTTGGGAAAACTTGATGCTAAATCGGATGACGGTATTTTTCTTGGTTATTCCACTAAGGGAAAAGCCTATCGCATTTTCAATAAACGTACTCGTACCATTGAAGAATCTATGCATGTTGACTTTGATGAGACTAACCCGTTTTGTATCAAGAAAGTAGTAGATGTTGATTTACATGAAGATACTCCACAAGATCAACCCTTAGAATCTCCTACTCAAGAATTAAATTCTCATGATGAATCTCTTAAGGAAAATGGTCAACTCTCAAATGAAGCTAGTACGGATTTACCAAAGTGTTGGAAAAATATCAAAGATCACCCAAGTGAATTAATTCTTGGTGATCCAAAAGAAGGTGTTACCACTCGTTCTCGTATTATTGCTCTATGTGCTCATCAAGCATTCTTATCTCAAATTGAGCCCAAGAATATTAAAGAAGCTTTGCTAGATGATCATTGGATAAACGCTATGCATGAGGAATTAAATCAATTTGAGCGTAGTAAAGTTTGGACATTAATTGAGAAACCAATTGTCCCTACTATTATTGGCACTAAGTGGGTATTTCGCAACAAGCTAGATGACACCGGTATTATCACTAGAAATAAAGCAAGGTTAGTTGCTCAAGGATACAATCAAGAAGAAGGTATTGATTTCGATGAAACTTTTGCTCCGGTAGCTAGACTTGAATCTATTCGTATGCTACTTGCTTTTGCTTGTTATATGAATTTTAAACTTTACCAAATGGATGTCAAAAGTTCTTTTTTAAATGGTTTTATAGATGAGGAAGGTTTTGTTAAACAACCACCGGGTTTTGAGGACCCAAAATTTCCAAATCATGTTTTTAAACTTTCAAAGGCTTTATATGGTTTAAAACAATCACCTCGTGCTTGGTATGAACGATTAAGCAAATTTTTATTAGATGATGGTTTTAAATGAGGAAATATTGACTCCACTTTATTTATAAAAAGGTCTTCAAAATATATCCTTCTTGTTCAAATTTATGTGGATGATATAATATTTGGTGCTACTAATGAAAATCTTTGTGAGAATTTCTCTAAAAGCATGCATAGGGAATTTGAGATGAGCATGATGGGAGAATCGAATTACTTTCTTGGTCTTCAAATCAAGCAAATGAAGGATGGCATCTTTGTAAATCAAGCCAAATACACAAAAGAATTGATCAAAAAATTTGGACTTGAAGATGCAAAGGAAATTGGAACTCCAATGAGCACATCCACAAAATTAGATAAAGATGAAGATGGTAAGGATGTTGATGAGAAAGCATATCGAGGTATGATTGGTAGCTTACTTTATTTAACCGCTTCTAGACCCGATATTATGTTCCCCGTGTGTCTTTGTGCTAGATTTCAATCCTCTCCTAAAGAATCCCATCTTAGTGCCGTTAAGCGTATTTTTAGGTATTTGAAAGGAACCCTAAGTCTAGGACTTTGGTACCCAAGATTTACCTCTTTTGAACTAATAGGTTACTCGGATGCCGATTATGCCGGTTGTAGACTTGATAGGAAGAGTACTAGTGGAAGTTGCCAATTCTTAGGTCAATCCCTTGTTTCTTGGTCTAGTAGAAAACAAAATAGTGTTGCTTTATCCACGGCCGAAGCCGAATATGTTGTGGCCGGAAATTGTGTGACTCAAATTCTTTGGATGAAGCAAACCTTACTAGATTTTGGCCTAGAGTATGATTGTGTTCCCATTCGTTGTGATAACACTAGTGCTATCAACCTTACCAAAAATCCTATCCAACACTCTAGAACGAAACACATAGAAATCCGTCATCACTTTATCCGTGATCACACTCAAAAAGGGGATATTGTACTTGAATTTGTCACTTCGGAAAATCAACTAGCCGATATCTTTACTAAACCTCTACCCCAAGATCTTTTTGAGAAAATTCGTTGTGAGATTGGCATGCAAATTCCCTAACAATCCTTTCATGCCTTTTTTGTTTAGTGCTTTTTGTGTATATTATCTTGTTGCTAATATTTTCTTGATGTTATAGGGTCCTTGAAGCTTCTAATGGTTATCCATTTATTTCTTTAGCCTTTTGTTTTTACTCAAAATGTATTTTGACCCCTTAAAATTTTCAAAAATCGTATCATTGGTTCTTTTTGTTGTTGACAAAGGGGGAGAAATTTTAGTTAAACTTTTTCAAATGCATTTTGTGAGGGGGAGTTTTTATAAAAACTCTAGTGATTAGGTTGAGGGGGAGTTTTTGATCAAAACTCTATCTAAGGCATCTTCAAAAGTTTATGATTTGTCAAACATCAAAAAGGGGGAGATTGTTAGCCTCACCTTGTTTTTATTCCCGTTTTAATATTCGACAAATCATCATTTAAACTAAAATTCATTTGGTATCACTTTTAAAGGTTTTCCAAAACCCCTCATTAGACTAGTTGTGTTTAAATCCTTTATCTTAAGCTTGAGTTTCAAAAGAGCAGCGTCGCGGTACACCGGACGAAAGCTGCGGTACACCGCAGTATCACGGACCAAAGGCGCGGTGGACAGGCTAGTCCGACCAGAAAGCTAAGAAAACGTGCGGTACACCGGACAAAGGCGCGGTACACCGGACTGAGGCACGGACCAGGGATACGGTGCATAGTATAGCCCGTAAGTCAGCAATGAAATAAAGACGAGGAGATTTGCGGTGCACCGGACCATACCCGCGGTACACCGCAAGAGAGGGTTTCTGCACTATTACTAGAGGACAAAGCTTATATCCGTTGGAGTAAAAATAGATCCGTTAGATAGAAGCCTTTTGACCGTTGGAAGATATTTTCAGCTATATATTGAAGCTCATTCAAGACACAACTCAAGCCTTCCATCTACCAATCTTAAGAGCAATTAATATTATCATTCAAGAAGGTTTCAAAGGAGCATTCAAGTCATATTCATTCTCAAGCTACTTAGTTTATATCCACTCATTTAGGAGTTTAGTTACAAAGCTTTTATAAGCACCCCTAAACACTTTTCCTTTCCTCTTAGTTCTTGTAATAGATTAAGAGAGTAGTGTGAGCATAGGTTTATGCTTGGTTCCTTGTGTTGGTGATAACACAAGTGTATTTCCTTAAAGGTTTTGAAGTGGTTGTAAAGGGTTTGTAATCTCACCCGGTTTAAGAGTTACGAAGATTAGTTGAGAATCTTGCAAATCCTAAGGAGGCTTCCTTAGGTAGTGGATGTAGGGAAACCGAACCACTATACATCGTTGTGTATCGTTTTCTATCCCTTCACTCTTTACATTTCCGCACTCTATATGCTTGATAAAATGCTTACATGAATAGTTTGATAATATTGTCTTCTAGGATTATCTAGTTCTTAACTATTTAGTTTGCTAAAACAATAGGATTCAAATTAGCTTTTAATTTTATTTACTTGAAATAAAATTAGCCGATTAATTTCCATTGTCCTATTCAACCCCCCTTCTAGGACGCATATAGTATATCAGGATTACCTCATGCATCATTTCTTAACATAACCTCCCCAACAGTGAGTGAGGTTATCCACGTTATCTATTCGAAACTTACATCCTTTAGCTTTGATTCCAACTAGTTTCTTTGAGATAATCTGCGTTACAGTGAATAGACCATTCCAAGGACCTTTTGATTTATGCGTTTTCGGAGGGGGTTCGAGCTTTCTCAATGAGACTTCATCTCCCACTCTTATCTTCTCCTTCTTCTGTTCTTTCTTAGGTTCTTTTGGCACTTTCGTGGCACGTTCCTTACCTTTCTTCTTTGCACGATCAAGGTGTGGGGTTTCCTTAGGATCTGGAGGAGATTTATTAGGCAGTTTCTTTCTTAGATTTTTCTCCTCCATTCCCAAGATTTCCACTACCTAGGTTGGTTCTTTCTCTTCTTGATCAATGGTTTCCAACCGGAAGCACTCTTCCTTGGAATCTGGAAACTTAATAGGTCTAAAAACATTGAATTTCACCTCCTCGTCTTGGATTTGCATCGTCAATTCTCCGTTTTCTACATCAATAAAAGTACTCCTCATGGCTAGGAATGGTCTTCCCAAATTAATGGGGACATTCCTATCCGCGTCGTAATCAAGTATAACAAAATCAGCGGGAAAGATTAAAGTTCCTGCCTTGACGAGGACATCTTCTATTCGTCCCTCTGGATGTAAGAGGGATCTATCAGCCATCTGTAAGACCATATAGGTCTGTTTCGCATTTCCTATCTTTAACTTCTCAAAAATCGATCTATGCATGAGGTTAATACTCGCACCCAAATCACACAAAGCTCTCCCTTTCCATTCATCACCAATCAAAATCAGAATTGTAAAACTCCTAAGATCAAGCAACTTAGGTGGCAACTTACTTTGGCATATTGCACTACATTCTTCTGGCAATCCAATCATTTCATTCTCGAGATATTTGTGTTTATCGGTGATAGCTTTTTTCAAGAATTTTAAATACTTTGGTACCCCCTTGATAGCCTCTAAGAAAGGTATATTAATATTGAGCTTGCTTACTGGTGGTCCTTTGTGTGTTCTAAAAATAAATGCAAATGCTAATCGAACCACAACCGCAAGTGTACGGTTGTCCCAAGTAGTATGTATGATAATACAGATTCGTTCCAAGGACGGATGGTTGATCACAATGTTTAGAAAGTAGTGATTGATGCACTTATGAGAGCAAAAGATAATAAAATGTTTGTTTGGTTTTGTTGATTAAAGCTAATGAATAAAAGACAACTAATTAAATGCAAGTAGAAGCTAAGACGCAAGTAAAATAAGTGAAAACGCAATATGAGATGTAGTACTTGAGAACGCAAGGATCCTCCTAATCTTACTTCCTAACTTATGTTGTTTAAGGGCCAAATTGGTCAATTACAATGGTCGGGATTCTAAAATCCTTATACCCCCGTCAGGGTGGACTATAAGGCGATCCTAGGGTGTCACTAGTCCCGTCAGGGTAAATATGATCCACCGTTGGGTGATTAAGTGTTTTACCTCATTGGCCCTAGAATTAGCTAAGTTCGTCAGAATCAATAGCTTTTATCCTAGATTGAATAATTAATTCTATACCTAAACCCCCCGTCAGGATGATCCACACGCCACTTATGTGGAATAGCTTAGATACTAATACCTAATCTTAGTTCGCGACTCTAAAATCAGTAAATAATCACAAATTATCGAAAAGAGTAATAAACCCAATCTAATTTAATTTAGCATAAACCCAAATTCAACATTCGTTATTTCATAAAATTAAGATTCACCCATTGTTTGTTCTCAAGCACTATTAAAAGCTTAGCTCATATTAAAATTAAAAACTAAATTAAAAGAAAGGGAATTCATATTGTTTACAAAATTAAAATATAAAAAGAACCTAATTTCTGGAATTGGAATGACTACGAACGGAGCTATAGACCCACTCCAGCTCTTGTAGCTTCTTCTTTCTTCCTTCTGTTGCTTCTCTCTGGTGTTTAATCTTGTGGAATGTGAATTGTGTGAAAAATAGAAGTCTAGACCTCCTTTTATAAGCATAAATTCGTTCTAGGGCTTGGACCAGAAAATAGAATATTAATTAAATGTCCAAGCCCACTTTCTAAGCCCAAAATCCCGTAACTGCTGATACACCTTCACTAAAACGGATTTTCCCGATGCGTTATGACTCCGATTGACCTCATTCCAGTTGCTAAAGTTCCGTAACTCGATAAGGAATGTTTTCTCTTCAAAGGTCAGCGGCTAAATCATCGCTTAAGCACCTCGAAATCAGCACTCTATGGCCTGGAAAATGGATTTTCAGCTCTAAAAATAATATCTTCGGGATTTATCTTCAAGTCTTGACTCTAATTCACGATCTTTGACTTTCTCCTCGGATTCCTCTCCTAGCTAACATCTAAAACCTGTAAACTTTACACTAAAAATACCAATATTACGCGCAAAAGTTTAATAAATAAAAAAATGCTAGAAATAAAAAGGTAATTCCGGATTATTGCAAATTTAGTCCAAAAGTCTATCATATTAATCAAATAAACACCAAAAATGATGTCTCCCAAGGGTCGAAAATAAGAACAATTAGGGAGACATCAAGACCCCCAACTCAAACCTTTGTCGTCCCGACAAAGTAAAACAAAACAAAGGGGTAGAAGTAAGCGTATAAACAAGTAGAAGCTAGCAAATAAACACTAAAGCAATTCTCAAAATAAATCTCATATAGCAAACTCTAGAAACTAATATACACATACACTAATCATGCAACATCAAACATAAATAATCTCGATCATAAAATTAAAGTCGCAATGCTTGAAGGTTACACTTGTACTCATCTCTGTATGATGGCTATAGGGTGGTCATTAATCCTAAATCGCTTTGAACGCTCCACCTAGTGTATTCCCTATTAACAGAATCATAAATTCACTATGCACTTAGGAATCACGAGGTCTTTACGGTTATAATATTGGCTTAAGGACGGGTGTGGATGTATATTTGGTAAATTTAAAGTGAGCTTTTGGCTCTCTCCTCACTTACCATCAACAGTGTCCTCGAGCTTGAGTTACCCCTCAAAAAGATGTTCTCACTCACCCATATACGCAACAACTTAGCGTCCCATGTCTACCCACTATAAATAAGATGATTTTCAGAAAAAATTCCACCTTGCCGGATGTTTTATTCATTCATATTTTTTTTTGTACAGAAGCAAACCGGGTTCCCGGTTTTGATGAATCCGGGTTCCCGGTTCCTACTGTATGGATTTTTCATTTTTTCATTTTTTTTCTTTCTTTTTCACTTTTTCTCATTCCCGGCAAAGGGTTACAAGTATATATCATCTGCAATTGTGCTACAATACAAAGCACATCGATCCCAACCCATTAAATTCCCCATATGTGGTCCCACCACCCCAAACTCAAGCTCGAGACATGTCTCAGGATTGTGATTCAAGTGCGGGTCATATGGTCATGCCTAATAATCTAAGGGATAATGGCTTATATCGTGGCTACAAAGAAAAGGCTAAAGGCTCAAAGTGGGCTAAGACGGATAATAATTAACAAAGGGATAGGAGGCTAAAAAGGCACAAATGGCTAACAAAGAACTGCCCCTATCATTTTCCTAAGTATATAGCTTGTCTTTAGTTCATATCTAGGTGGGTTCTCTACTAATTAGGATTTCACGTTCTACACACCAAACATATTCCTTGAGTACAAGCTTACTTCATTTGCATTGTTCATTAATTTTTCCTATCAATTACCTAAATTCGCATGAAATTGTAAGTGCGTTTTATATCAATCCCTAAAGTCCACTATTTACTATCATAGATTTATCAAAAGTATGCTTAAAGGGATATTTAAAAATTTCTATAGTCAAACGCAACTCCGAAAATTCTTTTATTGAAAGCAAATAAAGCAAATAACACATAAAAACTGGGATGAGGCAACGAACCCCACCCCAAACTCAAAAATGAGTCGTGTCCCCACGACTCGAAAAGACTCAATAAAGCATTTAAACTAATCTACACTAAGAGGAAAGATTAGAAAACGTATCTTAACCAGCGCGAGGCTGGTTATCGGTGTTGCGTTCTGGACCTTTATCTCGCGTAACAGCATCATAAATCGCGTTTTGAAGTGTATTTACGCCTACGATTAAATTTCGAAGCAGGTCCAATTCTTTTGTAACGTTGCCCAAGGTAGCAATCATCTTCTCCTGATTCTCTTCCAACACCTGAATCTTCGCTTCCAACTCAGGTACAGTTTTCACTTTCTTTGATTGAGGAGTTCTCGGACTTCTTGTAGTTCGTGTTGCTTCTTTATGGATGTTCTTGATTGTGCTCAAAGCTATACTCACACCAACTGAAACAGTATCAATATCTGCGTCCTTACGCGGAATCTTTGCGTCTAGACACAGCTGAGTAATAGTACAAGGAAACTTCAGATTTTGTTGTTTCATTGGTGATTTCGCGAACTCCATGATTGTGTCATAAATGATCTTAGCAACATCGAATGGTTTCTCCTCCAAAATACACTTAATAACAAATATGTGCTCTTTCTTCAACTCGGAAGTGTGTTTAATACCAAAGAAAGTGGGTATTATGAAACGAGACCAAACCTTAGCACGAGGTGTCAAACTACTGCTGTAAAACTGTCCAGGATATCTCTCACCTTCAGGAATTGGGCTAGTCCCATTAACAAGCACGGTCCCCCAAAGGGATTCAAAATCAAAAGAAGGGTCATTAAGAGTTTCTTGGAAGGGGCATGTTCCAGAAAAGTTGGGTAGTTTCAATGATTTTCGAATACGTTCAATAGAGAAAGGAACTACCTTTTTGCGGACATCAATGGCATCACGGGAGGTAGCTAAACCTTCGTAAAATTCTCGCACAAAAGTAGGAATAAACTCAAGCTTCCTTTCTTGTAACTCTTTCCAACCAAACTTAGCACATGGCCCAGCATATTCCTTGTAATCACTACTCATAATACCCTTAGGAAAATTCGTCTCCTCACCAAATTTCAAAAATTCAATTCTTTCACGAATCTGAGTATTCCAACAAGTGTACACCCTCTTAGGCTTGTGGGCCCACATCTTCATACGCGGAGGTTTTTAAACGGGTGCTTCCGGAATCTCTTGTTCAGTTTCTTCCTCAATGTTCTTCGCAATTTCCTCTTCTGGTTCCTTCTCATTTTCAATCTCATCAATCAATCTTCTCTTGTGACCCGTGACTTCTTTTCTGTTAGAATCAAGCTTAACTTCGTCAATTTTTCGTTTAGGACGCGAATCAGGAATCTCAATAGCTTGTTCTTGAGAACCACCAATGGTGGTCTTTCTTCTAGGAGCAGTTCTTCGGAAATCACCGGTTCTGTTAGTCATCTCTTTTCACCCCAAACTCAAAACTTCAAATAATGAAAAACTTAGAGAAAAAGTTTAGAATTTTGATGTTTTGAGGCTTAGGAATTGAAGAACTAGGGTGAATATGAGATGGGTCTTGTTCAATTTGAATGGAAGAAGAAAGAATTGGGTTTTATTTAAGGATTTGATGAAGAAGAATCTTGGGAAAAACTAAGGATTTGATGTTATTTTGGAGAGGAGGTGAGTCGATCTTATGTTTTTATGGTGAAAGAGGGTAGGATTTGATGATATATAGTGTTTTGGTAGATGAATTTCGGAGGTGGGGAGGCTATTGGTGCGTTTTAGGTAAAAACTTGCAGAAGAGGCTAAGAAAACTAGGTTAAAACACCCAAAACCGCCTCTCACAGCTTTCAAACCGGGTTCCCGGTTCCGCGTCGCTGTGACGGCGCGGAAAAACAATTGTGGACTTTTTTTTTTTTTCAAAACGCACCAAGACGCTGGGTCAGAGATTTTACTCACCGAAACCGGGTACCTGGTTCTGTGGAATGCGGGTTCCCGGATTTTCTCGATGGCGCGAGTCAAAACGCGCCAAAACGCAGCACCTCAAAACGCTGGACCAGAGAATTTCACCATCAGCAGCTCCGAAACCGGGTACCCGGTTCTGTGGAATGCGGGTTCCCAGTTTTGTGTCGATGGCGCGAACCAAAACGCAGCAAAACGCAAGCCACCAAAACGCTGGGTCAGAGATTTTCAAAAGTTACAGCACCGAAACCGGGTACCCGGTTTCGCCAAATGCGGGTTCCCGGTTCCGACGCTGTGTCATGAACCCAAAACGCAAGGTGCTGCGTATATAGTGTTGGTACCAGCTCCAAAACCGGGTTCCCGGTTTTGTGAAACCGGGTTCCCGGTTTCTCCTGGACATCCAACATATTTTTCTCCTAATTTCGCCTCATCGACCCCAAACTCTTGACCTTTTTACCCCTGAAATCATCAAAAACAACTACCCTTCCTTATTTCTTAATAATAAACACTAAAATTACGAAAATCAAACTACTCTAAATTGCAAAAATTTAAAACTCAGCTAATATACAAAGAATTGGCTTTTGTTTAACGTCGTTAAGCTCGACGGGTTACCTCACGCTTCTAAGGAGTCTCGAGGAGATACATGACCTCCCCGGGATGTGGATCTTCCGAGCGATTGGTATCTTCACCTCCATGGTATATCTTTAATCTGTGACCGTTAACCATAAAGGTACGGTTCTCTAGCGGGTGTTCTATTTCTATCGCCCCATGAGGTGTAACTTTGGTCACTATGTATGGACCTGACCACTTAGATCTTAACTTACCCGGATAATTGCTGAACTTTGAGTTATACTTCAACACTCTTTGCCCCACTTCAAAGTTATTTGTACGAATCCGATTGTCATGCCATTTCTTTGTGTTTTCTTTGTAAAGTTTGGCATTTTCATAAGCATGCAACCGGAATTCGTCAAGTTCATTAAGCTTCATCATACGATTCTTTCCGGCTAAGATAGGATCTAAGTTCAACTGCGCAATTGCCCAATAGGCACCCATTTCAAGCTCTAAAGGTAAGTGACACGCCTTACTATACACCATACGATAGGGAGATGCACCAACTGGAGTCTTAAACGCAGTACGATAGGCCCACAACGCATCATCTAACTTCATTGACCAATCTTTTCTTGTAGGACCAACGGTTTTCTCTAGGATTGACTTGAGTTCGCGGTTCGATACTTCAGCTTGACCATTGGATTGTGGATGGTATGCAGTAGATACACGGTGTCTAACTCCATATTTCTCTAGAACAGTCTTCAGATATTTATTAACGAAATGAGATCCTCCATCGCTAATAATCACTCTAGGTGTGCCATGTCTAGTGAAAATATGAGATTTCAAGAACTTGATCACCACTTGTGAATCATTAGTAGGTAAAGCCACCGCTTCTACCCACTTAGATACATAATCAACTGCTAATAAGATATAGAGGTTACCATTTGAAGGAACGAAAGGACACATAAAGTCTATGCCCCAAACATCGAATATCTCAACCTCTAACACATTATTACGCGGCATCTCATCCCTCTTAGATATGTTTCCGGTAAACTGACATCTCGTACATTTCTTAACATATTCATGACAATCTTTAATAAGAGAAGGCCAGTAAAAACCTGATTGAAATACCTTCGCAGCAGTTCTATCTCCTTTGAAATGTCCTCCATATAGTGAATCATGACATCCAGCTATAATGGCTTGAGTCTCTTCCCTTGCTACACATCTTCGTATCATTTGGTCAGCACAAACTTTATAGAGGAACGGATCCTCCCAAAAGAACTGTCTAGCACGATGAGCTAACCTCTTTCTTTCTTGATAAGTATAACCTTCAGGAAAAACACCACTCACCACTAAATTCGCAATATCTGCATACCACGGAGCTTCATAATCTCGAACAACGAATAAACTCTCATCAGGAAACTCTTCTCTAACTGCTTCAGTACCACTATTCATCTCTGAACCCTCTAAACGCGATAGATGATCTGCAACCTGATTCTCACAACCCTTTCTATCTTTGATCTCTAAATCGAACTCTTGAAGCAATAACACCCATCTGAATAACCTTGGTTTCGCATCTTTCTTCTCCATAAGAAATCTGATCGCGGAATGATCTGTATAAACAATAACTTTCGCTCCAAGAAGATAAGAGCGAAATTTATCAAACGAATATACAACTGCTAGCAACTCTTTTTCTGTAACTGTGTAATTAATCTGAGCACCACTAAAAGTTTTACTAGCATAGTAAATCGAATGAAAAACCTTCTCTTTCCTCTGTCCTAATACAGCTCCCATACACAAATCACTCGCATCACACATAACTTCAAACGGTAAATTCCAATCTGGAGGTAACACTATAGGAGCAGAAATAAGCTTTTCTTTGATTGCTTTGAAGGCCGCTAAACAAGCTTCATCAAAAAGGAATTTGCAATCCTTTTCGAGTAAGTTGCATAACGGTTTAGCAATCTTAGAAAAATCCTTAATAAAACGCCTATAAAAGCCAGCATGGCCAAGAAAACTCCTTACCCCTTTAACAGAAACAGGAGGGGGAAGAGTTTTAATTACCTCTATCTTTGCTCTATCAACTTCTAATCCAGCACTCGAAACTTTGTGACCCAGAACAATACCTTCGCGAACCATGAAATGACACTTCTCCCAGTTTAACACCAGGTCTGATTCCTTGCATCTAACCAACACTTTCTCCAAGTTATCCAAACACTTATCAAAATCATCACCAACCACGGAGAAATCGTCCATAAACACTTCCAGGAAATTATCAATCATATCCCAGAAGATGGCCATCATGCATCTCTGAAAAGTAGCGGGAGCGTTACACAACCCAAATGGCATTCTGCGATATGCAAAAGTACCAAAAGGGCATGTAAAAGTAGTCTTATGTTGATCTTCTGGAGCCACGTAAATATGATTGTACCCGGAGTAACCATCCAAGAAACAGTAATATTCCCTTCCGGCTAATTTGTCTAACATCTGATCAATGAAGGGCAAAGGGAAATGATCTTTTCTGGTGGCCTTGTTCAGCTTTCTGTAATCCATGCAAACTCTCCAACCTACTACCGTTCTTGAAGGAATCGCCTCATTTTTATCGTTAAGAATTGTTGTCATTCCTCCTTTCTTTGGTACACACTGAACCGGACTCACCCATTCACTACTCGAAATGGGATAAATAATCCCCGCATCTAAAAGCTTGATCACCTCTTTCTTTACCACATCTTTCATCACGGGCATCAATCTCCTTTGGCCTTCAACTGAGCGTGCGTTAACATCTTCAAGTATGATTTTGTGTTGACAATAGGATGGACTAATGCCTTTGATGTCAGCAATTGTCCAACCTATTGCTTCTTTGTTGGCTCTTAACACACGCAACAGTTTATCTTCTTGAGGACCTGTTAAATTAGCTGAAACAATAACATGTAGAGTTTCATTAGTACCCAAATAAGCATACCTCAAGTGTGCTGGCAATGGTTTTTCTTCCAACTCCGGAGGAGATTCAATTGAAGGCTTCTTTTTAGGAATAATCTCCCCCGGTCCTCTCACAGGTTCATAGGCAAGACGCCTATATTTCGGATTTTCAGAATTGAGAGCTGCTACTGTTTCGGTAAGCTCCTCCGTCATCTCAGGTGAATCTAATGTCAAAGCAGCCTGCAAGATATCATCAAAATTTAAGCAATTAAATACCTCTTGCGATGCTTGCTCTACTACATCCATTCTGAAGCAATCTTCCTGAGAATCTGGGAATTTCATAGCTCGAAATACATTGAATTTCACTTCCTCATCTTGTATCCTCATTGTCAATTCGCCATTTTCTACATCGATCAATGTTCTCCCTGTAGCTAGGAACGGTCTACCCAAAATAATGGGGACATTTCTATCTGCATTGTATTCGAGAATTACGAAATCAACAGGAAATATAAGTGTACCTGCCTTAACAAGAACATCCTCAATGCGGCCTTCAGGATGAGCAAGAGACCTGTCCGCCATTTGCAAGACCATAGAGGTAGGTCTTGCATTTCCAATTTTAAGCTTATCAAAGACTGACTTGGGCATCAAGTTGATGCTTGCCCCCAAATCGCATAGCGCCTTTCCCTTCCATTCTTCTCCAATCGATATGGGAATCGTGAAACTCCCCGGATCAACTAACTTCGGAGGTAATTTACTCTGGCAAATCGCACTACACTCTTCAGGAAGGCCAATCATCTCATTATCACAGTAGGGCCTTTTATTAGTGAGGGCCCTCTTCAAAAACTTCGTATACTTAGGAATATCTCGAATTGCCTCAAGTAACGGAATATTAATACTCAAACCCTTCACTCTATTAAAGAACTTCTGAAAATCAGCCATATCACCCTTTTTCTGAACTCGTGATGGAAACGGTGGTGGAGGGCGATTGCTTACAATTTCATCTCTCTTTTTCGGAATTTCTCTTGGTCTTTCTATTTCTTCCACCTTACTATCTTTCTCATTCTCTTTCTCTTTCTCACCCACTTCCTTTTCTTTTCTTGGGACTTCTTTCTCTTTCATAACGGGAAAAGGAGGTGGAGGGAGGTTCTTACCACTTCTTAATGTAACAGCCTTGCAATCTTCACGTTGTGTTGGATTTTCCGTATCGCTAGGAAGCTGCCCTTGTGGACGCTGATTCAGCTGTTTATTAATTTGACTTAGCTGATTCTGGAAAATCTTCATATTCGCTTCAGCTGCGTTCTAACGTTCCAAAGCTTGTGTTTGAAGAGCAATCAAATTTTCAACGGTTTTCTGAAGGGTAACTACTCCTTCTTGTGGATGGGCAGGTAAAGCTTTCTGGTTTAAATTCTCATCGTAGGTATTCTGATGAGCTTGTCTTTGTACATAATTGTTTTGATTCTGTCCTCCTTGATGATTGTTGTGTGGTCTTGGATTATAGTTGTTGCCTTGAGGACGCGGCTGATACGCGTAAGTAGGATTGGCTGCCCCATTGGGATTTGAGTATTGAAACCCAGGATGGTTTCTATTAGGCTGATATCCATGACCACTTGAATTGAAATTACCTCTATTTGACATAAAATTCACTGATTCTTGGTTATTCAGACAACTTTCCTCATCATGATCATCTACCTTATAAATTGAACACATATAAACCTCTTGTGCAGCATGCACAACTACCTTCTTACTCGAAAAACCTTCTTTTACAGCTAAAGTAAGCTGCTTCAACTGTTGCTCTATAGTATTCTGAATCTTATTCTCAAGCGTAGCAAATTTCTCTTCCATGTCAACATTATTTACTCCCTTTACTGGTGTTCTTACTGAGCTCCACCCAACTTCATTCTTGACTGTTCTCTCTAAAATGATCTTGGCATGAGCGGGTTGAACTTGAAGAAAACCTGCACCACATAGCGTATCCAACTTCTCTCTCGAAGTTCCATCAAGGCCTCTATAAAAGATCTTTAACTGTTGTTGTTCTGAAAAGCCATGATTGGGAACTTTCCGCAAACACATCTGAAATCTTGTCCAACTCCTACCCACAGTTTCCTCATACTCTTGACGGAAATGTGTCAATTCTAATTCAGCATCTAACCTCATGTTACTTGGGTAATACCTGTCAAAGAACGCAATCTCTAATTGGTCCCAATTAGTAATCTTCGTAGGATCTTGCGTATCGTGCCATTCACTTGCTCCATCAATGACAAAGAATTTAAAAGCAGCAAAATACATCTGTTCTCTTGAAACCCCTTGTGTGATATAAGAATCACATATCTGTTTGAATTTCTGTACCGCTCTAAGAGGATCTTCCGATGGTCTTCCGCGAAAATTTCCAAAGTTTTGGAACTGAGCTAGCATACCCGAATCTGGACGGAATCTTGGAACATTAATATCTGGAGCACCTACTCCTAAAGCTGGAGCGCGGAATGGAACTTCTGGAGGACCATTAGTAAACCACGGATCTTGATTCATCACTATCTGGACTTGAGGATTAGGATTTAGTGGTTGAACTTGAGGAATAACGCCTGGAGCTAAAGGTTGGCCATTTGCATCTAACTGGCCTTGTCCATTCTGTTGACCTTGAAGAGTGATATTCTCCATTCTGTTACTTAATTCTTCTACTTCTAAAGCTTCTCGTTCTCTTCTTCTTCTGTTCGCAAGTCTGATCAACGATTCTGGATTACTAAGGATCGGAGGTGCTGGCTCTAGATCCTTGAATAGCCTTCTTTGCATACACCAAACCTAAAAACCTGAAAAAGCTAACAAACAAAAAGCGTAAAACTGATAAAATAAAATAAATGCACTTATCACTAAAGGATAAACACCGTGGTCACACGCTACCGTCCCCGGCAGCGGCGCCAAAAACTTGGTGGTCCTTTGTGTGTTCTAAAAATAAATGCAAATGCTAATCGAACCACAACCGCAAGTGTACGGTTGTCCCAAGTAGTATGTATGATAATACAGATTCGTTCCAAGGACGGATAAAAATCACAATGTTTAGCAAGTAGTGATTGATGCACTTATGAGAGCAAAAGATAATAAAATGTTTGTTTGGTTTTGTTGATTAAATCTAATGAATAAAAGACAACTAATTAAATGCAAGTAGAAGCTAAGACGCAAGTAAAATAAGTGAAAACGCAATATGAGATGTAGTACTTGAGAACGCAAGGATCCTCCTAATCTTACTTCCTAACTTATGTTGTTTAAGGGCCAAATTGGTCAATTACAATGGTCGGGATTCTAAAATCCTTATACCCCCGTCAGGTTGGACTATAAGGCGATCCTAGGGTGTCACTAGTCCCGTCAGGGTAAATATGATCCACCGTTGGGTGATTAAGTGTTTTACCTCATTGGCCCTAGAATTAGCTAAGTTCGTCAGAATCAATAGCTTTTATCCTAGATTGAATAATTAATTCTATACCTAAACCCTCCGTCAGGATGATCCACACGCCACTTATGTGGAATAGCTTAGATACTAATACCTAATCTTAGTTCGCGACTCTAAAATCAGTAAATAATCACAAATTATCGAAAAGAGTAATAAACCCAATCTAATTTAATTTAGCATAAACCCAAATTCAACATTCGTTATTTCATAAAATTAAGATTCACCCATTGTTTGTTCTCAAGCACTATTAAAAGCTTAGCTCATATTAAAATTAAAAACTAAATTAAAAGAAAGGGAATTCATATTGTTTACAAAATTAAAATATAAAAAGAACCTAATTTCCGGAATTGGAATGACTACGAACGGAGCTATAGACCCACTCCAGCTCTTGTAGCTTCTTCTTTCTTCCTTCTGTTGCTTCTCTCTGGTGTTTAATCTTGTGGAATGTGAATTGTGTGAAAAATAGAAGTCCAGACCTCCTTTTATAAGCATAAATTCGTTCTAGGGCTTGGACCAGAAAATAGAATATTAATTAAATGTCCAAGCCCACTTTCTAAGCCCAAAATCCCGTAACTGCTGATACACCTTCACTAAAACGGCTTTTCCCGATGCGTTATGACTCCGATTGACCTCATTCCAGTTGCTAAAGTTCCGTAACTCGATAAGGAATGTTTTCTCTTCAAAGGTCAGCGGCTAAATCATCGCTTAAGCACCTCGAAATCAGCACTCTATGGCCTGGAAAATGGATTTTCAGCTCTAAAAATAATATCTTCGGGATTTATCTTCAAGTCTTGACTCTAATTCACGATCTTTGACTTTCTCCTCGGATTCCTCTCCTAGCTAACATCTAAAACCTGTAAACTTTACACTAAAAATACCAATATTACGCGCAAAAGTTTAATAAATAAAAAAATGCTAGAAATAAAAAGGTAATTCTGGATTATTGCAAATTTAGTCCAAAAGTCTATCATATTAATCAAATAAACACCAAAAATGATGTCTCCCAAGGGTCGAAAATAAGAACAATTAGGGAGACATCACTTACCATATCCATGAATCGTGGATATTCAGTTGTATCTCCTTTTTTCTAAACTCTTGAAGGGAAAAGTGGAGGAGGACGGATTTCTATAACATCTTTCTTTTTCTGAACTTCCGGAATTTTCTCCACTTCTACCACTTCAGGTTCATTTTCCTTCTCTTCCACCTCTACTACTGGTATCTCTTTGTTGATAACTTCTTTTTCTTTCATAACTGGAAAAGGAGGTGGAGGGAGCTTCTTACCACTTCTTAGTGAGATAGCGCTACAATTTTCATATTGGGTTGGGACTTCAGTATCACTAGGTAGTCTTCCTTGCGGGCGCTGATTTAGCTGTTTTAATATCTGATCAATTTGATTCCCCAATAATTTTAGTGCAGCCTCATTAGCTTGCTGACTCTGAATAGATTGTGCCTGAAGTGCCATTAATTTGTCTACAGTTACACGAAGATCTTATGTTCCTTCTTGAGGTTGAGCAGGTAAGGCTTTTTGATTCAATGTATCGTTGTAATTATCTTGAGGAGGCTGTCTTTGAACATGATTTCCGTAATTTTGTCCTCCTTGATAATTAGTATGTGGTCTCGGTTGATAATTGTTACCTTGGGGATGCGGTTGATAAGCACATGTAGGATTAGCTGCCCCATTAGGATTCGAATATTGGAACCCGGATGGTTTCTGTTGGATTGGTATCCTTGACCACTCGAATTGTAATTCCCCTATTAGAAACGAACATTATAGCTTCGGGATTACACTCACAATGTTCCCAGTCATGGTCTTGAACACCACAATTCGAACACCCATAGACCTCTTGCTTCACATTAACATTTGCCTTCTTATCTGATAAACCTTCTTTAATAGCTATCGTGAGCTGTTTCAATTGTTGTTCTAACGTACTCTTCAATTTATCCTCCAAAGAGGAGAATTTCTCATCAATACCCATATTACTTTCTTTTCTACCTCGGATAGGTGTTCTCACTGTACTCCAACCTTGCTCATTAGTTACCGTTCTGTTTAGAATAATCTTCGCATGGACTGGAGCTACCTGTAGAAATCCACCACCACATAATAAATCGAGGTCTTTTCTTGATCCTCCATACAAGCCTTTATAAAATATTTTTAATCGTTGTTGCTCATTAAGGTCATGGTCAGGAACTATTCTCAAACATGATTGAAATCTTGTCCAACATCTTGCCAAAGTTTCATCTTGCTCTTGGACAAATGATGTCAAATCCATCTGTTGCGTCTAATCTCATATTCGTCGGATAAAAGCGATCGAAAAACGCTGTGTGTAACTCATTCCAAGTATTGATTGTTCCCGGTTCTTGCGAATCGTGCTACTCACTAGATGCGTCTATCATGAAAAATATGAAATTAGCAAAGTACATCTGCTCTTTGGTCACTCCTTGAGTTATATACGAATCACAGATTTGCATAAACTTTTGAACTGCACGAATAGGGTCTTCTCCAGGTGTTCCACGAAAGTTTCCAAAATTTTGAAATTGGGATAGCATACCAGGATCAGGTCTATAACGTGCAACATTGATATTTGCAGGATCAATACCGAGAGCAGGAGCGCGATAAGGAGCTTGTTCTGGACCATGTACGAACCATGGATCATAATACATAGGGTGTTGAGCTTGTTGCATAGGTGGATGGTTTTGTTGATTGTTGAGAGCTGGATTTGGAATGATTGGGGGATCTGGAAGGACTGGCGGTATTATTGGTTGACCATTTGCGTCCAACTGAACGCCAGGATTGTCAACGTGATGAATGTTCAATTCCTCCATTTCACGTTCTAACCTTGCTTTTTCTTTTTCTTCCCTGTCTCTCTTGTTCTTAGCTCGGACTAGTATCTCGGGGTCCGAGAGCATACACCAAACTTATAAAACCTGAGAAATAGCAAAATAAAGAAAAGCGTAAAACTAAAAACAAAAAGTAAAAATAACAATTAAAACACTTACGGATAACACCGTGGTCACACGCTACCATCCCCGGCAGCGGCGCCAAAAACTTGGTGTCTCCTTGTGTTTTCTAAATAAACACACCTAAAAAGGCAAGACACATACCGCAAGTGTACGGGTCGTCCAAGTAATATCCGGTAAACGGGATTTCGTAGCAGAGTATTGTGGAGAGGTGAGGAGTATTGTGGCAGAGTATTGTTCTTTCTGGTGTATTTAGTAGCTGGTATTGGGGAGAGGTGAGGAGTCAAACCAATGCCATCATAAACGTCCCCATTAAGTCCCTTGATTACCTCCCGTAATTGCTTGATTGGGTTGACGGTTCTGATTGGCTCTTAATCACCACGTTTTATATTCTGTAATAGCTGGTTGATTGGTGGAGACTTGTCTTTACGTTGAAGCCGATAGGAAAAACCATTTCTTTTTTCATTTATTGACTCCCCAACCCCCCAACTCCCCCACGATCCACGACCCACGCTGTCGCCGTCGCCTTCGTCGGTGCCTGGCCGGGCGGGTGGTGGTGGTGGTGGTGCACTCGTGTGGGGCTTCTTTGTTCCCTTTTAGCTTCCATAGTGACTAGCAATTGTGATAGGAATACATAGGTAAGTTATTTTATATAGATAAAATTTCTTACTCACCTCCTATGTGGGACAAAATCCTTCACAAAAGCTGTCTTTTCCACTTCTTATAGGGAATGGCAAGAGTCTTAGTTAATCCTCTATATTAATCTAAGTCTCTTCCAATTCTCCTACAATAACATGATCGGATTATATATTATACTCTTAAATTAATAATTGTATAACTTTAATCCAACACCTTAGAAGTATACTCTTTCCAAGTACCCGTGCTCATATGACCTAACCCTCTGAATAGCACGATGTATCTAATTTCTCCGTGTTTCATTCCATAACTCTGTATTTGCACTTGTATCATATTTGTTGTGTCTTACCGTTGATATATAGATAATATTCATGAGCGCTGCGTCTCTTTGTGTTCTCCATATATCTGATGGGATTATTGTCCCGTTTGTTGTCTCGTTCCCTGCCGTTAATAAGCGTTTCACCTTTATTGTTAAACCGTATTGTCTTCCCGTCTAAAGGTAAAAGTTTTTGGTGCCTACTTCCCCATCTAGAATTGTTGGAGCTATAGCCATTCCCTTATTTGGAGTTCTAATGCGATTGTAAGCCTTTATGTTTCATACTTGTCCTCGCCTACCGCTTGGCGTAATCCTAGATTGGAAGGCCTTAGATCTCATGTTTACATCAGTTGATAACCCCATCGAATAAAGAAATTGAAATTATCAGCAAATCAAAAGTAAGATGAAATAAAATCAATATCAAAACGAGAGAACGATGCAAAAAATTAATGAAAATGGAAGTGTGAAACCCTAATCTAAAAATCACCTATTCTAGAGAGGAAAATCCTACATTTTGAAGCTTCCCACCAATGGCGGGATTTATATATACATAACTCATACGAACTCTTGTTTGATTATATTGAATATTAAGGGTTTAATTGTAATTTGACTTTAACCCCCAAACTTTCAAATATATAACTTTGACCCCATTAACTTTCAAAATTTAACTTTTAGCCCTTAACTTTTATGATTAAGGATTAACCCCCCTCCCTTCCCTAACTTACAAAAAATTCAACAAACCTTACAAAGTAACACTTTAACACCCCCTTCCTCCCCCAAACATTAAATTTTTTTACTTTGATCCCCACAAACATTCAAAATTTTGCCTTTAACCCCCAAACTTTAGTCATTAATAATTTACCACCTTAAAATTTACTCCCCTTATTTCATAATATTGTCCACTTACTAAAATTATAAGTTTCAAATTATTTGTCCAATTGAATATCAATATATTTTTTCCTTTTTTTCTCTATTAGCTCCATTAAAATATTAGAATTTATATTTCTAATATATATTTAAAATATCATAACACTTTATGAAGGGTAGTTTTATAAATGAAAATGTAATGATTACATTGTGTCAAAGCAAAGCGGACAAATAATTTGAATCACAGGAAGTAATAAAACTAAATAACTTATACAAACTATCTCTTAAACCCCCCCCCCCCCCCCCCAAACTTTTGAAAAATAGACTTTAACGCCTCAAACTTTCAACGATTTCAGTAAACTATACAAATAACACTTTAACCCCCTCGACTTTTGAAAATTTGACTTTGACTCCAAAAACTTTTGAAAATTTGCCTTTAACCCACCCAAACTTTAGACATTAATGATTTAACCCCCTAAAATTCAATAACTTATACAAACTATCTCTTAAACCCCTCAAATTTCAAAAAATTAACTTTAAACACCCCCTCCCCCAAACTTTCGAAAAAATTGACTTTTACCCATCCCCCTTTCCCAACCATAAAAAATACTTTCAAAAAATAGACTTTAATGCCCAAACTTTCAAAAAATTCACTATACCATTCAAAATAAATCTTTAGCCCCCCAAACATGTAAAAATTTATCTTTAACCCCCTAAACTTTCGACATCAATGATTTAACCCCCTAAAATTCAATAACTTATACAAACTATCTATTAAACCCCCTAAAATTTTGTAAAATTTACTTTAACTCCCATACTTTTGAAAAATGACTTTAACCCACCCCCCAAACTTTTGAAAAATATACTATAACCACCCAAAATTTCAAAATAGTAACTTTTACCCCCAATCTTTAAAAATCAATGAATTAACTCACTAAGCTTTAAAATAAATCACTAAAACGGTCACTAGAGGTAAATCCATTGCTGGGTTTTATAATGATTTAACCTTCTAGCGACCACTTAGCTAGGTGGTTGCTAGAGTTAATAAAGTGGTCGGTAAAGTAACAAAATTAAAATTGGCGTGCAAATTTAACTCATCAAATAATTGATTGGGTATTTTAGCGGCCAAAATAGTGATCTGTAATAGTATTGGTCCAATAGGACCAATAATAGCAATCAATGGTGGTTGCTAAAAGGATTGCTCTAACGTTTGCGAAACGTGATCGGTAATTGGTTGGGTATTTTACCGGCCAATCAAGTAGTCGGTAAAAGTATTGGACCACTAGCGACCACTCCGTGGTCGCTATTGGTAGCTTTTTTTGGTCGGTCAATGATCTCATTAATTTTTTTATTATTTTTGTTACAAATCTACATCAAGCGGCCATGGTTGCTAAAAGTATACCCTAGCGACACGTAAAACAGATGCTAGAGATTTGGTTCCTAGTAACGTGAAGAATAGTGTTTGAGAATATTAAGGTCCTGTTTGGTTTGTGAAAACATTTTCTGTTTTTATTTTCACAATATATTTTTAGAAGATGATTTTCGTTTTTAGTTTCAATATTTTTAGAAAATATAAAAAATGTTAATTTCACGTTTTCCAATATAGTATCATTTTCATTTAATTTTACTGAAACTTTTCATTTTTTTTAGCTAAACACATTTTTATTAGCATTTTAAAAAATATAGAAAATAAAAACAGAAAATATTCTGTATTTTCACAAACCAGGGCTTGAGTATTCAAAGACTTCATAGGCTACTTACTTAACAGCAAGTTTCACATGCAATCTTTTATAGTGGACGTTGTCTGACCGATCACTCACCATCTTTGACCTACTTGGTGAAAGATAATAATTGCAAATTTTTTAAGAAAATATGGAGACGTTGGGAATTGTGCATCACATTCAAAATTTATTGTTAATTAAAATACTAATCAGAAAGAAAGATTCTTTTTTTATTGATATTATTCACTTAATTATTCCTCCACTTGATCTCGAATAATTTGTACATCTCTATACTTGTATTGTATAGCACATACAAGATAATACATATAGTTTAATGATCCAATGACGCAACAAATCCAATACATATTATCCAACCGGCCAACGTTGATATTATCCGGCAACCATCCCGTTACTTTATTTACTAAATCAATAACAGGGTTGCTCAGATAGAATGCAATTCCAATGAACATTGCACACATAGCTGTTGACGTGCTCTTCAAAGACACGGGAAACTCTTGGTAATAAAATGCAATATGTCCTGGAAAATGAAATGCTTCTCCAATCCCAGCAATAACAAGTTGTGGCAATAGCCACAAGACAGACATCGGTACAATATTGCCATTAATTTGGTGGGAATCTTTTACTTTTAGTCGTTTTGCTTCCACTAGAGCGGAAACAGCCATACTGATTACTGTAAGTACATGACCAACGCCTATACGTTGGAGAGGCGTAGTTGTTAAGGAAAACTTGGACAACACTGGAAATAGTAATCGATCTAATACTAAAATGGTGATCGCAGTCGATAAAAATACGAAGATTGTTATCGACCCAGATGGAATTTTGAATTGAGAACCAAGATGTCGATCCATTACTAAAGCTTGGAGGATTACCATGCTTAATTGCATAGCAAGTTGAACTGATAAAAATATTCCACTAGACCACAATGGGAAAATTTTAATAAGGCTTTTCAGATCCTCCACTTGTTGCAATGAGCATAATCTCCATGCTTTCGCAATTGAGCCATCTGATTTAGTGTCTCCTTCTGTTATCACTGCTGCACGGTTCAAAAACTTGAATAATCTTGTAGGTGTTTTTGCTCCATCCTCATGTGAATCCGGGTCTTGATAATAATTTTCATCTTTGTGTGAGATGGAAACGTTTCTTTTGAGAATAGCTGCAACGATGACTTGACCCAACCTCAAATACGGTGTCCCTTGTGGTTTTAGATGACGATAAAAGAATTTACCACCTAAGAAAATAGCTAGGCCAAGTATGTTTGCGAGGGCGCAAAGTCCGAAACCTAATCCCCAACTCACACTGTCTTCGACATATACGAAGGCTGTAGAACTTACAATAGTGGATACATACATAGTGAAAATGAACCAGTTGAAAAATGTTTCTTTATGTTTTGGTTTATCAAGTTGATTTGCACCCATTGTTCCTATAGTGAAACGTGTGCCTCCAGTTCCTATACAAATAAGAGCTAACCCAATAAATAACACTGTATATTGGGGTGTTGATGGATCTTGGCACGAGCCGCTATTTGGTCCATTTTGACATTTTTGGGGTCGCAATCCATTAAGTGTTGCTGTTAAGACCAGAAGCAGTGTACCCTGCACGTAAAATGAGCACTTAGATAAACAACTTACTTACGGTTAATGTATTCTCATGTTAAGCTTTCTTAAGTATACCCAACTCTCATTATTGAGATCAAAAGTGAAGGTGTTTGACTGAAAAATAAGTACTATGGAAATTTGGAATCATATATACAAGTGATACAAATAAGAACGGACTAAAAAAAGGAATACCAGTAGGGAGATAAGAGAAGAAATCCAGACAACAGGAAAACATCCGAGGAAAGAGTCGGCGATGATTGCTCCGAGAATGGGAAAAAGTGTAATGGTTCCATTTACAAAGTTAAATATCTTAGCAGCAGCGATGCTCTTTATGTTAAATTCTTCAATCAGATAAACAATTAGGTTAGACACTAATCCTCCAGCAGCAAGTGACAATCCAGCCATTGCTCCTGCATCATATTTCGTTAATTGATTTGAGTCTAGCTAGCTAGATGGAAAAGAGTTGTATAACGAGAGAGTTATGGAGAAGAGAGAAGGAGACCTAAAATAAAAGGAAATGTGACATAACCACCATTCTTTGCTTTTCCATCCATAGAGTCATCTGCTGAAACATGCATGGCGTGATCACTGAGCTTGTTAACTCAACCCGTTGAATACACAAGCTATATATTATTGTCTCAATGTCAATAATTCAAAAATATGAATATGACACCCACATAAAATATGCACTACTACACCTAGACCCTACCTCTATAATAAAATGTCAAAGATCTTGATAATTTGGAATAGATGAGTAGTTCCAGGGGTGGCTCTAGAGGGTGCCCCCCATCCCCTACGATGCACTACCACCTAGACCTTACCTATTATAAATAAATGTCATTAATTAAAAAATTAAAAATCTTGATAATTTGGAGTATCTAGAGGGTGCCCCCTTCTTGACTTGGTCTAAATATTAGCTCCCACCTAAGATTAAATTCCAAAAACCTAAATATAAAACTTTTAGCATCAAGGGAGAACATCATCTATTCCTTTTAGTTTCATGGAAGAAAATCTTAGAGGCGCCTTGAGTAGAAAGATGTTGATATGAAGGGACATGATCGATCAGTAACCAAGGATTATAATTCCAAACTCTAGCTGTCAATGATGACTTTTTGTCTGAAGATTAATTTATATTAATATTCCCTTACTCAGTGAACATTTTTAAGTCTACATTACACATCATTCTTCATACTAGTTACTTGCGGAAAATGTTAAAAGGGAGGTTCATCTATTACTGTCATGCTTAAAGAATAGCTGGACGATATAATAATTTTGCAATATTTGGCGTCCATATGACTCTCTTGTCTGGAAATTGCTCTAATGATTTGAAGGACTTCGAATATGCATAAAGTTTTTTAATGAAATTTTACTTGATGTGACTTTTTAATCAATAAAAAAACTTTACCATATTAAATTTGAGTATTTTGACCTAATAATTCTTTATGATTTATTGGTTCAAAAAACCGATTTAAAAACATGATTAACCCAAATATCATCTAAAAATACTTATTTATTCATAAAATTATATTAATATTGATATTGATAATTATACAAAAAGATTTAGATTAACAATTTTTTTTTTAAAAAAGATAGTATCAAAACTCTTTAATTTTTTTATGCTGATTTTTTTCTACTTCAAAGAAGTCGCTAGAAATAGTCATTTTTTTTTATCTTGCAAGGACATTCTATATCAAACTTAAAATAGGGATGAGACCAATCCTACATCAATATTAGAATGGAAATGTGTGATATTTTATCTTGGTGAGATATATCTCATCTCAAGATATGGTGGAACAAATCTCATCAAATACACGATTCAGAAAATATATTAATTTCTGAGATGATACATATTAAATATGTGTATCATATTTAAAAAATATATAGATGCAAAATTTTCATCTTTAGTTATTAAAAGTTTCTCAAGATATTTTTTTCTATTATTTTTTAAATGGAAAAAAGACATTGAAGTCCTCGATATTTTCTTATTGGGACACTTAGATCCTCCAACTTTTTTTTTTTTTTTTGATAGAGCCTAATTTTTAACATGGTTAATTAAATTTAACGGTCAGTGTTGTGACTTTTTTAAAATTCCATGTATACCCTTTATCTTATTAACCATTTAGCAATTATAACTTTTGAACCATTTAATATATATTTTAAGGAATATAATTTAATTTTAGGATTTGTACATTACAAAAAAATAGATTAATTTTTTTGTCTTTTTTTTCATTTTTTTGTCATTATATTCATAATAAAATATTCAATTACAACAATGTTCCAATAATTGATTAAGGAACTCAATACTTTCTACCACATCACATTGACTTTTCTTCTTCTTCTTCTCGTGCTGCATAAGTATTCAAAATATATATCCTCCCTTATTTAAAAAAAAACTATATCTTTGTCTCTAAAAATTGTATCATTTTTTCTACAACCCACACTGTCATTGTATCTATCAAGCATCCTATTAGCTAGTATAATCCATCCTCTATCAAATCCCATACATACAAAACAATCTCATCCTACATACTCATCTGATCTTATATCTTATTAAAATTGAAATATCTCACACATATATTAAAGATCGCAAGATTAATAAAAGTACTATCCTAATATGACATCGAATTGTTCAAATTCATACCAAAATCATGTTCTTGTGATAACATTTTTTTTAACTAATTAAAATATAATACAATATTCAAACAAAACAAAACGTATATTCCGATCATAAGATAACCATGTCCAAAATACATGACAAAAGTAATATCCATAATATGAATTAGTTATCCACCATGTCGAGAAGACGCAACCTCATTCGTTGTGTTGCTAGGTCTTTTACAAGTATAGGACCCAAAATGTCCAGAATTCTAGTTAATGTTCACATTACGACTTTCAACATATACAAATATAATAATGAGTAATCAGATTAATTGTATCCATTAATTCAAAAACAATATTTGGAAATATTTAAAGATATTACAATCAACAATAACGATCAAGGCAAGGATGCAAGACTCTTTAATTGGCTTATACGATCTAGAATGAACGAGTTAATATGGTCAAATATGATCATAGAAAATTTATTTTTCAAATTTTCTTTGAACTCATTAATTAGTAAATTATACTATATTAGTACAGTATTTTACATAAAAATCATAAAAATCATAAAAATCACACCAGATGCTTGCTCTTTCTTGAAAAAAGATAAGGCGTGTCAAAGAGCACAATAAAAGGAAAATGTAAAAGGTATTACCTGTTGTACTATATTGTTATCAACACTCGTGTTAGCTCTTCTCTTCTTCAGATGGCATATAGATATATTATGACCCAATGTCTTGCATAACAAGCATCTATTATGGACTGATCTTTGATCACGACTAGCGCAATTTCCCAACTTATCTAGTTCTCTTAACGTTTGACATGCCCCTTTTCCGTACCATTTCTGTAGGTGGCCATCCAGGTGAATCATCTCCGGACACATAGATTTGTCGGGAACCAAAAAGATCATACCTTTGTATGTAAATCTGGAGGTGCTCTGGTGTGGCCTAGGGTGTGATAAAAAGATGTATAAATTAGATGCAAATAAACACTCTAAGCTGAGCACGGTTCTGCAAGTATACAGATCGTATGCAAGTTTTAATAAATAAGTAAGATTCGTTCCGCAGAAACTACGAAGGTTAGGGGAATCTTATGCAATAATCAATTGCACATTCTAAAAGCTTGAACAAATAAAACGCAGAAAAAGTAAAGACAAATAGATTTTTATTTGGTTTTTCAATTAACTAAATTAAACTAATAAAGTAAAGACAGAAATTTAAATGCAAGAGAAGAAGTAGTATGAGAGTTTAGCTTGAGTAAATAGCATGCAATCCCCACTAGTTTTGCCGTTCTAAACATGTAAGGGTGAATTATGTAGTATTTCAATAATCGGTTCCAATTGCGCTAAGTAGTTTTAAATAGGGGTTACCTGTGTCAATAAGGAGTCCTAAGCAAACTGTTCCGGCAATTGGTAAATAGCAATACACTAAACCATGGTGATTATCTAGTTAGGTTGATTTGTCAGATCTAAACCGTACACTAGACGTTATGTGATAAACATGTAATTAAACACCGTTGTCAATGTTGACCTAATAATTCTATATGGTCGCGATCCACAAGAACACAGAATATAAATCCAAACACATAAACAGAGAATAAAAACAATAATTCAATTTAAAACATAGAATTCCCAAATTAGATAGATGTCAATCAAAACTAGGGTTCATACATATATCCTAAAACTCAAGCTAATAGAAAGTTAGTTCATACTAATGGATGAAAAAGAAAGAAATTACAAATTCAAAGGTTGAAGATGACATTATTGATGAACAGCTCATTCCAGACTTCTTTTCTTGTGTTGTAAGCTTCCTCTTGGCTTAAGGTTTCACCAAGGATGATTTTCTAGTGTTAAGAGGCTGTATTTATAGTGTATAGGTTGACCTAATCGTTTTCTTGAAGGAAAAAGTAAATATTGGGCTCCTAGCCCAACTCAAATTCGTAGCCCAAAAACATAGAGTCAGCCCTGTTTTTGTTTTGGTCCTAACAGCTTCAATACTTATCCTTTTGACGTGAATGAGTAGTCGAAATTCATCGTCTCGGAAAGATCTTCAACTTTGCTCTTGACCGTTTCTCCAGATTCCACACCGATTTTAAGATATAAGCTGATTTGTGGTCGTAGGTGCAGAAATTCAGATTTAAGGCAGCTTTTCTTTTTCCATGTTTTTAGCTTTTACTTCCTAATCTTCAATTTCCATGTTTATCTTCTTTCCTTTAGCTCATTAGAACCAACTTGGACTCTAATTAATTAGCATATATCTCTAAAGTTTCACACTAAATAAATAATTAAACCCAATATGCTCTAAAAATAATAATTAATCAATTCAAGATCCAAAATAGGAAAGTGTACTAAATCATGAGGAAATCGACCTATAAACTAATAAATACGTCTAAAATGATGTCTCAGAAATAGATTTTATTATCACAAATGAGGAGACATCAAGACCCCCAACTCAAAGTTGTATCGTCCCGATACAATAAAAATAAAGAACAGTAGGGTAGTCAAATAAACAAGAAGAAGAAGGCGGAGGAGAATAAGAACATAACATAATGAATGATCCTAGAGCATAGTATCTAAAAAGTATCATGTAGTAATGCTCAAGAAATAATGCACACATATGCTTAATATACACATAATCAACAATCCATAAATTCAAGTCCAGATTAATTTCGCAATGCCAGATGAGAAGATGATAACTTAGTTCATGTTAATGGTTATAGGTTGTTCATAGGTCCTAATATAGCATTCAATGGTCCACTTACCTACTACCTAATAACTCAACTGTTACTCCACCAAGCAGTTAGAAATCCTAAGGTCTTTGGTTATAACTTGGCTTAGGGACGGTGTGGTATATTTGGATAAATGAAAAAGTGAGCTTTTGGCTCTCTCCCCACTAGCCATCAACGAATCTCCCTAGAGCTTGAGTTTTCACTTGAAGATGTTCTCACTCAACCCAATTTATTGATGCTTTTGATGTGCATCCCCAATTAATCCCAGATAAAACCTTTTGTGATGATTTACAAATTCCACTTTGCCAGTCCGAATATATATTCTTTTTCATATCAATTTTTTCTTTTGTATAGCTATGACTCTCTTTTTAATGTTGAGATATCACGCAACTTTTTTTATCTATATATATTCTTTTTCTTTTTATGCCCTTGTTGGCAAACTTAGCTCGTAGCTTCTTTTTCATTCACTATTACCCCGGAAAAGGGTTACAATAATAACATTTTCATCATCGATAAAATCACAATTATAAATTCCCAAACCAAACGTTCCCTAATGATGAAACCCACCACCCCAAACTCATGCTCTAAAAACGACTTGTTTCAGGTTTTGTGATTCGAGTGCGGGTCATATAGATAAGTCCTATAAACTAAGGGGTATGGATTATAATGTGTTTCAATAAAAGTATTTATAAAGGCTCAGAGGGGCTAAGACGGATAAATAATAACAATAATAAAAAAAAAGGGTGAGAAGGTATAAAAGGCTTCAAGTGGCTTCAATATGAAAGAACTGCCTTATTCATTTTTCTAACTACCGGATTTTGTTATTTTTTCACTACTAGTTCGTAGACAAGTGGGTTTTCAACTAATTTCAAACCTCACGTTCTACAAACCAAATAATTCTCCCTAAGTTTCAACGTGAATTTTTAGCATTGCTCATTAACTTTTCTCTCTTTTATTTCCTGTTTTCATACGTGCATGCTAAACAAATTTGTAACATCTTTCAAAAACATACTACTTACTATCATTGACCTAAGTAAATCATGCTCAACAGGTACATTCAAAATATTCTATGCCTTAATTCAACCTAAAAATTTTAAATTTTATGCAAAAACGAAAAGAAGATGAGGACAACGAATCCCCACCCTCAACTCAAAAGTGAGCCGTGTCCCCACGACTCGAAAAAGACTCAAGAAAGAAATAGAATTTTAAATTAAAACTAACTAAACTACTGATGTCTCCCTAATTGTTCTTATTTTCGACCCTTGGGAGACATCATTTTTTGTGTTTATTTAATTAATATGATAGACTTTTGGACTAAATTTGCAATAATCCGGAATTACCTTTTTATTTCTAGCATTTTTTATTTATTAAACTTTTGCGCGTAATATTGGTATTTTTAGTGTAAAGTTTACAGGTTTTATATGCTAGCTAGGAGAGGAATCCGAGGAGAAAGTCAAAGATCGTGAATGAGAGTCAAGACTTGAAGATAAATCCCGAAGATATTATTTTTAGAGCTGAAAATCCATTTTCCAGGCCATAGAGTGCTGATTTCGAGGTGCTTAAGCGATGATTTAGCCGCTGACCTTTGAAGAGAAAACATTCCTTACCGAGTTACGGAACTTTAGCAACTGGAATAAGGTCAATCGGAGTCATAACGCATCGGGAAAAGCCGTCTTAGTGAAGGTGTATCAGCAGTTACGGGATTTTGGGCTTAGAAAGTGGGCTTGGACATTTAATTAATATTCTATTTTCTGGTCCAAGCCCTAGAACGAATTTATGCTTATAAAAGGAGGTCTGGACTTCTATTTTTCACACAATTCACATTCCACAAGATTAAAACACCAGAGAGAAGCAACAGAAGGAAGAAGAAGAAGCTACAAGAGCTGGAGTGGGTCTATAGCTCCGTTCGTAGTCATTCCAATTCCGGAAATTAGGTTCTTTTTATATTTTAATTTGTAAACAATATGAATTCCATTTCTTTTAATTTAGTTTTTAATTTTAATATGAGCTAAGCTTTTCATAGTGCTTGAGAACAAACAATGGGTGAATCCTAATATTATGAAATAGCGAATGTTGAATTTGGGTTTAGATTAAATTAAATTAGATTGGGTTCATTACTCTTTTCGATAATTTGTGATTATTTACTGATTTTAGAGTCGCGAACTAAGATTAGGTATTAGTATCTAAGCTATTCCACATATGTGGCGTGTGGATCATCCTGACGGAGGGCTTAGGTATAGAATTAATTATTCAATCTAGGATAAAAGCTATTGATTCTGACGAACTTAGCTAATTCTAGGGCCAATGAGGTAAAACACTTAATCATCCAACGGTGGATCATATTTACCCTGACGGGACCAGTGACACTTTAGGATCGCCTTATAGTCCACCCTGACGGGGGTATAAGGAATTTAGAATCCCGACCATTGTAATAGACCAATTTAGCCCTTAAACAACATAAGTTAGGAAGTAAGATTAGGAGGATCCTTGCGTTCTCAAGTACTACATCTCATATTGCGTTTTCATTCATTTTACTTGCGTCTTAGCTTTTACTTGCATTTATAATTTGTCTTTCATCTAGTAGTTTTAATAAACAAAACCAAACAAACATTTTAATATCTTTTACTTTCATAAGTGCATCAATCACTACTTGCTAAACATTGTGATCAACCATCCGTCCTTGGAACGAATCTGTATTATCATACATACTACTTGGGACAACCGTACACTTGCGGTTGTGGTTCGGTTAGCATTTGCATTTATTTTTAGAACACACAAAGGACCACCAAGTTTTTGGCGCCGCTGCCGGGGACGGTAGCGTGTGACCACGGTGTTTATCCTTAGTGATATTGCATTTATTTTATCTTTATCAGTTTTACGCTTTTTGTTTGTTAGATTTTTCAGGTTTTTAGGTTTGGTGTATGCGAAGAAGACTATTCAAGGATCTAGAGCCAACACCTCCGATCCTTAGTAATCCAGAATCATTGATCAGACTTGCGAACAGAAGAAGAAGAGAACGAGTAGCTTTAGAAGTAGAAGAATTAAGGAACAGAATGGAGAATATCACTCTTCAAGGTCAACAGAATAATGGACAAGGCCAGCTAGATGCAAATGGCCAACCTTTAGCTCCAGGCGTTATTCCTCCAGTTCCACCAGTGGTTCCTAATCCTCAAGTTCAGATCGTGATGAATCAAGATCCGTGGTTTACTAATGGTCCTCCAGAAGTTCCATTCCGCGCTCCTGCTATAGGAGTAGGTGCTCCAGATATTAATGTTCCTAGATTCCGTCCAGATTCGGGTATGCTAGCTCAGTTCCAAAACTTTGGAAATTTTCGCGGAAGACCATCGGAAGATCCTCTTAGAGTGGTACAGAAATTCAAACAGATATGTGATTCTTATATCACACAAGGGGTTTCAAGAGAACAGATGTATTTTGCTGCTTTTAAATTCTTTGTCATTGATGGAGCAAGTGAATGGCACGATACGCAAGATCCTACGGAGATTACTAATTGGGACCGATTAGAGATTGCGTTCTTTGACAGGTATTACCCAAGTAACATGAGGTTGGATGCTGAATTAGAATTGACGCATTTCCGTCAAGAATATGAGGAAACTGTGGGTAGGAGTTGGACAAGATTTCAGATGTGTTTGCGTAAAGTTGCCAATCATGGCTTTTCAGAACAACAACAGTTAAAGATCTTTTATAGAGGCCTTGATGGAACTTCGAGAGAGAAATTGGATACACTATGTGGTGCAGGTTTTCTTCAAGTTCAACCCGCTCATGCCAAGATCATTTTAGAGAGAACAGTCAAGAATGAAGTTGGGTGGAGCTCAGTAAGAACACCAGTTAAGGGAGTAAATAATGTTGACATGGAAGAGAAATTTGCTACGCTTGAGAATAAGATTCAGAATACTATAGAGCAACAGTTGAAGCAGCTTACTTTATCTGTAAAAGAAGGTTTTTCGAGTAAGAAGGTAGATGTGCATGCTGCACAAGAGGTTTATATGTGTTCAATTTGTAAGGTAGATGATCATGATGAGGAAAGTTGTCCGAATAACCAAGAATCAGTGAACTTTATGTCCAATAGAGGTAATTTCAATTCAAGTGGTAATGGATATCAGCCTAACAGAAACCATCCTGGGTTTCAATACTCAAATCCCAATGGGGCAGCCAATCCTACTTACGCGTATCAGCCGCGTCCTCAAGGCAACAACTATAATCCAAGACCACACAACAATCATCAAGGAGGACAGAATCAAAACAATTATGTACAAAGACAAGCTCCTCAGAATACCTACGATGAGAATTTAAACCAGAAAGCTTTACCTGCCCATCCACAAGAAGGAGTAGTTACCCTTCAGAAAACCGTTGAAAATTTGATTGCTCTTCAAACACAAGCTTTGGAACGTCAAAACGCAGCTGAAGCGAATATGAAGATTTTCCAGAATCAGCTAAGCCAAATTAATAAACAGCTGAATCAGCGTCCACAAGGGCAACTTCCTAGCGATACGGAAAATCCAACACAACGTGAAGATTGCAAGGCTGTTACGTTGAGAAGTGGTAAGAACCTCCCTCCACCTCCTTTTCCCGTTATGAAAGAGAAAGAAGTTCCAAGAAAAGATAAGGAAGTGGGTGAGAAAGAGAAAGAAAATGAGAAAGATAGTAAGGTTGAAGAAATAGAAAGACCAAGAGAAGTTCCGAAAAAGAGAGATGAAATTGTAAGCAATCGCCCTCCACCACCGTTTCCATCGCGAGTTCAGAAAAAGGGTGATATGGCTGATTTTCAGAAGTTCTTTAATAGAGTAAAGGGTTTGAGTATTAATATTCCGTTACTTGAGGCGATTCGAGATATTCCTAAGTATACGAAATTTTTGAAGAGGGCCCTCACTAACAAAAGGCCCTACTGTGATAATGAGATGATTGGCCTTCCTGAAGAATGTAGTGCGATTTGCCAGAGTAAATTACCTCCGAAGTTAGTTGATCCGGGGAGTTTCACGATTCCGATATCAATTGGAGAAGAATGGAAAGGAAAGGCGTTATGTGACTTGGGGGCGAGCATCAATTTGATGCCCAAGTCAATCTTTGATAAGCTTAAAATTGGAAACGCAAGACCTACCTCTATGGTCTTGCAAATGGCGGACAGGTCTCTTGCTCATCCTGAAGGCCGCATTGAGGATGTCCTTGTTAAGGCAGGTACACTTATATTTCCTGTTGATTTCGTAATACTGGAATACAATGCAGATAGAAATGTCCCCATCATTTTGGGTAGACCATTCCTAGCTACAGGGAGAACATTGATCGATGTAGAAAAGGGCGAATTGACAATGAGGATACAAGATGAGGAAGTAAAATTCAATGTATTTCGAGCTATGAAATTCCCAGATTCTCAGGAAGATTGCTTCAGAATGGACGTGGTAGAGCAAGCATCGCAAGAGGTATTTAATTGCTTAAATTTTGATGATATCTTGCAGGCTGCTTTGACATTAGATTCACCTGAGATGATGGAGGAGCTTACCGAAACAGTGGCAGCTCTCAATTCTGAAAATCTGAAATATAGGCGTCTTGCCTATGTACCTGTGAGAGAACCGGGGGAGATTATTCCTAAAAAGAAGCCTTCAACTGAATCTCCTCCGGAGTTGGAAGAAAAACCATTGCCAGCACACTTGAGGTATGCTTATTTGGGTACTAATGAAACTCTACCTGTTATTGTTTCAGCTAATTTAACAGGTCCTCAAGAAGATAAATTGTTGCGTGTGTTAAGAGCCAACAAAGAAGCAATAGGTTGGACAATTGCTGACATCAAAGGCATTAGTCCATCCTATTGTCAACACAAAATCATACTTGAAGATGTTAACGCACGCTCAATTGAAGGTCAAAGGAGATTGATGCCTGTGATGAAGGATGTGGTAAAGAAAGAGGTGATCAAGCTTTTAGATGCGGGGATTATCTATCCCATTTCGAGTAGTGAATGGGTGAGCCCAGTTCAGTGCGTACCGAAGAAGGGAGGAATAACAACAATTCTTAACGATAAAAATGAGGCGATTCCTTCAAGAACGGTAGTAGGTTGGAGAGTTTGCATGGATTACAGAAAGCTGAACAAGGCCACCAGAAAAGATCATTTCCCTTTACCCTTCATCGATCAGATGTTAGATAAATTAGCCGGAAGAGAATACTACTGTTTCTTGGATGGTTACTCCGGGTACAATCAGATTTACGTGGCTCCAGAAGATCAACATAAGACTACTTTTACATGCCCTTTTGGCACTTTTGCATATCGCAGAATGCCATTTGGGTTGTGTAATGCTCCCGCTACCTTTCAGAGATGCATGATGGCCATCTTCTGGGATATGATTGATAATTTCCTAGAAGTGTTTATGGACGATTTCTCCGTGTTTGGTGATGATTTTGATAAGTGTTTGGATAACTTGGAGAAAGTGTTGGTTAGATGCAAAGAATCAGACTTGGTGTTAAACTGGGAGAAGTGTCATTTCATGGTTCGTGAAGGTATTGTTATGGGTCATAAAGTTTCGAGTGCTGGATTAGAGGTTGATAGAGCAAAGATAGAGGTAATTAAAACTCTTCCCCCACCTGTTTCTGTTAAAGGGGTAAGGAGTTTTCTTGGCCATGCTGGCTTTTATAGGCGTTTTATTAAGGATTTTTCTAAGATTGCTAAACCGTTATGCAACTTACTCGAAAAGGATTGCAAATTCCTTTTTGATGAAGCTTGCTTAGCGGCCTTCAAAGCAATCAAAGAAAAGCTTATTTCTGCTCCTATAGTGTTACCTCCAGATTGGAATTTACCGTTTGAGGTTATGTGTGATGCGAGTGATTTGTGTATGGGAGCTGTATTAGGACAGAGGAAAGAGAAAGTTTTTCATTCTATTTACTATGCTAGTAAAACTTTTAGTGGTGCTCAGATTAATTACACAGTTACAGAAAAAGAGTTACTAGCAGTTGTATATTCGTTTGATAAATTTCGCTCTTATCTTCTTGGAGCGAAAGTTGTTGTTTATACAGATCATTCCGCGATCAGATTTCTTATGGAGAAGAAAGATGCAAAACCCAGGTTAATCAGATGGGTGTTATTGCTTCAAGAGTTCGATTTAGAGATCAAAGATAGAAAGGGTTGTGAGAATCGGGTTGCAGATCATCTATCGCGTTTAGAGGGTTCAGAGATGAATAGTGGTACTGAAGCAGTTAGAGAAGAGTTTCCTGATGAGAGTTTATTCGTTGTTCGAGATTATGAAGCTCCGTGGTATGCAGATATTGCGAATTTAGTGGTGAGTGGTGTTTTTCCCGAAGGTTCTACTTATCAAGAAAGAAAGAGGTTAGCTCATCGTGCTAGACAGTTCTTTTGGGAGGATCCGTTCCTCTATAAAGTTTGTGCTGACCAAATGATACGAAGATGTGTAGCAAGGGAAGAGACTCAAGCCATTATAAATGGATGCCATGATTCATTATACGGAGGACATTTCAAAGGAGACAGAACTGCTGCAAAGGTATTTCAATCAGGTTTTTACTGGCCTTCTCTCATAAAAGATTGTCATGAATATGTTAAGAAATGTACGAGATGCCAGTTTACCGGAAACATATCTAAGAGGGATGAGATGCCGCGTAATAATGTGTTAGAGGTTGAGATATTCGATGTTTGGGGTATAGACTTTATGGGTCCTTTCGTTCCTTCAAATGGTAACCTCTATATCTTATTAGCTGTTTATTATGTGTCTAAGTGGGTAGAAGCGGTGGCTTTACCTACCAATGATTCACGAGTGGTGATCAAGTTCTTGAAATCACATATTTTCACTAGACATGGCACACCAAGAGTGATTATTAGCGATGGAGGATCTCATTTCGTTAATAAATATCTGAAGAATGTTCTAGAGAAATATGGAGTTAGACACCGTGTATCTACTGCATATCATCCACAATCCAATGGTCAAGCTGAAGTATCGAACCGCGAAGTCAAGTCAATCCTAGAGAAAACCGTTGGTCCTACAAGAAAAGATTGGTCAATGAAGTTAGATGATGCGTTGTGGGCCTATCGTACTGCGTTTAAGACTCCAGTTGGGGCATCTCCCTATCGTATGGTGTATGGTAAGGCTTGTCACTTACCTTTAGAGCTTGAAATGGGTGCTTATTGGGCAATTGCGCAATTGAACTTAGATCCTATCTTAGCCGGAAAGAATCGTATGATGAAGCTTAATGAACTTGACAAATTCCGGCTGCATGCTTTTGAAAATGCCAAACTTTACAAAGAAAACACAAAGAAATGGCATGACAATCGGATTCATAAAAAGAACTTTGAAGTGGGGCAAAGAGTGTTGAAGTATAACTCAAAGTTCAGCAATTATCCGGGTAAGTTACGATCTAAGTGGTCAGGTCCATACATAGTGACCAAAGTTACACCTCATGGGGCGATAGAAATAGAACATCCGCTAGAGAACCGTACCTTTATGGTTAACGGTCACAAACTAAAGATATACCATGGAGGTGAAGATACCAATCGCTCGGAAGATCCACATCCCAGGGAGGTCATGTATCTCCTCGAGACTCCTTAGAAGCGTGAGGTAACCCGTCGAGCTTAACGACGTTAAACAAAAGCCAATTTATTGTATATTAGCTGAGTTTTACATTTTTGCAATTTAGATTAGTTGATTTTCATAATTTTAGTGTTTATTATTAAGAAATGAGGAAGGGTAGTTGTTTTTGATGATTTCAGGGGTAAAAAGGTCATGAGTTTGGGGTCGATTTGGCGAAAACAGGAGAAAAAGAGGATGGATGTCCAGGAGAAACCGGGAACCCGGTTTCGCAAAACCGGGAACCCGGTTTTGGAGCTGGTGCCACCCTCTTCAAACGCAACACTTGGCGTCTTGGTTCACGACACAGCGTCAGAACCGGGTACCCGGATTTTCGAAACCGGGCACCCGGTTTTGGTGCTGTGATTCCTGAAATTTTCTGACCCAGCGTCTTGGTGGCTTGCGTTTTGCTGCGTTTTGGTTCGCGCCATCGACACAAACCGGGAACCCGCATTTGGCAAAACCGGGTACCCGGTTTCGGAGCTGCAAAAGTCCAAAAGTTCTGACCCGGCGTCTTGGAGTCCTGCGTTTTGGCGCGTTTTGACTCGCACCATCGAGAAAATCCGGGAACCCGCATTCCACAGAACCGGGTACCCGGTTTCGGCGAGGAAAATCTCTGACCCAGCGTCTTGGGGTCCAGCGTTTTGGTGCGTTTTCAAAAAAAAAAAAAAAGTCTTTAAGTTAATTTTCCGCGCCGTCACAGCGACGCGGAACCGGGAACCCGGTTTTGAAGCTGTAATGTCGGTTTTTGAGGCCTTAACCTAGTTTTCTTAGCCTCTTTTGCAAGTCTTTACCTAAAACGCACCAATAGCCTCCCACCTCCGAAATTCATCATCCGAAACACTATATATCATCAATTCCTACCCTCTTTCACCACAAAAACATAAAATCAACTCACCCCCTCTCCAAAATAACATCAAATCCTTAGTTTTTCCCAAGATTCTTCTTCATCAAATCCGTAAATAAAACCAAATTCTTTCTTCTCCCATCCAAATTGAACAAGACCCATCTCATATTCACCCTAGTTCTTTAATTCCTAAGCCTCAAAACATCAAAATTCTAAACTTTTTCTCTAAGTTTTTCATTATTTGAAGTTTTGAGTTTGGGGTGAAAAGAGATGACTAACAGAACCGGCGATTTTCGAAGAACTGCTCCTAGAAGAAAGACCACCATTGGTGGTTCACAAGATCAAGCTATTGAGATTCCTGATTCGCGTCCTAAACGAAAAATTGACGAAGTTAAGCTTGATTCTAAAAGAAAAGAAATCACGGGTCACAAGAGAAGATTGATTGATGAGATTGAAAGTGAGAAGGAACCCGAAGAGGAAATTGCGAAGAACATTGAGGAAGAAACTGAACAATAGATTCCGGAAGCACCCGTTCAAAAACCTGCGCGTATGAAGATGTGGGCCCACAAGCCTAAGAGGGTTTACACTTGTTGGAATACTCAGGTTCGTGAAAGAATTGAATTTTTGAAATTTGGTGAGGAGACGAATTTTCCTAAGGGTATTATGAGTAGTGATTACAAGGAATATGCTGTGACATGTGCTAAGTTTGGTTGGAAAGAGTTACAAGAAAGGAAGCTTGAGTTTATTCCTACTTTTGTGCACGAATTTTACGAAGGTTTAGCTACCTCCCGTGATGCCATTGATATCCGCAAAAAGGTAGTTCCTTTCTCTATTGAACGTATTTGGAAATCATTGAAACTACCCAACTTTTCTGGAACATGCCCCTTCCAAGAAAATCTTAATGACCCTTCTTTTGATTTTGAATCCCTTTGGGGGACCGTGCTTGTTAATGGGACTAGCCCAATTCCTGAAGGTGAAAGGTATCCTGGACAGTTTTACAGCAGTAGTTTGACACCACGTGCTAAGGTTTGGTCTCGTTTCGTAATACCCACTTTCTTTGGTATTAAACACACTTCCGAGTTGAAAAAAGAGCACATATTTTTTATTAAGTGTATTTTGGAGGAGAAACCATTTGATGTTGCTAAGATCATTTATGATACAATCATGGAGTTCGCGAAATCACCAATGAAACAACAAAATCTGAAGTTTCCTTGTACTATTACTCAGCTATGTCTAGACGCAAAGATTCTGCGTAAGGACGCAGATATTGATACTGTTTCAGTTGGTGTGAGTATAGCTTTGAGCACAATCAAGAACATCCATGAAAAAGCAACGCGAACTACAAGAAGTCCGAGAACTCCTCAATCAAAGAAAGTGAATACTGTACGTGAGTTGGAAGCGAAGATTCAGGTGTTGGAAGAGAATCAGGAGAAGATGATTGCTACCTTGGGAAACGTTACCAAAGAATTGGACCTGCTTCGAAATTTAATCCTAGGCGTAAATACACTTCAAAACGCGATTTATGATGCTGTTACGCGAGATAAAGGTCCAGAACGCAACACCGATAACCAGCCTCGCGCTGGTTAAGATACGTTTTCTAAACTTTCCTCTTAGTGTAGATTAGTTTACATGCTTTATTGAGTTTTTTCGAGTCGTGGGGACACGACTCATTTTTGAGTTTGGGGTGTGGTTTGTTGCCTCATCCCAATTTTTTATGTGTTATTTGCTTTACTTGCTTTCAATAAAAGAATTTTTGGAGTTGCGTTTGACTGTAGAAATTTTTAAATATCCCTTTAAGCATACTCTTGATAAATCTATGATAGTAAATAGTGGACTTTAGGGATTGATATAAAACGCACTTACAATTGCATGCGAACATAGGTAATTGATAGGAAAAATTAATGAACAATGCAAATGAAGTAAGCTTGTACTTAAGGAATATGTTTGGTGTGTAGAACGTGAAATCCTAATTAGTAGAGAACCCACCTAGATATGAACTAAAGACAAGCTATGTACTTAGGAAAATGATAGGGGCAGTTCTTTGTTAGCCATTTGTGCCTTTTTAGCCTTCTATCCCTTGTATTAATTATTATCCGTCTTAGCCCACTTTGAGCCTTTAGCCTTTTCTTTGTAGCCACGATATAAGCCATTATCCCTTAGAGTATTAGGCATGACCATATGACCCGCACTTGAATCACAATCCTGAGACATGTCTCGAGCTTGAGTTTGGGGTGGTGGGACCATATATGGGGAATTTAATGGGTTGGGATTGATGTGCTTTGTATTGTAGCACAATTGCAGATGATATATACTTGTAACCTTTTGCCGGGAATGAAGAAAAAATGAAAAAGAAAGAAAAAAATGAAAAAAGTTGAAAATCCATACAGTAGGAACCCGGTTTGCTTCTGTACAAGAAAAAAAAGAAAAAAAAAGAGAAAAGAAAAGAAAAAGAAAAATATGAATGAATAAAACATCCGGCAAAGTGGAATTTTTCTGAAAATCATCTTATTTATAGTGGGTAGACATGGGACGCTAAATTGTTGCGTATATGGGTGAGTGAGAACATCTTTTTGAGCGTTAACTCAAGCTCGAGGACACTGTTGATGGTAAGTGAGGAGAGAGCCAAAAGCTCACTTTAAATTTACCAAATATACATCCACACCCGTCCTTAAGCCAATATTATAACCGTAAAGACCTCGTGATTCCTAAGTGCGTAGTGAATTTATGATTCTGTTGATAGGGATTACACTAGGTGGAACGTTCAAAGCGAGGTAGGATTAATGACCACCCTATAGCCATCATACAGAGATGAGTACAAGTGTAACCTTCAAGCATTGCGACTTTAATTTTATGATTGAGATTATTTAGGTTTGATGTTGCATGATTAGTGTATGTGTATATTAGTTTCTAGAGTTTGCTATATGAGATTTATTGTGAGAATTGCTTTAGGGTTTATTTGCTAGCTTCTACTTGTTTATACGCTTACTTCTACCCCTTTGTTTTGTTTTACTTTGTCGGGACGACAAAGGTTTGAGTTAGGGGTCTTGATGTCTCCTTAATTGTTCTTATTTTCGACCCTTGGGAGACATTATTTTTGGTGTTTATTTAATTAATATGATAGACTTTTGGACTAAATTTGCAATAATCCGGAATTACCTTTTTATTTCTAGCATTTTTTATTTATTAAACTTTTGCGCGTAATATTGGTACTTTTAGTGTAAAGTTTACAGGTTTTAGATGCTAGCTAGGAGAGGAATCCGAGGAGAAAGTCAAAGATCGTGAATGAGAGTCAAGACTTGAAGATAAATCCCGAAGATATTATTTTTAGAGCTGAAAATCCATTTTCCAGGCCATAGAGTGCTGATTTCGAGGTGCTTAAGCGATGATTTAGCCGCTGACCTTTGAAGAGAAAACATTCCTTACCGAGTTACGGAACTTTAGCAACTGGAATAAGGTCAATCGGAGTCATAACGCATCGGGAAAAGCCGTCTTAGTGAAGGTGTATCAGCAGTTACGGGATTTTGGGCTTAGAAAGTGGGCTTGGACATTTAATTAATATTCTATTTTCTGGTCCAAGCCCTAGAACGAATTCATGCTTATAAAAGGAGGTCTGGACTTCTATTTTTCACACAATTCACATTCCACAAGATTAAAACACCAGAGAGAAGCAACAGAAGGAAGAAGAAGAAGCTACAAGAGCTGGAGTGGGTCTATAGCTCCGTTCGTAGTCATTCCAATTCCGGAAATTAGGTTCTTTTTATATTTTAATTTTGTAAACAATATGAATTCCATTTCTTTTAATTTAGTTTTTAATTTTAATATGAGCTAAGCTTTTCATAGTGCTTGAGAACAAACAATGGGTGAATCCTAATTTTATGAAATAACGAATGTTGAATTTGGGTTTAGATTAAATTAAATTAGATTGGGTTCATTACTCTTTTCGATAATTTGTGATTATTTACTGATTTTAGAGTCGCGAACTAAGATTAGGTATTAGTATCTAAGCTATTCCACATATGTGGCGTGTGGATCATCCTGACGGAGGGCTTAGGTATAGAATTAATTATTCAATCTAGGATAAAAGCTATTGATTCTGACGAACTTAGCTAATTCTAGGGCCAATGAGGTAAAACACTTAATCATCCAACGGTGGATCATATTTACCCTGACGGGACCAGTGACACTTTAGGATCGTCTTATAGTCCACCCTGACGGGGGTATAAGGAATTTAGAATCCCGACCATTGTAATAGACCAATTTAGCCCTTAAACAACATAAGTTAGGAAGTAAGATTAGGAGGATCCTTGCGTTCTCAAGTACTACATCTCATATTGCGTTTTCATTCATTTTACTTGCGTCTTAGCTTTTACTTGCATTTATAATTTGTCTTTCATCTAGTAGTTTTAATAAACAAAACCAAACAAACATTTTAATATCTTTTACTTTCATAAGTGCATCAATCACTAGTTGCTAAACATTGTGATCAACCATCCGTCCTTGGAACGAATCTGTATTATCATACATACTACTTGGGACAACCGTACACTTGCGGTTGTGGTTCGGTTAGCATTTGCATTTATTTTTAGAACACACAAAGGACCACCAACTACCTAATGCATACAAGCTATTAAGAAAAAGAATCAGAGTGGCGTACCCGGCTGGCCATAGAGATCCATCATGTCCTCCTCCTCCGAAGAAGATGGAGAAGAATAATTATCAATATCCCTTTCCATGGTTATGTCTTCCAGCTGTGAATTAATCTGAGTAATTTCCACCCAAAGTTCTCTGTTTTCTTCTTGTAAACGTTCAACTTCATGTTGTAATTTAAGAGCCCGTGGGGAATATCAGAATCATCCTTAGAGGAAGACGTAGAAGAACCTTGATCATGAATCTTCTTCTTTTCATAGGCCTTGCTGGTACAGACATTCTAGCAGTTGATTTCTTTGGTTGTGGTTGTCCTGGTGCCTTTTCTTTTGATTCTTCAGTAGCCTCATCAAGGTTGATAGGCTTTTCAATGGTGGCTCCAGGAAATTTCTTATTCTTCCCAAGGATGGTGCACTTCCTCTTGTATTCCATATCATCAGATCTATTAGTCATGTTTGATTTACCTACAACTCAAGTTATACCAAGGATGAATTAAAATTTTATGAGAAATTGGTGTAGCTTGAGGTTGTTGCTTGGAATTTATGAAAGAGAAAGGTTTCTTGTTGAATCTTGAAAGAAATCTTGAAAGCTTGATGTTCTTGATGGTGTTTAATGGTGTAGTGTGATGAATTTGATGAAGAAATTATGTTTTATGGAGGATGGAGGAGAGAATTATTGATGTTGTTGTGTTAATTGTGGAGGTTTGAACAAGCTACAAGGTTTATTTATAGTATTTGGGTCTGAAAATTTCGTGTAGAGGAGGCTCGGTTTGATTCTGATAAGGTAAGAGTTTGAATAGGAATAAAAAATTTCAAAACCGACATAGCGCGGTATACCGGACATATGGCGTGGTATACCGGACCATGCGTCTTCCAATTTTTCACTCCTCGTCAATAAACCCGAGTCTCCTACCCGTGTTGCTGGTTTTTCCTCTTGCGGTATACCGGACATATGGCGCGTTATACCGGACCTGTGATCCTTCAATTTTCGAACTCTCGGCATAAAACCCGAGTCAGTGTACCCGTGTTACGGGTTTTTCCTGGCGCGGTATACCGGACGTGAGGCGCGGTATACCGGGCTGACCTGCGAATTTTTCCGAGATTTTTCCTTTTGACCCAAAACTCATTTCCTGCACATAACACACTACCTTTCTCTCCTATTAGCTTGTAAACACAATTAAAAATCTACACTAACTTAAAATTATACACTACAAAGCAATAAACTAATCTAAAAAGCAATTAAAAGAAGGGGTGTCTCCCAAGAGCACTTTTGTTTAACGTCTTTGAGTTAGACGTGTACCTCAGGCTAATCGTTTTCTACGAGATGGATTGTCTCCTCTCGCCCAAAGTCCTCACTGTCATGGTATCTTTTCAAACGCTGGCCATTCACCATGAATGTCCTTTGCTCGGTTGGATGTTCAATTTCAATCGCTCCATGAGGTGTGACTTTCGTAACAATGTAAGGTCCTCCCAACGGGATTTAAGCTTTCATGGGTAGTTTGAAAATCGAGAGTTGTATAATAAAACCTTTTGTCCTCTCTAGAAATGCTTTGGACGGAGTCACCTATCATGCCATCTCTTTGTTTTCTCCTTGTAGAAGCGTGAATTTTCATAGGCAAGATAGCGAAACTCCTCCAACTCGTTCAATTGCATCAACCTTTGTTTCCCGGCCAATTATGGGTCTAGATTTAGAGTTTTAATAGCCCAGAAGGCTCGAGCTTCAAGTTCAATAGGTAGATGACACGCTTTTCCGTAGACCATGCGATATGGAGATGCCCCAAGTGGTGTTTTAAATGTTGTTCTGTAAGCCCAGAGAGCATCATCTAGCTTTAATGACCAATCTTTCCTCGTTTTATTCACGGTCTTCTCAAGAATAGATTTGATTTCCCGGTTGGAAACTTCAGCTTGACCGTTAGTTTGTGGGTGATAACCGGTTGAAATGCGGTGTCTCACTCCAAACTTACGAAGGAGGTTTCTTAGTTGAGCATTAATGAAATGGGTACCTTTATCAGTGATTAGAACACGTGGCGTACCATGTCTTGAAAAGATGTTTGTTTTTAAGAATTTAATTACTGTTTGAGCATCGTTCTTTGGTGTTGCCACTGCTTCTACCCATTTTGATACATAATCTACCGCAAGCAAAATATAAAGATTTCCATGGGAGGTGATGAAAGGTCCCATGAAATCTATTCCCCATATATCAAAGATTTTGACTTCTAGAATATTGTTAAGCGGCATCGCATCCCTTTTTTTATATATTACCAGTGAACTGGCATCTTTGACATGACTGGACAAAACGATGACAATCTTTATGTAGGGTAGGCCAATAGAAACCAGATTGAAGAATTTTAGCTGCAGTTCTATCGCCTTTAAAGTGACCTCCATATGGTGAACCATGACAGCTTGCTATAATCCTATCAACTTCGCCTTCATGGACACATCTTCAAACTACTTGGTCACTACAAATTTTCCAGAGGTACGGTTCATCCCAATAGTACTGTTTACCCTGGTGAGATAATCTTTGTCTTTGTTGTGGGTGGATATCCTTGGGGAATACACCACTCATGATGAGGTTGACTAGATCTGCATACCATGGCACAAACGCATCTTTAATAGCAAAAAGTTGTTCATCAGGGAATACCTCTTTAACCAATAATGGTTCCTTGTTCGCATCAGATCCTTCGAGCCTTGATAAATGATCAACAACTTGATTCTCGCATCCCTTTCGGTCTCGAATGTCTATGTCGAACTCTTGAAGCAACAGTACCCATCTAATAAGACGCGGCTTAGCATCCTTTTTCTCCATAAGGTATCTGATAGCTGAATGGTCCGTGTATACTATAGTTTTCTTCCCAATCAGATAGGAACAAAATTTATCAAAAGCATATACTACGGCCAATATCTCTTTCTCTGTTACAGTATAATTCATCTGGGCAGCGTTGAAGGTCTTACTTGCATAATAAATCGTGTGAAATAGCTTGTCTTTCCTCTTCCCTAACACAACACCCATAGCGTGATCACTAGCATCGCACATAAGTTCAAACGGAGCTTTCCAATATGGAGGTATAACAATAGGTGTAGAGATCAGTTTCTCCTTAATCGTAAAAAACGCTTGAAGACATTCGTCAGTAAAGTTAAAAGGAGTATCCTTTTCAAGCAAAGAGAAAAGCGGTTTGGAGATCTTGGAGAATTCTTTAATAAATCTTCGATAAAATCCTGTGTGACCCAAGAAACTTCTCACTCCTTTTACATAAACTGGAGGTGGTAGTGTTTTGATAACTTCAATTTTAGCACGATCAACCTCCATTACTACCTTCAAAACTTTATGTCCCAACACAATTCCCTCTTGAACCATGAAGTGGCATTTTTCCCAGTTAAGCACAAGATCTTTTTCTTTACATCTCACAAGGACTTTCTTACTCAAGCAATCATCAAAACTGTCTCCAAACACCGAAAAATCATCCATAAAAACCTCCAAGTATTTATCAATCATGTCCCAAAATATAGCCATCATGCACCTCTGGAACGTTACAGGTGCATTACATAAAACAAAAGGCATCCTTCTATAAGCAAAGGTGCCAAACGGACAAGTAAAAGTTGTTTTGTGTTGATCAAGGGGATCCACACAAATCTGATTATAACCCGAATATCCGTCAAGGAAACAATAATACTCTCTCCCTGCAAGTTTATCTAGCATCTGATCAATGAATGTAGCGGGAAGTGATCTTTCTTTGTAGCTTTGTTGGGTCTTCGGTAATCCATGCATACTCGCCACCCCACAACTGTTCTTGATGGTATGGATTCACCTTGATCATTAAGGATGGTAGTGATTCCTCCTTTCTTTGGAACACATTGTACCGGACTAACCCAATCACTGCTAGCAATCGGATAGATAATTCCTGCGTCTAATAACTTGATAACTTCCTTCCTCACCACTTCTTTCGTAGCTGGCATGAGTCTTCTTTGTCCCTCTATAGATCGCCCACCTTCGTTCTCAAGAATGATTTTGTGTTTGCAAAGGGACACAATGATTCCCTTGATGTCAGCAATAGTCCATCTGATTGCTTCTTTGTTAGCGCGAAGCACATGAAGTAGCTTCTCCTCTTGAGGACCTGAAAGGTTAGTAGAAATAATAACAGGAAAAGTTTTATTCATACCTAAATATGCATAGCGTAGATGATCCGGAAGGGGTTTTTCTTCGAGAACAGGTGGACATATTATGGATGGTTGCTTTATAGGTTCAATGTCACCTGATTCTCGAAGTAGTTCTCGTATATTTGATCCTAATGCAGCAACTTCTTCAGGGGAAATCTCGTTTTCCTCTTGTGATTCAAGTGCTAAGGCCTTGTCTAGATCATCATCTAAGCTTGCTTCATTGAAGACTTCTTGTGTAATTTTTCCGATGACATCTATTTTGTAACATTCATCTTTCGAATTTGGTAATTTCATATCCTTAAACACATTGAATCGTACTTGTTCGTCTTGCACCCTCATGATCAACTCACCATTCTCAACATCTATTAGTGTACGCCCCGTGGCTAAGAATGGTCTACCCAAGATGATGGGGACATTCTTATCCGCGTCGTAGTCAAGAATAATAAAATCACAAGGAAAAATAAAACTACCAGCTTTAACTATAACATCTTCAATTTTACCTACTGGTCGGGAGAGGGATCGATCCGCCATTTGTAATACCACAGATGTGGGTACTACCTCTCCTATGTTAAGCTTCTCGAACAGGGATCTTGGCATGAGAATGATACTCGCGCCTAAATCACATAATGCTTTCCCGGTCCAACTATCTCCAATGCCAATGGGAATTGTAAAACTTCCGGGATCCTCTAGCTTCGGTGGTAACTTGTTTTGACATATAGCACTACACTCCACATGCAATCCAATTGTTTCCCCATTTTCTATACTTCGCTTGTTAGAGAGAATTTCCTTCATGAATTTTAGATATTTCGGTATTCTCGTGAGAGCTTCTACAAACGACATATTAATCTCTAACTTGCTCACCATGTCAACGAACTTCTTGAATTCCAGGTCATTGTCCTTTTTCTGGACACGTGAAGGGTATGGTGGTGGAGGGCGTGTATTAAGTTCCACTGAATTTTTTGTTTTTTCAGGTGTCTTGGCTTGGACACTCTTTGGTTCAACTACCTCTTCTACTGTATCTTCTATTGTTTCTTCTCCCCCCTTTTTTGGAATAGGGATTAGTTCTGGTTCTGGTCTTGGTGGAGGTAGTTGGTTTCCACTTCGCAATTCAACTGCATGACAAGTATCATCTCTAGGAGCAATAGTATCACTTGGGAGTTGCCCTTTTGGCCTATTTTGTAATGTACTTGCCATGTGTGATAGAGTATGCTCGAGTTTCTTGATTACCTTTTGCTGGGCTTGAATTTTCTCTTGGCTACGACTTATATTGTTTTCAATTGCTTGCATCAATTTAGCCATACTCGAATTCAAGCTCAAGGTTTGTTCTTTCTTTGCTAGTTGCATTGATTGTTTTGGTGGTTCTTGATAAGCTTTTTCAACAATGGGCACCTTTTTATGAATAGGTTGTGGTGGATAGTAAGGTTGAGGTTTGGGTTGATGATAAGTCTCTTGATTTCTGACCCAAATTCTTTGTTGTGGAGGTTGTTGATAATTAGCGTAGCTTTCTTGTGGATAACCATTAGAATAATAGTTATCGTGATGATATGTAATGGCAGCTGAGGCTGGATTATTCGTACACCTTTCCCACACATGATTTCTTGATCCACAACCAGGACACGAAGGTATTGTGTGTACTAAATTTACCTAAGCAATTGTTCGAGCTTGTTCTTGCAGTTCTTCGAGTTGCTAGCTCAATTCTTTAAGCTTCAGAGATTCTGAAGTGTCTTCTTTTTCTGGTTCCCTTGGCCAACTTCTCTCGTTCTCAAGAATTCTCTCCATATAAATTTCGACTTCTTCAGGATCTAGTAACACAAAACCTTTGTTTCCTAACGAATTTGCTTTTGCCCTTGACTTGCTATTAAGTCCTCCATAGAACAAGGTTAAATATTATTCCGGCGATGATTTATGGTATGGGCATCTCGCCTTCGTTTCATTAAATCGTAACCATGCTTCAAACAAACTTTCTCTGTCTTACTGTATGAATTGTTCTAGCTCCAACATATCTTTTAATCGTCTACTAACCGGATAGAATTGGTCTAGGAATCTTGATTGAAGCTTATCCCAATCTGGAATGACATGAGGATATTGGGTATCGTACCAATTGCTTGCACCTCCGGTCAAGAAGAACTGGAACATCACGTAATACACCTGCTCCCTAGTAACTCCTCTTACGATATAAGCATCACAAATTTGCATGAATTTCTGAATATATCGGATCGGATCTTGTTGTACAGCACCGCTAAACAGTCCATGAGTTGCAAATTGTGTTAACATCCCTGGATCTGGCCTAAATTTAACGGCTTGGATTTCTGGAGCGCGAATTCCGCGTGGTTGCACTCTAAACGTGACGGGTAATTCAAGTCTCCTTGGATTCTCCATCTGTAACTATAAAAACTAAAAAGACAAAAGCATAAAACAGAACAAACTGAAATAAAAGCACACGATATATGCACAAGGACTAACAATGTAGTCCCCGCTAGCGGCGCCAAAAACTTGGTGTGGCCTAGGGTGTGATAAAAAGATGTATAAATTAGATGCATATAAACACCCTAAGCTGAGCACGGTTCTGCAAGTATACAGATCGTATGCAAGTTTTAATAAATAAGTAACCGCAGAGACTACGAAGGTTAGAGGAATCTTATGCAATAATCAAGTGCAAATACTAAAAGCTAGAACATATAAAACGAAGAAAAAGTAAAGACAAATAGATTTTTATTTGGTTTTTCAATTAACTAAATTAAACTAATAAAGTAAAGACAGAAATTTAAATGCAAGAGAAGAAGTAGTATGAGAGTTTAGCTTGAGTAAATAGCATGCAATCCCCACTAGTTTTGCCGTTCTAAACATGTAAGGGTGAATTATGTAGTATTTCAATAATCGGTTCCAATTGCGCTAGGTAGTTTTAAATAGGGTTTACCTGTGTCAATAAGGAGTCCTAGGCAAACTGTTCTTGCAATTGGTAAATAGCAATACACTAAACCATGGTGATTATCTAGTTAGGTTGATTTGTCATATCTAAACTGTACACTAGACGTTATGTGCTAAACATGTAATTAAACACCGTTGTCAATGTTGACCTATCTACTAGATGGTAATTCTATATGGTCGCGATCCACAAGAAAACATAATATAAATCCAAACACATAAACAGAGAATAAAAACAATAATTCAATTTAAAACATAGAATTCACAAATTAGATAGATGTCAATCAAAACTAGGGTTCATACATATATGCTAAAACTCAAGCTAATAAAAATTTAGTTCATACTAATGGAATAAAAGAAAGAAATTACAAATTCAAAGGTTGAAGATGACATTATTAATGAATAGCTCATTCCAGACTTCTTTTCTTGTGTTGTAAGCTTCCTCTTGGCTTAAGGTTTCACCAAGGATGATTATCTAGTGTTAAGAGGCTGTATTTATAGTGTATATGTTGACCTATTCGTTTTCTTGAAGGAAAAGGTAAATATGGGGCTCCTAGCCCAACTCAAATTCGTAGCCCAAAAACATAGAATCAGCCCCATTTTTGTTTTGGTCCTAACAGCTTCAATACTTATCCGTTTGACGCGAATGAGTAGTCGAAATTCATCGTCCCGGAAAGATCTTCAACTTGACTGTTGACCGTTTCTCCATATTCCACACCAATTTTAAGATATAAGCTGATTTGTGTTCGTAGGTGCAGAAATTCAGATTTAAGGCAGCTTTTCCTTTTCCATGTTTTTAGCTTTTACTTCCTTATCTTCAATTTCCATGTTTATCTTCTTTCCTTTAGCTCTTTGAACCAACTTAGACTCTAATTAATTACCATATATCTCTAAAGCTTCACACTAAATAAATAATTAAACCCAATATGCTCTAAAAATAATAATTAATCAAATCAAGATCCAAAATAGGAAAGTGTACTAAATCATGAGAAAATCGACCTATAAACTAATAAATACGCCTAAAATAATGTCTCAGAAATAGATTTTATTATCACAAATGACGAGACATCATGCTCGTCTAGTTGTTCTCGTTGTTTGGATACACGCCTTCAAAATATACAAGGTGATCCAGCCATTCTCCGTCAATTGATGTATAAATATCAGTTGTAAGATCTATATATCTATACCCATTTGAATCCAAATTAGGCATGTTAATATATTCCTCGTTATACCAAATATTCACATGAAACAACATTAAAGTGTAATAAGAAAAAAATTAGTGAACACAAACATGAAAAAAAACTATTTATGAACATTTTTAAAACCAATTCTTGTATTTTTTTTTGCTTATTTCATTATGTTAAAACCTATGCAAGCAAATTAATATAGAACCTTATCTTTCATATGCAAACAAATCAAAACACGTTTTAGAATGATTGAAAATCCAGACATATTCAGTAATAAGTTCATAAACTAAGCATAAAAGAAAATAAGGAGAATCCAACAATTTTTTAACCCTTTGACTATCACACAAACATACAAGGAGAATCCAATCAATTTTTCACTTAAAATCTAATTTTTTGAATGACTAATACATTCCTAACCGGATAGATAGAACAAAAAACTAATTCTATATAACATTTACAAAAAATTAAATGCTAAACAAACACATCAACATATTTAGAAAACTTTAAGTATAATGTAACCCATTATAATATCAAACAATTCTTTTTAACAACAAATTTTTTATAATATTTAACAAAAAAATATATTTTAGATAAACACATTATAATATTTGGAAAAAAAACTCCTATACTATTGAACAAAACTATCAAATAATAAACTTGTTACAATATTAATAAATATTTATTCGATTAACATAGAAAAATTAACTTAATTAAACACTATACTTACTGGTCGCTCCTAGAGTGTGATATAATTCAACACAAAAGAAGAGGAGTAACTAACCGCAAGTGTACGGGTTGTTCCAAGTAATAGATAAGTAAAAACGGGATTTCGTCTCCACCGGGATTACTCGGTTATGACTAAGTGTTTAATACGAAAAGTAGAAATAATCGCGAGAATAATAAAAATATATGTTTATTTGGTTTACGGATTTAATAGACTAAATGCAAGAATTAAGATATAACTAATACTTTAAGCTAAGAGAAAAACTACATTAACTACTAAAAGGTTACGTAGGAATAAGAGATAGCTTGAGTCTTGCTCGGGAATCACCTAAGTTAATTAATCTAACATTCTTGTTTAACGGTAAAATTGACCTTTTATATTAGTCAGGATTCCGAAGTCTTCCTGAATCCCATCAGGGTAGACAGGGAGTTATTCTACGGTATAAATGACCTCGTTAGAGTAAAACTAAGATACTTTCAACTTTTTAACTACATAAACCCATATGACTACGTGGCTAGTCAAGACCATCAAGTTCAATAACACACACCACACGCCTATACTCTAGTTATGTACGCAAACCCGACTTCTGGACGATTGTCTTTCTACGAATAGCCTAAGATACTAAGTGGCTAGAATAATAATAGTAAACAAAGCATAAAAGTATAGTCAATATAATTGGGTTCGACTTTAAATTAAATTGAACACAATCCCAAATTCAAAAGACGTAGATTAATAACTGGGATTCATCCCTTTATGTAATTCTTAAGATTAAAATGTTTAGCTCATAATTAAAGAAATAAAACTAAAGTAACTATGAGAGAGTCCATCGAACCAAGAAGAAACATGGATGAGTCCGCAACACATACAAAACCTTGAGATAGGAGAAAAGAAGTAAGAAGTTGATACCACACCCGAGGAGCCTGCTTCAATCCATAAAGAGAACGTTGAAGTTTACATACATAAGTTGGATTATCCTTATCTACAAACCCAGTAGGCTGATGCATATATACATCATCATGAAGAACACCATGAAGAAAGGAATTAGAGACATCCAATTGTCTTATAATCCAACCATTACTAACTGCAAGAGACAAAATAAGACGTATGGTTTGATGTTTAATAACGAGACTAAATGTTTCCGTGTAATCTAAACTAAACTCTTGCAAAAAACCACGTGCAACTAAGCATACTTTATAGCGAGTAATATCTCCATTCACACGGAGTTTAATTTTGAAAATCCATTTACAGGTAATCGGAACACATCCAAGAGGAGGAGGAACCAATACCCATGTGCGTTGACTAATTAAAATATTATATTCATTAGTCATTGCAGATTGCCAACAAGGGTGTTTTTATAAGACAGACAACAAGGTTAACTGACACTTATATGAGGGTCGTAGAGAACTAGTTTTAAACCTAGTGACCATATGATGAGTAGATGATGTAAATGTTGTAGGATTGGTTTGAACAGGAGGAGAAAGAGGTAAAGTAGAAGCAATCTCAACCAGAGAAACAAAAGGTTGAGCAGTAGAAGTAGGATTTATTTGAGAAGCAAATATATCAATATATGTAGAGGATTGAACAAGAGAATGATCCCCCTCATAAGACACAGAAGAATATTTATAAGGAAAAGAAGATTAATGAAAGACAACATGTCGTGACACAAAAACTCTTTTGGTTTGTATCAAAAAACATTTGTACCCTTAAGATAAGGAAATATAACCCAAAAATAAACAAGGAATGGATCTAAGAGAAAGATTATTTATTGTATAAGGCCTCAGCCAGGGATAACAAAGACACCCAAACATTGAGGTGAGAATATGAATGTAAAACTTGATATAACATCTGGTGGGTCCTGGTGTGTTATAAAATAAAGTGCAAAAATAAAGGAACCACTTAACCGCAAGTGTACGGTTGTCCCAAGTAATATATGATAATCAAGTTCGTTCTCAGGGACGGATTAGGTTCAACTCCAGTATTAATCAGATAGCAAGAATAATTGTTTAACAGAAAAGTAAATAATAAGATTTTTGTATGGTTTTTCTAATAACTAAATACGCAAATAAATAAAGACTAAATAACAGAAAAGAAATAAAATAAAAGGACTAACTTCAGAGATGAGATATACTTTAGTCTCGCAAAGAATCCTCCTAACTAATATAATCTATGTTATGTTTAAGGGTAGAATTGGTATTAGTATACTAGTCGGGACTATAATATCACCTAGCACCCTGTCGGGTGGACCTAGAAGCTATCCTAAAGTACTATAAACACCTGTATGGTCGAATATGCCCCTTCGGATGATAAGAATTTACCTCTTTGGCTATGTAACTAGTTAAGCCTGTCGGTCAATAACGGACATTACACGGGTATTACCTAGATCTGTATTCAAACCCCCCTGTCGGATGATCACTTCGCCACTAAAGTGAATAGCCCAAATACTAAAATCTATTTCTAGTTGTACGGAAATGAAATAGTGATTAAGAACAAAGTAATATCCAGTATCTAAGACCTAATTCAATTTAAATCATAGCAATCCCAAATTCAAAACAAAGATTAAATTAATTAGGGTTCATCCCTTTAATGCGATTCTCAAGTATATAAAAGTTTAGCTCATAGCAATATTAAAGACTGAAACTAAATAGAAAGACATCATATTTAATTACAGAAAAGAAATATATAACCTAAGGATTAGATGACTGTTGATGGAAGAACAGAATTCCTCCAGCTCTAGCTCCTCCTTTGCCTTCTTGCTCTGAAGTGGTTGACTCTCTCTCTCTCTAAGGATGTTATAAATTGAATGAATTGTGAGAGGTTATTGTGACTCTCTCTCTAAGGATTTTATGAATTGAAAGTTTAATGAGAGGTTATTGTGACTCTCTCTCTAAGGATTTTATGAATTGAAAGTTTAATGAGAGGTACTTGTTTATGAGGTCTAAGGGGTGTATTTATAGGTGCTGGAAGACCCTAGGTCGAATTTGCTTGGAGTGGAAGACAAGTCAAAGACTCTTAAATTCGTAGCTCTAAATTCTAGGAAAGGTAAGATTTGCTGTTGATTTGATTTGGTCATATCTTTTTCAATACTTATCCGTTTGAGAAGTTCTAATATATGAAACTGCTTGTCTTGGAAAGCTCATTCTATTGGTGCAGACCATTCGTCCAGAATCCTTTCCAATCTTTAATTACGATTTAATCTCTAAAACGTGGCTGGATTTTCAGATTCACAAGGCAGCTTTATCTTTTCCTCCTTTGAATAAATCTTTCCTATATCTTCTTATTTCCATGTAAATCTTCTTTCCTTTCATCTTTATCTTGACTTGGTCTCTAAGTAATTACCATTTATCTTTTAAAGCTTCACATTAAATAAATAATTAAACCGCATATGCTTAAAAAGAATAAATCAATAAATAAAGAAAACGAAATAGGAAAGTGTACTCTAAAAATAGAAACTCGACTCAAAATCATTTCCTAACACTCTAAAATATACTAAGAATTTATTCTCACTTCTTCTCCTTGGATTGGTCTTTCATGAGATTTCGAGAACCAATTAACTTTGCATTAAAAATAGTCAAATTTACGCACAAAAGCTCAGATTCTGCAAATAGTTAATTTCCAAGGGGAGAAAGTGTAATATGATCAATTAAGCCTAAAATTCTATCAAATAAGTCATTTATTCACCTAAAAGGATGTCTCCAATGGGCTAAGAATTAGAACAAATAGGAAGACATCAAGACCCCAAACTCAAAGCTTTGTCGTCCCGACAAAGTAAAATAAAAACAAAGGATCTTTTAGGTGAATGCAGAAGCTAGAATCTAGTAAATAATCCCAAAGAAAAACTTAAAACAAATTTCATATAGTCTAATCTAGGAATTAATATACACCTACACTTATCATGCAAAATCAAATACAAAACAATATCAATTCAAAATTAATTTTACAATGCTAGAAGGTTACGCTTAATACTTATCTCAAGATGGTGGCTATAGGGTGTTCCTCGATCTTTACTTGCATTGAATGCTCCACTTAGAATAATCCCTATTAACTCACTGTGCATCTAGGAATCACGAGTACTTTACGGTTTTAGTATAGGCTGAAGGACGGTATGGTATGTATATTTGGTAAATTTGAAGTGAGCTTTTGGCTCTCTCCTCACTTACCATCAACAAAACTGTCCAAGAGCTTGAGTTTACACTCGAATTACGTTCTCACTCATCCCAATTGACGCGCTTAATTAGCATCCCCAAATTAACCAAATAAGCACTAAGGATGATTCACCTAAAAATTTCCACTTTGCCGGTCCGAATATGTATATTCTTTTTAAATCATTCATTTTTTCTTTTCTTTTCTTATAGCTATGACTCTCTTTATGATGTTGAGATATCATGCTATTTTTTCATAGATATGCCTATTCATAACTTGAGCTCGAAGCTTCTTTTCCATTCACTATTACCCCGGCAAAGGGTTACAATATAATAAACCTGTGAATCATCATCATGTATAGCACAAAGCACAATTTATAAGCTCCAAAAATCCCTACCCAATGTAAATTCCCATATGGTGGACCCACCACCCAAACTCAAGCTCAAGACAAGAAGTCTCAGGATCGTGATTCAAGTGCGGGTCATATGGTCATGCCTAACAATCTAAAGGGATATTGGCTTATAGTGTGGAGACAAAAGAAAGGCTTAAAGGCTAAAAATTTGTCTAAGAAGGATAAAATTAATTCAGGGATAGAAGGCCAAAAAGGATTCAAAGGGCTAACAAAGAACTGCCTCTATCATCTTCCTATTTACACAATTTGTCTCTAGTTCATACCTAAGTGGGTTCTCTACTCATTTAGATCTCACGTTCTACAAACCACCCATTATCCTTAAGCACAAGTTTACTTCTTTTGCATTGTTCATTAATTCTTCCTATCAATTATCTCAAATTTGCATGCAATCAAAGTACAATTTACACTAACTCCTAAAGTCAACTATTTTCTATCATAAATTCACAAAAAACATGCTTGATGGGGGCATTTAAAATACTCTACAGTCAACGCAACCCTTAGATTAATTTTTTTTTAAAACAGTAAAACACATAAAATTGGGATGAGGCCACGAACCCCACCCCAAACTAAAAAATGAGTCGTGTCCCCACGACTCGAAAAAGACTCAAGAAATCAAATAAAAACTTAATAAAACAAATGAGAAAGGGATAGGAAAACGTGTCTGAACCAGCACGAAGCTGGTTTTCATGGTTGCGTGTAAGTTGAGCTCCTTGTGTTGCGTAGGTGGCATGTTGAACATTGCTCACTCCACGTAATATGATTTGCATAAGCTCCAACTCTTTTGTGATTTTTCCTATGGGTTTCAACACCTCTTCATGATTATCCTCCCAAAATTCTTTCAACTACATCTTTGAACACCCAAAAGTTTACTAAGATGTTCTCCAACTTCTTCTTCCTCTCCACGGTATTCTTGACCTTCCAATCTTCGTCATCTCAATGAACCCCAAACTCAAAACTTCAAATAATCAAAAACTAGAGAAGAGTTTTGAAATTTGACGTTTTGAGGATTTGTAATGAAGGATTTTGGTGTTATATGAGATGGGTAATGAATATGTAATGGCTTGGGGAAGGTTTAACAAATAGGATTGAAGCTTTGATGAAGAGGCTTAAGGTTGAAGGAGAAGATTTCTTGATGTTCTTGAAGGATTGTGGTGTTGGATGTGTGTTTGGAATGGATTAGGAGGAAGGATTTTATGTTCTTGGGTGTTGTAGTGGTCTTTGTGCAGGTACATAAGGGTTAAGTTCTGAAAAATTCGTATTGGGGAAGGCTAGGGTTTAGTCTTGACAAGGTAAGAAGCTTATAAGGTGGAGACTCTTCAAAACCGACATAGCGCGGTATACCGGGCATAACCCGCGGTATACCGCAGCTTCTGCTGCTCCAAATTTTCGTCTCTGCCAAGAACCCGTGATATATACCCCGTGGCACGGGTTTTTGCTACTGTTTAATATCTCTTTTACGTCCAAAAACCCGCGGTACCTAACCCGTGGTACGGGTTTTTCCCTCCTGCGGTATACCGGACATCTCACGCGGTATACCGGACCGCGCATCAAATTTTTTTTTTCTCCTTTCTGTATAAAACCCGCGTGAGTAACACGTGACACAGGTTTTCTTCCTGCGGTATACCGGGGTTCTGGGGCGGTATACCGGACCTCGCGCCGAATTTTTCCCTTGAATTTCCTAGTACCCCAAACTCGATTCCTGCACCATTAACACACTACCTTTCTCATTTATTTTAAAAGTAGACACGAAAACTTGACACTTAACTTAGAGTTATACACTAGGAATTGAAAAACATAAAGCAATTTAAACATGGGTTGTCTCCCAAGAAGCACTTTTGTTTATTACGTCTTTAAGTTCGACGCGTTACCTTCCATGAAGATGGTATTGAGGCCCTTGCGGTTCTCCTCCGCTTGAATTCGCCTCGTCCTTGGCATGTAATCTTTGAAACCTTCCCCCTTAAAATTTTATTCAATCGATCTCTAAAAGGGGGAAGGTAGTATTTCCGTTTCGCCTTCTTACTTTCATGACGAAACTTATTCTTCACCACACGATAGTAGATAACCGTCCTTAACGGTATAAGCTCATTTTTATTCTTTTTAATCTCGTGTTCCTCTTTAAAGTGTGGTGGGTAGGTGCTTCTCCGTGCCGCTTTACTCTCGCGGTGTAGCACCTTTCTTGCGTAGCACCTATTGATCATTTTTAGTAATAGAGGTGATTCCAATTTTTTATCTCTAATGATGATTTGTGGTAGAGATAGTGATTGGTGAACTTTTTGTGGTGGGGATTCGATTTCTCTTTTATTATGAAGCCTTCACATTCGTCTTCGCTTTCAACCCAATCTTCCACTATTACTTCATCATATTTTTGATGTGAAATCTCAATAATCTTGATCACCTCTTCTTCTTGTTTGCGTTCAGTATCTTGATCATGTGCACGCACCATAGGAATAGCAACCTCAGTTTCAATTTCTAGGATTTTCGTTGCTACCCCTTCTTCCACCATGCTAATAGGATTGTCAACCACATGGTGGTCTTCATTTATAACCGGCATGATGGTCATATCACTATCAATAGTATCTTCCTTCAACACCTCCTCCTCAACTACTTCTTCCAGTTGATCTCTTCCATCCCTCGGGGGAGTGGAATCTTCACAAGACATACTACCCCATTCTTCTACCATCTGTTGCATGCGTGCTTGGATGGCGTTTGTTTCTTCTACTAAGCGCTGGAGTTTAGAACGTATCTCATTGTCAATATCTTGCTGATAGTGATGAGGTGGACGTTGTTGAATGTTTCCAACCCATTGGTTGTTCCATCCTTGCTCCTGGGGATAGTGATATGATGATTGTTGTTGATTATTCCCGATACATTGGTTGTTCCAATCCTGCTCTTGCGGGTATTGATAGGATTGTTGGTAGAAGTTACTACCCCATTGTTGTTGTCCCGAAGAGTCTTGCCAATATTCGTATGGATCGGGATCCGGGTAATGTCCTCTATACATCTTCAATAAAACCTCTTGATCATTACCTGAGTAAAAATATGTACAACAAAAACAAAAACCAAGCGTAAATCTGAAAAAATAAATAAACAATTACAACTACTAAGGATTAACACCGGGGTCTCATGCTACCGTCCCCGTCAGCGGCGCCAAAAACTTGGTGGGTCCTGGTGTGTTATAAAATAAAGTGCAAAAATAAAGGAACCACTTAACCGCAAGTGTAAGGTTGTCCCAAGTAATATATGATAATCAAGTTCATTCTCAGGGACGGATTAGGTTCAACTCCAGTATTAATCAGATAGCAAGAATAATTGTTTAACAGAAAAGTAAATAATAAGATTTTTGTTTGGTTTTTCTAATAACTAAATACGCAAATAAATAAAGACTAAATAACAGAAAAGTAATAAAATAAAAGGACTAACTTCAGAGATGAGATAAACTTGAGTCTCGCAAAGAATCCTCCTAACTAATATAATCTATGTTATGTTTAAGGGTAGAATTGGTATTAGTATACTAGTCGGGACTCTAATATCTCCTAGCTCCCTGTCGGGTGGACCTAGAAGCTATCCTAAAGTACTATAAACACCTGTATGGTCGAATATGCCTCTTCGGATGATAAGAATTTACAATTGGCTATGTAACTAGTTAAGCCTGTCGGTCAATAACGGACATTACACGGGTATTACCTAGATCTGTATTCAAACCCCCCTGTCGGATGATCACTTCGCCACTAAAGTGAATAGCCCAAATACTAAAATCTATTTCTAGTTGTACGGAAAAGAAATAGTGATTAAGAACAAAGTAATATCCAGTATCTAAGACCTAATTCAATTTAAATCAAAGCAATCCCAAATTCAAAACAAAGATTAAATTAATTAGGGTTCATCCCTTTAATGCGATTCTCAAGTATATAAAAGTTTAGCTCATAGCAATATTAAAGACTGAAACTAAATAGAAAGACATCATATTTAATTACAGAAAAGAAATATATAACCTAAGGATTAGATGACTGTTGATGGAAGAACAGAATTCCTCCAGCTCTAGCTCCTCCTTTGCCTTCTTGCTCTGAAGTGGTTGACTCTCTCTCTCTAAGGATGTTATAAATTGAATGAATTGTGAGAGGTTATTGTGACTCTCTCTCTAAGGATTTTATGAATTGAAAGTTTAATGAGAGGTTATTGTGACTCTCTCTCTAAGGATTTTATGAATTGAAAGTTTAATGAGAGGTACTGAATTATGAGGTCTAAGGGGTGTATTTATAGGTGCTGGAAGACCCTAGGTCGAATTTGCTTGGAGTGGAAGATAAGTCAAAGACTCTCAAATTCGTAGCTCTAAATTCTAGGAAAGGTAAGATTTGCTGCTGATTTGATTTGGTCATATCTTTTTCAATACTTATCCGTTTGAGAAGTTCCAATATATGAAACTGCTTGTCTTGGAAAGCTCTTTCTATTGGTGCAGACCATTCGTCTAGAATCCTTGCCAATCTTTAATTATGATTTAATCTCTAAAACGTGGCTGGATTTTCAGATTCACAAGGCAACTTTATCTTTTCCTCATTTGAATAAATCTTTCCTAAATCTTCTTATTATCATGTAAATCTTCTTTCCTTTCATATTTATCTTGACTTGGTCTCTAAGTAATTACCATTTATCTTTTAAAGCTTCACATTAAATAAATAATTAAACCGCATATGCTTAAAAAGAATAAATCAATAAATAAAGAAAACGAAATAGGAAAGTGTACTCTAAAAATAGAAACTCGACTCAAAATAATTTCCTAACACTCTAAAATATACTAAGACTTTATTCTCACTTCTTCTCCTTGGATTGGTCTTTCATGAGATTTCGAGAACCAATTAACTTTGCATTAAAAATAGTCAAATTTACGCACAAAAGCTCAGATTCTGCAAATAGTTAATTTCCAAGGGGAGAAAGTGTAATATGATCAATTAAGCCTAAAAGTCTATCAAATAAGTCATTTATTCACCTAAAAGGATGTCTCCAATGGGCTAAGAATTAGAACAAATAGGGAGACATCAACATCTTAAAAGGAGACTTGTATTGAGAACATGTGTAGGTAGTAATTTATGAGATAAACTGACATAGCAAGAGCTTCAACCCAAAAAGTAGTAGGAAGAAAGCTATGACAAGTAAGAATAAGGTAGTTTCAATGAGATGCCTGTGTTTTTGCTCATAAACACCATTTTGTTCAAGAGTATGGGGCAAGATGTTTGATAAAGAATGCCTTGAGTTTAAATAAAAGTTTGCAGAGAATCACTCAAGTATTCACCCCCATTATCAGTGCGGAGAATTTTTATTTTGGATTCAAATTGAGTGCAAATCATGTTAAAGAAAACTTGACACACTTCAGATTTAAGGTAAGTGGGTAAACCCAATTATAACGAGAAAACCCATCGAAAAAAAACAACATAATATCCAAAATTAGAGCAACAAGATACAAGGGATGGACCCCAAACATCGCTATGAATTTTTTCAAAAGGTCTACAAGTAATGGTTTTAGACAACGGAAAGGACAATTTTCGTGACTTAGAAACAACACACAAGTTACATAAAACACCATGATAATCTAATTTGGTGTGTGAAATAGATGATAAAGGACTAGATGCAGAGGATGAAGGATGACAAAGTCAATGGTGCCACAGTTTAGCTGATGAAGACACAGTGGTGGAAGAGAGACACAATATAGAGGATGAAGAACTTGAAGACGATGAATTGGAACCAAACACTAAAGGATAAAAGCCATCCTTTCATGGGTCCTGAAATACAAGACACTTTGAGTGAGAATCAATAATAGACACAGACTCAAAATCAAAGACGATAGAACAATTGTTATCACGAGTGTAACGAAAGATGGATAGGAGGTCAGACTTAATTTTAGGCACATGTAAAATAGAATTAAGTTGAAAAGAAGAGGACGAATAAAGCTTAATATTCCCAATGTGAGCAATATTTAACGCTTGACCATTACCAACAACAACATTCTTAAAACCATGATAAGGTGCTGATTGTTGTAATAAATTGGAGTCATGAGCTATGCTGTAGATCTCCCCGCCTAGGCGCGTCTAGGCGCCGCCTAGGCGTCAACTCCCCCCTCAGGCGCTTATGCCTAGTTAAAATTTTAGGCGTTTTTGCCTAGCGCCTTAGTCGCCGTGGAATAGGCACCTAGCCCGTCTAGGCACCGTTTGAAGGCAAAAAATGGTCGCCTTGGCGCCGATTATTGAAAAAACATGCCCGCATAGACCTTTTTGTTATTTTTCTTATTCTCGAGAATTCTTTAGTTAATACTATAACTCAATTTTTAGTATTTTTATATTTACTATAGTGTTGTTAAATGAATTGTATGACTTAAATAATCAAAATTGCTATATTACTACATATACATTACTAAATATACAAAATTACACATCGGGATTTGAAACCGTATAATTCCGTCTAGGCCCCGTGTAATCCCGCCTAGGCGCTAGGCCACGGTCGACCGCCTAGCGTCCCAAACCGAGATCTACAACATAGGTCATGAGTGACATGACTATTCGCACCGGAGTCAAGATACCATAGCTCGGGATCATATGATGAGGAATATGTCGAAGACGTTGAAGTCTGAGCAGCTAAAGCCATATGGTGTTGAGCTTTTGGAGAAGGAAACGCAGAAAAATCATTTCGTTAATAACAGTCTAAAGCGGAATGGCCGAACCCAAGACAAATTTGACACGTCGGAGGACTGGAAAATTGACCAGTCATCGGTGAAGAGGAATAATTTGATCCACCACGACCACGTCCTCTACCACGATTCGAGTAACCACGACCTCTTGAATTTTATGAGTAATACAATGAATTAGAATTCAAATTTTGAGTTGATGATGGTGTGAATAGAGCCGTTTGAGATGGTGACACCAGATTGGAGGCTTCCTTCATCTTCATATGAAGCTCTTCCGAGACAAATAAAATCCCCAACAAATGATTACTTAGTGTAGAAGATTGAGCATTAGTAATTCTAGTGCTCGATTTGAACTGATTATACTCAGCCGGTAAGCCTTTCAACGTGTACATAATGATGTCTTCAAGTGGTCGTGTTGATGCCACCGTGTCCAAGCCATCACATAAATCCTGCATTTCTGCAAGGTAAGCGGTCATAGATCGATCACCTTTGTGAATATAACATAATTTCATCTTCAGCTGATAAATATGAGTACGACATTGATTGCTAAAAATTATTCTAATTTATTCCAAACATCATATGTAGTAGTGGTAATTTAACCACCTGAGAGAGTATTGAAAAATCATAGCATAAAGAAGCGAGACTTTGAGCCTTTGATCATTAATAATCCATGTTGAAAATAAGGGATTGGAGATCAATTGAGAAATATACAAACCATCAACGTGCCAGAGATAACTGTGAGCTTCGAGAATCGCTTCCAATTGAGTTCGACACAAGACATAATTAGTGGAATCAAGCTTTACCTGAACCAAAGAGGCCCAGTTCTGTCGGAGAAGAAGAAGTCCAGCCGGTATGGAGGAGCTGGATGATATCGATGGTGTAGGTGATAATGAAGAAGAAGCAGCTATTTGAAAATAAAAGGAACGATAGCGTGGTTTTAGAATTTATAAGCAACCATGAAAGGAAATAAAATCTTCGAAGAAAATTAAAAACCCCTTTAGCTCTGATAACATGTTAAGGAAAGAGAAATAAAAGTATTTTTGTATATATTGAAATGAGATAATGATTTACACATGGACTCTATATATAGGCAGCTATACATACTATTTGTGCTTTCTATTTCTAACTATATACTGTTATCTTGTACAACAAGAAGTTGTTTATATACCCCATGTGTTGAGTTACTTAACTTATTTATAGTTGATATTTATCGCAGGGTCCCCTTACCCAAGTGCCCTGGTAATTGTTAGGTTTCCACCTAAGTCCACCTGGAAGGGGGTTAGGAGGAATACAAAATCCTAACTACTTCTCTCTAAGAGCTATAATCACCCTTGTAACTTGAATATAGATTTAGAAGGATAATTGCATACTAGCAAACCTATGATATATCCTTATCTCCATTCTATTTACTTTTATTTATTCCTTTAGTAGTTAATTATTATTCCCTCAATTATCTATCTTTTTTCTTATTTGTCTTTTAGTTAAACAACCAATCTCTACTACGCTTTCTTCTCTAAACACGATTCTACATGCTTAATCCCTCCAAACAAATCTTACTTATCAATTAAACTTGCAAATGATCTATGATACTTGTAGTGAGATTCCGTGGTTGTTAAGGGTGTGAATCCTTATCTTTATAAATCATTATTTTATCACACCTTTGACACCGCCAAGTTTTTGGCGCCGCTGCCGGGGATTTTCCTCGTTAGTTATTGTGTTTAGTTTTTAGTGTAGTAGTTTGTAGTTGTTTTCACTTTTACGCTTTCTTTTTATTTTTGTCTCTTTCAGGTTCTTTAGGTTTTGGTGTATGTACTCGGATCTCGAGGATATAATAAGAGCTTACAAAAAACGCTTGAGAGAAGAGAAGAAGGAAGCCATGTCTATAGTAAAAGACAGTATTTTATATAATTGAGGTTCTCGGATTTAGCACGTTGTAGGGAGAAAGGGATTCCCAAGTGTTTACTAAAAAAATTGGTTTTAGTGATGTTGAGGGTTTGGGCAACTTCATAACATAGGGTATCCGGAGTGCCTTGGCTAAGCAGAATAAATTATTTGTAAAAATTAATTCTCTGAACCAAAGCTTGGAATTTTTTTAGATAAAGTCTCCTTGAATGATTGAATCTCACTATTATCAATATAAATTAAAAATAGAGCATCGTCAGCCCAACATGAGATGCGTGAGCTTGGGACAATTTTGGATATCGAGAATCCTTTAAATATTGCCTTCTCTAGGTTGATAGTTAATGAGGCTGATGAGGCTTTCTGTGAGAAGAGAAAAAATGAGAGGTGAAAGGGAATCGCCTTGTCTAATACCTTGATGTTGAAAATAAGCCCTATATACGATCGTCTTGTAATAAAGTGAACACAAGTATTTACTCTACACAATAATAGTTATCCCTAGAGTATTGATTAAAGGAATTGTTTCCTTGAATCCATGGCAAGCTTTTATGTTTATGGTATTCATCTACGTAATATAAAGGCATATCCTTGATTAAGTTACAAACGAGATATCATAAAGTGTTGTGATAATGAAAATCTAGCTCATAGGACTTAATCGAAACTTGTTCTTAATCGTAGGATCATCGAGCTAGGACCTCGATGATCCGATTAGATTAATATGTTGCTAACGAGTATTTATTGGATAAATATCGGTAGTTTTTGTTTATGAGTTAGGTGCATAGATAATGCATATAGAGATGTGATTATCGAACCGACTAAAACTACAGATTCCTAATGGTTATTTACCTTGAATTGTCAAGTAGGTTAATCTCTATAAGAAACTTTATGCTTATAATCTTCTGACCTAAGATCATCACTATAGTTGTGTATGTGTTTGTTATGTTTTGATACCGGACTACTAGTGTGTCATAATGTTAGTTGAAAGGATATTGGATATAGCTAAGTATATATGCTCCTAGGGATGATTCAAGATGGATTCTATCAACTCTAAGTAAAGAGTTTGAGCTCTATGATGTCATAAGATTATAATGAATGTATCGTATCCTTGGCCAAAGTGATAGAATGAATGAAGAAAGGAGTTTCTTAAGTCATTCACTAATTGTTGATAATCGACGTGTAATGTAGTTGATTTTCTAATGGGATTTGACAATTATACCATATCCCAAGATGATCCGGAGCTGTAAAGATAGAGGGATTACGTGTGTGATCCTTTACCGGGTTCTTTATACAGAGTTACTTCACGTTATCCGGTAGTTGTGGAGTATTGTTAGACGTCAACCTCGATTAGTAGTTAACTGAGTTAACTATTACCGGTTTAATGATGAACCCACGTAGCGAATGCATTGATCTTGCTTCATGTTGTTAATTAATTTTATTATCGTATAATAAATTAATATTAATTAATTATATACTTGAGATGTTAGTATATTAATTTGCTAGTATAAGTTAATATTTTAATATAAACTAAGATAAAAGAGAAAAAAATAATTTTATATTGGATAATAAATATTAATTAATTATCTACTTGGAAGACTAGTATATTAATTTACTAACATTAGTTAAAATTCTAATATAAGACTAAACTAAAATAAATAAATAAAATGACGATTTTATAGATCTTTTTTTTTTGGTCGCAAAACAAACAAACGAAACAAAAACTAAACCTAAAACAAAGTATTCATCCGATCCCCATCTTCTTCATCCGATCAGTGATTTGTAACTCTGCTTCTTGTAATTGTTTGGCTCCGTGTCTAGCTCTTTTTGCAAGACGATCTGCCTGACTGTTGATCCTCCGGGGAATAAAAGTGAAGGATATCGGTCCAGCTTCCGCCGCTTTCCGCCTTGACGAATAATCGGCTGAATTGTCCATCTTGCCCCTGACACCTGCCTTATACCTTGTATTAATTCAAGGTTGTCTGAGCATACCATCTTCGACTCCCGTACATTGTTTTATAAATCAAACAACGTACCTCTAATAGTGATAGATCAAGTTGATTTTTTTTTCCCAAGATAGATCAAGTTGATTGTGTTGAGTAACTTGAATCAATTTATGTGTACGTGGATGTTAGGAGCTTTGTTGCTTTTTCCGTGTTTTCTTTTTTCTGGTTTTTTTCTTTTTAGTTTACACGTGAAGCCATAAATGGCTTTTGTTTTTATACAGAAGGAATTTTACTAAGAGATGGAATTGGATTCTTTTCCGGAATAAAAAGAAAAGGAGATTGTTACTGTCCTTTTGTTTATTCACAGCCGCTACTTTTGCTCACAACTTTTGAAAGAAAAGAAACTCGGACATTGTTTTTTATTTGCTTTAGCAGCAGCAGCCACTGCTGCATGAGAAGAAAAATTTCTTTTTCTGGTCTTGTATTAGCTGTCTAAAGGTTAGAATAGTGATGTGCTTTTCCTTTTTAATCGGATGGTATTGATGATAGTAGTTGACAAAAGAAAATAAATAGTATTGATGATACTTAATGTTAGGCATCGGCAACACAACCCCAATCAGCATCAGACATTAGTGTACTAGGTTAGTACACTTGGAATTGGCTAATGTTATTATGAAATACGTTTGTACGGCTGACCTAAAAAAAAGAAAAACTTAATTCTTATGTTAGAAAAAGAAGGGCCGACAATTGGCTAGGATTATATTGATAATTTTGTTTGTTGTTTATTTCTTCTACAAGTTTTTTTTTTTTTTGGACGGTCTTTCTTCTACAAGTTATTATCTACCATTATTATATATATTAACTAAAAACATATTAGATGTAATAAGTAAATGATCTTTCTAGTTAGATAAATCCATATTCCTTTTTTACACTTTGTTAAATCATCTATAATAGAATTAAACCTTCTATCAATATGGGTGACATTTCATAAGGAACCTTGACCTAACTATTTTTTTAATTTTGTTTATCTAATTGATTCATCGTTACCTAATTGAGTAAATAGAATATATTTCTAAGAAGATTATTTATTCATTTGATTACTACATGAAAATGGAAGATTTAATTATATATAATTTTTTAAAAGGTATTGTATATACAAGTTTGGCCTTTATAACAAGGAAGAATGTGATTTATCATGTTTATATATTTTAGCATGAATTTTAGATTATCCCTACCTTATTAGTTTTATTTAGATTCAATTGGATAACAGTTATATATAGATCAAATGTTTTTCTTCTAATCCTATATTTTTCTATCTGATAGATAGAATATAGTATTTATTGAAAAAATGTATAAAAGAAAAATTGTTGTTGCGGAACTGTTGCCTATGCTAGTCGTTCGATTGAATCGTTCGGTTTCTATCCCAACGCTTAGATTATGATTTTAAGTTATTCACATTTGAAAGTTATGAAATTATTGAATTTATAAAAACGATATATAAGATATTTTGTGTGACTTATCCATCTGAGGTGACGTTTCTAATTTGTTAAGTTCACAAGTTTGGATCTACTTATCAGGTGGACTTATAATTCGAGTACAAATTATAAAGCTCTATATTGTTTGATAATAGGATTTACTTATTAATTTCACTTTTTTAGTCTGGACTACCTAGAGAACTTGGTATTGATAATATCTGATTATAGGATGAATTAACTTAACAAAACTAAATAGAAACGACCTGACTACTAGGGGGCTGAATAGTTTTGAGTCTCTTATTTTATTAATAAAATTGGTAAGGTACCACTTTTGATTATGAGTGAGTAACGACATGACTACCTGGGGACTCATTTATATTTTAAAGTTTTTATTATTCATTTTAATTATGCATGAGAAACGACCTGACTACCAGGGGGCTCATTCATGTTTTAAAATTTCTAATTATATATATCTTAGATAACAGTCCATATCTTTGTAAGTTATACAATAGTGTTCTTAGAGCTTTATTCTTTTTTTTTCCTAATATTAGATTTCTCGATAATTCTGCTAAATCACTTCTCGAATAAAACAAGTTGGTTTGTAAAATCTCAAGGATTATGTTTGCAACTTGAGAGTCTTTCTTATGCATATAAATTCATTGATATGATCAATAAGCTCTTGACTATAGTGTATCTTGAGGATGAATAGAATTCATATGATGCATACGTAGAGTAATACAAACTTAGTATTGATACTAAGTATATTATTCTTACATCCATGAGTTCTAAAAGCCAAAATACATTTTAAGCATGATATTCCCATGAATCCTCAAATATATTTAGAAGTTATATAAGTAACTTAGTATGACCGTTAGATAACAGTTATCTAATACCAAGAAACAAGTTAAGGCATTAATAGAAATTATTTCTGTAATTTTGTATCTTTTATTAATTACACGAAAAGGGTATTGGATACTTGTAGTAGTTTAGAAATATAAACATGTTGCATACTCTAAACATTAATAGAAGTATAAGAATAAGAGAAGTTAAATTACAATTTTGGTTATAGAGAAATTGTTGCAGCCACAATTGTAATAACTAATTCTTCTAAGATGCATATGGCAATACAAATTGTAAGAAAACCTGTATTTTTGTTCGTAAACTTATTTTCGAACAAATTAGTCATTTGATCATAAGATGGTTATGGTGTATTGATGTAGTATAAAATGACCAATGAAGTCTTTCATAGTGATGAATTGCACCTCATTGGATACTTACAATATGGTGATTATAGTTTTCTAAGGTAACTACGTAAAATTGTTATCGTTGTTTCTAGTCATAAATCGAAATAGATAATCGTATTAATCAAACCTTATCTTTGGCATTATAGACTAAGTCATAAAATATGAGAAAATAGTCTAGTTTCACAAGGAAGATTTCCTTGAAGAATATGATTTTGAATCATATGAAACTTGTGAGACTTATCTCAATGAAATATGACTAATTCTTATTTTAATGATAATGGAGATAGTGCTAATGAGTTCTTATGTCTACTACATATTAATGTATATGGCCAATACAAACTATAGCCAAAGATATATATTCGTACTTAATCTCTTTTATTAAATATATATTAGATATATATGTGTTTACCAAATGAAACACCAATATGATCATTTAAAATGTTCAGTTTACTATTCAGTGAAGTTGGAAGCAAGTATATAAGATTATAAAGGTAGTAAGATATTAACCTTTTCAGGTGAAAATCTTAATAATAGATTATCTATGACAAAATTAGATTTCACCTCAATGAACATCTCCTGGATTACCAAGGTTTAGTGGTGTGTCCGGAAAGAGAATTTGCATTATATTGGAAATAGTGCAATCCATGATAAGATTTACTGGATTTTGAATATTCGCATGGGGTTATGTTAAAATTAAATTGCATGCTTAATTAACTCTTAGGTCCCACTAATCAATCGATAAAATCTGTATATGGTATGGAGATGGTATAAATCAAACCTCAATACGTTGGATGTTGAAAATGTCTGATTTATGCTAAACGACTTATGATGGTTAAGCTTGAGTTGAGATCTTTCAAATATAGATTTGTTGGATACCCAAAGAAAATGACATAATTATATTTCTACGCCATTTTGAATACAAAGAGTTTGTGGTAAGGCATACAACCTTTCCTCGATTGGAATTCCATAGTGAAGGACTGCATAATGTAGAAATAGATCATAATAAAATAAATTTTTTAGAGTTATTCATACAAGCTGAAGAGCATCAATTGCACGTCGATCTTTCTTTCCTTGATGAGTTAATTGTTTCATTTAAGGTTCAAGTCTCAAACTTTTAGGTATTAGGTACGATTAATGAACCTCCCTTGGAACAATGAAGTTAACAAAATGAAGAGAAAGAAGAATTTATTGTACACAAGCCTCCTAAAGGTTATATAGATATCATCATACACCAAAATCAATTGTAATAATGGTGAAAGTTTGATGAGAAAAATCATATAGATGATAACCCCATCAAGTGATGATCCCATCAAGTGATGATCCTAAAGCCTATGAAGAGGCTATAAGTAGTTTTGATAGTGAAAAGTGGTTAAGAACCGTATAATCTGAATTAATATCTATAAGAATCAATAAGTATAGTACTTTGGTTGAATCTTCGATAGATATAAAATCCATTGATAGTAAATGGATGCTCAGGAAATGGTTAAAGTAGATGGTAAGTTAGAGATTTATAACGTCCTTATAATTGCTGAGAGTTTAAATCAAAAGGAAAAAATCAGTTATGGTAAATTCCTTTTCTCATAGCAATGCTTATTTTATTTCATATTCTACTATTGGTTACTATATACTATTATTATGAGATATGGTAATATCATGTGAAAATAGTTTCACTAAATGGGAGTTTAAGGATGACACCCTTAAGACCAATCCTAAAGGTCTCATATCGCCATTTGCTCATAATAAAATATGTAAGTTCCAAAAATCTGCTTAATGGATTGATAAAATGTCACTAAACTAGATTATTCACTCTCATAATATCAAATAGTTTGATTTTATAATTTAAGAATAAGAGTCATAAGAGTACAAAGGACTAGTGAGAGCACACTCATATTCTTAGTGTTATATATAGATGACATATTATCACATACGAATATGAAATTCCAACCAAGTAAGTAAACCAAATTTTTCAATTGTCTAATAGTTCCCCATAAAAGATTTAAGAAAAGTAGCATATATTCTTTGAATTGGGATTTATAGAGATCAAAGAAGCTACTTGGCCTATATCAATCTGTATACACTTATACTATTTTAGAATATCGCATGGAAATTCCAAGAGGATCTATTTAAAAATAGGCTTTGGAATTACTTTTACTGGGAGGGTTTGTCCTAAGCCCCTACAAATAAGAGAATGAAGGTGTCTAGTCCTATTTGTTAAAACAATAAGGATATATCCATCAGACCATGAAAGATGTATAGGTCCTGAAGTGTACTACACGCTAAGAGTAGCGAGTAAGTATGAAGGTAACCTTATAGGGAATGTTGGAAAGTAGTAAGACTATTCTTAAGTACTCAAGAAGTATTAAGGACAAATTCCTCATATGTGGAGAATATAAGTTGAAACTAATTGGGTATATAGATGCTTTTTTTGTTTCAAACATGGATGATAGAAAATCAACATATGGTTGTGTCTATATAAAGGAAAAGTGAATTGGAATAGTTCCAATCAAGATACTGTAGCATATTTTTGTTACGAAATGCAGAATACATAACAACATAAGATGGAACTATACAAGTAGTTTGGATAAAAGAGTTCTTATATGAGCATAGTGTAGTCTCTACAATAAAGAATTTGTTTCTTTATACGATGAAAAAATTTGAGATATTGTATGATCTAATAGACCTAGATCACACTATAAATCCAAACAAATTCTGCAGTATTATCACTTGATTGGAGAACTAATTGAATATGAAGATGTTCATAACTTATAGGTAGAAGGAAAGGGAAAACGGTATAGATATATTCACCTAAGTATCTCCACCTAAAGATTTGATTAAAAAAATCTGGTGATGAAATTATGATACTTGAACGATTGGGTCTACGCTAAGTGGGAGATTGTTGGAACTATTCCCTATCCCTGATCGTCTTGTAATGAATTGAAAACAAATCTTTATTTTACACGATAATAGTTATCCCTACAGTATTGGTTAAAGAAGTTGTTTCCTTGAATCTATGGCAAGCTTTTATGTTTATGGTATTCATCTATATAATATAAAGGCAGCTCCTTGAGTAAGTTAAGAACTAGATATAATAAGGTGTTATGATAATGAGAATCTAGCTCATAGGATCTAATTTAAACTTATTCTTAGGCGTAGGATCATCGAGCTAGGACCTCGATAACCCGGTTAGATTAATATGTAGCTAACGAGTATTTATTGGATAAATATCGGTAGTTCTCGTCTACCAGGTTAGGTGCATAGATAATGCACATAGTGATCTGATTATCGAACCGAATAAAACTAGAGATTCTTCATGGTTAATTACCTTGAACTATCAAGTAGGTTAATCTCTATAAGGAACTTTATACTTGTAATCCTTTGACCCGAGGTAATCACTATAGTTGTGTATGTTCTTGTTATGTTTGATACTTGACTACTAATGTGTCATAATGCTAGTAGAAAGGATATTGGACATATTTAAGTATATATGCTCTTAGGGATGAGTCAAGATGGAATCTATCAACTCTATGTAAAGATTTTGAGATCTACGATGTCATAAGATTATAACGATTGCATCGAATCCCCTTGACCAAGGTGATAGAATGAATGAAGAAAGAATTTTTTTAGGTTATTCATATATCATTGATAATTGACGTGTAACGTAGTTGATTTTCTAATGGGATTTGACAGTTATACCATATCCCAGGATAATCCGGAGCTGTAAAGATAGATGGATTACGTTTGTGATCCTTTACCGGGTTCTTTATACAGAGTTACTTCACGTTATATGGTCATTGGGAAGTGTTGTTGGATTCCATCCTTGATTAGTAGTTAATTTAGTTAACTATTACCAGTTTAACAGTGAACCCACGTGGTCGTACACTAACGAGTGCATTGATCTTGCTTTATGTTGTTAATTAATTTTATTATCGGATAATAAATATTAATTAATTATATACTTGGAATGTTAGTATATTAATTTGCTAGCATAAGTTAATATACTAATATAAGAACAAACTAAGACAAAAGAGAAAAAAATGAAAGTTTTGTGGATCGAACCACGTACCTCTAATAGTGTAAAATGTATCACTAACTCCTAGGCCAGTCTAAGTCATTTGTATAATGTAAAAGGTCAAAATCCACTTCACAAATGGTTCGTGAATCAGAATATTAGGATAATTTATTTTTCATTATACATTGATAATTGTACATTTTCTGACTTCTCATTTTTTTTCTAAAGTTATTATAAGTATAATGTTGTTCATTACTCCCTCTGTTCCACTTAATTTGTCCACTTAGCTTTTCACATATATTAAGAAACATAATAAATGCATTCACCATTACAAAAATACCCCTAATAAAGTATCTTGATATCTTAAATGTGTATTGGAAATATAAATTTCAATATTTTAATAAGGTTAATAGTAGAAAAAGTAGGAAAAAAAGTGTCTTGAACTCCTAAGTGGACAATATATTTGGAACATTATTTTTAGTACGTGGACAATTTCAGTGGAACGGAGGGAGTGTACTGTAAGAACATTTCGCTTTTCTCTTGAAACAAAAGGTCCCAAAAGGAAAAGGTCTCTAAGTATCCAAGTCAGAATTGTTCTAAGAGCAAAATCAAGAACTTGGTGTGCAAAGCGTGAAGGTTTCAAGTTTTTGAAGCTGGGTTAGTCATCCGATTATCATACAAATCCAAAAAAGGTACAAAACTCTATGTTTTTCTATTGCGCTAGATTGGCTTTAGGATTGCAATTACTTGTTTCTACTGCTTATATATTGATATAATCGTGATTTCTATCATTCACTTGACTCAAAGAGAATTTCTCCAATCTCTGCCCATTAACTTTGATTTAAAAAGAGACTGATTGGATTCAATTAAAGATTCAGTCCCTCCATTTATCAAAGAAACCAAGACTTTTAAATGTCTCAATTAAGAAGTTCCAATTACTTGATCTTAAGCATATTTTAACCGCCACATAGTTTTTTTAGATTTTCTTTTAATTTGAGGAAAAAAGAAAACTTCCTCAGCAATAAGGATATTATGTTGGATGCTTTTTCCTTTGATAATTGTTGATTGAGTCAGAGAGATAATATCATCCATATACAGTTGGAGTCTAAGAGCTAAAATCTTGGCAATAATTTTATACCTAATGTTGATGCAAGCAATCAGTCTATAATTAGTTGTAGTTTCCTAAAAATATCCTTTAGGAATGAGAGAAATAAGGCTATCATTTAACTTGTTTAGTGGGGTATTAAATGTGATGAAATCAGTCACCAGTTTAAGGATGTCATCTTTGATGGTATCCCAAAATTCTTGATAAAAATTGCCAGGAGTCCATCTGGACCAGGAGCTTTAAAGTCTGACATGCTAAAGATGATATTTTTAACTTCTTCTAGATTGGGGAGTTTAGTTAAGGCTTCATTGATGAGTAAAGTGAATTTATAAGGGGTGATATTGGAAACATCAACCACATTTGAGACCAGTTTATCATTAAAAATATTAAATTAGTAATCGTTGATAATATTGGTGATCTCAGTCGGGTTGTCATTCCAAGACCCATCTTCTCTTTTTAAGTTACAAATTCGATTAATTTTCCTCCTATTTAAAGTAGAGACGTAGAAATACCTGGTATTTTTATCTTCTTTTTTAATTCAAAGATACCGAGCTCTATCTGCCCAAAATGATTCTTCTTGTTTCCAAGACCATCCAATTTGTCATATAATAATTTTTCTTTTTCCCAATTTTCAGTAGAGAAAATATCGTTATGAATTTCAGTTAATTCCTTTACAAAATTATCGATTAATTTCCTGTTATTACAAAAGGTTTTTCGTCTCCAACCTGTAAGTGCAAGACACGTAGTGTCTCTCTTCAAACAAAATCTTCAATGTTTTCAATATTACAGTATTTCCCCCACGCATTATTAACCACATCTTTGCATTGAGAATTTTCAATCCAACGGGATTCACACATAAAATATTTAGTATAACTTGGTTTAGAAGAGTCTCAAATTAAAATGAGGGGCAAATGGTCCGAGCCAATTGCCGGAGGAACTTGGAGAGAGAAATTCAGGAAAGAATCACACAACGATGTAGAAACGAGTCCTCATTCTAATGTTTCTTTTACATTATCGTCCCATTTTATTTTGTTAGACATGGTAAAGAAACATTATTTACTTGAAGGTCACCAAGCAATTATTATATCTAAATTCATTAAATAGAATAATTCTATCAAAATTCGGATCGATCTTCCCTTGTTTCTTGGAAGTTTTTGATATGTCGTTGAAATCCCCAATAAAAAGAGTAAGAATACTAACCTTGGCATACCAAGACTTAATAAAATTCCAAATATTTTGTCTATCGATATATTAGTTGGCGCATAAATACACACGAAATACCAAGAAAATTCATTAGACTCATCGGTACAAGCAATTATAAAAGATGGCGAAGAGTTAACAACCCTAAGCTTGACACAATTATTCCATAACATAAGTATACCCCGGGGCATAAACGATCCTCTCCCAGTTTCTACTATGTGTGATTTATTTTGAGACTTCAAATGATTCCAAGAACTAAGACTTTTACTTCTAAGTCTGGACTCTAATAAGCAAGCAATTGAAATTTTATACTTAGACACTAGGGACTTGAACATTTTCATTGTCTTGGGTGCTCTCGCACCTTGACAATTCCAAATCATAAGATTATGCATCAACCCCGCCCCTATTAGGGGACATGACGCCATCCACAAGTCAATTAGAAGGTAAGATTTCCATCACGGGAAGACTTCGTGTACTAGTTACCTCATGAGAGCTACTATCTCCACTAGATTCCCCACAAATATATCCTTCACAATCTAAACCCTTACAAAAATAAAGGTTTTCTTATTCTCCTCAAAGTTGGTCTCCATTATCCCATGAACTTTAGTACCCGCAATAGTATTAAGAATGTGTTCTTTAACGTCATAGAAGTTCGTATAAAGTTCTTCAACGAAAATCTGCATGTCATTAATTCGACGTTCCATGATGTTGAAATCATTCTCGTTAAACTTTTGGATTTTATTTTGTCTTCCCATTTGCGTAGGAGCCATCTTCCTCTTACGGTCCTTAGGCCACGTAATTCTCTCTGTTGGACCAAATACTTTACTTCCAGGATTCAAGAACCATTTCTGATGAACCTCGTTATCTTCCCTCGCAAATTGACTATCACAAATAGGCTACGAATTATATGAATTCTCACCGGGTTCAAACAAATTACCTTCGAGATCATCAAATCATTACACTATTTCATTTCATCAAAGTTGTAATTAGAAGTACTGTTCACGTCTTTGGATGGTGCAGAAGAAGGACCCGCATTAGATAAAGGACCGTATTATCAAACGAATTCGAAGTAACAAAAGTCTCATTAGCTTGATCAGAAGGAAGTATTAAATTAGCAGAAGAAGAATAAAAACCATATTTATCATACGCAATTTCAGTAGTGAATTTGCAATACATCTCATCTATATCCATCTCCATAGCATTTAGAACCTCATTAATGGTTTGGTTGTTAACAATGATGCTCATTCTCACATCACCTAGCTCTTCAACGAAGATTTTGAAGATTACAGGATACCTCTTCTCTGATATTTTGATAGGTCCATCAACTTGCGAGGTTTTATTGAACATGTTCTCCATAATATCTAATTTTTCACATTTTCTTTTTGATGACTCGCTCTCTGTTTTCTTATCATCGCCTCTGTCATCATTTTTCCTACTATGAACATGAAGAGAAATTTATCCAAATCGAATATTAAAGTGATTTATGTTATTACTAGCGTTAGTTCCATCATCTCCATCTTCATCATCACCATCTTGTCTTCTAAAAGGAAAGAACCTTATTACTTAATCAAAATTTTCCCATTGGTCTTTCTCTCTTGCATAGTACGTGAAACATAGAGTCTTCATTTCTCATAGTCAACTCATTGGTCCAGTTAAATTACCTAACTGAATCATCATTCCAACGAGGTCTCACCATTGACGTGTTATAAGCCAATTTGGTGTGACCTAGGCGCCCAAAATTGAAGAAAAAGAGCCCAATACTTTCATACGTGAAAGCAACACATGATAAGTCATCTAGTTGATTAATATAGACCCCACTTTTATTGGTTCGCTAGTGTCAAAGTTTACGTGAAATCCAATAAACTTGAGATCATCATCATCAGCTATAAGATAATCCACCTCACAAACTTCATCAATAAAACTTCCAAATGCCTCAATAGAATCAAGGTTGTTTCTTATACTTCCTAATCTATATATGATAACCCAAACATAGGAAGTGATGATGTCGAGTTCATTAACTTTCACATTGGTATCACATTTAGTGATGAGAACGTGCATAGAATTGACCAAGCAAGGACAGATAGTATAAAACTGGTCTGCCTTTTCTTCTTTATCAAGGGTGGTTCTGAAAAAATTAGATTCAAGTTCTTCAAAAATAGTTCTCCCTTTGATTTCCCAAGAATCAAGCACAACTTTGCAAAAAACTCCAAATCCAATGACACGATAAAAAATTATACTAGAAACAAAAGTAAACTCATAAAGGTTTAGTTTGACTGATGCAGTTTTAGTAGCGAGAGATAGAGATTCTAGCTTACGAATGTTATCATTTTTAGTGCGTGCTAGGGGGTGAAAGTGGTTGGATTTAGAGGCCAAATTCGGAATCATAGTAAGAGACAAAGAGTATGAATGAAATGTAAGTGTTAAGGCAGGAGAAACAAAAGTGAGGTAAATATAAAGAATGTTCCAACTGACCTTTGGAGAAGATGAAGTGTGAAAGAAAAAACCCACCTCCTCCAAAACTGAATGGGTAAATGCCACGTGTACAAAGCGTGATAAGAAACTGAACTTAGCCGTGAGAATCTTAAAAGCAAAATTTTGTATATTATCTAAGAAAGTGGCGTGCATATAATAGCTATCACATAATAAGGGCTTTTCGACTTCCTATAAGAGAAAAAACCTAATAAGTTGCGTATCAGGAGAAAACTGCTGCAGAAGAATCTTGATAAGCCAGTGAGCGTGCACAGAATCCCAAAATAGGATCTTTATACAATATTTAGCCGAATTTTTGTGTAAATCAATACTCCCTCCGTTTCAAAATGTTTGTCTACTTACTAAAATTGGTGTTTCAAAATGTTTGTCCCGTTAGTATTTCAAGACAATTTTTCCCAATTTTTTCCATTACTACCCCTATTAAAAAATTAAAATTTATATTTCCAATACACATTTAAGACATCAAGACACTTTGTGAAGGGTAATTTTGTAATAGGGATTGTAATTATTAATTTTCTTAATTCGTGTGAAAAGCAAAGTGGACTAATATTTTGAAACAAAGGGAGTAATAGATATAGTATACACAAAATAAAATAGAGATATACTTTGCAGGAAGTTATCTCCACCTTGGATGTGCATCTTAGAAAGAAAACTTGGATATTTGAATCTAAAAGGTGTAGATTAGAGTGCCTTGGAATATTAGCTATGACTAAGTAGGCAATGTAGTATAAGTAGATAGGCTCAGTAAACCAGAACAAGATTTTATCTGAAACAACAAGTAATATCTTAGCATTGGGGATAAAATGAATCAGTAACCTACTAGATATAATCAAATAGTAGAGAGATGTAGGATAAGAAAACATACTTGCTTGAGTATACAAGGTTGTGATAGAGCACCAATCAAGTTGAGATAAAGGAGATATAGGAGAAAGAAAATTGTTATGATAGCAAATGATGATAAAACAACCAGTTAAGCATAGATCCTCTATAAGGCTTGAAGAATTGAGAAAATAATAACTTAAATAGCTGGATCTCTTATAAATTGAGACGTGCATATACCAATAGTTGTTCAGAAGCCGATATCTAATGATTTTAAGTATCTTAATATCTTGAAACACCAGTTTTCTTCCGTAGTACATGGTAATTCGGATATTAGAAAGAGTAATTAAATAAAAGAGGATGATTGTCCAATAATTTATCATAAGTAGTCGATTCATCATAAGAGGATACCAATAGTTGTTCAAAGAAGATATCTGAAGAATATATATGTGGGTATATATATATTATGTGAAGTGTTATGTTCTAATAGGCTGATTACTTATTGACGTGGCACATACGTGGCTTAATCTCGTGCGCTTGATCTTATTACCATCCAATGGCTCTCATTCGCTCGTGGTCTTTGTCTCTTATATAAGGGAAAAAGGGTTGACCGAAGTCATAACCCTTACTCTCTCAACTTCCGCGTTCTCTCTCGCCTCTCTCATACACTAACCCTAGTTTTGTAGAAGATCAACCTCTGATTCTTCTTGTAATAGATTAGATAGCTTCTTGTTAGTAATATCTCGTGTAAATTGTGATAATCATCTTGATTAATCACTAGATAGCCTTATTCATTAGATTAGGGTTCGAGAGTTAGATTAGAAGTGGTATTCATTCGATTGTGTGGTTTGTATTGTAAGGTGAACTGAAATATTGTATCTCTTGTGATTTTTAGTAGCCGAGCACCTCTCATCGGAGCTCAACGTGGATGTAGGTCTGATTTGGACTGAACCACGATAAAATCTGTGTTCTTACTTTCTTGCTTTAATTTCTTGTGTTTGTGGTTATTGAGTGGTGTGATTTGAAGATAATATTGATAGAAAATTACAACAGTGGTATCAGAGCTCGAGTTTTAATCTTGGGCTATCAGATTAAGGTTTCAAATCGGTGTTCTTGAAAGATTAGGGTTTCGCCTAATTTCATCTTGTGGGTTTTAATTCGGTTTCTCTCCGTTCTTGTTTCAATAATACGATGGCTACCTCTACACGAATTGATATGTCCGTGTTCGATGGTAAAATGGATTTCGGTGTCTGGCAGAAAAAGATTAGGGTTCTACTCTCTCATCATAAAGTGGGAAGTGCGCTTATTGCTGATATTAAAGATTGGCGTGAGGGAGAACTTGATCGAGAAGCTCAAATCAAAGAAGAAGCTTATAATATTCTCTTCTTGAATCTTTCTGATTCTGTCATTCGACAGGTTGATAGTGCTGATACAGCTCTTGAGCTGTGGGGTAAACTCGAAACTCTCTATGCCTCTAAATCTGTTCCTAATCTTGCTTTCTTGAAAGGTTCTTTGTTTAATTATAAAATGGATGTTTCTAAATCTATTGATGAGAATTTAGATGAATTTACTAAGATGTCCCTTGTTCTGAAAGGAACTACTATGGCTTTAGATGACACTAGTAAATGTATGATCCTTTTGAATGCTATACCTGAATCTTTCCAAGTTGTGAAAGATGTGTTTCAATATGCTAGTACTGTCCCTACTTATGATCAAGTTGTTACTGCACTTAAGACCCGAGAAAATGAATTAAAGTCCCTTAAAAGAACTGGAATTAACATGTATGTTAACCCTAGAACAGATACTACTCAATCACTTGACTTAGCTAAAAATAAGAAAGGAAAGAAAACCACTAGTTCTAAGAATAAAGAAACTAGGAAGTGTTTTCATTGTGGGAAAGCTGGACATTTAAAGAAAAATTGCTATAAGTTGAAAAACAAGTTGAACAATAATGAATCTAGTATTGCTAGTATGCCTAAGACTACTGATGATGTATTTGAAGTCCTGAATGTGAGCAATTTGTCTGAGCATGCTAGTTGGATACTTGATTCTGGTTGTACCTTTCACATGTGTCCCATACTTGAACTATTTCATGACTTGTCTTATGTGAACAATGAAACTGTATATATGGGGAATAACAACACTTGTGAGGTTAAAGGTATTGGGAAGATTAAATTGAGAATGGGTTCTGGTAAATGTATTGAATTGACTAATGTTAGATATATTCCTGATTTGAAAAGAAATTTAATTTCTTTGGGTGCTTTAGATGATCTTGGTTGTGTTTCCAATGTTTCTAAAGGTGTTATTCATGTTTATAAGAATGGTAAATTGCTTTTATCTGGTGTTAAACATGCTGGTCTATATGTTCTTGATGGTACTCATATAATTGGTTCTGTGAATTCTGTTACTAATGCTTCATCTCAGGCTACCACTGAAAAGTGGCATTTAAGGCTAGGGTATATGAGTCAACAAGGACTCAGTGTCCTTAGCAAACAAGGTATGCTTGGAAAAGACACAGTTGGGGACCTTCCCTTCTGTGAGACTTGTGTGTTGGGTAAACAATATAGGGTAAGTTTCAAGCCTGGAACTCATAATTCCAAGGCTTGTCTTGAATATGTTCATGCAGACCTTTGGGGTCCTGAGAGGTATGATGCACATGGAAATTTCAAATACTTCCTTTCTTTAGTTGATGACTTTAGTAGAAGGGTCTGGACCTTTTTACTTAAAACTAAAGATGAAACTTTCCAAAAAATCAAAGAATGGAAGTGTTTGGAAGAAAATCAAACTGGTTTAACTTTAAAAGTTTTGAGAACTGATAATGGTCTTGAATTTTGTAACACTGAGTTTGATTTATATTGTAAGACTAATGGAATTCTGAGACACAGGACAGTTGGTGTAGCTGAGAGGATGAACAGGACACTCCTTGAGAAAGTCAGATGTATGCTCTTCACCTCAGGCTTACCCAAAGAATTTTGGGGAGAAGCTCTTTATACAGCCACATACCTTGTTAATAGGAGTCCAAACAGGTCTATAGGACTTAAGACTCCTATGGAAATTTGGAAGGGGCAGAAACCAAACCTATCATTTCTTAAACCCTTTGGGTGTGCAGCTTATACACACACAAAGGAGGGTACAGGTGATGATGGTTTACCTGAACCTGCACAACCTCAACAAGTGGTGGGAATAGAGAAAGAGGTGGAGTCTGAGTCTTCCAGTCCAGTTGATGATCATGGAGATGAACCAAGCCCTCCCCATGATGAAGCTGAAGCTACTGAGGACAATGAGGGTGAGGAACATCATCCTGAGTCTTCAACAGGGCAACTTCAGAACTATCAACTCACTAGAGATAGGACTAGAAGGGAAACCAGAGCTCCTTCAAGATACTCATATGCAGATCTAGTATATACAGCTTTGAATGCTTCAATTGAGGTCACAAACTCTGAACCAACATCCTATATGGATGCTATGGAGGCAGAGGATAGCATACAGTGGGAAAAAGCTATGAAGGAAGAGATTAAATCATTACATGATAATAACACCTGGATTCTCACTGAACTACCCCATAAACAAAAGGTGGTTGAGTGTAGGTGGTTGTTTAAGCTCAAAGAGGGCATCTCTGAGACTGACCCTCCAAGGTATAAAGCTAGGTTGGTGGCAAAAGGCTATACTCAAAGGGAAGGTATTGATTTCAATGAAATTTTCTCTCCTGTGGTTAAGTTTAAGACTATTAGGGCTATGTTAGCTTTTGCTGCTTGTTATAACCTAGAAATTGAGCAATTAGATGTTAAGACTGCTTTTTTGCATGGTGACATAGATGAAACAATCTTCATGAGACAACCTGAGGGTTTTATTGACCCTAAATTGCCTGATCATGTATGCTTGTTGAAAAAATCTCTTTATGGTTTAAAACAGTCCCCTAGACAATGGTATAAGAAGTTTGATTCATTTATACTTAAATGTGACTATGTGAGATCTGATTATGATGCCTGCTTGTATCTATCTGTTAAAACTGATCATCATGTATATGTTTTACTCTATGTTGATGATATGCTCATTATTTCTAATAGGGATGGCAATGGTTCAAATATTAACCGTAACCGATGGATATCCGATCCGATAAAAAATCCGTTAGTGGAACCGATGGTGCATCCAGGAGGGTTTGGTTCTCACAAAAGGTAACCGGTGGGTTATCCGTTAGGATTTGGTCTTTTACAATAATCCGACGGATAATCCGAAATCCGAATAAAAAAAAAAAAAATCAAATATTAAAATATATATATATATATATATATATATATATATATATATATATAAAGATATTCTATAAATGCAAATTTCATACATAATATGATCAAATATAATTATTCCATACATAAACTAGCTAATTAATTATTATTTATTTTATTACTATATTGTCTAATATCATTTTATGATCTTCCAATAATTTTGTAGCTAATTTCAGAATTTTAAAAATATTTAATAATTTATTTTATTTAAATCATTTTAATGATTGCAGATACGGATTAACCGCGGATAAACCGCATCCGTCGCGGATGCGGATTTGGTAAATAATTCTAAAATCCGATGGTTAATGGATGCGGATTTTGTTATCGTTTTTCTTAATGGATGTGGATGTGGTTATACAATTTTTCGAGGATATCCGACCCGTTGCCATCCCTAATTTCTAAGTCCCTTAAGTATATATCTGAGTTAAAGAGGAAACTTAGTAAGGAATTTGATATGAAAGACCTTGGAAATGCTAAGAAAATCTTAGGGATGATGATTGATAGAGATAGAGATAAATGCATGATTAAGCTTCACCAGGAACCTTATTTGAGAAAAGTAATTTCAAAATTTGGTAGCTTGAATTGCAAAAATGTTATGACTCCTTTGGCTGGTCATTTTGTTTTGTCTAAACACTTGTGCCCCAAGTCTCAGTCTGATATTATTAAGATGGATACTGTCCCATATGCTAATGTTGTAGGGTCCCTCATGTATGCTATGATTAGCACTAGACCAGATTTGTCCTTTGCTATATCTCTATTGAGCAGGTACATGTCAAATCCTGGTTGGGATCATTGGTGTGCTTTAAAACATGTTCTTGCATATGTTGGAAGTACCTTGGGTGTTGGACTGTGTTATGGAAACCATAATATACCTTTTGAGTTAGTTGGATATGTAGATTCAGATTTTGCTGGAGATAGAGACTCAAGAAAGTCTACTACCTCTTACTGTTTCACTCTTGGAGGTAATTGTATTTCTTGGAAGTCTCAACTTCAACCCTTAGTGGCTTTGTCCACTACTGAGGCTGAATATGTGGCTATAACTGATGCTTCTAAAGAAGCAATTTGGCTTCAAAATCTGTTATCTGAGGTTTGCATAGTGAAAGGTAAAGCTACTATATTCTCTGACAGTCAAAGTGCAATTCAATTGAGTAAAAACCCAGTATATCATGAAAGGACCAAACATATTGATGTTAAGTATCATTATATAAGAGATATATTGGCTAGTGGTGAAGTTAAGTTGTTGAAAGTGGCTACTGAGGATAATCCTGCTGATTTTGGTACTAAAATTGTTACTAATGTCAAGTTCAAGCATTGCTTGGATTTTCTTTCTATTGGTTGAAATTTTGCAGGTAGTTTGGGCTGAGATGATGATGGAGATGGCTTAGGCTGGCTAGAAATCCTTGAGGTGCAGTTTCAGGTGGAGGTGGAGGTTTAACACTTCAAGGTGGAGATTGAAGAATATATATATGTGGGTATATATATATTATGTGAAGTGTTATGTTCTAATAGGCTGATTACTTATTGACGTGGCACATACGTGGCTTAATCTCGTGCGCTTGATCTTATTACCATCCAATGGCTCTCATTCGCTCGTGGTCTTTGTCTCTTATATAAGGGAAAAAGGGTTGACCGAAGTCATAACCCTTACTCTCTCAACTTCCGCGTTCTCTCTCGCCTCTCTCATACACTAACCCTAGTTTTGTAGAAGATCAACCTCTGATTCTTCTTGTAATCGATTAGATAGCTTCTTGTTAGTAATATCTCGTGTAAATTGTGATAATCATCTTGATTAATCACTAGATAGCCTTATTCATTAGATTAGGGTTCGAGAGTTAGATTAGAAGTGGTATTCATTCGATTGTGTGGTTTGTATTGTAAGGTGAACTGAAATATTGTATCTCTTGTGATTTCTAGTAGCCGAGCACCTCTCATCGGAGCTCAACGTGGATGTAGGTCTGATTTGGACTGAACCACGATAAAATCTGTGTTCTTACTTTCTTGCTTTAATTTCTTGTGTTTGTGGTTATTGAGTGGTGTGATTTGAAGATAATATTGATAGAAAATTACAACAATATCTAATGATTTTAAGTAGCTTAATATCTTGAAACATCAGTTTTCTTCCATAGTACAGGGTAATTCGAATATTAGAAAGAGTAATTAAATAAAAGAGGATGATTTTCAAATAATTGATCATAAGTAGTCGATTAATCATTTGCATGTGAGTAGAGAGTTCAAGAAACTTCAAATTAAAGACGATAAAGGAGTCTTTGACGTGCATCCAAGTGAGAAATGAGGGGGGAGATTCATGTGCATGTTACAGATTATCCCAAAAGTTCAACGAGAGAGAAAGAAAAGAGACCGCTGGAGTAAAGAAGTCAATTGGGGGTCAGGGTCGTGAATGAAATGGCTAAGCGAGGTGGTGATTAAAGCAAAAGAAAAAAAATTAGCAGTAAAGGTCATGGTGTTAAGGACGAAAGAAGAAGATGATCATATTTCTAGAGAAAGAAACTGTATATACCATTAATCAAATACCAACTTCGTAATGAATAGAAAATAAAAGAAAGTTACTCATATAGAATATACACAATAATAATTATATAAATTTTTCTTAATAATTTTCAATTAGATCAAGTACTTGTTTAGAGGTTATAATTTTTAACTTCAATTTTTTGTGAAAATAATTTTAAGTAAATAAATTAAAAAAAGGAAAAATAAAAGACTCTCATTGTTCGCATGTTAACATGTCTTGATTTGTTAAAACGAGTTATCAGGGTTTTTTTTTTAGTCGAAAAAGAAACTTTCATTAAAGTACAAAATATTACAAGTTAGTCTATACCCGTAGGTTCAAAGTCGAGCCTAATTAAAGTAGCTAATTGGGAAGGAGGGTGGCTACTCCAAAGGCCAAACAAATCTTCTTTGAGTTCATGTTTGGCCACCCACTCCGCTATCCTATTCTTTTCTCTCCTAACAAAGGAGATTTTTAAGTTATAGAGATCCTTACAAAATACAATATTTTTAACCAAAACCTTAGTTAAGCTAGATAAGTTACATTTTGTATTAATTTGATCTACTAATCTAGAGCTATCACATTCAACATGGACACTTCCAATTGGGTATCTCGAGGCCATATCACAAGCTGCCAAAACACCTTTACCTTCAGCTTCCTCTATTCAATATGTATGAGAATTTCTCGCAAAACCTTCAATCATCTGTCCTTTAGCATCCCGTTAGTACACAAGCAAAAGAACATTTGTTAGCACTAAGTAAAACAGAAGCATCACTATTAATTTTGTACTTCCCATTTGGAGGAGGGTCCCATTTGAGTTTATTAGAGTTATCAAACTCTGTGGATTCATTGAGATTTAGGCTTTCTGAAGGATCACCTCTCAAGTTCATAACTCCAAAAACAGTACATGAGGTAATGTTTTGAGTAGCCTCAGAGATGTTAAGATTTGCACTTTTATACTCATCATAGGCCAAATTACATTTATGTAAAGTAAGTAAAGGGTCAGGAGATATTCCTTTAAACAAAAATTCATTCCTGCCTTTCTAAATAAACCAAAAAATGTACATAGTAACTTCACTAAGATCAGGAAGTATATCTGTCCTATCAATGGAACAAATTCTAAAAAAGAAATCCATTTAATAAAATTATGCGAGGGTTCAGCTGTTGAAATGAAAGACAAAGGACTAGCAATCCAAACAGCTCTAGCCCAAGAGCAATGAAAAAGTAAGTGTTCAACAGTTTCATCATAACAACCACAAAGTTCACACATTGGGGAAGGAGAGGATCTCCTTTTATACCTATTAGCATTTGTATTAGACCATCACCACAACATTTCCACACGAAATTTTTAACTTTTGGCATAACTTTCAACTGCCAAATAAAATTCCAATCAATTGTTTCAGATCTAAAAGAGGTGGAGCCTTTTTTTGCTATTCTTTATAATTTCAAGGACTTGTTGAGCCTTCCAAATCTGATTATAGCATTCCTTTACTTTAACATCTCCACTCAAGGAACCAGTCCAAAAGAGAGTGTCAATGCAGTAGTATAAAGGAATATCTATAGAGCAGATGGTTGCTACAACTAAGTCCTCAAATAAAGATTGTAACAGAGGGACATTCCAATCCTTTGAGGAAAACCCATATATCTCATTAAATCTAAAAGAAAGTCCCACTCAATATTCTCATAAGCCATAGACATATCAGCCTTTACAGCTAAAAAGTAGTTCTTAGAAGTTCTTTTGTTTTTGAGAAAATGGCTAACTTCTTGCGCAATCAAAATATTTTCAAAAATTGATCTCCCTGTGATAAAAGCTGTTTGAGTTTCGAAGACAATTTTTTCCATCCAAGGCTGTAATCTAGTAGCTAAAATTTTTGAGATAACTTTATAAATAAAATTTGCGCAGCTAATAGGTCTGAAAGAGGCAACAGAATCAAGATATTTTATTTTAGGGATCAGCGCAATAATAGTACTATTTATTTCTTTCAGTGAAGTATTATTAGACATGAAATCATCAACCAGAGCAAGAATATCATATTTTATTTCATTCCAAAATTTCCTAAAAAAGAAGCCTCCAAAGCCATCAGGGCCTGGGGATTTATCACTCCCCATGGCCCAAACAGCATTTTTAAGCTCCTCCAAAGTAACCTTGCAAGTTAAGAATTTATTCATCTCATCTGTAACATTCTTTTTGATCCTATGGAGAATAGGTTCATAAAATCTGTTCCCATCTGAATTAAAGACTTTATTGTAATAAGTCTTGATCTCAGTAATAATCTCTTCTTTTTCATATAGCCAATCACCATTCTCATTTTTTATTTGAGAAATGCGATTTAAATTTCTTTTTGCTTTAGTAACAGCATGATAATATTTTGTGTTTTTCTCCCCCAACTTAAGCCACAAATTTCTAGATCTCAATTTTCAGTACATTTTCTCTTTTTTCCAGTGAGATCCCAGATCAAGATTAAGCTTTTCCAGCATAATTTTGTTAATTTCCGAGAAGGGGCCATTGAATAGCTTCTCAATCTGAGCTAGGGAAGATTTTATGAGTAATCTATTATTTAGAACTCTCTTCCTAGCTTATAGAAAAACATATTTATTAATATGTTTGAGTTTCAGATCAAATTTGAGAACACCTGAGAAAGAGTCAAAGATTTTAGTCTGCCATTTTTCTGAAATAAGTTTACAAATAGATTCTTCAACCATCCAACTTTTATCAATCATGAATTTTTTTTTAGAAGGTTTAGAGATACCATGATTTAATAATATAGGGGAATGATCTGAGCCCACAGGAGGCAACACTGAGCACCAAGAGTTAGGGAATTTAGAACTCCATTCCTCATTCACAAGAATCCTATCAAGCTTTTGTTTAATGAGCTGGTTGCCACTTCTCTTATTAGACCAAGAGAAGTTACATCCCTTATCTGATAACTCGACAAGATTGTTAGAACAAATAGTAGAGTTAAATAAATCCATCAAATTCTTATGAGAATTGCATAAATCACCTCCCAACTTTTCAGAAGGGAATCTAATAATATTGAAATCACCCATAAGGCATCTACATAAAGCTGTTTGAGGTAGAGAGTTTATTTTATCCATAAAAAGGGGTTTATCTGCATCAACTAGAGGGCCATACACAAAAACCATTTCACACTTACCCATCATATTAATATCATATAGGCAATGTATTAAGTTCTTTTCAGAACTTATAATATTAAATTTATCTGGTATTTTAGCAAAACTGCCAAACCACCTGATAAACCTATTGGGTCAACAAAATCAACAAAACTTAAACCAAGTTTTGAGCTAATTTTAGAAACAAAGGAAGATGTATTTTTAGTTTCGGAAAGAAAGAGTACCTCAATTTGGTGAGCCTTAACCATGTCAACTAGGCTCAGCTCTGTCAAGGTTGTTGCAACACCTTGACAGTTCCATGCTAGAATCATCTTGGTTTTTGGGGTTGATTTGGGTCAAACCCGCAAACCACTTCAGGGTCAAGAGCTTCCAAAGTACCATCTTCTTCCCACTTAACCTCACCATCTTCTGTATCATCAATTTCAAAAGCTAAGGCATCTGCCATCTCATCATCTTCTCCCTTGAGGGGAGAAGAGAGAGTTGCAGGAACCTGAGACACATCTTCATCATCAATAGGGAGACCAAGATCAGATCTCACTCGAAGAGTGCGGTTTTTAGTTCTTTCCAGAGAAACAAAACATATACTCTTATCTGAATTTAGGGTAATAGAAGGATCAATAAGGACTTTAGGGCTGATACATAAGGCTTTCTTGGACTGAGGCCCACAGAGAGAGTGAAACTCTCATGGGCTTAGAGGCCTAATGTCAAATTTGAAAGCAACCCACCAAAGACATTAAGGCCCAAATCAGTTTTGGGCATTAAAATAATAGATTGAACCAAGTTTCCTTGCTCTACTTTAATATTTGATTTCTCCTCAATAATTTCATTTTTGCTATGTTGAACCTTATTCTTATTTTTCAAAGGCCTTTTAGCCCTTTTCTTACCAGTTTGGCCCTTATTTTCAGCTTTGAAAACGAAATCATCAGCTCTATTCTCATTATCTGAAAACCTTATCCAATTTCCAAGTTTATTAACAAGCTTAGTAGGGTTATCACAATTCTTTTCTTCTTGAGATAAAATACCACACACATGATAGAAATCAAAGAGTTTCTCAAATTTAAAAGAGATTCACACTGATTGTCCACAAGAGATTTTGAACATAAACCTAGAAGAGAGTGGGTTTTAATAGCAATGTTAACTCGAGCTCTAACAGTTTTATCATCTTTAAATTTATCAGGGTCAGGTAACTCAACTGAAATTACTTTCCCCAATCTTGAAGCAATCTTAGCAACATTTGCTTCTTTAAGAAAAAGTGGAAGGATACCAAAAATCCTAACCCAGAAAGTAGTTTCATCAAGTAACAAAGGGTTTTGTAAACATTCATCAAACTTTTGCACCAGAACATGAAAACCAAAAACATGAAAGGGTTTATTATGCCAAACAGTTTCTAAATCCTCTTGTTTCTCAAATCTAACCACACAGAGATTAATACCACGTTTATCCAAAGAAATCTTATCAGAAATACCCCAGTATTGAATGATAACTTTCTTTAGGTAGTTGAGATTGATGTTACCAGTAGCAATAACTCTAACAAACAGTTTAGGCTCCTCAAAAGCAGCATAAATAGCTTCTCGATCTGGCGAGAGAGTAAAGTTTTCCTATGACCCGTTCATCCCATCATCATTAATGAGCGCCATAAAGGCGGAGAGAGGGAGATTCAAGTTCAGAAGATAAAAGTGAAAGTAAAGTCGAAAAAGAAGGAAATCGAAACTCGAATGAATCTGATATTAGCAAAAGTAATATAAATCAGATCAAACTTCATAGATCGGAAAGTAGAAGAGGAGGGGAAGGGGAAAAGAGAGAGAGGAAGGGGATTAGGGTTTAAATACGGTGGATTTGGTATAAGTTTATTAAGATAATTAATACACCATCTATCCTTTGACTATAGGATAATATATATATATATATATATATATATATATATATATATATATATATACGAGTTTTATATGCACTACTAGAAACAGTGGTTTTAGGGACGAAATTTTACCGGCAACCCGCGTTTCGTTGGTAAGTTTAAATATTTACCGACGAGTTTTGGTTATCGACGACAGAAACGTTGTCGGAAAAAAGAGACGACACGAATTCGCCGCTAATGATCTGAATTGTCGTCGGTAACATTTTTTTTACTTTCTTTTTGGCATTCAAATTGTCGTCGCTATATTTGCGACGACGTGATTCGTCACTATTTTAATTCTAATACCGACGACTTTGTTAAATATACCGACGAAACACGGGTCTTCGGTAAATAAAAAACCTATTTAATGAAGACATCAGGTTTTTCAACTCCCAAAACACCCAAAACACCCAAAAAAATTCTCCAATTTTCACTCAAAAACACAACTCAAATTTATTTTTTTATTTCTAATCGATTCTCCAATTCATCTTGCACCGTTCCCGGGTTCATAATCAAGGTGGTGCATTATCAATATCCAATTTCATCACAAAATTGAAGGTGATTTCATGAAAATTCATTTTTTTTTTGTTTCTAATTGTGTTTTATTCTTGTTATATGATTTGAATAGGTGAAGTAATACATTTTGAAGGTGGGGCATGATCATCAATCTTCAATTTCTCCAACCAATTCAAGGTATTTTCAATAAATTTCATACTTTTTAAATTTTTTATTTATTGGACAAGTTGTTATAAGATATAATTAGGTTCATAAATAACTTATTTTTTTGATTGACTTGTTTATTATTATGTTGTAAATTATGCATGTGTTGTTTTATTTATATTTTTTGCTCATATATTTTTATTTGTTTAATTAATTATATGTAATTGTTTATCTATTTATTGTGTTGTAATTTTATTCATTCAATGGTTTGTAATTTTTAGTATTTTATTCATTGGTTGTAATTTTTATTCATTTTATTATTTGGGTTGTAATAATTATTTATTTTATTTTCATATGAATGTAGTTGCTTAGTTCTACCGTATTGTTGCTAAAAGATGGCTTCGGGCATGGATAAGAGTTGGATCATCACAAATGATTATTTTACAGAGAAATATATTTTTGGGGTTTTGGATTTTATCGAATTTGCTAAGAAAAAAGATGGTTATAATGGTTACATGTCTTTTCTGTGTACCAATTGTAATAATTACTGTCGATTATCCACCTAGACGGTTAGGGGCCACCTTCTAAAAAATGGGTTTATGCATACGTATCAGGTTTGGACAAAACACGGTGAGCAGTTGGTAATTCCGAAGCAATTCAAGTGCCAAATATAGAAAATGAAATAAATGATGTTTATGACGATGTTAGACACGTTTACGATGTTGGTGGACATCCGGGTGATACCGAGATGAGAGGCGCACATCTTCCAAGTCGGAGTAGTTTCAAAACATTGTTCGACGAATTGGAGACAGAATTATATCATGGTTGTACAGCGATGAGTTCCTTGAATTTCATTGCCAAGCTTATGCACGTTAAAGTAAAGAACAAGTGGACTAACACATCATCCACCGAGCTATTGGACTTAGTTGGTCGTATTTTGCCCAAACCTCACAATTTGCCCGATTCTTATGAAGCATGCAACAAGAAGTTGAAAAGTTTGGGTATGGGGTATATTATTATCGATATCTGTTTGAACGATTGTGCCATTTTTTAAAAAGAGAATGAAGACCTCGACAATTGTCCAGTTTGCAGTGAATCGAGATGGGACCCAAAGAAGGGTCAGAAAGTACCGCATAAGAAGCTCCGTTACTTTCCGATTGCCCTGAGATTGCAGCGACTATACGCTTCAAAGCACACCGCTGAAGACATGATATGGCACCATACCAGAAAGAGTACCGATCCAGATGTGTTATGTCATCCAGTTGACGGTGATAGCTGGAAACGATTTGCAGAGATACATCCAAAGTTTGCAAGTGAACCTCGGAATGTGTATTTGGGCCTCGGTTTGATGGTTTTTGTCCGTTTTCTATGCATAACAACTCGTATAGCATGTGGTCTGTCATATTGACCGTCTATAACTTGCCACCGTGGGTATGCATAAAGGAAACCATATTTCAGCTTTGTTTGTTGATTCCGGGTCCCCGCTCACCCGGAAAGGACATGGATGTCTTTCTTCACCCTGTTATAGATGAGTTGGACATGTTGTGGTAAACAGGGATCCCCATGTATGATTCCCATACGAAGCAAGAGTTTACTATGAAGGTTTGTTTGTTTTCCACGACCAATGATTACCCCGCTCGGTCATACACTTCAAGATGGTCAGGTCAAGGTTACTTGGCTTGCCCAGAATGCATGGATTCTACTCCGTCGTTGAAGGTGAAAAAAGGTGTGGTTTATTTTGATCATAGACGTTGGTTACATATTAGACATCGATTTAGAAAAGACAGAGTTTTGTACCCGTCTGCCGGTCACAGGGGCCCACCGAGGAAACATAGTGCGGCCGATATTCAGACGCAGTTGAATGGGTTGCCTATTGTGTTACCGGGTAAACACAAGGATTTTAGGGGCAAGGCGACGAAGAAAACAAGTCCTCGCGAGTCCAACTGGAAGAAAAATTTTTTTTTATCGTTTACCGTATTGGTCGAATTTTTTGTTAAAACATAACATCAATGTAATGCATTGCGAGAAGAATGTGTGCGACAGCTTGCTTGGTACAATTATAGGACTTGATGGGAAAATAAACAAAGATAACGCGAAGGTGCGAATGGATCTCCAGGATATGAGCATCAGGAAAGAGTTGTGGTTGACATCAAGAGGAGGTAAAGCGATACTAAAGCGAGGAAAGTATACGTTGTCAACGGATAAGCGGAAATTTTTTCTTGAGTGGTTACAGGCACAGAGGTTTCCCGATGGTTTCGCGTCTAGTCTGAGGAATAATGTTCAAGTTGATACGGGAAAGATTATTGGAATGAAATCGCATGATTGTCACGTTATGATGCAGTACCTTTTTGGTTGTTGTCTCCCCGGTCTTATAGAGGATAAACTGATTAGCGATGCGATTATTGGGTTAACTAACGTGTTTAGAGTCGTTTGTAACAAGATTCTGAGTAGGAAAGGGTTGGAAGACGGTAACGCGGGTGTTGTTGAAGTGATGTGCAAACTAGAAATGATCTTACCTCCCACGTTTTTTGATATAATGATCCACTAAGTGATACACTTATACGATGAAACATTGCTAGGGGGCCCGGTTCAAATGTGGTGGATGTACCCATTTGAAAGGTATTTGAAAAAGTTGAAAGAGTATATTCGAAACCCTGCTAGGCCAGAGGGTTCAATAGCCAAGGGTTACGTGGCGGCAGAGACGTTGACTTTCATATCACGGTATCTTAGTGAAGAAAAAACAAAATTCAGCGATCCAGGTGGATACAACGAACGACTTCCAGAATTAAAAGAGCTATTTGTTTTCAAGTCTCAATGTACTCCAGTTGGCAAGAAAGACTCTGATCCTTTACCATTTAAGGAGAAGGAACACATCAGTTGGTATATTTTGAATAATTGTGACGAACTCGAAACGTACAGGACATAAGTATTGTTTACTTATTTATATTCATATTTATACTTATATTTATATTTATTCTTATATTTATACTTATATTTATGTTCATATTTATATTTATAATTATATTTATATTTATATTTATACTTATATTTATATTTATATTCATACTTATATTTATAATTATACTTTTATTTATACTTATATTTATATTTATACTTATATTTAAATTTATACTTATATTTATATTTATATTTATATTTATATTTATATTTATACTTATACTTATATTTATATTTATATTTATAAAATATTTATATTTATACTTATACTTATATTTATATTTATACTTATATTAATATTTATACTTATATTTATATTTATATTAATTTATTTATATTTATTTACGTTTTTAGTGAACACAAATCCACACTTTCGGGAACGAGTAGCGAAATAAAGGATATGCCCCGTCATATGTTTAAGGGGTGGTTTTTGGAAAAGGTATGTAACTTTAGGCATTAGTTTAAATATTATCTATTTATTTTCAAAGTATTAAGTATTATGTTTGTATGACAGATGTATGGAATGAAATCCCGTGGTGATGCATTAGCTACCCCTGAGATGGTATCCTTGGAAAACATGTCTTATGGTGCGGTGCATAAATACGATTCATGTGTTGTCAAGTGGGTAACTAAAGATAAAGGAGAAAAAAGAGTGACGCATGATTACGGAGTTTGTACCATGTACGATGGGTCACCTTATTACGGTGACTTACTGAAAATATTGGAGGTTATGTACACTAGAGGTTGCTCGGTTGTGTTATTTATTTGTAAGTGGTACGGAATGAGCGATGCGAGGACAGAACACGGGGTAACCTTTATCAACACATCAAAATTTGATAGGGCTAACAAACGCTATATTTTAGCATCGTAGGCCAAGAAAGTGTTTTACATTGACGAGATTAATGCAAAGAAAACAATGAAAGGTTGGAAAGCCGTTTGGGAAATAAACGATCATCACAGATGGAGTCCGAGTTATGGGGTTCGGAATCACTACTTACTAGAAACAAGAGCATCAGGATACCTTTGGTTAACACTGGGAGGGTTTCCGAACCGGTGAACTTGGCAACTACCGAGGAGATCGAGATTGACCCAACTCATTTTCCAATTGATTTGTTTATTGAGGAAAACGATGAGATTGAGGTTGACACGTGGGAAGAATATGGAGATGAAGATACTATACAGGTTGATAGCGATGATGAACCTATAAATAATAGTGGATATGAAACTGATAAGGGAAAAAATTTATTTCGGAGTTGAGTTTTGAATTTAACTAAATGTTTTTCGGATTCAAGTTTTGAATATATTTGAATGTTTTCCGAACAGTTGACGAAATACCCCTAACATTCACATTTGACTCTAATAGTTGACTAAATACCCCTAACAATAATATTTGACTCTAATAGTTGACTAAATACCCCTAACATGCACATTTGACTCTAATAGTTGACTAAATACCCCTAACGATAAAATTTGACTCTAATAGTTGACTAAATACCCCTAACATTCACATTTGACTCTAATAGTTGATTAAATACCCCTAACGACTACATTTGACTCTAATAGTTGACTAAATACCCTGAACGACTACATTTGACTCTAATAATTGACTAAATACCCCTAACGACCACATTTGACTCTAATAGTTGACTAAATACCCCTAACGACCACATTTGACTCTAACAGATGACTAAATACCCCTAACATTCACATTTGACTCTAATAGTTTACTAAATACCCATCACATTCACATTTTACTCTACGAGTTGACTAAATACCCGTAACGACTACATTTGACTCTAATAGTTGACTAAATTCCCCTAACGACTACATTGACTCTAATAGTTGACTAAATACCCTTAACATTCACATTTGACTCTAATAGTTGACTAAATACCCCTAACGATTAAATTTGACTCTAATAGTTGACTAAATACCCCTAACATTCACATTTGACTCGAATAGTTGACTAAATACCTCTTACGTCTAAATTTGACTCTAATAGTTAACTAAATACCTCTAACGACTAAATTTGACTCTAAAAGTTGACTAAATACCCCTAACAATCATATTTGGCAGTAATAGTGGACTAAATACCCCTAACATTCACATTTGACTATAATAGTTGACTAAACACCCCTAATAACTACATTTGACTCTAATAGTTGACTAAATACCCCCTAACGACTACATTTGACTATAAAGTTGACTAAATACCCCTAACGACTACATTTGACTCTAATAGTTGACTAAATACCCCTAACGACTACATTTGACTATAATAGTTGACTAAATACCCCTAACATTCACATTTGAAACTAATAGTTGACTAAATACCCCTAACGACTACATTTGACTCTAAGAGTTGACTAAATACCCCTAACGACCACATTTGACTCTAATAGTTGACTAAATACCCCTAACGACCACATTTGACTCTAATAGTTGACTAAATACCCCTAACGACCACATTTGACTCTAATAGTTGACTAAATACCCCTAACGACCACATTTGACTCTAATAGTGGACTAAATACCACTAACATTCACATTTGACTCTAATAGTTTACTAAATACCCATAACGACCACATTTGACTCTAATAGTTGACTAAATACTCGTAATGACCACATTTGACTCTAATAGTTGACTAAATACCTGTAACGGCCACATTTGAATCTAATACTTGACTAAATACCTGTAACGACCACATTTGACTCTAATACTTGACTAAATATCCGCAACGGCCACATTTTACCTCTATCACATTTCTTCAATGGAAATAAAGGAAAAAAAAGGAAATAAAAAAGCATGGGAAAAAAAGAAAGAAAGAAAAAACAAACCGACGACATTCAATGGTTTAGCGACGACATGTTTCATATGAATGTCGTCGCTAATAAAATACCGACAACATTTATACGATTTGTCGTCGCTTATATTTCGCCAAAACTCGATTGGTCAGTTTGGGCGGTCAAGTTTCCCGCTCATGAAAATTACCGACGATTTTTTGAATTACCGACGCCACGTCTCGTCGCTAAGTGGCGACACGCAAGGGTCATGTGTACGGAGTGTGACGCATGTCGTTATTACCGACGCGTGCCCTTTGTTTACCGGCGACACGCGTGTCGTAGGTAAACAAAAATTCTATAAAGCCTAAACCGAGCTCATATCAGCCATAACAAACACCAAAATTCTCTCAAAAAATCGCCAATTCCTCCCTTCCCAAGCATTTCCGAGGCAATCCAGCACCAAATCCAACATCAAGGTTATCGATTTCAATCCAAAAACACCTTTTAATTACAAGTTTTTTTATTTTTTAATTTCTAATATCTTTTTGTTTGTTTTTGTTTTTTTGATTCGTTCTTCTTGGCATGGATTCATGGTCAATTCTTCAGCATTTCCATGATTTTTGGATTAGAATTGCAATTTTTTTTGGATTGAAAAATTTCATGGTTGCTATTGCATTATTATGATTTCCGAATTATGTATAAGTAATTTTAGGTTGTTTAAATTTTTTATTGAGTTAAAAAACAACATGTAATTGGAAATTATTGAAAATTATAGCAAAATAGGGTTTTTCTTATGATTTGTGTATTTTTTGATATATAGGGACCTATTTGCAATTTAAATAAAATTGTATGGATTTTATAAAATTAATTAGAGAATTGTTAAGAATGTAAAAAAATATAAGGATCTAGGTTTTGCATTTTTGGAAATATAGGGACCTATTTGCAATTAAAATAAAATTATACGGATTTTATAAAATATATTAGAGAAATTGTTAATAGTGTAAAAAATATAAGGACCTAATTGCAAATTAGAAAAAATTATAAGGAAAAGAAAATATAAGGACCAAAATGCAAATTAAAAAATATAGTGACCTATTTTTTGGATTTTTTGATAAATAGTATAAGGGCCTATTTGCAATATAAGGATTAAATAATAATATTTAAAAAATCATAAGGACTAAATAATATTTTCAAAATATAAGGACTAAATTGTAATATTTTAAAATTATAAGGAATAAATAATAATAATTTCAAAATATAAGGACTAAATTGCAATATTTTAGAATTATAAGGACTAAATAATAATATTTTTTAAATATAAGAACTAAATTGTACTATTTTTAAAATTATAAGGACTAAATTGTAATATTTTTTAATAGCGGGTAATATAGGGGCCTTTATGTAGTATTTATTTTATTTGTACTAATTTATTATTTTTTGTTACAGATTATATCCGGTAAATTTATCATTTTGATCAAATATTGTAATAATTAATTATTTATTTATTTAATTGTAATAATTATTTATTTATTTATTAAATTTGTAATAATTTATTTATTTATTCAGTTTGTAATAATTTATTTATTTATTAAATTTGCAATAATTTATTTATTTATTCAATTTGTAATAATTTTAGTATTTAATTCGTAAAGAATGTAATATTTGTTTTTTTCCCTTTAAATTATAGATGGCGGATGTGGTGCCTTGTAGCCATGACGGAAATGGAGACGGTCGCGATCCTCCTAGGGGTCCGAACCGTCCTTTAGCCGACTGTAACCAACCATCAGGTAATAAAAAATACTCAAACAATTTCAATTGATATAATTTCAATTTATATAAGCAAATAATTATTAAATATTATCAATTTAACAGCTCCTTGAAAAAGGCGCCCCCAAGGCGTCACGTCTTTGAAATCGGCCCAAACCACTTTACAAAAAGTTGGGTGGCCCATACCTGTTCAGTTTTCTATTATCAATGACATGTGGAACTTCGTGGGTGAGTACGGCAAACACGTGTCCCAAGTGGTGCGGTGCGCAGTTCGAGAATCGGTGCCTCCATGCTACAAAACATGGGCAGATGTCCCCGACCCTGCTAAAGGGGCTATTTTAGTACGACTGCAAGAGTTTTTTGACTTGGAGGAGTGGAGGCGACGAGCGTATTGGGGTGAGATTGCGAAGAGATTGAACACGATGCAATCTACGAGCTACATGCGATGGAAGTCGGATCTAAAGGTCGACTACTACAACACGAATACTACACCCCGGATGTTCTTCCAGAGATTTGGGCACGAGGGAGAAAGATGTGGGATGACGAGAATGTTCAGGTACAAAAGTTTTAATTTTTTCTTAGCTAAAATAATATTTTATATGTCTTTATTTATTAATTTTCTGAAATAAAATTGAAACAGAGTCAGGCAGAGATAAATAAGAAAAATTGAGAGTTGCAGATAGTTCCGAGTAAGACGGGGTCGAGGAACTTGTCCCAGACTCGGGAAGTTATTATAGAGGTATAATTTATAATAATACAAGTATAATTTATTATTTTATTAATTTAATTTTTTATAAATTATTATTTATTATTGTATAGGGGAATCTGAAGACCGTTACTAAGGAGCCATTGACTTTTTTCGACGAGCAAATCCAAGAGGAGATGGAGTTTCCTCCTTTAAGTGGCTACTTCAATCACATTTCTTACGATGCGGCTACAGATACGTGGCGTGACAAGCGTTTACAAAGAGCTAGCGTAAGTTTTTTTTATAATTGCTTTAAAGTAAATATTTATTTTTAACTTTATTTTTTTATTATTCAAATTTATTTTTAAATTGAAATCTAATTATAGGGTGTTTATCGAGAGAAGTTGAAAAAGAGGGTTGTCGAGGCCGGATCAGAGGCTGCTGCTGTTTCTGTGCAGGAACAGATCGATGCCATGCTGGAGACTATAATGGAGGTCATTGCCCCACCGAAGACGAAATATTGGGTGCCAACCATTGGTCCGGTCCGAAAAAAAGCCCGGACTTCTACACAGCAGGACCTTTCGGTTAAGCAGAACGAGCAGCTATTCCAAGCGATGCTGAAGGGTATGAACGAGCTTTGCATGACTCAAGGCCTCGACCCTATACCAGATCCGGCCACCACATCGACCCCTTTAACAGCTTCTTAGAGTTAGCCGAGTTAGCCGCCGAGCATAGTGGACACGCTCCTCGAAGCGTTGAATAGCATAAGAGCCTCCCAAGGTCTTCCCCTGATCAACCACCCCCCCCCCCGAGGCCCCATCCACTGAAGAGAGAGGAGATGAAAAGAGAGTGGTTGAAGATAAAGACGAGGATTTGAATGATCTTTAGTGTTAGTGTTTTTTTGTTTGTATTGGTTGGAGATGATTTGATTTTTTATTTACTTTGTGTTGACTTTTATTTAGTTTATGTTAACTTTTATAATCAGATGTTAGAATTTGGTTTGACTTTCATATTTCTATATTTGACTCGAATTTAATTTTATTATGGTATTTATGTTTGATTTGAATTTGATTTTTATTTATTTATGAATTTTATTTGCATTATATTTAAAAAATTAAATCAAAAAAACAAATTTATTTGAAATGTAATTTTTAAAAAAAGAAATACTTAGCGACGACTTTTTCGTCGCTAAGTATCGTCGCTAATATTATATGCGAAAAAATTAAACATTAACGTTGGATAAAAAAATTATATATTTAGCAACGACTCTTTCATCGCTAAGTTTCGACGCTAAGCAATAAAAAAAAACCAATAATCCACGAATAAAAAAAAAGGATAACTAAATTATTACCGACGAGACACGTCGTCGCTAATGTATAAACTTCGTGACGACGCGCGTTGTCGTTAAGCGCTTGAACAATTAGGGACGAAATCATCACTTTTCGTCGGTAAGGAACAATTTACCGACAGATTTCTAGCGACGACTGTTTACCGACGAAATATCGTCGGTAATCGCGGATATCGACAAAATACGGGTTTTTATCAACGAAGGATGTCTTCCTATACAAATAAATTGTTGTAGTGATGTATAAATTATGTTCATATTTTGAACGATAATTAATATTAGACGTAAATTAAAAAGATAAGTCTATGTTTAAAAAACATCAAAAAAAATAAAGACTAGTATTTTTTCTAATAAAGATTCTGTGGGTTTTTTTCTTTTTAAAACACTAATTTGACTTGTAAAAAAAAAAATTGCATATCCCGATTTCAGGGTCAATTTGCTCGCTGGGTCGTTGGATGATTTAAGCAAACTCGTGTCTTTCTTCTTTTTTAGTCGAATAAACTTGTGCCTTTCGAAAAAGAAAATTGGCAACAATATTATAAACATCTACTCGAAATGTTGAGTCTTTAGTGATTAAATTTTAATACATCATATATTAAAAACTCGATAAATTAATACTCGATTATTTGATAAACTTTCTAAGATATAAATATTTTTTGCCGGTTCCGACTCAGGGATAGGGTGCTAAATTAATAATTCGCTAAAATTATAAGATAAACCATTTTTGGTGATTCTTATAAACCCAATTTAAATATAATTAATAATTCCTTATATACTACATGAAACATTTATGAAGGTTTCTTAAAAAATGACTTAATTATCTTTTAATTTTTGTTAAATTTTATATTTATTGATGTCCATAAAGTGATACGGTTAAGGGTTATTATCTTTAATGTATCTCTCACTTTAACAATTCACTAAAGTGACTGTATCACTTTATGACCGTATCTCATGTAATTTAAAGTGATACGGTCAAGGGTTATTATCTTCAACTAATATAAATTATTTTAAGAATAAATAAAGGATAATTTATTTTCTCAATACAATGCATATACAAACGCCATAAATTGAATTATTATCTCAATGTATTTCTTATTTTAAATTAGGGTCAGTTATATTTAAAAAAAAAAACTCTATAAGCATTTAAAGTGAGAGATTGAAGAGTTTTTTTTTTAAATTAGACCATTTATTTGATAGATGTTTATATATGCATTGTATAATAATTAAATGGAAGTTTGAATGGTATTTGTAAATTAGTTATTTTATTATAAATTAATATTTATTAATTTATTGATTAATTAATAAAAAATTTTAATTAATAATTTTTAATGGTCCAAGTGTACTAGTTTATAGAGTTTTTATTGTATAAGATACGAAGACCAAAGCCAATAAAACATGTAAACCAAAAAAAAGAAAAAGTCAATAAAACATGGCTAATATTATGTCTTTAAATTATCTAATGGAAAGAATAATGAAATTTTATGAATGATTAGGGTAGGTCCGAGTATCATCTCTTCAAATACCTCCGTATCTCCATTGTTACTTAAACGTTAGAGCTAACAACTTCTATTATTTGTCGTTGAATAAGTTAAATTCACAATGAATGGCAAATAAAAAAATAGAGTATAGACAAACAGAAGAGTATCAAAGTATATTTTATCCTTGCGAATGATTTTAGTACATTTGGAGGAAAACTATTAACAAAAAATCATGCATAGAATAAGCTAATATTTAAGTGTCGGTACTAATTCTTGCACGGGGAGAAATGACTACAGCAAAAATAGTGGGGGTATGAGTTTTTGAGATTTAGAAAAAATGAACACGATTTTACTAGCAGCTCAGACATGGAGATTGTTACAAAATCGGACATCCCTTGCAGTTAGAGTTCTTAAAGGAATTTATTACCCTAAAGGGGACCTATTGGTTATTAAACTACGACAGAGCAGATCATAGTCGTGGGCTAATATTTTGGAAAGGAAGGACGTACTCATACAAGAAGGGATCATTTAAATTAGCAATGGCGAAAACACAATATTTGGGATCACCGCTGGTTACCTCTGGGAAGATAAAAGACAAACCACCGACTTCTCTAATACAAACAGTGGACCAACTCATGAAACCAAAGGAAGAAGAATAGGATTGGGAGATAATTGATTCACTATTACCAGAGCCAACACGCGGAGAGATCAGTAGAATCCCCTTGCTGTGTCGAGATGATCATGATACTTTCACCAGGCCACATATGAAATCAGGATAATACACAACAAAATCAGGATACATAACACTTTCACGTATTGCAGAGAATATGGAAACACAATCCTCGATATAAGCGGAACTTAAATATTCAACATTATGGAATATGGTCTGGAAGTCCAATGTCCCAATTAAGATAAGATCATTTACTTGGAAAGACTGTCGAAATATTCTACCCACAAAAAAGAACCTACATGTCAGACATTGTAACACGGATAATACTTGCTACCGGTGCGACAAACAAATTTAAATGGTGACTCACCTACTACTTACTTGTTCATTTTGTAAACAGGTTTGGGCTGGAACAACACTACAAACTCGAATACCGGAGGATCAAAATAGTAACATAGAAGACTGGATGAAAAATTGTTGAAGGAATGGAAAACTCAATGTGAGAGAAACGCAAAGTCACGACTTATGTAATGTTAACAATGTGGAACATATGGAAACAAAAAATGAAAGCAATACATGAGAACACGTACTTAGACATTGAAGTTGCAGTTTGCTGACAACTCAGTTACCAAGACATGGAGAATAGTGGAGGACGTTCATGTCCAATCAGGTAATATCACCATCCCTACTGACTTTGTTATACTTGATTTCGATGCAGATAAGCAGGTTCCAATCATATTTGGAAGGCCTTTCATGGCCACAAGTCAGAGCATAATCAACTTCCAGGAAGGGACCATTACCCTTCATGCTAAGAATATATCCGAGACATTCTATATCTGCGGCAAGAAACCAAGGAAGTCCGATCCCACCGTTCCTATAATCCACAGCCTTTCACATCACAAAGTCCCTAAAGAGAAGATCCACTCAAAACCTGTGGATACTGAGCCAAAGATTGAGTTTGGGGTCGACCATGAAGTTCTATGGAAAGACCACAAACTAGAGAATAGGCCACGACGTCACCAAGACTCGTGGATGGGACCATTTGTAGTCACTAAAGTTGTTTTAGCTAAGGTGATAGAGATCAGTACCAAGAGGGGCATTAAACGAAGATTAGTAGACGTTCATAGCCTTGCTCGTTGCTAGGGAGGCTATATTCGCAAATCTTGATAGAGGTAACGCGTCTAACTTTAAAAGACGTTAAATAAAAGTGTTGTACATGAGACAACCCACAATTTTTTTTATGTTTTTAATTCATGTTTAATTGTTTTTAGTTGATATTGCATATTTGAGAAAGGTATTAGTGTTTTTTATGTTCAGGTATTAAAGAAAATCGAGTTAGGGAGGAAAAAGAAATTTTTGTTCACATTCTGACCTACCCGCCGGTAAGCCGTCCATACGACCGGTAAGCTGGCGGGTCAAAAACAGTGCCCACGGGTTCACGAATCAGGTTTTTTGCCGAGAGGTGGATTTTAAAAGATTGCCGCACTGGTAAGCGGGCCATACGACTGGTATACCGGTCAGTCAAAAATCGTGCCACGGGTTTATGAATCAGGTTTTTTGCCGAGACGAGACTTTTCAGTGAGGTTCTCACTAGCTAGCCGGTCACACCGCCGGTAATCCAATCCGCGCCGCTGGAGAGAGAAAAATTTCTGCGTTTTTTAGGTTATAAAGAAGAGGAAGGTTAGTCTATTTCGAATTTATCAATCCTTAATCCCTCTTTCTTCTCCAAACCTCTCCTAACTCCATTGAAGCTTGATCAAACCTTCTCCAAACATCAAAACACTACCCATCACCATAAAAACATATCAAATCTTTTCTCCACATCATTACAAAGAAGATTCAACCACCCAAATCTTACCAAAACACATTGAATCAAAGAATCAAAAGCCTAAATTTTCAAAATTCATCCTACAATTTCGTAGATCCATACCAATCCATCAAGAATCCATCTTACCATATAAAGATTCATCATCAAAACACATTTCCTAACCCAAATAAAGCTTGTTCAACCAATAATCAAGAGTTTCAATTTTCAAGAGTGGTTAAAGCTTTGAGTTGGAGGTTTATTGAGATGACTAAGAGAACAGAGACATTAGCTACTATGAGGAAGATGAAGAAAAGCAAGGTATTGGGTTCTATTGAGAAGAAATCAAGTGAGAAAAGTTCTAGTTCTAACACAAAGGGTAAAATAGGTCATAAAAGAGAGGCCAGCTAGCATTGTTTAATTCAATGGGCAAAAGGGTTCCAGCTTTCATGAAGAAGACAACAAAACCTCTACAAATCAAAGGTCCTACACCCGAAGAAAAAGAGAAACCTTCAAAGGCCTTGATAGCTTCTGCAAAGAAACAATTACAGGAACTACCTTTTGCTTATGAGAGAGTATTTGAAGAAGAACTTGGTAAAGGAAAGTACAAGAGATTCTTGGAGATCGGTGAAAGATTGGATTGGTCTAGGTTCATGGTAAGACGTTCTAATTTATGTCATGAATTAGTTTCTGAATTCTATTTAGGCCTCTTTAGACGAGAGAAGGTTGTTTTCTAGTTAGAGGGAAGTTAGTTCCTTTTATAGTTGAAGAGATTGGAAACCACTTCCAGTATAGAGAAGCGGTGGATAGAAAAAGAATCTTCGATTGGAATTTACTTTTTGAGCATGTCTTAGATAAGGAGAAAGTGCAATCACATAAGGGAGAATTTAAGGCACCTTGTCCTTACAAATATCTCCAACCGGATGCTAGAATTTGGCAAAATTTCCTTATCACCAATGTCGTTAGAAACACAAGAATTTCGGAAGTAAGTAAAAAGAACGCTATCTTGTTGAATTGTATTTAGAGAGAAGTAGAAGTAGATGTGGCATAGTTGATCTTTGAGGAGGTGATGCGATTTTCGATCTCTCCTATCTCGTTATTTAATGTGAAATATCCTACAATGATCACGTGTATTGTTCGGAAAGCGAATGTGATTTTGGGTGAAGGAGAGAAACTTGAGTTTAAAACGAGTAACAATATTGACAATGCTTGGATCATGAAAGTTTTGAGAGGAGCGGGAATTACGCAAAATCCTCAAAGGAAGAAAAGGATAGTAGTTGGCAAAAAAAGATGGAGGAGCGATTAAATAAAATCAAAGCAGTTCATACTTCCTTAGCCAATGATGTGGCACAAATCAAATCCAATCAAGCGCACATCATGACACTCCTTGAGCAATTAAAGAAAGATCGAGCAAATCCTATCTTTGATGTCGATAATGCGAGGCAATAGCCTCGAGAGTATGTTCTCTTCCTTCCTTACCCTTTATGTAAATGTTTTATCGGCTAATTTTAATTTCTGTTTCAAGTTTTTTTCGAGTCGTGGGGACACGACTCATTTTTGAGTTGGGGGTGTGGGGATTCGTTGTCTCTCATCTCCATTTTTTCTGTTTTTAGGTAGAAATTAAAATTTTTGATACATGGGAATTAGATGCAGAGTGTGTTTAATAGCTTGAAAGCATAAGCTCAGTAAGTTAATGATAAAAAGTAGTATGTTTATGAGCTATTTTATTTTGTATGCTTTGAGTATTTGCAGGAAAACACACATTGATAGTAAAGAAAAGATTAGTAAGCAATGCGATAGAATGTATGTTCGATATCAGGGAGCCATGAGTGGTTTGTAGGCCGTGAGATCCAAGCTAGTTGATAAACCCATTTGATGAACGTGCTAAAGGTAAGAGAATAACGAAATTGCATAGTTTAGAAAGTGATTAAGGTGGTTCTTTCATAAGCCCCTTGTTGTCTTTTAGCTTGCTGTCCAAATTTATTATATTATATCCTTCTCAGACCCTTCTAGCCTTTCTATATCCTTTTTAATTAGCCACATTATAAGCCACATCCTGCTAGATTATAGGAATTTTCCATATGACCCGCACTCGAATCGCGATGCATAGACAATGTTTTAGAGCTTGAGTTTGGGATGGTGGGTCCACCATTATGGGAATTGTTATTGGGTTGGTATTTTTGAGCTTATTAATTGTGCTCTGTTCTATATATTGATGATGATTCACATGTTACATTGTAACCCTTTGCCGGGGTAAGAGTATATGAAAAAAAGCATGAAAAGAAAAGAAAATTGATTTAAAAAGAATATATATTTGGACCGGCAAAGTGGAATTTTTATGTGAACATCTTTATGCTTTAATTGGGATATTGGGGGTGCTCCTTTGTGCATCAAGAAAATCATTGGGTTGAGTGAGAAACGTTTTATGAGAGTAACTCAAGCTCTAGGGCGATTCGTGGATGGCTAGTGAGGAGAGAACCAAAACTCACTCTAAATTATCCAAATATGCTTATAATACCGTCCCTAAGCCAATATTACAACCTTAAAAGACCTTTTGATTCTTTGCTATATAATCTAGAAGTGATTGAGCCAATAGAGAGTAATTAAGTGGTTCTTTGGATACTAGTAAAGTTCGATGAACAATCTATAACCTCCATGGTGAACTGAGTAAAGATCCTCTCCTTCTTACATTACGAAGCTAATCTAATCTTGAATTCAAGCCGTGTTGATTCTGGATATGACAAGTATGCAAGTATGTAGTTTGTAAATATTATTGCATGAAATTTTCTGAGTAGTTGCTTTATGTCTATTTTATATATTTTGCTATCTTCCTTCCCACTATGCTTAATTGACCTAGGTGTGTATTTAGATAAAGCTGCCAAATAAATCTGAATTTCAGCACCCACGAAAATGGAAGTGATCATAACTCAAGATTGGTTAGGAATTTGGAAGAATGTTCTGAAGAAAAGTTATAGAGCTTTCCGAGACGATCAGTTTCGACATATGGAACGAGTCAAACGGGTAAGTATTGAAGGAGTTACGGCCAAAACAAAACAGCGGAAGATTATTACCTTTTCTATATATAAGGGTTACGATTTTGAGTTGGGGTTGGAGTCCAAGTTACTTGTCATCCACTCCAAGAAAATGAATTAGGTCTTCCAAACACCTATAAATACACCCTTAACCTCTGTAAAATAATCCTTGCCTCTCATAAATGTGTCCTCAAGTTTTATATCATTAGAGTTATTGAAGAGAGTAAGATGAAATTTATGTATCATTCTTTTAGTTTATATACTTCAGGTATGAACTAATTTTCCCATAGATTGGGTTTTGCATTATGTATAATCTATGAATTCTATTTTTTTTCTATCTAAGTTTCTTTGGGAATTATATGTTTTAATCTGATCCTAGCTACTTAACCATGTATTTGTTTTATGTGCTTTGATTTATTGTCTGTCTTAAATCTGATCAATTTAGGGCTTTGCTAATAATAGTTAGATGGTCGCCCGGAAGGGGTGTCTAATTATTGAAACAACACATAAATGTCTAGAATAAGGAATTAATCCTGACAAGATTTGCCTAACTAGATAGTCATTAAGGTATATTTTCATCACCAATCGTCATTAGTAGGTAGGACTACACCTAGGACCCAAGTGGCGCAGGTTAACCCTTTGTGAGTTCCCTTGTGATTGTGCGGTTGCCACCCTAGTTCGCTCTCCGGGGATAGGGGGAATTCAGAATCCTGACTACATATCTAAGAGCTATTGTCTCCCTTATAAACTGAAATTGATAGAAAGAACTAGAAGGATTAGTGCAAACTAGTAAAACCTAAGCTATACTCTCTTATCTTATCTCTTCCATATTTATTTTATTGTCTTTTAATTTAATTAGTTTAATCATTAATCCCTCAATCAATCGTATTTATTTCTTGTCTTTTTAATTATTAATTGCTACTCTGATTTATTTACCAATTCGTCTAACACATTTAAGTCCCTGAGGAACGAATCTTCTTACCATTAAAACTTGCATAACCGTGCTAGTCTAGGATTCTTATTTGTGTTATTTATTCTATATTTTTATCACACCCTAGGCGACACCAACCTCCTAGATAACTTGCTCAGTATAATTAATCGAAAAATATTTTTCCCTAGTATTGGGAATTTCGATCCCCTCGAACACATTAAACTTGACTTCTTCATTTTAAACTCTCATTATGTGTTCACCATTCTTGACATCAAGAGGAATTTTTCCCATGACCAAGAAATGAGCTTCAACAAAAGAAAGGTTGACCTACAACTGTTGAACCATATCCAAAATTTTCTTGTAGTATTTATCTTGGTTATTTTTTTGCACTCTTGAAAGAAATAGTGTACTTGGTCATTTTTCTTGAGAATGACCAAATATTTCTTGTCCTTGGGAACCCTTGGTGCCTCAACGAATTTATAAACCACTTCATCTTTGTCATCAACCCAATCTTCCATTGTTACATCATTCAAATTTGGCTTAGGAAGATCTTTCCCCTCGGTAACCACTTCTTTTAACTCAACTTCTCTCTATACATATACCAGAACTGCTTGTTGTATCTTAACTTCCCTCTCTATATTATATTCAAGATCCATCGGGATATAGTTTGACTCTCTGACTTCTAGAATATTTCCCACTACATCTTTCTCCACCAGGCCCACAAAAGGCTTACCTATATGTTGGTATTCAACCATATTTGGTAAATTCATCACAACACACACACACACACAAAAGTTGACTATTTATGGATTTGATTCTCTATGGATTTGCATGAAGTTTTCCCATGTTACGTCAAATTATTGGGAAGAGAACTCATATAGTCTTTAAGTGGTTCTCCAATGGTTTGCATGTAGTTTGCAAGTGCATCTTCATTCGTGAAGATTGAGGTGTCATTCGAGTTTCTTTAATATTTCTGACCTATTGATTGTACCTCCCCTGTTCTTCTAGGTAATGGTAAAGGACTTGGTAGTATTTTTTGTCCCATTGTTGAAAACTTAAAAATTCTTCGACATAGTTGATTGGGATTATGTTTATGGCGTGGTAGCTGAGGGTATGGCTGGGGCGTCAGACATTGCCGAAGATACAGATACGCAGCTAGATGTTTGAATTCGGAATTTTTGCGTTTGTATTTTCTAATTTTTCTTTATCGAGCAATGTGTTAACGGTAAATCTGGACGATTGACTATTATAATCCTTCTTCTTTTCATTTTTTGGGACGACCAATAGGTCGTCACTTGAACTTCAATTTAGGGATTTTCCCCCATCTCCTTCCTTTTGTGTGGCTCTCTCTTTGATGATATTTGATGTCTCCTCATTTGTGATAGATTTATATTAGGATGAGACATCATTTTAAGTGAATTAGAAGTCAATAATGTCGATTTTCTTGAGTTTTAGTGCACTTTCCTATTTTGAGTCTTGATTTGTAGAATTATTATTTTTAGAGCATATTGGGTTTAATTGTTTATTTAGTGTGTAGCTTTAAAGATAATTATGGAGCTTAATTAGAGTCCAAGTCAAAGATTACAACTTATGGAAAGAGATTTGCATGGTAATTGGAGATAAGGAAACAAATGCTAAAAAGATGGAAAATGAAAAGCTGCCTAAATCTGGGATTCTGCATACACGTCCAAAGATATGCGTTTTTACCTAAGAAATAGGCCGAATCTGATGATTTCCTTCTAAAGGATCAAAATAATTCTGTTGCGATTCTTTTGGTATCTTATAGAGCAAAATCCGACCAATAACGAAGAAGATATGCTCAAAACGGTGCAGCAATGTTTATCTTTATTTCCATACGAATTTGAGTTGGGCTAGAAGTCCATTACCTTAACTCTTCCTCAAGAAAACGAATTAAGTCTTCTAAACACCTATAAATACACCCTTATATCACTTGTAAATCATCCTTGCCTCATAGTAATTAGTTCTTAAGGTTTTATTCTTCCAGTTTATTGTAGAGAGCAAGATGATGTCTTTTGTAATTTCTTTTAGTTTATTTCCTTCAGGTATGAACTAAACTCCCCATAGCTTGGGTTTTTCATATGTATAATCTATGAATTCTAATTCTTTTATCTAAGTTTCTTTGGGAATGACATGTTTTAATCTGATATTAGCTACTTACTTTATATTTGTTTATGTGTTTTGATTTATTGTCTTTCCTAAAACTGATCACTTTAGGATTGTTTTAAGAGTAGTTAGATGGTCTCCTTGACAGGGTGTTTAACTATTGAACCACCACATAATGTCTAGTGTCAATAGCAGTTCTGACAAAACATACTTCTAACTAGATAGTCATTAGGGTTTGTTTTAATCACCATATCACCAATTGATTGTAGTGTGCTGGATAGGGCCTTAGTGGCGTTTGATAACCCTATTTGAGTCCTCGTCTTGGTTGTGCCGTAGCCCCCTTAGTCGCTCTCAAGGTCTAAGATTGGGGAATTTAGAATCCTGACTAAGTATACCAAGAGCTAATATTCTCCCTTATTAACTAGATTTATAGATAGAATTAGAAGGATTAGTGCATACTAGCAAAACCTAAGCTATACTTCTCATCTCATATTCTTAAACTTTTATTTTATTGTCTTTATTTTCTTAGTTTTAATTGCTTAATTTCGAAATCTGTTCCCTTTACTTTTCTGTTCTCTAATTATTTACTCTTACTCGTAATTTCTACTCACGCGATTAACACACTTAAGTCCCTGAGAACGAACTTTATTTATCATTAAAACTTGCATACGTCCTGTAATACTTGCAGTACTGTGCCTGTCTAGGGTGAGAGTGCGTAGTTTCTTGGCTTAATTTTATCTTATTTTTATCACACCCTAGGCGACACCAATATTCATTTCTGCTTCTTTGTTGTATATATTGTGCTTGGCCATTGTATGCTGGTCACTCATAGAGTGTGATATAAACCAACACTGAAGAAGAGAAGCAACCGACGCAAGTGTACGGGTCTTTCCAAGTAATTATTAAGTAAAAACGGGATTATCGTATCCACAGGGATTACGAGTTAAGGTTAATATGTTGAGATAAGAAGTAGAACTAATTGCAATGATAAATAAAATAGATATTTACTTTGGCTTTCAAATAATGAAATGTAAACGCAAGAATGTAGAGTAAACTAAATTAAACTAAGAATTAAACTAAAAGGGATTATGCAAATATGAGCAATATACTTGAGTCTCGCTAAGGAATCACCTAAGTTAACAGACAAATGCATTCGTTTTAAGGGTAAAGCGGGTAATTGATATTAGTAGGGACTCTAATATCTTCCTAACTCCCGTAAGGGTAGACTTAGGAAGCAATCCTATGGTATTACAGACCCCGTCAGGGAGACTATAAGCTACTTTCAGATGTTTACAAATTTAATCCAATTGGCTACGTTGTTAGTCAAGCGCCAGGATCAATGACGAAAACCACGCGTTTCTATCCTAGTTTTGTAATTAAACCCCCCCTCCTTCTGGATGATCACCACCACTAGTGAATAGGATAATTACTACAACCTGCCCTTGATTCACGACGTCAATGATAGTAAATAAATACAAGAATAGAATCAACATGCAATTACACAACTTAATTTAAATTGACACAATCCCAAATTAGAAAAACATTAAATTAGAAACTAGGGTTCATCCCCAAAATACGAGTCTCAAGTAATTTAGGTTTAGCTCTTAAATGAATAAAGAAAAGAAATAAAACTAATTAAATACATAATTTCTAAAACAAAAATAAAAATAGAAAGAACCTAATTGGAATATTTTGGCCGATTATGGAGGAAGAAAGTCTTCCTCCAACTTCTGCCTCTTGCTCCCAAGTGTTTCTGCTCTGCCTCTCTCTTAAAATATAATATAATATGAAGCTTAAATGAGAAGTACTGATTAATGAGGTTTAAAGGAGCTTATATAGAGAGTAAAATCTGATTAGGTCTAATCTTGGGCTTAATTAAGTAATTAGGGGCCCGAATCCACTTTATTATTCCTGCATCTGTTGTATACCCTCTAGTATTAAACAAGTATAACTTTTGCATCATAAGTCCAAATTACTTGATTCCACTTCTAAAATTTTGCTAACTCATATGCACATTTTTTCATTTGATTACCAGGTTTGAATCTGCACCGTTTGGGCTCGGGAAGAGCTAGAAGTGATGACTTTCCAGTTTCTAATACTCCTCCTCCTTTACTTAAGTGATGTCTTTTGCTCTCTTATCACTTCCTTTTGGACTTTGACTTTAAACTTCAATTTTTCTCTTTATCTTGGTGCCTTCTAGAATCCATGTACCTAAGAATTTCACACTAAACAAGCAAATTAACGCATAAAAGCTCTAAAAGTAACAATAAGTATAAAATAAAGGAAGAACGTGCATTATTGCAAATTACGCTAATAAATCTAATAACTAAGTCCAAATTCTACCTAAAATGATGTCTTCTAAGGGTATTTATTTATCACAAAAAGGGAGACATCAAGACCCCCAACTTAAACGTTTGTTCTCACGACAAAGTAAGAACAAAGATAGAGGTCTAAGGTAAGAAGCAAATGCATAATCTGAAGAATTAACCCAAAGCAAAACTTAAAATAAATCTCATATAGTACAACCTAAGAATTAATGCACACATACACCTATCATATAACATCAAACACATAAATAATTTCAATCTAAAATTGATTTCACAATGCTAGAAGGTTACCCTTGATACTTAGCTCGAGATGGTGGCTATAGGGTGTTCATCGATCTTTAATTGCTTTGAATGCTCCACTTAACTTACTCCCTATTAGTAAACATGTTATTCCACTATGTACCTAGGAATTACTAGGTCTTTACGGATTTTGCATAGGCTTAGGGACGGTATGGTACATTTGGATAATGAAAAGTGAGCTTTCATCTCTCTCCTTACTAGCCTTCAACAAACTGTCATGAGCTTGAGTTTACACTAATATAGGATCTCACTCACTTGACGCACTAATTTTGCGTCCCCATATAAACCCAAATTATCAATATGATTACAATAAAAATATTCCTTTGTCGTTTCTTTTATTTCAACATTTATCAATCCTTTTTTTGGTAAATTAATCATGACATTTTTTTAATGTGAATTAGCATGTTAACTTATTTTCTTAGTTTTTTTTCTTGTTTTTTCTTAAAAACTGGCAAAGAAACTTACAATAAAGTGCATAATCATTTAAGAACATCACAAATCGACCCAACAAATGTAATAGCAGATTCCCTCACCCCAAACTCAAGCTCAAGGACAAGTCGTCTTAAGCAATCGTGATTCAAGTGCGGGTCCTAACATCTAAAGGATAAGATTATAATGTGGCTTCAAAAGAAAGGATTAAAGGCTAAAAAATGGGGCTAAGAAGGATATAATTAATAACGGGTTAGAAAGCTAAAAAGGTCTCAAGTGGCTATCAAAGAACTGCCTCTATCAATTTCCTAGTTACATAGTTCACTCCATTTTCACCTCTAGTTCATAATCAAGTGGGTTCTCTACTCATTTAGATCTCACGTTCTATACACTACTTATTTTCACTAAGTATAAGCTTAATTCTTTCGCATTGTTCATTAATTTTTCATGTATATCATCTAGTGCTTGCATGCATTCAAGGTGAGTTATACATTAACTCTAAGGTCTACTATTTTCTATCATTAATTTATAGAAAGCATGCTTCTGGGGATATTACAGTCAAATCGATCCTTAAACTAATTGTTATTTGGTTTTAAATTTTTCAAAAAGCAGCGAAACATATAACACATAAAACTGGGAATGAGGACAACGAGTACCCCACCCCCAACTCAAAACTGAGTCGAGACCCCACGACTCGAAAAGACTCAAAAAAGAAATAAAATAATATACAATATTAAATGAGAAAAGGAATAAGGAAACGTATCTCAATCGGCACTAGGCCGATTGCATGTAGTAGTGAATCAAGGCTGTGAAGTCTTCTTAGTCACGATGTTTAGATCATACACCGTTGAATTCATCTTCTGCAAAGTATGTTTCATCAACTCAAACTCATATTTCCCTTAGCTAATCATCTCCTCATGTACCTCTAAATTATCACCCTACTCTATCACATAATCGGAACCCTTTCCTCAACACTAAACTGTCTTTTCTCTTCATGTTCTTCTCAACTTCTCCAACCTTCTTGTCATCTCGAATGACCCCCAACTCAATTAATCACCTACTTGAAAGATTACTTGCACAATACATAATATTAGGCTCAAACCATTCACAATTCCTTTAATAAAGAACTACAAGTTCTTAACTCCCAACTAGTGATAGAAAGAAAATAAGAGTTCTAGCTATTTTACCGGATTGGACATTAAATTTGTGATGATGTGATACCTCGTACTTGCAATCTCCAACCTTCAAAGTACAAAAGGTGTTGATGAAATTTGTGTCTTTTGATATTGTTGAAGGTGGTACATTAGTGGGAATGATGGATTATGAGATGGGTAATCAATATTTCAAGGTTTCAGAGAGGTTTAATGGATAAAATTTAAGCTATTGGGGAGGAAACTATTTTTTACTAAAGTGTGAATTTCTTGGCGTTTGGACGGATATGTGATCTGATTAGATGTTAGGATTGGTTTACAGGGGAGAATTGATGGTGTTTTGGTGTTTTAATGGTGGATTACATGTATTTTCAGAGTTTGGGTTCGTCAATAATGGAGTTTCTTGTGTGTGAGGATGTCACAAAAAATAGTTGCGTGTAAAGCATGTCATTCTCAAGATCTTGACCGGCAATTTGGCCACAAGACCGGATATTTGGTTGCGAATGACGATATCCTCATTAGATAGATCTCGGAAAATACGCGGTTTAGCCTCAAGAAACAGTCAATTCTGACATCCGAGCTTAAAGATATGACCTTTTAATGTTTTCTCTGATGTTGTCCATGCTCTCAACGTTGTACCAAATGTCTCTGACCGGCTAGCCGATCGCGAATGACGACCGTCGCTGACGCACTTTTGACTCGCGTGTAAATGGTCAAATTCCAGGGACTTTGATTAGCTACCGGTCGCAGGACCGGGTAGTCTGCCCGTGTTTTTTTCAACAAGACCACTTAGACGCGTAATTACTCCGTATCATACCTATTTAAGCCCAAACTCATGGGTTTTAACACTTGCAATTATCAAAAACAACCAACCCTTCTCATTTCTTAAAAATATACACTAATACACATCAGATTACTCTATTATACACTACGAATTTAACAACTGAAAGCATTTTTAAAACATTGGTTGTCTCCAAGAAGCACTTTTGTTCATTATGTCCTTAAGTTTGACTTGTTACCTTCCACGAAGATTGTATTGAGGCCCTTGTGGTATTCCTCCGCTTAAACTCACCTCGTCCTTGACATGGTAGCTTTGGAACTTTCCCACCTACGCATCGATTCAATCAATCTTTGAAAGAGGGTGGGTAGTATCTCCATAGGGTGGGTAGTATCTCCATTTCGCCTTATTTCTCTCATGGCGAAACTCGTTCTCTTCCACGTGGTATATGAGGATTATTCTTGCTGGGTTAATTACCCGTTGATCTTCAACAAGTTTAGCTTGAATCCATTTCTTAGTAAGAAAACATTCATCTATACATGCTTCTATCTCGAGTAATCTAACATCTCCATTCACATATTTATCATTACCAGAATCCACAAACTCCTTCCAATCTATGCTTTGGTGGACTTGTGGTGTTGCAAGGTGAGCGCATCACGCCTGGAAATATTTAGGGGACACCCCCAATCTAACTCCATTTTAAGCAGGGTCCAGTCATGTTCTCTCGTAGACGCTGGAGTCTAGTTCCTTAAACTTCTTTTAAATTTTTTACCGCAATACAAGACTCCGTTATCAAATCGCAAAGTATCTCTTGCATCTCATTCAATTCGTAAGCTTGATGTCCACTCATATTTTTATTCAGTTCGGGAAGAGTTAGTTATGGAGGTTGTTGGATATGCCCAGTCCATTGAGTGTTCCATCCTTGCTCATACATGTATAGATAAGGTGGTTGCACTACTGGATTCGCCTGATTTCGCGACGACACGCGTCGTCGCGAATCCGGGCATAATCGTCGCTAATTTCGTTTAGCGACGACATTTCGTCGCTAAACTGTCGTCTCTATCCTGGCGTCGCTAATTTGAGATTAACGACGAAAAATTGTGATTTCGTGACTAGTTCCTTAGGAATTTACCCACGAGGATTGGCGTCGCGGATTTAACGAATTCGCTACGACATATTAGCGACGACATGTCGTCGCTAATTGATTAATTAGTTTTTAATTAATTTTTTATCGATTTCAATTTTTTTTTTAATTAAATAGCGACAAAGTTTAGCGACAGATATGTCGTCGCTAATAATTATTATTATTATTTTTTATTTTTTTTTACATTTTATCGAAAATCATTATTTATTTATTTTATTTAATAGTTTAGCGACGACAAGGGTCGTCGCTATTCGTTTTTTTTTTTGATTTTTTTTTTATTTTTTTTATTTTTTTTTTTGATTTTTTTTTACTTTTTTATTTTTCTTTATTATTTAAATTTTAGTTTTTATTATTATTTTGATTTTAAATATAATGCAAAATTATAAATAAATAAAAATCCAAAAATACATATAAAATACGATAATTCGATTCAAATACTAAACGTGAAATAAAGTCAAACGTAGTCAAAGTCAAAATGCAAGTCAAACATACGAAATAAACGTAAAAGTCTTAAAATTACAAACCAAACAACCAAATAAATAAATAAAAATCTCAATCGTCACCATGATCTTCTTCATCTCCTCTTCTCTCCTCATCTTCTCTCTCTTCATCTCGTCTAGTGGGCCCGGGTTTGCTGATCGGCTGCATTCCATTGGCGATTCTCATCCCGTTTAATGCCTCGAAGAGAGTTTCTGCCATGCTCGGGGGTTGACTCGGCCGACTAGAAGAAGCTGTGGGCCCGGGTGATGCGGAGGATGGATCCGGTATAGGTGGAAGATTTTGAGCCGCGCGAAGCTCGTTCATCCCATCCAGAACCGCCTTAAGCAGCTCATCGTTCTCCCTGTCCGGCTGTGTAGGAGTCCTGGATCGTTTCCGAACCGGACCAATGGTAGGCACCCAGTATTTAGTCTTGGGTGGGTGTAGGACCTCCATTATTGTCTCGAGCATGGCATCCATCTGCTCCTGGATGCTAACTTCAGTACCCTCCGCTCCGGCCTGCACAACCTTCTTCTTCATCTTCTCCCGGAGAACACCCTGTAATTAGATTTCAATTTAAAAATAAATTAGATTAATAAAAAAATAAATTTAAAATAATAAATTAATTTAAATCAATTTAAAAAAAATACTTACACTAGCTTTCTCCAAACGCTCGTCACGCCAGCTATCTGTAGCAGCATCATAGGAGAGGTGGTCGAAATAGCCGCTTAAAGGAGGAAGCTCCATCTCCTCCTGGGTCTCGTCATCTGTAAAAGTCAACGGCTCTTTCGTCACCGTCTTCAGCTTCCCCTGGACAGTATACAGTAACAAATTTTAATTAGTTAACAATTAAATTAAATTAAATACTAAATTAGATTTTAATTTTTAAAACTTATACCTCAATAATCACCTCCCGGGTCTGTGACCAGTTCCTTGACCCCGCCTTGCTCGGAACTGTCTGCTGCTCTCGATTCTTCTTGTTTATATCAGCCTGACTCTGTTACAAATAAAAAAGAAGTAGTTATAAAAGTAATAAAAAAAATGTATAAAATAATTAATAAATTATTTTTTTCTACCAGTTTCGCCAAGTCATCAAACATCTTCTTCGTCGCCTCCCAAATCACCGGGTCAACATCTGGTGGATTTTCACCCGTGTAGTAATAGTCGTTCTTCAAATCCGACTTGTATCGCCTGTAGGCTCCAGATGTCATCGTAGTCAATCTCTTAGTGATCTCTTCCCAATCGCCTCGCCTCCTCCACTCCTCTAAATCAAAAAATTGATGAAGTCGCTGCAAAACTACCCCTTTGTTATGGTCGAGGACCTCTTTCCATTCTTTGTAGCAAGGGGGAACAGCATCTCGAACAGCATTACCAGCCACCTGACCCACGTGTTTGCTATATGGGCCGACGAAGTTCCAGGTGCCGTCTATGACAGAAAAGTCAACTGGAATGGGCCAGCCGACTCTCTTCAGGGTCTCCTGAGCTATCCGGATAGAGGTGGCAGCTTTCGGTCTCCTTCTTTTACGTTCACCTGTTTTAGTGAAAAATATTTAGTAACTACATATTTTTTTAAGTGATAAATAAACATTAATTGAATTTTTTATTACCCGATGGTTGGTTACAATCAGCATTCGAACGTGGTGGACCCCTCGGGGGATCGTTACCCCTCCCATCTCCACCGTGACTCCTACCCATGACAGCAGCCATCTATAAAATTTCATAAAATTGCATTTAAGTCCTAAATTTTTTTAAAATTGCATTTAAGTCCTAAATTTTTTTAAAATTTGCAAATAAGTCCAAATTTTTTTAAAATTTGCAAATAAGTCCAAATTTTTTAAAATTTGCAAATAAGTCCAAATTTTTTAAAATTTGCAAATAAGTCCAAATTTTTTAAAATTTGCAAATAAGTCCAAATTTTTTAAAATTTGCAAATAAGTCCAAATTTTTTAAAATTTGCAAATAAGTCAAAATTTTTTAAAATTTGCAAATAAGTCCAAAATTTTTAAAATTTTCAAATAAGTCCATATTTTTTTAAAATTTCCAAATAAGTCCAAATTTTTTAAAATTTGCAAATAAGTCCAATTTTTTTAAAATTTGCAAATAAGTCCAAATTTTTTAAAATTTGCAAATAAGTCCATATTTTTTTAAAATTTCCATTTTTATCCAACTTTTTTAAAAAATGCGAATAATTCCTAATTTTCTAAAATAAGTCCATTTTTTATAAAATTGCATTTTTGTCCTTTTTTTATAAAATTGCATTTTAGTCCTTAATCATACAAAACTGCATTTTAGACCTTAAACATACAAATCAAACATATTGCAAATAGGTCCCTATATCTTAAAACACAATCAAAGATCAATAACACACCAACTATTACATTAAAATTACAAATATCATACCAAAACCCTAATTTTTATCAAATTCCAATTACATGTTGTTATTTAACACCAAAAAATTACCAAACAACCCAGAAACATACACATAATTCTCGGATTTCATCAAACAACTAAAAACATTCATGAATTTTTACAAGAAAAAAAAATAAAAAATAAAAAAATTGCAAGTGTGATCCGGAAATTGGAACCTGTTACGTAGAAATGGTGTAGATTTCGTCCACGAATCCATGCCAAGAAGAAGGAATCATACAAAAAAAACACAAGAGAAAATATTAGAATTAAAAAAAAAATCAAAAAAGGTGAGATTAGAATGTGTATTTGGACTAGAGTCATTACCTGGACGTTGGATTAGGTGTTGTTTCACCTCGGAATAGCTTGGCTATGGCGGATATGGAGCTTTTAGGAGTGTTTTGGGTGTTTGTGTTTGGCAGAAATGAGCTCGGTTTAGGGTTTTATAGGAAAATTGATTAGCGACGACATGGGTCGTCGCTAATCTTGGGGATTTTGTCGCGAATTTGATACACGTGGCGCCCCACGTACACACGCCCCTTGCGTGTCTTAGCTTAGCGACGACCTGTTGTCGCGAAATTTTGGATTGTCGTCGCTAATTTTAGTGGGCGGGAAAGTTGACCGCCCTTGATGACCAATAGAATTTTTAATTATTTATTAGCGACGACAAACCCTTTGAATGTCGTCGCGAATAATTAGCGACAACATTCAAATGTTGAATGTCGTCGCAATTTTTTTTTTTTTTTTTTAAATGGTTTACGCATCTTACCCTTTCTTGCATAGTTAGGTGTTTAGAGTCAAAGTTGAGTGTTTATGGTCAAAGTTAAGTGTTTATGGTCAAAGTTAAGTGTTTAGAGTCAAAGTTGAGTGTTTAGAGTCAAAGTTAAGTGTTTAGAGTCAAAGTTAAGTGTTTAGAGTCAAAGTTAGGTGTTTAGAGTCAAAGTTGAGTGTTTATGGTCAAAGTTAAGTGTTTAGAGTCAAAGTTAGGTGTTTATGGTCAAAGTTAAGTGTTTATGGTCAAAGTTGAGTGTTTAGAGTCAAAGTTAAGTGTTTATGGTCAAAGTTAAGTGTTTATGATCAAAGTTAAGTGTTTATGGTCAAAGTTAAGTGTTTAGAGTCAAAGTTAGGTGTTTATGGTCAAAGTTAGGTGTTTATGGTCAAAGTTAGGTGTTTCGAGTCAAAGTTAGGTGTTTATGGTCAAAGTTAAGTGTTTATGGTCAAAGTTAAGTGTTTAGAGTCAAAGTTAGGTGTTTATGGTCAAAGTTAAGTGTTTAGAGTCAAAGTTAAGTGTTTAGAGTCAAAGTTAGGTGTTTATGGTCAAAGTTAGGTGTTTCGAGTCAAAGTTAGGTGTTTATGGTCAAAGTTAAGTGTTTAGAGTCAAAGTTAAGTGTTTAGAGTCAAAGTTAGGTGTTTATGGTCAAAGTTAGGTGTTTAGAGTCAAAGTTAAGTGTTTATGGTCAAAGTTAAGTGTTTATGGTCAAAGTTGGTGTTTAGAGTCAAAGTTAAGTGTTTAGAGTCAAAGTTAAGTGTTTATGGTCAAAGTTAAGTGTTTAGAGTCAAAGTTGAGTGTTTAGAGTCAAAGTTAAGTGTTTAGAGTCAAAGTTAAGTGTTTAGAGTCAAAGTTAGGTGTTTAGAGTCAAAGTTGAGTGTTTATGGTCAAAGTTAAGTGTTTAGAGTCAAAGTTAAGTGTTTAGAGTCAAAGTTAGGTGTTTATGGTCAAAGTTAGGTGTTTAGAGTCAAAGTTAAGTGTTTAGAGTCAAAGTTAAGTGTTTATGGTCAAAGTTAAGTGTTTATGGTCAAAGTTAAGTGTTTATGGTCAAAGTTAGGTGTTTCGAGTCAAAGTTAGGTGTTTATGGTCAAAGTTAAGTGTTTAGAGTCAAAGTTAAGTGTTTAGAGTCAAAGTTAGGTGTTTATGGTCAAAGTTAGGTGTTTAGAGTCAAAGTTAAGTGTTTAGAGTCAAAGTTAAGTGTCTAGAGTCAAAGTTAAGTGTTTATGGTCAAAGTTAAGTGTTTAGAGTCAAAGTTGAGTGTTTAGAGTCAAAGTTAAGTGTTTAGAGTCAAAGTTAAGTGTTTAGAGTCAAAGTTAAGTGTTTAGAGTCAAAGTTAGGTGTTTATGGTCAAAGTTAGGTGTTTCGAGTCAAAGTTAAGTGTTTAGAGTCAAAGTTAAGTGTCTAGAGTCAAAGTTAAGTGTTTATGGTCAAAGTTAAGTGTTTAGAGTCAAAGTTGAGTGTTTAGAGTCAAAGTTAAGTGTTTAGAGTCAAAGTTAAGTGTTTAGAGTCAAAGTTAGGTGTTTATGGTCAAAGTTAGGTGTTTAGAGTCAAAGTTAAGTGTTTAGAGTCAAAGTTAGGTGTTTATGGTCAAAGTTAGGTGTTTATGGTCAAAGTTAGGTGTTTATGGTCAAAGTTAGGTGTTTCGAGTCAATGTTAGGTGTTTATGGTCAAAGTTAAGTGTTTAGAGTCAAAGTTAAGTGTTTAGAGTCAAAGTTAGGTGTTTATGGTCAAAGTTAGGTGTTTAGAGTCAAAGTTAAGTGTTTATGGTCAAAGTTAAGTGTTTATGGTCAAAGTTAGGTGTTTAGAGTCAAAGTTAAGTGTTTAGAGTCAAAGTTAAGTGTTTATGGTCAAAGTTAAGTGTTGAGAGTCAAAGTTGATTGTTTAGAGTCAAAGTTAAGTGTTTAGAGTCAAAGTTAAGTGTTTAGAGTCAAAGTTAGGTGTTTAGAGTCAAAGTTGAGTGTTTATGGTCAAAGTTAAGTGTTTAGAGTCAAAGTTAAGTGTTTAGAGTCAAAGTTAGGTGTTTATGGTCAAAGTTAGGTGTTTAGAGTCAAAGTTAAGTGTTTAGAGTCAAAGTTAAGTGTTTATGGTCAAAGTTAAGTGTTTATGGTCAAAGTTAAGTGTTTATGGTCAAAGTTAGGTGTTTCGAGTCAAAGTTAGGTGTTTATGGTCAAAGTTAAGTGTTTAGAGTCAAAGTTAAGTGTTTAGAGTCAAAGTTAAGTGTTTAGAGTCAAAGTTAAGTGTTTAGAGTCAAAGTTAGGTGTTTATGGTCAAAGTTAGGTGTTTCGAGTCAAAGTTAGGTGTTTATGGTCAAAGTTAAGTGTTTAGAATCCACAAAATGTGTTATTACAAATAAACCAAAAGAAGAAAAACCTAATCAGTATCATATCCACTAATAACTATGGGTTCATCATCGCTATCAACCTCTATAGGTGCTTCTTCATCACCGTATTCATCCAAGGTGTCATCATGAATTTCCTCATTTTCATCAATAACCGTATCAAAAGACAAATCAATAAAAAAATGAGCCGGATCAATCTCGATCTCCTCGGTGGATGCCAATGGTATGCTGATGTTCTCGTTCCCCGTGCTATCCAACGGTATGTTGATGCTCTCATTTCCAGTAGGGAGTGATTCCGAACCCCATAACTCAGGACTCCATCCGTGTCGATCGTTTATTTCCCAAACGGCTTTCCACCCTTTCATTGATTTCTTTGAACTAATCTCGTCGATGTAAAACACTTTCTTGGCTTGCGATGCTAAAATGTATGGTTCGTCGGCCCACTCAAAGTTTGTTGTGTTGATAAAGGTTACCCCATGTTCTGGCCTCGATTCAGACTTTTTATACCACTTACAGACAAATAACACAACCGAGCACCCTCCAGTGTACATTACCTCCAAGATTTTGATTAATTCCCCGTAATAGGGTTCTTCATTGTAAATGGTACACACTCCGTAATCCTGCGTCACTCTTTTCTCTCCTTTGGACTTAGTTACCCACTTGACACCGTTCACAACACATGAATCATATTTATGCACCGAACCATAAAACATGTTTGCCAAGGACACCATCTCGGGGGTAGCTAATGGATCGCCACGTGAATGCAATCCATGAATCTATTATACAACAATAATAGTTAGTACATTGATAATAAATATATAAGTTTTAAACCAATGCCTAAAAGTACATACCTTTTCCAAAAACCATTCCTTAAACGTTCGACGATGCGTAATATTTATTTCATCACTCGTTCCCGTAAGTGTTGATTTGTGTTCACTATAATTGCAAATGAGAAAAAATAAATTAATATACATATATAAATATATAAATATATAAATATAAAATATATAAATATATAAATATAAATATATAAATATAAATATATAAATATAAAATATATAAATATATTTATATAAATATATAAATATATAAATATATAAATATATAAATATATAAATATATAAATATAAATAATAAATATATAAATATATAAATATATAAATATAAATATATAAATATATAAATATATAAATATATAAATATATAAATATATAAATATATAAATATATAAATATATAAATATTTAAATAAAGATAATAATATTTACTTACGTCATATATGCTTCGAGTTCGTCGCAGTTATGCAAAATATACCAACTAATGTGCTCCTTCTCCTTATACGGTAAAGAAACATACTCTATCTTGCCAACTGGAGTGCATTGGGAATTGAAAACGGATAGCTCTCTTGGGACCGGCGGTGCTTCGTTGTATCTGCCTGAATCGTTGAACCTTGTTTTTTCTTCACTAAGATATCTTGATATGAAATTCAACGTCTCTTCCGCAATGTAGCCCTCGGCTATTGAACCCTCTGGTCTAGCCGGATTTCGGATATACTCTTTCAACTTTTTCAAATACCTTTCGAATGGGTACATCCACCGCATTTGCACCGGGCCACCAAGCAATGCTTCATCATATAAGTGTATCACCAAGTGGATCATTATATCAAAAAACGCGGGAGGTAAAATCATTTCTAGCCTACACATAAGCTCAACCACTTTCTTCTTTCCCGATACTAACCGTTTCCTGCTTAGATTTTTATTGCAAACGACTCTAAACACGTTCGCTAACCCAATAAACACATCACTAATCCCTTTGTCTTCAATAAGCCCAGGGAGACTAGCCACGAAAAGATATTGCATCATCACATGACAATCGTGAGATTTCATACCGATAATCTTACCCGTATCACTTTGAACATTGTTTCTCATACTAGATGCAAAACCGTCGGGAAACTTCTGTGCCTTCAGCCAGTCAAGAAAAATAGTCCGCTTTTCCGGTGTTAGAGTGTACTTTCCCCGTTTCAATATTTTTTTACCATTTCTCTCAGTCAACCACAATTCTTTTCTAATCTTCATTTCCTCAAGATCCAATCTCGCCTTCACGTTATCTTTGTTCACTTTCCCATCAAGACCTATAACTGTACCGAGAAGAGCATCACACACGTTTTTCTCGCAATGCATAACGTCAATGTTATGTTTCAACAAGTTTTCAGACCAATAAGGTAAACGATAGAAAATACTCTTTTTCTTCCAATTGAATCGTCGATTAACATCTTGCTTCACGATCTTTCCCCCAAAATCCTTGTGTTTACCGGGAAACACAATGGGAAGCCCATCTAACTGTGTCTGAATACTTGCAGGATTATATTTCTTCGGTGGGCGCCTATCTTCGGGTTTCTGGTACAAAACACATTCGCTTCTAAATGGATGTCCGGCAGGTAACCAACGTCTATGGTCAAAGTAAACAATCCCTTTGTTCACACTCAATGACGGGGTATGATCCATGCATTCGGGACAAGCTTTGTAACCTTGACCCGACCATCCCGAAGTGTATGACCTAGCGGGGAAATCATTAGTGGTAGACAACAAACAAACCTTCATCGTAAACTCTTCTTTCTTGTGGGCATCATACATAACGATCCCTTTATCCCACAACTCTTCCAACTCATCTATAACAGGACGAAGAAAGACATCCATGTCCTTACCGGGTGAACGGGGTCCCGGAATCAACAAACAAAGCTGGAATGTGGTTTCCTTCATGCATACCCACGGGGGCAAGTTTTATACGGTTAATATGACTGGCCACATGCTATACGAGTTGTTTTGCATAGAGAAAGGACAAAACCCATCGATTCCAAGACCCAGATATACGTTACGAGGTTCACTAGCAAACTCAGGGTGTAGCGCTGCAAATCTCTTCCAACTATCACCATCAACCGGATGACGCAACACATCCGGATCTGCACTGTTACCGGTATGGTGCCAAATCATGTCTTCAGCGGTGTGCTTTGAAGCTAATAGTCGCTGTAATCTAGGAGCAATCGGAAAATATCGAAGCTTCTTATGCGGTACTTTGATACCATTCTTTGGGTCCCATCTAGACTCGTTACAAACTAGACACTTATCAAGGTCTTTGTTTTCTTTGTAATAAATAACACAATCGTTCAAACAAACGTCGATGGTAACATACCCCATACCCAAACTTTTCAACTTCTTGTTACATGCTTCATAAGATTCGGGCAAATTGTGAGGTTTAGGCAAAATACGACCCAACAACTCCAGTAGCTCGGTGAATGAGGTGTTAGTCCATTCGTTCTTTACTTTTACGTGCATTAGCTTGGCAATAAAATTCAACGAACCCATCGATTCACAACCAGGAAATAATTCTGTCTCCAGTTCTTCGAACAACGTGTCAAAACTGCTTCGACTTGGAATATGTGCATCTCTCATCTCGGTGTCTCCCGGATGTCCACCAACATCGTAACTCTGTCTCACATCGTCATAAACATGCTGGATTTCATTTACTATAACTGGATCTTTACTTGCAGGGGGTGTATGTGTTTGTATCTCTTCCTCACCGTGTTTTGTCCAAACCTTATAATCATGGTTAAACCCCTCTCTTAGAAGGTGGGCCATAACATCATTGGTTTTTAATCGGCTAAAATTATTACACTTCTTACACGGACAAGACAAGTAACCGGTATAACCTCTACTTTTCTTAGCAAAATCGATAAATTTATAAACCCCAAAAATATATTCAGCATCTAACACATTCGTCGATTCGATCCAACTCTTATCGATACTCATGCCCGAACTCGATGCCATCACTTAACAACAATTTGAGTAAACTATGCGACTACATTAATAAAAAAAAATAAAAATACATAATTATTACAACCTAATGAATAAAATGAATAAAAATTACAACACAATAAACAAAATAAAAAAAATTACAAACTCATTGAATGAATAAATATTACAAACCATTGAATGAATAAAAATTACAAACCGTTAAATGAATAAATATTACAAACCATTAAATTAATGAATGAATATATAAAAAAAAACAAATAATTAAATAAACAAGTAAAAATATATGAGCACAAAATATAAATTCACACAACACATGCATAATCAACCAACAAATATTTAATTCATTAACCTAATCATATGGTATATCAACTTGCTAATATAATCAATTAAATACAAAGCTTAAAAAACATGAAATTTAATGGAAATACCTTGAATTGGATGGATAAATTGAAGAGTGATGTTAATTCCCTACCAAGAAAGTTGTATTAATTCACCTAATCAAAGCATATAGAAAGAATGAAACACAATTAGCATTCAAAAAAAAAAAAAAAAATTGAATTTCATGCAATTATTACCTTAAATTGTTTGATGAAAGATGATATTAATGGAGCCCCACTTTGATTATTGAACCAAGAATGATGCAAGATGAAGTGGAGAAGGAATTGCAAAAAAAAAAATGGAATTTTGTTGATTTTTTGGGAGAAAATCGGAGGATTATTTTGGGTGTTTTGTGTGTTATGTGGGTTAAAAAACCTGCTGTAGCCATTAAATAGGATCGAAGTTTAGCGACGACAATACGGGTCGTGGGTAAACTACTTTAGTCGTCGCTAATCTTCAAAATAGCGACGACAGACATAGTCGCTAAAATAGCGACGGTAGTTCGTCAAGAAAAAAAATTCAATAAGAAATAAAAAACAATTAGCGACGAAAAACTAAAATATAGCGACAAATTCGTTGTCGCTAATTAGCGACACGGTAAATTATTGTCGCTAATTTTCTGTCGTCGCTAACTGAGTCAGTTTAACGACGAATTACGGGTCGTCGCTAATTTGTCGTGGGTAAACACCGCATTTCCAGTAGTGTTGGTAGATGCTACTACCCCATTGTTGATAACCCAAAGAGTCTTCTTTATAGTCGAATGGACTGGAATTTCGGTAATATCCTCCATACATCTTTAGTGAAATTTCATGGTCATTACCCTAAGCAGAGAACCTGTGGACGAGACAAAACCAAAACCAAGTGTATAATAAAAATAATTAATTCTACTAACTACAATAAACACAAACACTTAAGTTGAAATCCCTGGCAGTGGCGCCAAGAACTTGGACGCTCCTAGAGTGTGATATAAATCAACACTAAAGAAAAGAAGCAACTAACCGCAACTGTACGGGTCGTTCCAAGTAATAGATAAGTAAAAACGGGATTATCGTCTCCACATGGATTGCGAGTTAAGGTTAATATGTTTATATAAGAAGTAGACTTAATTGAAATGATAAATAAAATAGATATTTACTTTGGTTTCTAAATAATGAAAGGTAAACACCAAAATGTAGAGTAAACTAAATTAAACGAATTAAACTAAAAGGGATTACGCAGATATGAGCTATATACTTGAGTCTCTCTAAGGAATCACCTAAGTAAACAGACTAATGTATTCGTTTTAAGGGTAAAGCGAGTAATTGATATTAGTCAGGACTCTAATATCTTCCTAACTTCCTCCAGGGTAGACTTAGGAAGCAATCCTACGGTGTTATAGACCCCTTCAAAGCGACTATAAGCTACTTTCAAATGTTTACGAATTTAATTCAATTGGCTACGTTGTTAGTCAAGCCCGCCATGATCAATGACAAACACCACGCATTTTTGTCCTAGTTCTGAAATTAAACCCCCCCCCCCTTCTGGATGATCATCACCATTAGTGAGTAGGCTAATTACTACAACCTACCCTTGATTCTCAACTTCAAAACGCGACTTAATTTAAATTGACACAATCCCAAATTAGAAAAACATTGAATTAGAAACTAGGGTTCATCCCCAAAATACAAGTCTCAAGTAATTTAGGTTTACCTCATAATTGAATATGAAAAAAAAAACTAATTAAATACATAATTCCTAATACAAAAATAAAAATAGAAAAAACCTAATTGGAATAATTTGGCTGATTACTTTTGCCTCTTGCCCCCAAGTGTTTCCGCTCTGCCTTTCTCTCAAAATATAATATAATATGAAGCTCAAATGAGAGGTACGTGTTAATGTGGTTTAAAAGAGATTATATAGAGAGTAAAAATGGATTAGGTCTAATCTTGGGATTAATTAAGTAATTAGGGGCCCAAATCCATTTTATTATTCCAACATTTGTTGTACACCCTCCAGTAAAGTAGATATAATTTTTGCATCGTAAGTCCAAATTACCTGATTCCACTTCTCAAATTTTGCTAACTTGAGTCGTATCTTTTTCATTTGAACCACCAGGTCTCAATATGCACCATTTGGGCTCGGGAGGAGCTAGAAGTGACAACTTTCTAGTTTTTAATACTCCACCTTCTTTACTTAAGTGATGTCTTTTTCTCTCTTAGCACTTCCTTTTGAACTTGGACTTTAAACTTCACTTCTTCTCTTTATCTTGGTGCCTTCTAGCACCCTGTACCTAATAAATTTACAATAAACAAGCAAATTAATGCACAAAAACTCTAAAAGTAGCAATAAGTATAAATTGAAGGAAGATTGTGCATTATTGCAAATTACACTTATAAATCTAATAACTAAGTCCAATCTCTACCTAAAATGATGTCTTATAAGGGTATTTGTTTATCAAAAAAGGGAGACATCATTTGCCCAGACCCAGTTTCCTTTCTTGTATTTTCTTGTTAACAAGTTGTTGGGCTCGGGTTTTTCCTTATAAATGAGTATTGCGCTCGCGAGCTTATTTTCAATTAGAGAATAATATTTTGTTTAGTTTATTTGTACCTGATGCACTTGGGAGCGTCTTTTGTAGTTTAACTCGGGAATATTTTTACATATAACGCTCCTGGGGGCGTATTTGTTTCTTTTCTTTTTCTAGAATTTATTTCCATAGCTTCTCTTGTATTTGTTGAAGGGATCTTCTTTCCCTTATTTGTTTAATCTGTAGTAAAATATTTTATTTGAAGTAAAAAGGATTTCTTACGTTTTCTTGTTTCTTGGTTACTTTTATGTTTACTAATGCTTTTCCCTTGCTTTTCATATTCCTTATACCAATTTCATAAGTTTGGAAATCACTAAACCTTCCTCTCTCGTTTCCCCTTTCCTCATCGTCTTCCTCAAGTATGAACTTTTACTCCACAAAACACCCACTCGCCGGAAATGGTACGCTCTCCATTACCCCGGAAAACAACCCGAGATACAAAATAGCTGAAGAATTTAAGCTTATTGCTAAGCTACTTAACAAAGAACCTGTCAATTTCATCTTCATAAGAAATCACATTAATAAACACTGGAATCTCACTGAAGAGGTTGAAACAGAGAAGCTTGCTTCAAACTCTGTGATTATCAAGTTTAAAAATGCTAAAAATCTACAAACAGTTTGGGATCAAAGACCATGGACTGTTATTGGTAAGCATTTTTCCATTAAAGAGTTTAAGAAAAATGCAATCAACAAGGTAACAAACACAACACTATGGATTCAACTTACGGGCACACCAATTAGTATCTTATCTGAAAATTGTTTAGGAAAAATCATGGAAAAGTTTGGTAAAATCCATGCTATTATTTTGCCAGAAAATCAGATTATCGATGAACACACAATTACAAAAGTCCGTGTGGATTGGAATCTACAAAACCCACTTATAGCGGGCTTCAATTACTTTGAAGAAGATAACACGAAATCATGGATTACTTTCAAATATGAAAACATAGGGCAAGTCTGCTATGGGTGTGGTCTCTTTGACCATGAGGAAGCTATGTGTAAAAACACAAAAGTAATCCCAAAATTAGGTAATTGGATCAAGATATCACACGGGGTCCATCGAAATCATCATCATATTTTAAAGCAAATAGCAGTATGAAAGCGAAAAAGTTTACCAATGGAGGTAAAACCAACAATGGTGGTAAAGTTACCTTCAAACCGAGTTGGAATCACAAACTCGGTAAACAGAACTCACCATCCACCAACAAATGGGTTAACGGCAATATCAATAACGCCGTTAGCGAGGTACAAACACAAGGGGATACGAACATGAAGGACACCGTCCCACCACCACTCTTTGAATTCAAAGGACAAAAGGACGAGAGTACTACTAGAGGTGGAAAGAGGAGCACGAATGGTACGATTTTATCGGATAGCTATGAAGAAGACAAATTAGAGAAAAAGGCCAACTTTATAGAAAAGGAAAAGAATTTGTCTCAGCTGGCCCAATCTATGGCCCAAAAATTAGAAAACTCCCCTAAGCCCATTGATATAAATGATATATCATTTGGGTATTTCCCAAGTCCAAATCAAGGTGGCCCAACACCTGATTATAAAAACCCAACTCCAATTACCAAGAGCCCATTACAAACCAGGACAACCCAAATATTAAACAACCAAATTACCAGCCCAACATCCATATCACCCAATACTGACATTACCCAAACCCCAACCTCAAACTTAATCCCAAATCACTTTTCTTCTTCCCCGATCCCAATCCCTAACCCTACCCTCATCGCTGCAACTCAATACACCACAACCACCAATCAAACACCACCTCCAACCAACCTTAATGAAAACCATCTCTCTGAGGCTAACCCTCAACACAAAAACCAACATCTATCATCGGAAAACCCCCGAACAAGCAAATATCAAAACCAAAACACATAACATTACATCAGAATACGAAAGTGAAGATGAGGAGATGTTTGATTCTAGAATATCTCTCTCTAATAGAAGTAGAAGACAAAGGGATAAGAAAGCTTTTTCGGAGAAGAATAGGTGTATTAATTTATGGAATCAGAGATCAACTAATAAAATGCAAGTAAAAAATGATGAAGAGATTAACAAAGAAACTGAAGGTATGTCGGCTTCATCTTTGAATGAGGAACAACTGGAAGAAGGAGAGGTTTGCGGGATTGACCGTAATCAATCCCACCAGCTACCATGATACACCTGGCCTGGAACGTTCAGGGGATTGGCACACCCCTGACGGTCCAGACCCTTCTTGATATCCGTAATAGATATCATCCGGAGGTAATTTTTCTTTCGAAAACTAAGAATTCATTCTCTACTCTTAAGAAATTAGAAAAACCTTTGCGTATGTCCCTTATTACAACAGTTGAACCTTTAGGTTTAAGTGGGGGTTTAGCAATCTTTGCGACGAATAAAAATAATATTAAAATCCTTAGCAAAACTGAGAATTTTATTAATTGTGAATTTGAGAAAATTGATGGCACTATATTCACCTCTACATTTGTATATAGTACTCCCGTAGATAATCTAAAAGACTCCTGCTTGGAGAATATTAAATCATGTAATCCGGGTAATATAATAGCCTGGAATTTAATAGGTGACTTCAACCTTATAAGAAATTCAGATGAAAAGATAGGAGGTAATATCAGTAATAAGAAAAATATGAAGAAATTCAATAGTTTTATAAAAAAAACCTTGAACTGATACAATTAGATAATAAAGGATGCGCCTTTACTTGGTCAAATAGAAGGAACAAGGATCAACTTATTAAAATGCTTCTTGATAGAAATCTGAATAATAAAAAATGGTCTGAATTATTCCCAAATGCTTGGGTTAATGCTCTACCTGCTGTAGGCTCTGACCATAGTCCTCTTATCCTCTTCATGGAGGATAATAATGATAAGAATTATAAAAGATTTTACTTTGAAAACTTTTGGATTGAAGAAATAGATTGTCTAAAAATTATTGAAAATATTTGGAATTCTAGAAGTACCATAAGTTCTATTACTAAAGGTAACTTACTCACTAAACTTAGAATGTGTAGAAGAATTCTCACAGTTTGGAGTAAAAGAAAATTTAGAAATACAAAAAAGAAAATTGATCAATACTTGGAAAAATTAAGAACTATTACTAATAATAGATCTATAAAGGAGTCAGATAGAGATGAATATAACTATATATTAAAAGAAATTGAAACCCTTTGGAAAATTGAAGAAGAGTTCTGGGCAGCTAGATCTAGAATTAAATGGTTGAAAAAAGGTGATAGAAATACGGCTTTCTTTCATGCAGCTACTAAGGAAAGAAGGTACTTTAATAAAATATCATCTATTATGGATGAACAAGGTATTTGGTTAAATACCCAACCTGAGGTAAACCAAAATATTCTTGATCACTTTAATAGCATATTTAACACAGTGGGACCTCGGAATTTTAAACCCATACTAAATATAATTCAACCCAAAGTTACAAAATTTATGAATGACTCTCTTCTCAAACCAATCCTCATAAAAGAAATCGAGTTGGCAGTCTCTGAGTTAGGGGCCTTCAAGGCACCTGAACCAGATGGCTACCCAGGTTTCTTTTATAAGAACTATTGGAAGATTATAAAATTAGATGTAATAAAAATCATAAATTATTTTTGGTATAATAATAGTAACCTTGAAGATCTAAATCACACCTATATCTCTCTTATTCCTAAAATTGATAAACCTGGCACTATAAAACATTATAGGCCCATCAGTGTATCAAACTTTATTTACAAAATAATTGCGAGGCTTTTAGTCAATAGACTTCAACCTTTTATGAGTTCTATAGTTGATGATACACAAACTGCCTTTATCCCAGGCAGAAGTATCCAAGAAAATACCTATATAACTCATGAAGTTTGTACTTACTTAAAAAAAAACCTCTTCTAAAAATTATAGTATGATTATAAAAGCGGATTTACAAAAAGCTTATGAGTTTGTAGAATGGGATTTTCTACAACACCTTATGGAGAAACTTGGATTTGATAATAAATGGATTAGCAAAATTATGAATTGTATAACCACAGTCTCATATTCTATCTTAATAAATGGACAACCTAATAAACTTAATAAACCCCAAAGGGGCCTTAGACAGGGGGACCCACTATCCCCACTAATGTTTTGTCTTGTTACTCAAACCTTAAATGATTTGATTAAAAACAAAGTTGATAATGATTTGCTTGAGGGTATTAAAATATCAAGAAATGGCCCCTCCCTAACCCATCTCTTGTTTGCAGATGATAGTGTCTTTTTTCTTAAGGCCAATCATAAAGACACTAACAGTTTTTATGACATCATTAATAAATTTGGTCTCTCAACTGGACTTACTCTTAATCTGAATAAATGTGGGGTGAGGTTTAGTGCTAACACACACCATTATATTCAACATATTTTTGCTTCTAGAGTAAATATGAATATTAAAAAGAATCTAGGCTCTTACTTAGGTTTACCCACTGAATGGGGTAAATCTAAAGTTAGAGAGCTAAATTGCCTTGTGGAAAAGGCTATAAAAAGACACAAAACTGGAAAAATCTTTATCTATCAGAAGCTAGTAAAGAAATACTTGTTAAATCAGTTTTACAAAGTATACCTAACTACTTTATGTCCTCTTTCTTGTTACCTAAGAAAATATGCGAATCTATAACTATGAAAATAGCTAAATTTTGGTGGGGAAACAAAGCTAATAAAGGGATACATTGGACTAATTGGCCTACCATTACTTATAGCAAATATGTGGGAGGTCTAGGCTTTAGAGATCTTAACACTATGAATGTTGCTTTGCTTGCTAAACAAGCTTGGAATTTACTTGATAAAAAAGAGTCCCTACTGTATAAATTACTAAAGGGGAAATATTTCCCAAATAGTTCTTTCCTTCACGCAAATGTGGGAAATAAACCTTCTTGGGCTGGAAAAGCCTCCTTTCTGGAAGGGATGCTATTAAAAATCACTTGAAATGGAAAATTGGAGATGGGAAAGATATAAATCCCCAAATAGATGTATGGTTTTAACAAGATTTGAAAGTTATTAAACCAAATGATAGTAATATAAATAGATTAGCAGACTTTTTCCTTCCTGGAGAAAGAAAATGGGATTTGGATAAAATTAAAAAGAATTTTCAAAGAGAAGACTATAAGAAATTTTTTAAAATATTCATTCCCCTAGTAAAAATCCGAGACAATCTTACATGGTCCCTTAGTCCTAATGGTCTTTTTTCAGTTAAAAGATGTTACCACCATTTAATAACTGAGGGAAACAAAAAATTTGAAGCTAGTAAGTTAAAAAAACCCTCCTCATCGCATACCACAGACCCTATAGTGTGGAAAGCGATTTGGATTATGAAAACCCCCCCAAAAATAAAGAATTTTATTTGGAAAGCGATTAAAAATGTTCTTCCAACTTCAGAAAATCTATATTTGAGAAAATGCAAAGATACTAAAATTTGCAATATATGTAATACTGAGATAGAGAATGTGGAACATTTGTTATTTGATTGTAATTGGGCTCGCGCCACGTGGCTTGCTTCTCCTTTCTCTTTAAAAATTAGCAACCAATCCAAGAAATTGGATGTATGGATGGCTGAATTATTAAGTCAAATAAGTAAATCTAATTGTGATTTTACTTACGCATTTGAAAAAATCTGTATTCTTGCCTGGCATATATGGAAAGATAGAAATTCTTGTATTTTTAATAATACAAATTTAGACCCTATGAGAACTATAAATAAAGCTGAGGCAACTTGGAAAGAATACTTTGATTGTTTTGAGAAAAAGGAACACAATGATACAAAGTGGGAATTAAAAATGAATATGATTGATAGGAACAATACTGAGAAAGGTAAGAATGTTGAAAACCCTTATGATGTTAATTCAAAACTGAAGGGTACCCCTAATGATGTTAACAATAAATTGAAGGGAAAAAGAATAATATACCCCAATTCTGGGGTAATTGCGAACTCAAATACTCATTTGCGAGGTAACAAAATAGCTAGTAAATGGATCCCATCCCCGAAAAACTCAATAAAAATTAACTGCGATGCCTCATTTACTAAAAATGGTTCTACTATTGCATGTGTTGCCAGGGACTATAAAGGAAAAGTGCTAAGGTGTCAAGGATGGAGGATTAATGCTGATAATAGCTTGGAGGCTGAAGGATTGGGAGTTTTGAAGGCCTGTCTTTGGGCTAAGGAGCTCAACAATTTCCATTGCAGTGGAAAATGATAATCTTAACCTTATGGAGCCTTTAGTTAGCAATTTTCCTTTAATTCTCCATGTATAGCGAATGTAATTAGGAGTATTTATTATGTGGCTGAAATTTGTAATCCTTCCTTTTCGTTCACGAAAAGAGATGGAAATTTGATAGCGGATTGGACTTGCAAGAATTTGCCGCTTGGTGAGTCTTATGACTTCTTCGCAAGTCCTTTCCCCTCTGAACTTGCTTTATTGTTAAGCCTTGATTTGCCCCCTATAGGGGTAGGCTAACAAAACTATGTAATTTTGGTTTTTTTAATATAAGCGTTTAGAACAAAAAAAAATTCCTTATACCCATTTTTCTCGGGAAATATAAAGTAACGTGCATGGTCCTAGTATAGGTCTTTATGAATATCATTCGGAGCAATCGCTTGCTCCGAGCCGAGATAATATGTTGATATAAGAATGAGCTCATAATGTCAAAAAAAATGAATGAGTTCATAAGCCCTATAGTTTAAAGTGGTCAACGCCTTGGAATACAATCCAAAGGTGGTTGTGTGACTAAATTTTAGTAGATTACTCTCTCAGTTCATTTTTATTTGTCCTATTTTTTGTGGCACAAAAATTAAAAAAAACATTAAATACACTCCTTCTTTACTATATTGCCCTTATTCATTAAGTAGAATGTCATTTAATGCACCATTACTTTTAACTAATTAACTAGGGGTGATATTGGAAAAATAGGAGAAAAAATGTCTTGATAATATAAACGGAACAAATATTGTTGGACACCTCCTTTTAAATAGAAAGACAAATAAAAGTGAACGGAGAAAGTAATTACTTTTCTTTACATTTTCTTGCGGTAGCTCGATCGCCAATGTTCATTAAGTCTTTGTTTGCCAACGGGGTTGGTCTTTGTACTAATTTTCAGTCAATATTTTACCTTCCAATAGTATCATTGGTTCTTTATTCTAAAATAGTATAACCAGGTATTGTTTCATTGACCATATAATTACTTTTATTTTGTTGCCAACAATACAACCAAGATTTATCTCACTAACAATATAGGTAGAGTTTCTTTTGCTGAGAATATAGTTTGGCTTTATCTCGTTGGCAATATAATCAGACTTTTTTTCGCTGACAATACAGGTTGGCTTTATCTCGCTACCTATTTAGGCAATATTTTTTTTGCTATGCATTTGGACGACCCTTTATCTTTTAGTTGAAAGCATGGAGTCGCTGAACATCTTCTCTAGACAGCTTGTAGTTAATAAATTTGCTGGAATGCCTGATAATTGAAACCATAAGGTTGTATTGGTAACAATTTTTGCTTTTCTATTTTCATACTTATTAACAGCTAGGTGTTTTCCTTGTATTGTCCATGGTCTCTGTTTCCAGATTTTTTGTCTATCATCTTCATTACTGCATTTGATGATAAAAGTGTTATCACCATATTTTTCAACCTCCACAGTATTTTTTAAAGCCCAATATTTGTTGATATGGTTTTTGATATAGATGTGGTTGGTTTTTTCAATGTGTAGTAGTTTTGCTATGAGTTTAAACTCGCTTAACTTTCTGTAGATTGAGTTGTTATCTGGAGAAATTACTAACTCCTTGTTTTTTGCTAAGGGGTGGCTTGGTGCATAAAAATCCATTGAAGAAGGAGTTTTCACACACTAAGAAGAAGCTATAAGCTGGAAAGAGGAACCGAAAGGAAGAAGTGGAAGGAACTAGTATCTTTAGAGATTTAGGAAAGGAAGAAGACACTAGTGATGTGTAGGAATCACTCAATTTAGCTTGAAATTGAGTAGGGTTTAGGTGTTTTGGTAGAGAGAGTTTTGGGAGAGATTCATAACTTTACAACCTCATTCTTGAACTACCAGCTACTATTGATATCGATGATAACTCAATAACCAGGCTCAGAGTGGATTGGAATATCAAAAACCCACTAATTGCTGGTATAAACTACTGGGAATCTGAAGAAAAAGCAACCTGGATCAAATTCAAGTATGAAAACATTGGTCAGGTATGTTACGGATGTGGTATCTTCGGTCACGAAGAACTTAGATGCAAAAACCCTAAAATTTCCCCCAAAATTGGGGCATGGATTAAAGTCTCTATTAGAGGTCCTACACCTAAATTTATCTTACGAGAAGTGAAAGATTCAGTGATTAAGAAGAATACCCATATGATTGAGATGAAGAACAAAAGCAAGCTCATCAGCAATGGAGTCTCTGAGCCAACCCAACTCGCCCAAACCCAACTCAGTGAGGCGAACACCAACGAGCCATCGGGTACAAAGCCTATTTTTGAATTTGGTACGAAATCTAAGAAAGAAGACAAAAAAGGACGAGGCAAGGGAAAATAAGGACAAACGGTGGTGGAGAAGGGTAGTGGATCGTGTTTGCCTTCGGAAAAGTTAGAAAATAAGAAAAAACAAAAGGTTCGAGCCACTAAGGAGAGAGAAGAGAGACTTGCCATGCTGGCAAATGAAATGGTCAACAAAATAAACTCTCCTAAGTCCCAAACCACAGACATTATTTTCGGAACTTATAAAAGCCCATCTAACAAAACACCCAGCCCAAATGTCATTTTCTCCCACAAACCCATTATTAACAACCCAAACACCTCAGCTGACCCAAATAACCCAACTCAACATATTAACACACCCTTACATCAGTTAACTTCTAACATCACAACATCAAACCCGATCGACATTCAACCTCAATCCCCAATCTCAGAAAACCCTGATTCACCTTCAACACCGATCACGACCAATCCTAACAATCAAACTACAAATCTATCAGAACATGAAACCTTTATCACACCCATTATCAAAAACCCTAATACTTATTACTCAAACTTCCAAAACCTATTTAAGAATTGTAGTACTGAGAAGATCTTTAACAAGAAAAAGGAAGCGAGAAGAAGTTATGATGAATCAAGCTCAAGGACTTCGGTCAAAGCAAGAAGCATTAAATTATCAAAATTTGTAGACACAGAGGTTAACGATAAAAGACAAAGGTCTCTCTGGGCTTCAAGGAAACGTAAACTCAGCAATTCGAAAAATGAAGATGATTCAGATAGGAATGGTGATAAGAAAAACATGAAGAAGAATAAGGGTAAAACTGAGGTAATTCAAGATATTAATGGTTTACAAGAGGATGAAGAGATGGCTTCGGTCCCAACCGCTATTAAGTCTGAAGAGGTTTGCGGGGTTGACCCACATCAACCCCAAGTGAGTCAATGATACAAGCCTCCTGGAACTGTCAAGGTATTGGCAACACCTTGACAGTCCAGACCTTAGCTGGATTTGTAACAAAATACCAGCCTCAGGTACTATTTCTCTCGGAAACTAAAAATACTTTTCCTACTGTTAAGAAATTGGAAAAAATTATTAATATGTCCCTTATTGATACGGTTGAGCCTATAGGAATCAGTGGGGGGCTTGCTATATTTATTAAAACAACATCAATTTAGAAATTATAAACAAATCTATTAACCACATCCATTGTAAAATTAAGGAAAATGGTATTGAGTTCTTCTCTACCTATGTGTATGGTGCCCCAGTAGATAAAAACAAGGAGAACTGCCTTAAAACTTATAGTACCTGTAAACCTAGAAATAATGAACCTTGGATGCTTATAGGTGACTTTAACAACATTAGATACAATTTTGATAAAAAAGGAGGTAATAAAGCTAATAGCAAAATGATGAACATGTTTAATGGCTTTATAAAACATCACAGTCTTGAGGAAATTATTACAAAGGGTTGTAAGTACTCTTGGTCCAATAAAAGAGTTAATGATGAGATGATTAAAACACTCATTGATAGAGCCTTCTGTAATAAAAATTGGGGTGATATTTTTCCTACAGCCCGGGTAGCTCTTTTACCTGCCCTAGGCTCAGACCACTCAGCTCAAATCCTCTTTATGAATGAAGATCATATTAAAAAAGATAGGAGATTTCACTTTGAAAATAGTTGGACTGAGGAGGCTGAATGCCTTGAAATTATTAAAAAAGTCTGGATTTTAAAAAAAGGCAAATTAAACCATCATAGAAATGCTTTGACTTTCAAACTTGAGAGATGTAAAGTCTTACTTACCAAATGGAGTAAACTCAAGTTTAACAATAATAAAAAAAAGAGAGACAAGCTTATAGGTGAGCTTGAAACTATCTTCAATGACCCTAATACTAAAGATTGGGTTATCTATAATGAAATTATCAAAGAAGTAGAATATTTATGGAAAAAGGAAGAGGATTTTTTGGCATCTCGCTCTAGGAACTTGTGGCTCAAGCGAGGAGACAAGAATTCCACCTTTTTCCATGCTTCTACAAAAGAAAGAAGAAAGATTAATAAAATCACTAGAATCACCAAAGAGGATGGAGAATGGGTAGAGACCTATAATGAAATCAATAGTGAGATAAAAACATATTTTGATAATATCTTCAAAACAATAGGCCCAAGAGATTATGAACCCATCATATCCATTATAAAACCCTCGGTTACTAAGACAATGAATGAGAATATGAACAAAAAATTAGAAATAAGTGAAATTGAAAAAGCTATACAAGAGTTAGGGGCTAATAAAGCCCCTGGTCCAGATGGATATCCAGACATCTTTTATAAGAAATACTGGAACATTATAAAGCTAGATGTGATTAAAGTTATTAATAATTTTTGGTACAATGGAGATTCTATAGAGGAGATTAATAAAACATTTATTTCCCTTATACCAAAAATTCCAAAACCTACAAGTATAACACTACCGCCCCATCAGTTGCTCGAACTTCATTTACAAAATAATTGCAAAAATTCTCGTGAATAGGTTGAAACCGGTGATAAATGTGTTGATTGATGAAAGTCAATCCGCATTTATACCTGGAAGGCACATTCAAGAGAATACAATGGTGGCTCATGAAATTATCAACTTTATTAAGGATAGAAAAAGCACAAAAAAATATTTTATGACAATAAAAACCGATATACAAAAGGCATACGAGAATGTCGAGTGGGATTGCCTACAAGATATTATGATAAAAATGACTTTTTGTGAAAATTGGGTTAATAAAATAATGAGATGTGTCACCTCAGTCTCTTATGCAGTGATAATAAATGACAACCCTTTAGAGATTGATAGACCCCAACGTGGCCTACGACAAGGGGACCCACTCTCTCCCCTACTTTTTTTGCATTACAACACAATTGTTATCTAATATCATCAAGGATAAAAAAGATAATAATCTTATGGAAGGCATTAAGATTGCGAAAATGGCCCCTGCAGTTTCACATTTGCTCTTTGCCGACGATTGTATCTTTTTTATGCAAGCTAATAACCAAGAAATTGAAAAGTGTAGCATCAAATTAAGTCCCAACACTCCTCATTATTTACAAAATTACATGGCTAATAAATTAAATATGCCCATTGCTAATAATTTAGGCAATTACTTGGGACTCCCCACTGAATGGGGTAGGTCTAAAGTAAAGGACCTAAATATCTTAGTAGATAAAACCCTCCAGAGTATTGAAAACTGGAAAAATCTTTACCTTTCAACAGCTGGTAAAGAAGTACTTATCAAATCTGTTATACAAAGCCTACCAAATTATTATATGTCCTTTTACTTAATACCTCAAAGAATTTGCGAGCTTATCAATTCACAAATCTTTAACTTTTGGTGGGGGAGTAATGGTAAGAAAAAAATTCATTGGTGTAAATGGAATTCATTAACCAATAGTAAACTCTCAGGTGGTCTAGGTTTTAGGGACCTCAACATTATGAATATGGCCTTATTAGGTAATCAAGCATGGAATATCCTTACCAAACAAGATTCACTAGTCTTCAAGGTACTAAAAGGAAAATACTTTCCTCACTGTACCTTCTTGGAGGCTCAACTAGGACACTCACCCTCTTGGGGTTGGAGAAGTCTAGTAAAAGGTAAAGAAATGATTAAAAAAGAAATTAGGTGGAAAATTGGAAATGGCCAAAACATTGATTTATTTGGTGATGTTTGGATACATGATCAAAATGATATTATAAAACCAAAAAATGATATAGTTAAGAGGGTCAATGATCTTTTTATTAGTAATGAAAGAAAATGGAATATTCACTTAGTAAAGGAAGAGTTTGAACCATAGGTAGCTAATACCATCCTTAACACCTTCATACCTTACTCAGGAGGTACTGATATACCTATCTGGAATAAGGATCCTAAAGGTATATATACTGTTAAAAAATGTTACCAAATCTTGAAAAATGAGAAAGATAAGGAGTCCTAGGGCAGTTTGAATCCCAAACCCTCCTCTTCTCATGAAATAGATATGAAAATATGGAAATTAGTTTGGAATTTAAGAGTAGCACCAAAAGTCAAAAACTTTATTTGGAGGGCATTAAAAAATCTCCTCCCAACAAATAATAATATATACAATAAGAAGGTTATCAAATCCCCAGTTTGTGATATTTGTAACAAGGAAATTGAACCTCCTGAACACTTACTTTTAAACTGTGAATGGACAAGAGCTATGTGGTTTGCCTCCTATTTCAACATTCACACTTGCAACCATGAATCTACTAGACTAGATACTTGGATGGCAATGATTGGTGATAAACTGAGAGCAAAAAAGCTGGATAAAAGCTTTATATTAGAACAGATATGTACTCTTCTATGGTGTATTTGGAAGGCTAGAAATGATAACAAGTATAAATTCCTAAAACTTGAGCCTTTACTAGTCCTAGAAAAGGCAAAAGTAGAATGGAATGAATATCAAAATGTGAATTATCCTAAGGATGTTAATAATCTACTGAAGGATAATATGTCCCAAAATACTACCTCAGATACTTCATCAAACTTAATTGATGAAAATGGAAATGAAACAGTTAATAACAACATAGTACAAAGTAAGAAAAAATGGATACCTCCACCTTTAAATCATACTAAAATAAACTGTGATGCCTCTTTTATTAATAAAAAAGCTGCTATATCTTGTGTTAACAGGGACAATAAAGGGAAGGTGCTATATTGCGAAGCTTGGGATGTTAATGCTGATTCTCCACTCGAGGCTGAAGCTCTTGGGATCCTCAAGGCTTGTGTTATTGCGACAGAAATCAAGGATACACAAGTTATTATAGAGAGTGATTGTCAAGAAATTATGCTTCCTTTGGAGAAAAACATTCTTATTAGCATTCCAATTATTTGTAATATTAATAAAAGCATATACTTTATTTCTGAAAATTGTAAACCTATATTTCGATGGGTTAGTCGAGATAGGAATAGCTTAGCCAATGAGGTAGCCAAACATAAGCTAGTTAGCAAAATGGATGGCTCGCAACTAGTTGCGTACTCAAGTAGGTTAGCTAATATTATTCATAATGAATCAATTCCTTCGGGAATTGGTTAACTCTTTGTAATTTTGTTTTAATGAAGTATTATTTTGGACCAAAAAAAAAAGCAAGGAGTCGGTGTGCCATTATAACTAGACTTCAACAAAAATGTATTTATCATTTATTTTTAAATTGGAATATGATGTTTCCATATTTGTGATGAATTGATCCACTCATGAGACAACATTTTAAGTGTATTATATTAATTATTACAAGAATTTTCCCAATTATTAGGCAGTTTATTAATTCATGCCTTGATTTAAAGCTTATAGGTAAAAGGAAATAATTAGATGCCAAATCAATAAAGAAAGAATATCTACGGCAAAATCTAGAGTTAATATGAAACAAAGTTGAAATAGGAAAGGAAAAGCTGCCAAATAAATTTGTGATGCTGTAAAGACGTCCAGTGTTTTGAAGAATGTAGAAAATTTATTACAAATATGAAGGAGCCCTTTTGGGTCAGACAGGTCTTTGAATTGCGGTTGTTTTGATAGGTGGTACACTAAATTTGGCTAAGTAACGAAGGAGATATGACAAAATCAATCTCTAGTGTTTATCATGTCCTATATTTTAGGAAATAAATTTGAATTGTAATAGGACTCCAATAACTTGACATGCACTCCAAGATTTCGACCTAGCACCTATAAATACATCTAGTTATCATTGTAAAGATGTCCTTGCTTAATTATTAGTCCTTAGCATCATCAGGAGAAACAAGTTGACAAGTATGTATCTATATTTTAGTTTATTTCTTTCTAGTTTGAACTAATTCTCCCATAGCTTGGTTTTTGCATATGTATAATCTTTGAATTCTACTTCTTATATCTATCTTGTTTTGGAATAAATTTTAAATCGATTAAACTACATATCGATTTCATAAATTTGTTTTATGTGCTTTAGTTTAATGATTGTAGCCCTTGCTAGTGTATGAGTATAGGATTACCCCATTAGCAGTTGGATGGTCTCCGAAAGGGGTGTTCAATTGTAGAAACACCACATAAACGTCTAGTGTGTGGTAGTGATGCTGATTGGCTTGCGTAACTAGATATTCACTAGGGTTTGAGATTAACCAAAGATCATTGTGCAGGGTCCCCTTACCCAAGTCCCCTGTTAGGTTGCCACCTAAGTCCACCCTGACGAGGATTAGGAGGAGTATAGAATCCTGACTACTTTTCTCTAAGAGCTTTAACCCTTATAACTGGAATATAGATTTAGAAGGATAAGTGCATACTAGCAAACCTAAGCTATATCTCTCATCTCTATTCTATTTACTATTATTTATTTGCATTAGTAGTTAAGAATTATTCTCTCAATTTTTTATCTCTTTAATTATTTGTCTTTTAATTTACAAAATTAATCTCTACTAAATTTTCTTTTCAAAACACTACTCTACGCCAACCGGCGTAATCCCTGCAAACGAATCTTACCTACTAACTAAACTTGCAGACGATCTGTAACACTAGCAGTGAGTTTCTTGTGGTAGTTAAGGTTGTGTGTCCTTATTATTTATCTATAATAATTATTTTATCACACCTTTTCACTGGTGGTCCTTTGTGTGTTCTAAAAATAAATGCAAATGCTAATCGAATCACAACCGCAAGTGTACGGTTGTCCCAAGTAGTAATAAGGATAATACAGATTCGTTCCAAGGACGGAATGGTTGATCACAATGTCTAGCAAATAGTGATTGATGCACTTATGAAAATAAAAGATAATAAAATGTTTGTTTGGTTTTCGTTTATTAAAACTACTAAATGAAAGACAAATTATAAATGCAAGTAAAAGCTAAGACGCAAGTAAAATGAGTGAAAACGCAATATGAGATGTAGTACTTGAGAACGCAAGGATCCTCCCAATCTTATTTCCTAACTTATGTTGTTTAAGGGCTAAATCGGTCAATTACAATGGTCGGGATTCTAAATTCCTTATACCCCCGTCAGGGTGGACTATAAGGCGATCCTAAAGTGTCACTAGTCCCGTCAGGGTAAATATGATCCACCGTTGGATGATTAAGTGTTTTACCTCATTGGCCCTAGAATTAGCTAAGTTCGTCAGAGTCAATAGCCTTTATCCTAGATTGAATAATTAATTCTATACCTAAACCCTCCGTCAGGATGATCCACACGCCACATATGTGGAATAGCTTAGATACCAATACTTGTTCTTAGTTCGCGACTCTAAAAACAGTAAATAATCACCAATTATCGAAAAGAATAATAGACCCAATCTAATTTAATTTAACATAAACCCAAATTCAACATTCGTTATTTCATAAAATTGGGATTCACCCATTGTATGTTCTCAAGCACTATGAAAAGCTTAGCTCATATTAAAATTAAAAACTAAATTAAAAGAAATGGAATTCATATTGTTTACAAAATTAAAATATAAAAAGAACCTAATTTCCGGAATTGGAATGACTACGAACGGAGCTATAGACCCACTCCAGCTCTTGTAGCTTCTTCTTTCTTCCTTCTGTTGCTTCTCTCTGGTGTTTAATCTTGTGGAATGTGAATTGTGTGAAAAATAGAAGTCCAGACCTCCTTTTATAAGCCTAAATTCGGACTAGGGCTTGGACCAGGAAATAAAACACTAATTAAATGTCCAAGCCCAATTTCTATGCCCAAAATCCCGTAACTGCTGATACACCTTCACTAAAACGGCTTTTCCCAATGCGTTATGACTCCGATTGACCTCATTCCAGTTGCTAAAGTTCCGTAACTCGATAAGGAATGTTTTCTCTTCAAAGGTCAGCGGCTAAATCATCGCTTAAGCACCTCTAAATCAGCAGTCTATGGCCTGGAAAATGGATTTTCAGCTCTAAAAATAATATCTTTGGGATTTATCTTCAAGTCTTGACTCTAATTCACGATCTTTGACTTTATCTTCGGATTCCTCTCCTAGCTAACATCTAATATCTGTAAAATTTCCACTAAAAATACCAATATTACGCGCAAAAGTTTAATAAATTAAAAATGCTAGAAATAAAAAGGGAATTCCGGATTATTGTAAATTTAGTCCAAAAGTCTATCAAATTAATTAAATAAACACCAAAAATGATGTCTCCCAAGGGTCGAAATTAAGAACAATTAGGGAGACATCAAGACCTCCATCTCAAACCTTTGTCGTCCCGACAAAGTAAAACAAAACAAAGGGGTAGAAGTAAGCGTATAAACAAGTAGAAGCTAGCAAATAAACCCTAAAGCAATTCTCAAAATAAATCTCATATAGCAGACTCTAGAAACTAATATACACATACACTAATCATGCAACATCAAACCTAAATAACTCAATCATAAAATTAAAGTCGCAATGCTTGAAGGTTACACTTGTACTCATCTCTGTATGATGGCTATAGGGTGGTCATTAATCCTACCTCGCTTTGAACGCTCCACTTAGTGTATTCCCTATCAACAGAATTATAAATTCACTAAGCACTTAGGAATCACGAGGTCTTTACGGTTATAATATTGGCTTAAGGACGGGTGTGGATGTATATTTGGTAAATTTGAAGTGAGCTTTTGACTCTCTCCTCACTTACCATCAACAGTGTCCTCGAGCTTGAGTTAACGCTCAAAAAGATGTTCTCACTCACCCATATACGCAACAATTTAGCGTCCCATGTCTACCCACTATAAACAAGATGATTTTCAGAAAATTCCACTTTGCCGGATGTTTTATTCATTCATGTTTTTCTTTTTCTTTTCTTTTTCATTTTTTTTTATTATTTTTTTTAATTTTTTTTATACAGAAGCAAACCGGGTTCCCGGTTTTGACGAATCCGGGTTCCCGGTTCCTACTGTATGAATTTTCAACTTTTTTTCGTTTTTTTTCTTTCTTTTTCATTTTTCTTCATTCCCGGCAAAGAATTACAAGTATATATCATCTGCAATTGTGCTACAATACAAAGCACATCGATCCCAACCCATTAAATTCCCCATAAGTGGACCCACCACCCCAAACTCAAGCTCGAGACATGTCTCAGGATTGTGATTCAAGTGCGGGTCATATGGTCATGCCTAATAATATAAGGGATAATGGCTTATATCGTGGCTACAAAGAAAAGGCTAAAGGCTCAAAGTGGGCTAAGACGGATAATAATTAATACAAGGGATAGAAGGCTAAAAAGGCACAAATGGCTAACAAAGAACTGCCCCTATCATTTTCCTAAGTACATAGCTTGTCTTTAGTTCATATCTAGGTGGGTTCTCTACTAATTAGGATTTCACGTTCTACACACCAAACATATTCCTCGAGTACAAGCTTACTTCATTTGCATTGTTCATTAATTTTTCCTATCAATTACCTATGTTCGCATGCAATTGTAAGTGCGTTTTATATCAATCCCTAATGTCCACTATATACTATTATAGATTTATCAAGAGTATGCTTAAAGGGATATTTAAAAATTTCTACAGTCAAACGCAACTCCGAAAATTCTTTTATTGAAAGCAAGTAAAACAAATAACACATAAAAAATTGGGATGAGGCAACGAACCCCACCCCAAACTCAAAAATGAGTCGTGTCCCCACGACTCGAAAAGACTCAATAAAGCATTTAAACTAATCTACACTAAGTGGAAAGTTTAGAAAACGTATCTTAACCAGCGCGAGGCTGGTTATCGGTGTTGCATTCTGGACCTTTATCTCGCGTAACAGCATCATAAATCGCGTTTTGAAGTGTATTTACGCCTAGGATTAAATTTCGCAATAGGTCCAATTCTTTTGTAACGTTTCCCAAGGTAGCAATTATCTTCTCCTGATTCTCTTCCAACACCTGAATCTTCGATTCCAACTCAGGTACAGTTTTCGCTCTCTTTGATTGAGGAGTTCTCGGACTTCTTGTAGCTCGTGTTCCTTCTTTATGAATGTTCTTGATTATGCTCAAAGCTATACTCACACCAACTGAAACAATGTCAATAACTGCGTTCTTACGCGGAATCTTTGCGTCTAGACACAACTGAGTAATAGTACAAGGAAACTTCAGATTTTGTTGTTTCATTGGTGATTTCGCGAACTCCATGATTGTATCATAAATGATCTTAGCAACATCAAATGGTTTCTCCTCCAAAATACACTTAATAACAAATATGTGCTCTTTCTTCAACTCGGAAGTGTGTTTAATACCAAAGAAAGTGGGTATTACGAAACGAGACCAAACCTTAGCACGAGGTGTCAAACTACTGCTGTAAAACTGTCCAGGATATCTTTCACCTTCAGGAATTGGGCTAGTCCCATTAACAAGCACAGTCCCCCAAAGGGATTCAAAATCAAAAGAAGGGTCATTAAGAGTTTCTTGGAAGGGGCATGTTCCAGATAAGTTGGGTAGTTTCAATGGTTTCCGAATACGTTCAATAGAGAAAGGAACTACCTTTTTGCGGATATCAATGGCATCACGGGAGGTAGCTAAACCTTCGTAAAATTCTCGCACAAAAGTAGGAATAAACTCAAGCTTCCTTTCTTGCAACTCTTTCCAACCAAACTTAGCACATGTCACAGCATATTCCTTGTAATCACTACTCATAATACCCTTAGGAAAATTCATCTCCTCACCAAATTTCAAAAATTCAATTCTTTCACGAACCTGAGTATTCCAACAAGTATAAACCCTCTTAGGCTTGTGGGCCCACATCTTCATACGCGGAGGTTTTTGAACGGGTGCTTCCGGAATCTCTTGTTCAGTTTCCTTCTCAATGTTCTTCGCAATTTCCTCTTCTGGTTCCTTCTCACTTTCAATCTCATCAATCAATCTTCTCTTTTGACCCGTGATTTCTTTTCTGTTAGAATCAAGCTTAACTTCGTTAATTTTTCGTTTAGGACGCGAATCAGGAATCTCAATAGCTTGATCTTGTGAACCACCAATGGTGGTCTTTCTTCTAGGAGCAGTTCTTCGAAAATCACCAGTTCTGTTAGTCATCTCTTTTCACCCCAAACTCAAAACTTCAAATAATGAAAAACTTAGAGAAAAAGTTTAGAATTATGATGTTTTGAGGCTTATGAATTGAAGAACTAGGTGGAATATGAGATGGGTCTTGTTTAATTTGGATGGGAGAAGAAAGAATTGGGTTTAATTTAAGGGTTGGGTGAAGAAGAATCTTGGGAAAAAACTAAGGATTTGATGTTATTTTGGAGAGGAGGTGAGTTGATTTTGTGTTTTTGTGGTGAAAGAGGGTAGGAATTGATGATATATAGTGTTTTGGATGATGAATTTCGGAGGTGGGGAGGTTATTGGTGCGTTCTAGGTAAAGACTTGCAAAAGAGGCTAAGAAAACTAGGTTAAGGCCTCAAAAACCGACATCACAGCTTCAAAACCGGGTTCCCGGTTTTGGCAAACCGGGTTCCCGGTTCCGCGTCGCTGTGACGGCGCGGAAAAACAATTATTGAATTTTTTTTTCATTTTTTTTATTATTTTTTTTTTCAAAACGCTGGACCCCAAGACGCTGGGTCAGAGATTTTCCTCGCCGAAACCGGGTTCCCGGTTCTGTGGAATGCGGGTACCCGGATTTTCTCGATGGCGCGAGTCAAAACGCGCCAAAACGACAGCTCAGAGAAATTTGAAGACAACAGCTCCGAAACCGGGTACCCGGTTCTGTGGAATGCGGGTTCCTGGTTTCGAAAATCCGGGTACCCGGTTCCGACGCTGTGTCGTGAACCAAGACGCCAAGTTTTTGGCGCCGCTGCCGGGGACGGTAGCGTGTGACCACGGTGTTTATCCTTTAGTGATAGTGCATTTATTTTATTTTATCAGTTTTACGCTTTTTGTTTGTTAGCTTTTTCAGGTTTTTAGGTTTGGTGTATGCGAAGAAGGCTATTCAAGGATCTAGAGCCAACACCTCCGATCCTTAGTAATCCGGAATCGTTGATCAGACTTGCTAACAAGAGAAGAGAACGAGAAGCTTTAGAAGTAGAAGAATTAAGTAACAGAATGGAGTATCAATCTTCAAGGTCAACAGAATAATGGACAAGGCCAGCTAGATGCAAATGGCCAACCTTTAGCTCCAGGCGTTATTCCTCCAGTTCCACCAGTGATTCCTAATCCTCAAGTTCAGATAGTGATGAATCAAGATCCGTGGTTTACTAATGGTCCTCCAGAAGTTCCATTCCGCGCTCCTGCTATAGGAGTAGGTGCTCCAGATATTGATGTTCCGCGATTCCGTCCAGATTCGGGTATGTTAGCTCAATTCCAAAACTTTGGAATTTTTCGTGGTAGACCATCAGAAGATCCTCTTAGAGCAATACAGAAGTTTAAACAGATATGTGATTCTTATATCACACAAGGAGTTTCAAGAGAACAGATGTATTTTGCTGCGTTTAAATTTTTTGTGATTGATGGAGCGAGTGAATGGCACGATACGCAAGATCCTACGAAGATAACCAACTGGGACCAATTATAGATTGCTTTCTTTGACAGGTATTACCCAAGTAACATGAGATTAGATGCTGAATTAGAATTGACGCATTTCCGTCAAGAATATGATGAAACTGTGGGTAAGAGTTGGACAATCCTACTTACGCGGCGCCAAAAACTTGGTGGTCCTTTGTGTGTTCTAAAAATAAATGCAAATGCTAATCGAACCACAACCGCAAGTGTACGGTTGTCCCAAGTAGTAATAAGGATAATACAGATTCGTTCCAAGGACGGAATGGTTGATCACAATGTCTAGCAAATAGTGATTGATGCACTTATGAAAATAAAAGATAATAAAATGTTTGTTTGGTTTTCGTTTATTAAAACTACTGAATGAAAGACAAATTATAAATGCAAGTAAAAGCTAAGACGCAAGTAAAATGAGTGAAAATGCAATATGAGATGTAGTACTTGAGAACGCAAGGATCCTCCCAATCTTATTTCCTAACTTATGTTGTTTAAGGGCTAAATCGGTCAATTACAATGGTCGGGATTCTAAATTCCTTATACCCCCGTCAGGGTGGACTATAGGGCGATCCTAAAGTGTCACTAGTCCCGTCAGGGTAAATATGATCCACCGTTGGATGATTAAGTGTTTTACCTCATTGGCCCTAGAATTAGCTAAGTTCGTCAGAATCAATAGCCTTTATCCTAGATTGAATAATTAATTCTATACCTAAACCCTCCGTCAGGATGATCCACACGCAACATATGTGGAATAGCTTAGATACCAATACCTGTTCTTAGTTCGCGACTCGAGTAATAGACCCAATCTAATTTAATTTAACATAAACCCAAATTCAACATTCGTTATTTCATAAAATTGGGATTCACCCATTGTTTGTTCTCAAGCACTATGAAAAGCTTAGCTCATATTAAAATTAAAAACTAAATTAAAAGAAATGGAATTCATATTGTTTACAAAATTAAAATATAAAAAGAACCTAATTTCCGGAATTGGAATGACTACGAACGGAGCTATAGACCCACTCCAGCTCTTGTAGCTTCTTCTTTCTTCCTTCTGTTGCTTCTCTCTGGTGTTTAATCTTGTGGAATATGAATTTTGTGAAAAATAGAAGTCCAGACCTCCTTTTATAAGCCTAAATTCGGACTAGGGCTTGGACCAGGAAATAAAACACTAATTAAATGTCCAAGCCCAAAATCCCGTAACTGCTGATACACCTTCACTAAAACGGCTTTTCCCGATGCGTTGTGACTCCGATTGACCTCATTCCAGTTGCTAAAGTTCCGTAACTCGATAAGGAATGTTTTCTCTTCAAAGGTCAGCGGCTAAATCATCGCTTAAGCACCTCGAAATCAGCACTCTATGGCCTGGAAAATGGATTTTCAGCTCTAAAAATAATATCTTCGGGATTTATCTTCAAGTCTTGACTCTAATTCACGATCTTTGACTTTCTCTTCGGATTCCTCTCCTAGCTAACATCTAAAACCTGTAAACTTTCCACTAAAAATACCAATATTACGCGCAAAAGTTTAATAAATTAAAAATGCTAGAAATAAAAAGGGAATTCCGGATTACTGTAAATTTAGTCCAAAAGTCTATCAAATTAATTAAATAAAAACCAAAAATGATGTCTCCCAAGGGTCGAAAATAAGAACAATTAGGGAGACATCATTCACCCACCAAGATTTTGGTGCCGCTGCTGGGAAGTTCAAATTTTAAGGGTAGTAGTTTTTAGTTGTTACAGGTTTACGCTTTCTTTTTGTTGTTGTCTCTTTCAGGTTCTTTAGGTCTTGGTGTATGTACTCGAACCCCGAGGATCTAATGAAGGCTTATATGAAACGCTTGAGAGAAGAAAAGAAGAAGGAAACTATGTCTGGAGTAGTAGTAATTAACGTAGATCCACCTAGGGGGAACAACATCAATAATAATCAACAAGTTCCTATTCCCCCAGTAGCACCACAAGGAGTGAATCCCCCTAATAATCAACGTCGTGAACAAGATCTCCCAGGTCTGGGAGCACCTTTTTTAGTACAACCATCAGGTATTCGCCCTCCAGTGATCCAAGCCACGAAATTTAGGCCCGATTAGGGTATGCTTAGTCAGTTTGCAAGTTATGGACACCACAGTGGTGTAGCAACTCAAGATCCGGTAAGAGCGATCCAGAAGTATATGCAGATTTGTGATGCCTACATTACTCAAGGAATTACACGCGAACAACTATATGACTACATGTTTCTGTTTTTCTTGATCAGAGGTGTTGGTGAATGGTTAGAAAGACAAGCACTAGATAGAATTACGACTAGGGATGAGATGTATGTTGCATTCTTTAACCGCTATTATCCGAAGAGTATGAGATTAAAAGATCAGGTGATACTTTCAGGTTTTTGCCAAGAGAATGATGGAAGTGTAGGAGAGGTATGGACAAGGTTCCAACAGAAATTATCAAGTTGTCCACTTCATGGGTACACCCCAACACTTCAGTTAGCAATGTTCTATCAAGGTATTGATGCACAAGGTAGACTGAGGGTAGATAATTTTGGAAGAGGAGGATTTGTGTCCATGGATCTCGCAATAGCTGCAGAAGGTATAGATCGAATAATTAAAAGGCATGCTACGATTGGTACAAAATCTGCTTTTGACGCTAAACTCTCCGCGATGGAGAATCAAATAAGCAGATGTCACTCATGATTGAGAAGGGTCTTTAGAGGAAGCCAGTTAAGATGAAAGTAGTGCAAGAGGCCCAAGGGTGTCCTTGTTGCGAGGTGAATGATCATATATAATAAGAATGTGAAGGCAATCCGAAATCAGTTTACTTTATATAAAATCGAGGGAATTACCAATATAGTAATCAAAAACATCAAGGTATGTAGTATTCTAATCCTCATGGGGCCGCAAATCCAGGTAATGCTTACCAACCACGGCCCCATAACAACACTTTCCAAAAGAGATCTCAAGGTCTCTGTCAAGGGGTCCAAAATCATAACAAACCAGTACCTCCACCGCAACCAACCTATGATGCTTATACCGATAGTGTAGCTCAAAAAGCCTTGCCACATCCTACTCAAGAAGGAGCTGAATTTGATCAATGGTGTCGACTAGGGTGTGATAAAAATAGAATATAAATAAGTGTAATTAATCACCCTAATCTAGCACGGTTCTGCAAGTATACAGATCGTATGCAAGTTTTAATGAATAAGTAAGATTCGTTCCGCAGAGACTACGAAGGTTAGGAGAATCTTATGCAATAATCAAGTGCGAATATTAAAAGCTAGAACAAATAAAACGCATAAAAGTGAAAGAAAAATAGATTTTTATTTGGTTTTCAATTAACTAAATTAAACTAATAAAGTAATGACATGAAATTAAATAAAAGAAAAGAGAAAAAGTTAGTATGAGAGTTTAGCTTGAGTAAATAGCATGTAATCCCCACTAGTTTTGCCATTCTAAACATGTAAGGGTGAATTATGTAGTAATTCAATAATCAGTTTCAATTGTGCTAGGTAGTTTTAAATAGGGTTTACCTGTGTCAATAAGGAGTCCTATGCAAACTGTTCCTGCAATTGGTAAAATAGCAATACACTAAACCATGGTGATTATCTAGTTAGGTTGATTTGTCAGATCTAAACCGTATACTAGACGTTATGTGCTAAACTTGTAATTAAACACCGTTGTCAATGGTGACCTAACTACTGATGGTAATTCTATATGGTCGCGATCCACAAGAACACGAATATAAATCTAAACACATAAACAGAGAATAAAAACAATAATTCAATTTAAAACATAGAATTCCAAAATTAGATAGATGTCAACCAAAACTAGGGTTCATACATATATGCTAAAACTCAAGCTAAATAGAAATTTAGTTCATACTAATGGAAGAAAAGAAAGAAATTACAAATTCAAAGGTTGAAGATGACATTATTGATGCACAACTCCTTCCAGACTTCTTTTCTTGTGTTGTAAGCTTCCTCTTGGCTTAAGGTTTCACCAAGGATGATTTTCTAATGTTAAGAGGCTGTCCTTATAGTGTATAGGTTGTCCTAATCGTTTTCTTGAAGGAAAAGGTAAATATTGGGCTCCTAACCCAACTCAAATTCGTAGCCCAAAAACATGGAATCAGCCCCGTTTTTGTTTTGGTCCTAGCAGCTTCAATACTCATCCGTTTGACGCGTATGAGTAGTCAAAATTCATCGTCTTGGAAAGATATCCAACTTTTCTCTTGACCATTTCTCCAGATTCCGCACCTACTTTAAGATATAAGCTGATTTGTGGTCGTAGGTGCAGAAATTCAGATTTAAGGCAGCTTTTCCTTTTCCATATTTTTAGCTTTTATTTCCTTATCTTCAATTTCCATGTTTATCTTCTTTCCTTTAACTCTTGGAACCAACTTGGACTCTAATTAATTATATATCTCTAAAGCTTCACACTAAATAAATAATTAAACCCAATATGCTCTAAAAATAATAAATAATCAATTCAATACCCAAAATAGGAATGTGTTCTTAATCATGAGAAAATCGACCTATACTCTAATAAATATGCCTAAAATGATGTCTCAGAAATAGATTTTATTATCACAAATGAGGAGACATCAAGACCCCCAACTCAAAGTTGCATCGTCCCGATACAATAAAAGTAAAGAACAGTAGGGTAGTCAAATAAACAAGAAGAAGAAGTCAGAGGAGAATAAGAAAAGAACATAATGAAGGATGCTAGAGCAAAATATCTAAAAAGTCTCATGTAGTAATGCTCAAGAAATGCCAGAAGGAGAGGTTGATAACTTAGTTCATGTTAATGGCTATAGGTTGTTCATAGGTCCTAATATAGCATCCAATGGTCCACTTACCTACTACCCAATAGCTCAATTGTTTCTCCACCAAGCAGTTAGAAATCCTAAGGTCTTTGGTTATAACGTGGCTTAGGGACGGTGTGGTATATTTGGATAATGAAAAGTGATCTTTTGGCTCTCTCCTCACTAGCCATCAACGAATCGCCCTAGAGATTGAGTTTCTACTCGAAGATGTTCTCACTCAATCCAATTTATTGATGCTTTTGATGTGCATCCCCAATCAATTTCACATAAAACCTTTTATGATGATGTACAAATTCCACTTTGACGGTCCGAATATATATTTTTTTTATATCAATTTTTTTCTTTTGTATAGCTATGACTCTCTTTTTAATGTTGAGATATCAAGCTATTTTTTTTCTATATATATTTTTCTTTTTATGCCCTTGTTGGCACTTTTAGCTCGTAGCTTCTTTTTCAGTTCACTATTACCCCGACAAAGGGTTACAATAATAACTTTTCCATCATCAATAAAATCACAATTATAATTCCCAATTCCCAATGTTCCCTAATGATGAACCCACCACCCCAAACTCAAGCTCTAAAAACGACTTGTTTCAGGTTTTGCGATTCGAGTGCGGGTCATATAGATAAGTCCTATAAACTAAGGGATATGGATTATAATGTGGTTAAATAAAAGGCTTTAGAAAGGCTCAGAGGGGCTAAGACGGATAAATAATAACAATAATCAAATAAAAAGGGTGAGAAGGTATAAAAGGCTTCAAGTGGCTTCAATATGAAAGAACTGCCTTATTCATTTTTCTAACAACCGGATTTCGTTACTTTTTCACTACTACTTCATAGATAAGTGGGTTTTCAACTAATTTCAAACCTCACGTTCTACACACCAAATAACTCTCCCTAAGTTTCAACGTGAATTCTTAGCATTGCTCATTAACTTTCCTATCTTTAATTTCCTATTTTCATACATGCATGCTAATCATATTTGTGACATCTTTCAAAAACATACTACTTACTATCATTGACCTAATAAAATCATGCTCAATAGGTACATTCAACATATCCTATGCCTTAACTCAACCTAAAAAATTTAAATTTTATGCAAAAACAAAAAGAAGATGAGGACAACGAATCCCCACCCTCAACTCAAAAGTGAGCCGTGTCCCTACGACTCGAAAAATACTCAAGAAAGAAATAAAATTTAAAATTAAAACTAACTAAACTACCTAATGCATACAAGCTATTAAGAAAACTAATTAGAGTGGCGTACCCGGCTGGCCATAGAGATCCATCAAGGTAGTGGTTGTGCTGGTGCCTTTTCTTTTGATTCTTCAGTAGCCTCATCAAGGTTGATAGGCTTGTCAATGGTGGCTCCAGGCAATTTCTTGTTCTTCCCTAGGATGGTACACTTCCTTTTGTATTCCATAGCATCAAATCTATTAGTCATGTTTGATTTACCCACAACTCAAGTTATACCAAGGATGAATTAAAAGTTTAAGAGAAATTGGTGTAGCTTGAGGTTGTTGCTTGGAATTAATGAAATGAGGGAGGTTTCTTGATGAATCTTGGAAGAAATATTGAAATCTTGTTGTTCTTGATGGTGTATAATGGGTTAGTGTGATGAATTTGATGAAGAAATTGTGTTTATGGAGGATGGAGGAGAGAATTATTGATGTTGTTGTGTTAATTGTGGAGGTTTGTACAAGCTTCAAGGTGTATTTATAGTGTTTGGGTCTGAAAATTTCGTGTAGAGGGGGCTAGGGTTAAGTTTGATAAGGTAAGAGTTGGAATAGGAATAAATCTCTTCAAAACCGACCTAGCACGGTGCACCGGAGGTATGGCCTGGTGTACCGGACTGGGCGTATCTCTTTTTTTTCAACTCTCGTCAAAAAACCCGAGTCTCCTACCCGTGGTCACGAGTTTTTCTTCCTGCGGTGTACCAGGGGAATGGTCCGGTGTACCGGACCTGTGGACCTTTGTTTTTTCGAACTCTCGGCAGAAAACCCGAGTCACCAACCTGTGGTCACGGGTTTTTCCACATGCGGTGCACCGGAAGTATGGTCCGGTGTACCGGACCTGTGAACCGAATTTTCCCAAGTATTTCCTTTTGACCCCAAACTCATTTCCTGCACAATAGCACACTACCTTTCTCTCCTATTAGCTCGTAAACAAAATTAAAAATCTACACTAACTTAAAATTATACACTACAAAGCAATAAACTAATCTAAAAAGCAATTAAAACAAGGGGTGTCTCCCAAGAGCACTTTTGTTTAACGTCTTTGAGTTAGACGTGTACCACAGGCTAAGCGTTTTCTACGAGATGGATTGTCTCCTCTCGTCCAAAGTCTTCACTGTCATGGTATCTTGTCAAACGCTGGCCATTCACCATGAATGTCCTTTGCTCGGTTGGATGTTCAATTTCAATCGCTCCATAAGGTCCTCCCCAATGGGATTTTAAGCTTTCCTGGGTAGTTCGAGAATCGAGAGTTGTATAATAGAACCTTTTGCCCTCACTCGAAATGCTTTGGACGGAGTCGTCTATCATGCCATCTCTTTGTTTTCTCCTTGTAGAGGCGTGAATTTTCATAGGCAAGATAGCGAAACTCCTCCAACTCGTTCAATTGCATCAACCTTTGTTTCCCGGCCAATTCTGGATCTACATTCAGAGTTTTAATAGCCCAGAAGGCTCGAGCTTCAATCTCAATAGGTAGATGACAAGTTTTGCCGTAGACCATGCGATATGGAGATGCCCCAATTGGTGTTTTAAATGCTGTTCTGTAGGCCCACAGAGCATCATCTAGATTTAACGACCAATCTTTCCTCGTTTTGTTCACGTTCTTCTCAAGAATAGATTTGATTTCTCGATTGGAAACTTCAGCTTGACCGTTAGTTTGTGGGTGATAAGCGGTTGAAATGCGGTGTCTCACTCCAAACTTACGAAGAAGGTTTCTCAGTTGAGCATTGATGAAATGGGTACCTTTATCACTAATGAGAACACGTGGCGTACCATGTCTTGAAAAGATATTTGTCTATAAGAATTTTATCACCGTTTGCGCATCGTTCTTCGGTGTTGCCACTGCTTCTACCCATTTTGATACATAATCTACCGCAAGCAAAATATAAAGATTTCCATGGGAAGTAATGAAAGGTCCCATGAAATCTATTCCCCATACATCAAAGATTTCGACTTCTAAAATATTGTTAAGCGGCATCGCGTCTCTTTTTGATATATTACCAGTGAACTGGTATCTTTGACATGACTGGACAAAACGATGACAATCTCTGTATAGGGTAGGCCAATAGAAACCGGATTGAAGAATCTTAGCTGCAGTTCTATCGCCTTTAAAGTGACCTCCATATGGTGATCCAAGACAACTTGCTATAATCTTATCAACTTCGCCTTCATGGACACATCTTCTAACCACTTGGTCACTACAAATTTTCCAGAGGTACGGTTCATCCCAATAGTATTGTTTGGCCTGGTGAGATAATCTTTGTCTTTGTTGTGGGTGAATATCCTTGGGGAATACACCACTCACGATGAGGTTGACTAGATCTGCATACCATGGCACAAACGCATCTGTAATAGCAAAAAGTTGTTCATCAGGGAATACCTCTTTAACCAATAATGGTTCTTGTTCGCATTAGATCCTTCGAGCCTTGATAAATGATCAGCAACTTGATTCTCGCATCCCTTTCGGTCTCGAATATCTATGTCGAACTCTTGAAGCAATAGTACCCATCTAATAAGGCGCGGCTTAGCGTCCTTTTTCTCCATAAGGTATCTGATAGCTGAATGGTCCGTGTATACAATAGTTTTCTTCCCAACTAGATAGGAACGAAATTTATCAAAAGCATATACCACGGCCAACATCTCTTTCTCCGTTACTGTATAATTCATCTAGGCAGCGTTGAAGGTCTTACTTGCATAATAAATCATGTGGAAGAGCTTGTCTTTCCTCTGCCCCAACACAACACCCATAGCGTGATCACTAGCATCGCACATAAGTTCAAACGAAGCTTTCCAATCAGGAGGTATAAAAATAGGTGTGGAGATTAGTTTCTCCTTTAATCGTAAAAAATGATTGAAGACATTCGCCAGTAAAGTTAAAAGGAGTATCCTTTTCAAACAAAGAACAAAGCGGTTTGGCGATTTTGGAGAAATCTTTAACAAATCTTCGATAAAATCCTGCGTGACCCAAGAAACTTCTCACTCCTTTTACAGAAACGGGGGGTGGTAGTTTTTTGATAACCTAAATTTTAGCACGATCAACCTCCATTCCTGCTTTCAAAACTTTATGTCCCAACACAATTCCTTCTTGAACCATGAAGTGGCATTTTTTCCAATTAAGCACAAGATCTTTTTCTTTACATCTCACAAGGAGTTTCTCAAGATTATTCAAACAATCGTAAAAAATATCTCCAAACACCAAAAAATCGTCCATAAAAACCTCCAAATATTTATCAATCATGTCCCAAAATATAGCCATCATGCACCTCTGGAACGTGGCAGGTGCATTACATAAACCAAACGGCATCCTTCTATAAGCAAAGGTGCCAAACGGACAAGTAAAAGTTGTTTTGTGTTGATCAAGGGGATCCACACAAATCTGATTATAACCCGAATATCCGTCAAGGAAACAATAATACTCTCTCCCTGCGAGTTTGTCTAGCATCTAATCAATGAATGGTAGCGGAAAATGATCTTTCTTTGTAGCTTTGTTGAGTCTTCGGTAGTCCATGCATACTCGCCACCCCACAACTGTTCTTGATGGTATGGCTTCACGTTGATCATTAAGGATGGTAGTGAAACCTCCTTTCTTTGGAACACATTGCACTGGACTAACCCAATCACTGCTGGCAATCGGATAGATAATTCCTGCGTCTAGCAACTTGATTACCTCCTTCCTTACTACTTCTTTCATAGCTGGCATGAGTCTTCTTTTTCCCTTTATAGATCGCCCACCTTCGTTCTTAAGAATGATCTTATGTTTTCACACGGAAGGACTAATTCCCTTGATGTCGGCAATAGTCCATCCGATTGCTTATTTGTTAGCGCGGAGCACATGAAGTAACTTCTCTTCTTGAGGACCTGAAAGGTTAGATGAAATAATAACAGGAAAAGTTTTGTTCATACCTAAATATGCATAGCGTAGATGATCTGGAAGCGGTTTTTCTTCGAGAACAGGTGGAGATATTATGGATGGTTGCTTTTTAGGTTGAATGTCACCTGATTCTCGAAGTAGTTCTCGTATATTTGATCCTAATGCAACAACTTCGTCAGGGGGAATCTCGTTTTCCTCTTGTGATTCAAGTGTTAAGGCCTCGTCAAGATCATCATCTAAGGTTGCTTCATTGAAGACTTATTGTGTAATTTTTCCGATGACATCTATTTTGAAACATTCATCTTTCGAATTTGGCAACTTCATAGCCTTAAACACATTGAATCGTACCTGTTCGTCTTGTACCCTCATGATCAACTCACCATTCTCAACATCTATTAGTGTACGCCCCGTGGCTAAGAATGGTCTACCCAAAATGATGGGGACATTCTTATCCGCGTCGTAGTCAAGAATAATAAAATCACAAGGAAAACTAAAAGTATCAGCTTTAACTAAAACATCTTCAATTTTACCTACTGGTCTGGAGTGAGAGCCATCTGCCATTTGTAATATCATAGATGTGGGTACTATCTCTCCTATGTTAAGCTTCTCGAACAGGGATCTTGGCATGAGATTGATACTCGCGCCTAAATCACACAATGCTTTCCCGGTCCAACTGTCTCCAATGCCAATGGGAATAGTAAAACTTCCGGGATCTTCTAGCTTCGGTGGTAACTTGTTTTGACAAATAGCACTACACTCCACAGGCAATCCAATTGTTTCCCCAGTTTCTAAACTTCATTTTTTAGAAAGAATGTCCTTCATGAATTTCAGGTATTTCGGCATTCTTTTGTGAGCTTCTACAAATGGCATATCAATATCTAACTTACTCACCATGTCAACGAACTTCTTGAATTCGTGGTCATTGTCCTTTTTTCTGACACGTGAAGGGTATGGTGGTGGAGGGCGTGTATTAAGTTCCACTGAGCTTTTCTTCTTTTTAGGTGCTTTCGCTTGGACACCCTCTGGTTCAACTATCTATTCTACCTTATTATCTGTTGTTTCGACTCCCCGCTTTTCTGGAATAGGGATTAGTTCTGGTTCTCTTCTAAGTGGAGGTAGTTGTTTTCCACTTTGCAATTCAACTGCATGACAAGCATCATCTCGAGAAGCAATAGTATCACTTGGGAGTCGCCCTTTTGGCCTATTTTGTAGTGTGCTCGCCATATGTGATAGAGTGTGCTCGAGTTTTTTAATCACCTTTTTCTGGGTTTGAATTTTTTGTTGGCTAATACTCATATTTTCTTCAATTGCTTGCATTAGGGTAGCCATACTAGAATTCAAGCTCAAGGGTTGTTCTTTCTTTGCTAGTTGCATTGACTGTTTTGGTGGTTCTTGATAAGCTTTTTCAACAATGGGCGCCTTTTGATGTATAGGTTATGGTGGATAGTATGAGTGGGGTTGGAGTTTATGATAAGTCTCTTGATTTCTGACCCAACTTCTCTGTTGTGGAGGGTGTTGATAACTAGCGTAGCTTTCTTGAGGATAATCATAACCATTAGAGTATTGGTTATTTTGATGAGATATAGAAGAAGCTTAAGCTGGATTATTCATACACCTTTCCCACATATGATTTCTTGATCCACAACCTGGGCACGAAGGTATTATACGTACTAAATTTACCTGAGCAATTGTTCGAGCTTGTTCTTGTAGTTCTTCGAGTTGTTGGTTCAATTCCTTGAGCTTCAGAGATTCTGAAGTGTCTTCTTTTTCTTCTGGTTCCCTAGGCAAACTTCTCTCGTTCTCAAGAATTCTCTCCATACAAAGTTTGGCTTCTTCAGGATCTATTAACACGAAACCTTTGTTTCCTAACGAATCTGCTCTTGCCCTTAACTTGTCATTGAGTCCTCCGTAGAACATGGTTAAAGAATATTCCGGCGATGATTTATGGTATGGACATCTCGCCTTCTTTTCATTAAATCGTAACCATGCTTCACCCAAACTTTCTCCGTCTTCCTGCATAAACTGTTCAAGCTCCAACATATCTTTTAATCGTCTACTAACCAGATAGAATTGGTCTAGGAATTTTGCTTGAAGCTTATCCCAATCTGGAATGACATGAGGATATTGGGTATCGTACCAATTGCTTGCACCTCCGGTCAAGAAGAACTGGAACATCACGTAATACATCTGCTCCTTAGTAACTCCTCTTACGATATAAGCATCACAAATTTGCATGAATTTCTAAATATATCGGATAGGATCTTGTTGTGAAGCTCCGCTAAATAGCCCATGATTGGCAAACTGTGCTAACATCCCTGGATCTGGCCTAAATTTAGCGGCTTGGATTTCTGGAGTGCGAATTCCACGTGGTTGCACTCTAAACGTGACAGGTAATTCAAGTCTCCTTGGATTCTCCATCTGTAACTATCTATACAACGAAAACTAAAAAGACAAAAGCGTAAAATAGAACTAACTGAAATAAAAGCACAAGATATATGCACAAGAACTAACGATGTAGTCCCCGGTAGCGGCGCCAAAAACTTGGTGTCGACTAGGGTGTGATAAAAATAGATTATAAATAAGTGCAATTAATCACCCTAATCTAGCACGGCTCTGCAAGTATACAGATCGTATGCAAGTTTTAATGAATAAGTAAGATTCGTTCCGCAGAGACTAAGAAGGTGAGGGGAATCTTATGCAATAATCAAGTGCGAATATTAAAAGCTAGAACAAATAAAACGCAGAAAAGTAAAAGACTGATAGTCTATATGCGTCCTAGAAGGGGGGTTGAATAGGACAATAGAAATTAATCGGCTAATTTTATTTCAAGTAAATAAAATTAAAAGCTAATTTGAATCCTATTGTTTTAGCAAACTAAATAGTAAAGAACTAGATAATCCTAAAAGACAATATTATCAAACTATTCATGTACGCATTTTATCAAGCATATAGAGTGCGGAAATGTAAAGAGTGTAGAGATAGAATACGATACACAACGATGTATAGTGGTTCGGTTTCCCTACATCCACTACCTAAGGAAGCCTCCTTAGGATTTGCAAGATTCTCAACTAATCTTCGTAACTCTTAACCGGGTGAGTTTACAAACCCTTTACAACCACTTCAAAAACCTTTGAAGGAAATACACTTGTGTTATCACCAACACAAGGAACCAAGCATAAAACCTATGCTCACACTACTCTCTTAATCTATTACAAGAACTAAGAGGAAAGAAAAAAGTGTTTGGGGGTGCTTATAAAAGCTATGTAACTAAACTCCTAAATGAGTTGATATGAACTATGTAGCTTCACAATGAATATGACTTGAATGCTCCTTTGAAACCTTCTTTAATGATAATATTAATTGCTCTTAAGATTGGTAGATGGAAGGCTTGAGTTGTGTCTTGAATGAGGTCCAATTTATAGCTGAAAATATCTCCCAACGGTCAATAGGCTTCTATCTAACGGATCTATTTTATCTCCAACGGATATAAGCTTTGTCCTCTAGTAATAGTGCAGAAAACCCTTTCTTGCAGTGTACCGCGGGTGTAGTCCGGTGCACCGCGAAAACGTTCGTCTAAACTTCAAGCTTACTGGTCGGACCATCCTATGCACCGCGTCCCTGGTCCGTGCCTCAGTCCGATGTACCGTGCATTTTCATTAGCTTACTGACGGGCTATCCTGGGCACCGCGTCTCTGGTCCGTGGCTCTGTGGTGTACCGCGTGACTCGTCCGGTGTACCGCGGCACTGGTCTTTTGAATCTCAAGCTAAAGTCCAAGGATTTAAACACAACTAATCTAATGAGGGGTTTTGGAAAACCTTTAAAGTGATACCAAATGAATTTTAGTTTAAATGATGATTTGTCGAATATTAAAACGGGAATAAAAACAAGGTGAGGCTAACAATCTCCCCCTTTTTGATGTTTGACAAATCATAAACTTTTGAGGATGCCTAAGATTAAGTTTTGATCAAAAACTCCCCCTCAACCTAATCACTAGAGTTTTTATAAAACTCCCCCTCACAAAATGCATTTGAAAAAGTTTAACTAAAATTTCTCCCCCTTTGTCAACAACAAAATGAACTAAGGATACGATTTTTGAAAATTTTAAGGGGTCAAAACACATTTTGAGTAAAACAAGGACTAAAGAAGTAAATGGATAACAATTTAGAAGCTTCAAGGACCCTATAACATCAAGAAAATATTAGCAACAAGAGAATATACACAAAAAGCACTAAACAATAATGGCATGATAAGAAGGTTAGAGAATTTGCATGCCAATCTCACAACGAATTTTCTCAAAAAGATCTTGGGGTAAAGGTTTAGTAAAGATATCGGCTAGTTGATTTTCCGAAGTGACAAATTCAAGTACAATATCCCCTTTTTGAGTGTGATCACGGATAAAATGATGGCGGATTTCGATGTGTTTTGTTCTAGAGTGTTGAATAGGATTTTTGGTAAGATTGATAGCACTAGTGTTATCACAACGAATGGGAACACGATCATACTCTAGGCCAAAATCTAGTAAGGTTTGTTTCATCCAAAGAATTTGAGTCACACAATTTCCGGCCGCAACATATTCGGCTTCGGCCGTGGATAAAGCAACACTATTTTGTTTTCTACTAGACCAAGAAACAAGGGATTGACCTAAGAATTGGCAACTACCACTAGTACTCTTCCTATCAAGTCTACAACCGGCATAATCGGCATCCGAGTAACCTATTAGTTCAAAAGAGGTAAATCTTGGGTACCAAAGTCCTAGACTAAGGGTTCCTTTCAAATACCTAAAAATACGCTTAACGGCACTAAGATGGGATTCTTTAGGAGAGGATTGAAATCTAGCACAAAGACACACGGGGAACATAATATCGGGTCTAGAAGCGGTTAAATAAAGTAAGCTACCAATCATACCTCGATATACTTTCTCATCAACATTTTTACCATCTTCATCTTTGTCTAATTTTGTGGATGTGCTCATTGGAGTTCCAATTTCCTTTGCATCTTCAAGTCCAAATTTTTTGATCAATTCTTTTGTATATTTGGCTTGATTGACAAAGATGCCATCCTTCATTTGCTTGATTTGAAGTCCAAGAAAGTAATTCAATTCTCCCATCATGCTCATCTCAAATTCCTTATGCATGCTTTTAGAAAAATTCTCACAAAGATTTTCATTAGTAGCACCAAATATAATATCATCCACATAAATTTGAACAAGAAGGATATCTTTTGAAGACCTTTTTATAAATAAAGTGGAGTCAATATTTCCTCTTTTAAAACCATCATCTAACAAAAATTTGCTTAAACTTTCATACCAAGCACGTGGTGCTTGTTTTAAACCATATAAAGCCTTTGAAAGTTTAAAAACATGATTTGGAAATTTTGGATCCTCAAAACCCGGTGGTTGTTTAACAAAGACTTCCTCGTCTATAAAACCATTTAAAAAAGCACTTTTGACATCCATTTGGTAAAGTTTAAAATTCATATAACAAGCAAAAGCAAGTAGCATACGAATAGATTCAAGTCTAGCTACCGGAGCAAAAGTTTCATCGAAATCAATACCTTCTTCTTGATTGTATCCTTGAGCAACTAGCCTTGCTTTATTTCTAGTGATAATACCGGTGTCATCTAGCTTGTTGCCAAATATCCACTTAGTGCCAATAATAGTAGGGCCAATAGGTTTCTCCATTAATGTCCAAACTTTACTACGCTCAAATTGATTTAATTCCTCATGCATAGCATTTATCCAATGATCATCTAGCAAGGCTTCTTTAATATTCTTGGGCTCAATTTGAGATAAGAATGCTTGATGAGCACATAAAGCAATAATACGAGAACGAGTGGTAACACCTTCTTTAGGATCACCTAGAATTAATTCACTTGGGTGATCTTTGATACGTTTCCAACATTTCGGTAAATCCGTACTAGCTTCATTTGAGATTTGACCATTTTCCTTAGGAGGTTCATCATGAGATTTTAATTCTTGAGTAGGAGATTCTAAGGGTTGATCTAGTGGAGTATCTTCATTTAAGTCAACATCTACTACTTTCTTGATACAAAACGGATTAGTCTCATCAAAGTCAACATGCATAGATTCCTCAGTAGTACGAGTACGTTTGTTGAAAATGCGATAGGCTTTTCCTTTAGTGGAATAACCAAGAAAAATACCTTCATCCGATTTAGCATCAAATTTTCCCAAATAGTCCCTAGTGTTTAAGATAAAACATTTGCACCCAAAAACACGAAAATAAGCAATAGTTGGTGGTCTACCATTCCAAAGCTCATAAGGGGTTTTCTTAATAAGGGGTCTAATTAGAACTCTATTTAACACATAACAAGCCGTATGAACGGCTTCACCCCAAAAGTATGTAGGCAAGCTATGTTCTTTTAGCATTGTTCTAGCCATTTCTTGTAGAGTTCGGTTTTTCCTTTCCACTACCCCATTTTGTTGGGGAGTTTTAGGGGCCGAAAAATTATGCTCAATCCCAAATTCATCACAAAAATGCACAAAAGGAGAATTCACATATTCACTACCATTATCACTACGAATGCAAGTAATAGAGTAGCCTTTCTCATTTTGCACCTTTCTACAAAGTTTTGCAAATTCATTGAAGGCATCACTTTTTAAAGCAAGGAACATCACCCATGTATATCTAGTGAAATCATCAACAACAACAAAGACATATCTAGATCCTCCTAGACTAGTGACATCAACGGGACCAAAAAGATCCATATGCAATAATTGAAGTGGCCTAACGGTGATGACCTTATTTATGGATTTAAAAGATGAACGATGTTGTTTACCAAGTTGACATGCATCACATAATTTATCTTTATCAAATTTATGAATAGGCAAACCAACAACAAGATTTTTTCTAGATAATTTTGAAATCAAATCCATGCTAGCATGCCCTAAACGTCTATGCCAAAGCCAACTATCATTTACCACGGATAAGCATTTAATATGTTTAGACATAAGACTCTCAAGATCAACAACAAAAACATTATCCGATCTTTTTGCTATAAACATAGTATCTAACTCATCATTTTTAAAAACAACACATCTAGATGCTTCAAATTTAACACTAAAACCAACATCACAAAGTTGACTAATACTAAGCAAGTTAAAAGAGAGACCCTCAACAAGTAACACATTAGAGATAAGTAAAGAATTCATATTACCAATGTTACCTTTACCCAAAACGCGTTTCTTAGTATTGTCGGCAAAAGTAACTCTATCACCTTTTGTTTTATATAAACGTGTAAATAATGATGGATTCCCGGTCATGTGTCTTGAGCATCCACTATCAAGGAGCCATATATTTTGCTTCTTGATGCTCAATCCCTACATACAAAAATAATTTAAGCTTTAGGTACCCAATTCGGTTTGGGTCCATGAGGGTTAGTGGATTTTCCTTTTAAGACCCATATGGGCCTTTTCCAAATTGGCACAAGAGATCCCAAATCCAATAATTTACGATAGTAACAATGAGATGCATCATGACCAAGTTTTTCACAATAGGTGCAAGTGATAGAAGATTTTGAAGAAGATGGAATTGCATTTGAAATTTTTGGTTTTACAAAAACATTTTTCAAGGGTTTTTGGTTAGTGAATGGATCATATCCAACACCGCTTTTCTCACAAGCCATTCTTTGAGAACCTAAAATCAAATCCAAGTTTTCTTGCCCACTTGTAAATTTTAAAATAATATCATTTTGATCAACAACCTTTTTCTCTAACAAAGCTTTTTCTTCTAAAAGATTTTTCTCAATAAGATGAAGTTTTTCATTTTCATCTATACATTCATCACAAAGATTTTGACAATCTTCCAAAGCTTTCAAAACCTCTTTAGTTCTATTTTTCTCAAATTCTAAATCTTTTGTTAAAACTTTGTTTGTTTCAATAGAGTTTAAAAAATCATTGTAAAGAGAATCAAATGCCTCATGAATATCTTGTTCACTAGCATCATCATTAGATAAAGAGAGTTTAGATTTAGGAGTTACCTCATCATGATTTGCCATAAAGGCAAAGTGAGTTGAACCGGTATCATCATCCGAAGAAGCATCTTCATCATTCTCAAGTTTTCCCATAAAAGCAACAAGATTAACATTTTCGTCATCACTTTCTTCTTCCTCCGAATTTTGAGTATCCCAAGTGATATTAGCATGCATTGCTCTCTTAGGTTTATCCTTTTGAAGAAGAGGACAATAAGTTTTGATGTGACCAACTTTCTTGCAATGATAGCAAGTGGGTTCATCTTGTTTGATAGCTCTAACATTCTTCTTGTAGGGTGAGGAAGAACTTCCTTTCTTGGCAAAGCGTTTGTATCTCATGAATTTTTTCATATCTATTGCCAACATAGCCACTCCTTCATCTTCACTAGTTTCTTCTTCATGTGAGTTTTCTTTTTCTTCACTTTCCTTCCTTTCTTTTTGTTCTTTCAACTTGGTACTCAAGGCATGGAAAGCAATGGATTTCTTAATCTTCTTCTCCTCATCATCTCTTATCTTTTCTTCTTCAAGCACAAGCTCTTCCGTCATGAGGTTGCAAATGAGTTCATGAACCGTCATTTTTGAAAGATCTTTAGTGTCTCTTATAGAGTTGATTTTTGATTTGTATTTCCTTGGAAGAGCAAATAAGATTTTTCGGCATTGTTCTTTGTTGGTGTACTCTTGACCAAGAGTCTTCAAGGTGTTGACAATGTTAGAAAATCTTTGATGCATAGCATTTAAGGCTTCATCGGGCTCCATACGAAATAGCTCATACTTAGTGATAAAGAGACCAATCTTAGTTTCTTTGATATCTTCCGTTCCTTGATATGATAGCTCCAAGAGTTGCCACATTTCATGAGCGGAATTGCATTCACTAACTCTAGCGTATTCCGTGACACTTAATCCATTAATGAGGATGTTCATAGCTTTGTTGTTTTTGGTGAGTTTAGCTATGTCTTGATCATTGTAATCATCTTCATCTTTCACTTCCGTTTTACTACACGTAACATAAGGAATATAAGGACCCTTCTTGATAGCAAGCCACAAAAAGTAATCAATTCCTTTGACGTGAATCTCCATTTTCTTTTTCCATCCAAAGTAGTCTTTTCCTACAAAAAGCGGAGGTCTAGTAAAACATGAACCTTCCGGTTGATTAAAATCCATATCGTATTAACTCTAGAAACGATTAAGTACAATAGAGCTAGGCTCTGATACCAATTGATAGTCTATATGCGTCCTAGAAGGGGGGTTGAATAGGACAATAGAAATTAATCGGCTAATTTTATTTCAAGTAAATAAAATTAAAAGCTAATTTGAATCCTATTGTTTTAGCAAACTAAATAGTAAAGAACTAGATAATCCTAAAAGACAATATTATCAACCTATTCATGTAGGCATTTTATCAAGCATATAGAGTGCGGAAATGTAAAGAGTGTAGAGATATACGATACACAACGATGTATAGTGGTTCGGTTTCCCTACATCCACTACCTAAGGAAGCCTCCTTAGGATTTGCAAGATTCTCAACTAATCTTCGTAACTCTTAACCGGGTGAGTTTACAAACCCTTTACAACCACTTCAAAAACCTTTGAAGGAAATACACTTGTGTTATCACCAACACAAGGAACCAAGCATAAAACCTATGCTCACACTACTCTCTTAATCTATTACAAGAACTAAGAGGAAAGAAAAAAGTGTTTGGGGGTGCTTATAAAAGCTTTGTAACTAAACTCCTAAATGAGTTGATATGAACTATGTAGCTTCACAATGAATATGACTTGAATGCTCCTTTGAAACCTTCTTGAATGATAATATTAATTGCTCTTAAGATTGGTAGATGGAAGGCTTGAGTTGTGTCTTGAATGAGGTCCAATTTATAGCTGAAAATATCTCCCAACGGTCAATAGGCTTCTATCTAACGGATCTATTTTATCTCCAACGGATATAAGATTTGTCCTCTAGTAATAGTGCAGAAAACCCTTTCTTGCGGTGTACCGCGGGTGTAGTCCGGTGCACCGCGAAAACGTTCGTCTAAACTTTAAGCTTACTGGTCGGACCATCCTATGCACCGCGTCCCTGGTCCGTGCCTCAGTCCGGTGTACCGCGCCTTGGTTCAGTGTACCGTGCATTTTCATTAGCTTACTGACGGGCTATCCTGTGCACCGCGTCTCTGGTCCATGGCTCTGCGGTGTACCGCGTGTCTCGTCCGGTGTACCGCGGCACTGGTCTTTTGAATCTCAAGCTAAAGTCCAAGGATTTAAACACAACTAATCTAATGAGGGGTTTTGGAAAACCTTTAAAGTGATACCAAGTGAATTTTAGTTTAAATGATGATTTGTCGAATATTAAAACGGGAATAAAAACAAGGTGAGGCTAACAAAGACAAATAGATTTTATTTGGTTTTCAATTAACTAAATTAAACTAATAAAGTAAAGACAGGAAATTAAATAAAAGAAAAGAGAAAAAGTTAGTATGAGAGTTTAGCTTGAGTAAATAGCATGTAATTGCCACTAGTTTTGCCGTTCTAAACATGTAAGGGTGAATTACGTAGTAATTCAATAATCGGTTCCAATTGCGCTATGTAGTTTTAAATAGGGTTTACCTGTGTCAATAAGGAGTCCTAAGCAAACTGTTCCTGCAATTGGTAAAATAGCAATACACTAAACCATGGTGATTATCTAGTTAGGTTGATTTGTCAGATCTAAACCGTATACTAGACGTTATGTGCTAAACTTGTAATTAAACACCGTTGTCAATGGTGACCTAACTACTGATGGTAATTCTATATGGTCGCGATCCATAAGAACACATAATATAAATCCAAACACATAAACAGGGAATAAAAACAATAATTCAATTTAAAACATAGAATTCCCAAATTAGATAGATCTCAACCAAAACTAGGGTTCATACATATATGCTAAAACTCAAGCTAAATAGAACTTTAGTTCATACTAATGGAAGAAAAGAAAGAAATTACAAATTCAAAGGTTGAAGATGACATTATTGATGCACAGCTCCTTCCAGACTTCTTTTCTTGTGTTGTAAGCTTCCTCGTGGCTTAAGGTTTCACCAAGGATGATTTTCTAATGTTAAGCGGCTGTATTTATAGTGTATAGGTTGACCTAATCGTTTCCTTAAAGGAAAAGGTAAATATTGGGCTCCTATCCCAACTCAAATTCGTAGCCCAAAAACATGGAATCAGTCCCGTTTTTGTTTTGGTCCTATCAGCTTCAATACTCATCCGTTTGACGCGTATGAGTAGTCAAAATTCATCGTCTCGGAAAGATATTCAACTTTTCTCTTGACCATTTCTCCAGATTCCTCACTGATTTTAAGATATAAGCTGATTTGTGGTCGTAGGTGCAGAAATTCAGATTTAAGGCAGTTTTTCATTTTCCATATTTTTAGCTTTTATTTCCTTATCTTCAATTTCCATGTTTATCTTCTTTCCTTTACCTCTTGGAACCAACTTGGACTCTAATTAATTACCATATATCTCTAAAGCTTCACACTATATAAATAATTAAACCCAATATGCTCTAAAAATAATAAATAATCAATTCAATACCCAAAATAGGAAAGTGTACTAAATCATGAGAAAATCGACCTATACTCTAATAAATATGCCTAAAATGATGTCTCGGAAATAGATTTTATTATCACAAATGAGGAGATATCAATCAATATAAAACAACACAAGATTTTTTTACTTTAGCTTGAGACAACATGTGGGCATGTCAAGAAAAATTCAGAGAACAAAATGCCGCAATGAGGATCTTAACAACGCAAGTTACTCAAGTAGCTAAATATGTAGAGAAGTTGCAACAAAATACTCTACAATTGGCCTTCAGAATAAATGAAGTGAAGGCAATAGAGAATGGTGATGGAAATGGTGGGTTCAAAGCATGTAAGGCTTGTTGTCTTACACGTAAAAGAGAAGTGGGATCACCGTCTACTGTAGAAATTACCGTGGAGGTTCCAGAAAGTAATGAAGAACCAACCAAGCCTAGTCCGGAGGAATCTGATTTTGTACTTCTCCTCAAATACATGCAAGAAGAAATCAGAAAAGTTATTTAGTTACAAGATAACAGAGCTATCGAGAAAGAGGAAGAAGCCTCAAGCGAGAAGACAGAAGAAGATGTTGCACCTGCTGTGCAAGAAGTAGAAGAAGAGAAGGTGGGCTCGCCACCTAGCGTTCCATCAATGTCACCATCCACTCATATCATACATAAAAAGGGTGACATTGAACTCAAGTCATTTGTAAAGGCGTACAATGAAGAGAAAATCAATGCCCAGATGTTTGAGATTGTTGAGAAAGAGCTCACACCAAAAAAGATTTTCACACAAGTTATTCCAGAGAAATATGCAAGGGTACGAGCCAAGGTAGAGAGTGTGGATCATAATTAGAGAGTCTCGAGAAGAGTTAGGAAGGAGTTTCCACTAAAGCTTCAAGATCCGGGAAATTTTAACCTACCCATTCAAATTAGTGGTACGCTCAAGGTGAAAGCCATGTGAGATGTGGATTCAAATGTGAATCTTATGCCCAAGTCTCTTCGATAGGATTGGTATCAAGAAGGCGGATGAAGCTCTTGTGAAATTCCAATTCGAGGATAGCTCGATAACAAAGCCATGGGAAACAGTGGATGACGTTCATGTCCGAGTAGGTAACTTAACCATCCCTAATGACTTTGGTATTCTTGATTATGACGCAGATAAGTAGCTTCCGATCATACTTGGAAGGCCGTTCTTGGCCACAAGTCAAAGCATCATAAAATTCTAGGAGGGAATAGTTACCATCTGTGCTAGTAATAAACCGAGGAAGTTAGCCCCCGCAGTTGATGTCATCTACATTGCAACTAGGAGAAATATCCTAGAAGAAATCCACGCAAAACCTGTGGATACCAGGACGAAAAGTGAGTTTGGGGTGGGCAACCAAGTTGTATGGAAGGCCCTCAAACCCGAGGACAGACAACGAAGTCAAAAGAACTCGTGGATGGGACTATTTGTCGTTACACAGGTTGTTTTGGAAAAAGTTAGTGAAATTAGACCCAGGGGTCCAAAACAAAGATTAGTAGATGTTCATAGCCTCGCCCATGTCTGGGGAGGCTACATCTGCAAAATTGAATAGAGGTAACACGTCTAACTTTAAAAGACATTAAAAAGAAGTGTTTTCTGGAAGACAACCCGCAATTTTTTTATGTTTTTATATTTTTGTTTAGATTAGTTATTTTTGTTAAGTATTGCAGTAATGAGGAAGGTAGGAGTATATTTGATGTTCAGGAAATAGAGAAATCAAGTTCGGGGAAAAGAAACAAAGTTCTTAGCAAAAATCAATAGCTAGGTGCGCTACACCGCACGCTAGCCACGATGCACCGAACCCCACAAAACCGTTACGACGGTATGTAAATCAGGTGTGCGTGCGAGGGCCCCATGGATAGACCATATCGTAACCCGCGTGTGTACCGTTCTACGGTGTCGAACAGATTCTCCATGCAGTACACTGCACCAATGCTGCAATACACCACACGATCATAAACCATCACCACAGTACGAGGTATCAGGTCTAATTACGAGAGAAGAAGTACATATCGTGCAATACACTACACCATACCCACGGTACACCACACCCAAAGACCGTGTTGTGAATCGAGACGCACCGTGTCATGCTCGAGGATCAGAATTTTATTGCGGTACACCGCACGACGCCGAAAGAGAGAACGAAGAAGAGTTTAGCTTATATACACTTACGAAATTCATAAACCTTAAACCTCTTTCTTCCCCAAGCCTCCCAAACTACATTAAAACTTTACCAAACCTTCATCTCACATCAAAACACTACCAGATCACCATAAATTCATATTTGAGTCCTTCCCTACACTTCAATACACAAGATTCAAACAACCAAATCAATTCAAAACACCTAGAATCCAAAATCAAAAGCCACAATTTCCAAATCTTTTTCCATTAATTTATTTAACCCATACCATCCAAGCAATATTTCATCATACCTATATAGAGAATCATCATCCTTACACCTTTACTAACCCAAATAACACGTTTTCAACCCAAAAACAAGGGGTAAACGTTTCAAGAGTGTTCAAATCTTTGAGTTGGAGGTCAATTGAGATGACAAAAATAACAATGACATTATCTACTGTTAGGGAGATGAAGAAGAATCAAATCAAGTTATTGGGTACTATTGAGAGAAAACAATTGAGACAGGTGCAAGTTCGGGTACAAAGAAAAAGGGTAAAACGGATCAAGTAAGTAGAGAGAAGCATGCAATGGTGAAATCAAAGTGAAAAGCAGTTACAACTTTCAAGGAGAAAACACGACAACCTATACAAACCGAGATTCCTATACACGAGATGTGCGAAGCTTCAAAGGCCTTGTTATCTTCCGCAAAAGAACATTTTCCCAGATTACCACTTGCTCATGAACGAATATTTGAAAAAGATGCGAAACCAAGGCTAATCAGATGGGTTTTATTACTTCAAGAGTTTGATTTAGAAATCAAAGATAGAAAGGGTTGTGAGAATCAGGTTGCAGATCATCTATCGCGCTTAGAGGGTTCAGAGATGAATAGTGGTACTGAAGCAGTTAGAGAAGAGTTTCCTGATGAGAGTCTGTTCGTTGTTCGAGATCATGAAGCTCCGTGGTATGCAGATATTGAGAATTTAGTGGTGAGTGGTGTTTTTCCTGAAGGTTCCACTTATCAAGAAAGAAAAAGGTTAGCTCATCGTGCTAGACAGTTCTTTTGGGAGGATCCTTTCCTCTACAAAGTTTGTGCTGACCAAATGATACGAAGATGTGTAGCAAGGGAAGAAACTGAAGCCATTATAGCTGGATGCCATGATTCATTATATGGAGGACATTTCAAAGGAGATAGAACTCCTGTAAAGGTATTTCAATCAGGTTTTTACTGACCTTCTCTTGTGAAAGATTGTCATGAATATGTTAAGAAATGCACGAGATGCCAGTTTACCGGAAACTTATCCAAGAGGGATGAGATGCCACGTAATAATGTGTTAGAAGTTGAAATATTCGATGTTTGGGGGTATAGACTTTATGGGTCCTTTCGTTCCTTCAAATGGTAACCTCTACATCTTATTAGATGTTGATTATGTGTCTAAGTGGGTAGAAGCGGTGGCTTTACCTACCAATGATTCACGAGTGGTGATCAAGTTCTTGAAATCACATATTTTCACTAGACATGGCACACCTAGAGTGATTATTAGCGATGGAGGATCTCATTTCGTTAATAAATATCTGAAGACTGTTCTAGAGAAGTATGGAGTAAGACACCGTGTATCTACTGCATATCACCCACAATCCAATGGTCAAGCTGAAGTTTCGAATCGTGAAGTTAAGTCAATTTTAGAGAAAACTGTTGGTCCTACAAGAAAAGATTGGTCAATGAAGTTAGATGATGCGTTATGGGTCTATCGTACTGCATTCAGAACTCCAGTTGGTGCATCTCCTTATCGTATGGTGTATGGTAAGGCTTGTCACTTACCTTTAGAGCTTGAAATGGGTGCCTATTGGGCAATTGCGCAGTTGAACTTAGATCCTATCTTAGCCGGAAAGAATCGTATGATGAAGCTTAATGAACTTGACGAATTCCGATTGCATGCTTATGAAAATGCCAAACTTTACAAAGAAAACACGAAGAAATGGCATGACAATCGGATTCGTACAAAGAACTTTGAAGTGGGGCAAAGAGTATTGAAGTATAATTCAAAGTTCAGCAATTATCCGGGTAAGTTAAGATCTAAGTGGTCAGGTCCATACATTGTGACCAAAGTTACACCTCATGGAGCTATAGAAACAGAACATCCGCTAGAGAACCGTACCTTCATGGTGAACGGTCATAGACTAAAGATATACCATGGAGGTGAAGATACCAATCGCTCGGAAGATCCACATCCCGGAGAGGTCATGTACCTCATGGAGGCTCCTTAAGCGTGAGGTAACCCGTCGAGCTTAATGACGTTAAACAAAATCTAGTTCTTTGTATATTAGCTGAGTTTTTAAATTTTTGCAATTTAGAATAGTTTGATTTTCGTAATTTTAGTGTTTATTATTAAGAAATGAGGAAGGGTAGTTGTTTTTGATGATTTCAGGGGTAAAAAGGTCATGAGTTTGGGGTCGATAAGGCGAAAAAAGGAGAAAAAGAGGTTGGATGTCCAGGAGAAACCGGGAACCCGGTTTTGGAGCTGGTACCAACCTTTTCAACGCAACACTTGGCGTCTTGGTTCAGACACAGCGTCGGAACTGGGAACCCGGTTTTGGTGCTGTAACTTCTGAAAATCTCTGACCCTGCGTCTTGGTGGCTTGTGTTTCGCTGCGTTTTGATTCGCGCCATCGACAAAAAACCGGAAACCCGCATTTGGCAAAACCGGGTACCCGGTTTCGGAGCTGTAAAATTCCAAAATATCTGACCCGGCGTCTTGGGGTCCAGCGTTTTGGTGCGTTTCATTAAAAAAAAATCATTAACGCCGTCACAGCGACGCGGAACCATGAACCCGGTTTCGAAGCTGTGATGTCGGTTTTGAGGTGTTTAACCTAGTTTTCTTAGCCTCTTCTGCAAGTTTTTACCTAAAACGCACCAATAGCCTCCCCACCTCCGAAATTCATCAACAAAAACACTATATATCATCAAATCCTACCCTCTTTCACCACAAAAACATAAAATCAACTCACCTCCTCTCCAAAATAACATCAAATCCTTAGTTTTTACCAAGATTTTTCTTCACCCAATTCTTTCTTCTCCCATCCAAATTAAACAAGACCCATCTCATATTCCACCTAGTTCTTCAATTCCTAAGCCTCAAAACATCAAAAATTCTAAACTTTTTCTCTAAGTTTTTCATTATTTGAAGTTTTGAGTTTGGGGTGGTAAGAGATGACTAACAGAACCGGTGATTTCCGAAGAACTGCTCCTAGAAGAAAGACCACCATTGGTGGTTCCCAAGATCAAGCTATTGAGATTCCTGATTCGCGTCCTAAACGAAAAATTGATGAAGTTAAGCTTGATTCTAACAGAATAGAAATCACAGGTCAGAAGAGAAGATTAATTGATGAGCTAGAAAGTGAGAAGGAACCAGAAGAGGAAATTGCGATGAACATTGAGAAGGACACTGAACAAGAGGTTCCAGAAGTACCAGTTCAACAGAAACCTCCGTGTATGAAGATGTGGGCCCACAAGCCTAAGAGGGTTTATACTTGTTGGAATACTCAGGTTCGTGAAAGAATTGAATTTTTGAAGTTTGGTGAGGAGACAAATTTTCCTAAGGGTATTATGAGTAGTGAACACAAGGAATATGCTGTGACATGTGCTAAGTTTGGTTGGAAAGATTTGCAAGAAAGGAAGCTTGAGTTTATTCCTACGTTGGTGCGAGAATTTTACGAAGGATTAGCTACCTCCCGTGATGCAATTGATATCCGCAAAAAGGTAGTTCCTTTCTCTGTTGAACGTATTAGAAAATCCTTGAAATTACCCAACTTTTCTGGAACATGTCCTTTCCAAGAAACTCTTAATGACCCTTCTTTCGATTTTGAATCCCTTTGGGGGACCGTGCTTGTTAATGGGGCTAGCCCAATTCCTGAAGGAGAAAGATATCCTGGACAGTTTTACAGCAGTAGTTTGACACCTCGTGCGAAGGTTTGGTCTCGTTTCATAATACCCACTTTCTTTGGTATTAAGCACACTTCCGAGTTGAAGAAAGAACACGTATTTGTTATTAAGTGTATTTTGGAGGAGAAACCATTTGATGTTGCTAAGATTATTTATGATACAATCATGGAGTTCGCGAAATCCCCAATGAAACAACAAAATCTGAAGTTTCCTTGTACTATTACTCAGTTGTGCCTAGACGCAAAGATTTCGCGTAAGAACGCAGATATTGACATTGTTTCAGTTGGTGTGAGTATTGCTTTGAGAACAATCAAGAATATCCACGAAGAAGCAACACGCGCTACCAAGAGTCCTAGAACTCCTCAATCAAAAAAAGCGAAGACTGTGCCTGAGTTGGAATCGAAGTATCACGTGTTGGAAGAAAATCAAGAGAAGATGATTGCTACCTTAGGAAACGTTACAAAAGAATTGGACCTGCTTCGAAATTTGATCCTAGGCGTAAATACACTTTAAAACGCGATTTATGATGCTGTTACGCGAGATAAAGGTCCAGAACGCAACACCGGTAACCAGCCACGCGCTGGTTAAGATACGTTTTCTAAACCTTCCTCTTAGTGTAGATTAGTTTAAATGCTTTATTGAGTCTTTTCGAGTCGTGGGGACAAGACTCATTTTTGAGTTTGGGGTGGGGTTCGTTGCCTCATCCCAGTTTTTATGTGTTATTTGTTTTATTTGCTTTCAATAAAAGAATTTTCGGAGTTGCGTTTGACTGTAGAATTTTTTAAATATCCCTTTAAGCATACTTTTGATGAATCAATGATAGTAAATATTGGACTTTAGGGATTGATATAAAACGCATTTAGAATTGCATGCAAACATAGGTAATTAATAGGAAAAATTAATGAACAATGCAAATGAAGTAAGCTTGTACTTAAGGAATATGTTTGGTGTGTAGAAAGTGAAATCCTAATTAGTAGAGAACCCACCTAGATATGAACTAAAGACAAGCTATGTACTTAGGAAAATGATAGGGGCAGTTCTTTGTTAGCCATTTGTGCCTTTTTAGCCTTCTATCCCTTGTATTAATTATTATCCGTCTTAGCCCACTTTGAGCCTTTAGCCTTTTCTTTGTAGCCACGATATAAGCCATTATCCCTTAGATTATTAGGCATGACCATATGACCTGCACTTGAATCACAATCCTGAGACATGTCTCGAGCTTGAGTTTGGGGTGGTGGGACCACTTATGGGGAATTTAATGGGTTGGGATCGATGTGCTTTGTATTGTAGCACAATTGCAGATGATATATACTTGTAATCCTTTGCCGGGAATGAAGAAAAATGAAAAAGAAAGAAAAAATGAAAAATTTCGAAAAATCATACAGTAGAAACCGGGAACCCGGTTTAATCAAAACCGCGAACCCGGTTTGCGTCTGTACAAAAAAAAAAGAAAAAAAAAGAGAGAAAAGAAAAGAAAAAGAAAAATATGAATGAATAAACATCCGGCAAAGTGGAATTTTTCTGAAAATCATCTTGTTTATAGTGGGTAGACATGGGACGCTAAATTGATGCGTATATGGGTGAGTGAGAACATCTTTTGAGTGTTAACTCAAGCTCGAGGACATTGTTGATGGTAAGTGAGGAGAGAGCCCAAAACTCACTTCAAATTTACTAAATATACATCCATACCCGTCCTTAAGCCAATATTATAACCATAAAGACCTCGTGATTCCTAAGTGCATAGTGAATTTATGATTCTGTTGATAGGGAATATACTAGGTGGAGCGTTCAAAGCGATTTAGGATTAATGACCACCCTATAGCCATCTTACAGAGATGAGTACAAGTGTAACCTTCAAGCATTGCAACTTTAATTTTATGATTGAGATTACTTATGTTTGATGTTGCATTTTAGATGTATGTGTATATTAGTTTCTAGAGTTTGCTATATGAGATTTATTTTGAGAATTGCTTTAGGGTTTATTTATTAGCTTCTGCTTGTTTATACGTCTACTTACACCCCTTTGTTTTGTTTTACTTTGTCGGGACGACAAAGGTTTGAGTTGGGGGTCTTGATGTCTCCCTAATTGATCTTATTTTCGACCCTTAGGAGACATCATTTTTGGTGTTTATTTAATTAATTTGATAGACTTTTGGACTAAATATGCAATAATATGATTTTCCTCTTTTAATTCTAGCATTTTTAAATTATTAAATTTTTGCGCGTAATATTGGCATTTTTAGTGAAAAATTTACAGGTTTTAGATGTTAGCTAGAAGAGGAATCCGAGGAGAAAGTCAAAGATCGTGAAATAGAGTCAAGACTTGAAGATAAATCCCGAAGATATTATTTTTTAGAGCTGAAAATCTGTTTTCCAGGCCATAGATTGCTGATTTCGAGGTGCTTAAGAGCTGATTTAGCCGCTGACCTTTGAAGAGAAAACGATCATTATCGAGTTACGGAAATTTAGAAACTGATTTCAAGTCAATCGGAGTCATAACGAAGCGGGAAAAGCCGTTTTAGTGAAGGTGTATCAGCAGTTACGGGATTTTGGGCTTAGAATATGGGCTTGGACATTTAATTAGTGTTTTATTATTAGGTCCAAGCCCTAATCCGTTTTTTAACACTTATAAAAGGAGCCTTTGACTTCTATTTTTCACACAATTCACATTTCACAAGATTAAACACCAGAGAGAAGCAACAGAAGGAAGAAAGAAGAAGCTGCAAGAACTGGAGAGGGTTTATATCTTCGTTCTCAGTCATTCCAACTCCGGAAATTAGGTTTCCTTCAATTTTAATTTTGTAATCAAATATGAATTCAATTACAATTAATTTAGTTTATCTTTTTAATATGAGCTAAACATTTCATAGTGCTTGAGAACAATTAATGGGTGAATCCCAATCTTATTGAATTTCGCATGTTGAATTTGGGTTTCTATTAAATTAAATTAGATTGGGGCTTTTAATCTTTTCTATAAATTAAGATTATTTACTGTTTTTAGCGTCATGAACTAGGAACAGGTGTTAGTATTTAGGCTATTCCAATTAGTGGCAATTGGACCATCCTGACGGAGGGTTTAAATACAGAACCATTTATTCAATCTAGGATAGAAGCTATTGATTCTGACGAACTTAGCTAATTCTAGGGCCAATGAGGTAATAAAACTTAAACATCCAAAAGTGGATCATATTTACCCTGACGGGACTAGTGACACTCTAGGATCGCCTTATAGTCCACCCTGACGGGGGTATAAGGAAATTAGAATCCCGACCATTGTAATTGACCAATTTAGCCCTTAAACAACATAAGTTAGGAAATAGGATTGGGAGGATCCCTTGCGTGCTCAAGTGCTACTTCTCATACTGCGTTTTACATCATTTTACTTGCGTCTTAGCTTTTAATTGCATTTATAATTTGTCTTTCATTTAGTAGCTTTAATATCAAAAACCAAACAAACATATTTTCTTTACTTGTGTTCATAAGTGCAACCATTCATTACTTGTTAAACATTCTAGTCAACCATCCCGTCCTTGGAACGAATCTGTTTTATCAACTATATTACTTGGGACAACCGTACACTTGCGGTTGTGGTTCGATTATTTATTGCATTTATTTTAGAACACACAAAGGACCACTAGTAACACACGAACCTCGGATGTAACCAAGAGAAACACCATCTTTTTGAATTATGTTTTAAGAGATGAAGAAGTAGATGTGGTACAATTGATTTTGATGAGGTGATGCAATTTTCTATCTCCCCATTCTCATTGTTAATGTGAAACATCCGACTATGATCACGTGCCTACTAAGAAAAGCGAGTGTTATTCGTGGTGAAGATGAGAAATTGATGTATAAAGTGATTACAATTATCAACAATGTGTGAATCAAGACGATTCCAAGAGGAGCAGTAATTAAGAAGCCTCCACAAGGAGAAATCTCTTGTGAGAGAGAATCAAGGGAAGAGAATCTTGTTTGGCGAGAAATGGTAGAGGAGCGATTGAATTAAGTTAAAGCAGCTTAAACTTTCTTGGCGGGTGATGTAGCACAAATCGATGCAAAATTAATGCACATCATGACACTCCTGGAGCAATTAAGGCGCGATATAGTGAAGGATCCACCAAATCCTATCTTGGATGTTGATAATGTGAGGCAATAGCCTCGAGAGTATGTTCTATTTCTTCCTTGCCATTTCTTTACATGCAATATTTGTGTTAGATTTTAATTTCTTTATCGAGTCCTTTTGAGTCGTGTGGACACTACTCATTTTTTAGTTGGGGTGTGGGAATTCGTTATCCCTCATCTCCATTTTTTATGACTATTGCATTTTAGAAGAAATTAAAAATTTTGATAGATGTGATTTAGATGTATATTGTGTTTAATATCTTAAAAGCATAAATACAGTGAGTTAATGATAGTAGGTAATTTTTATGAACTAGTTGTTTTGTATGCTTAGAGTATGACCATGAAAACATACATTAACAGTAAAAAACGAATACGAAGCAATATGGTAGAAGTATGATTGATCGTAAGGCTCCTTGAGAGGTGTGTAGGCCGCGATATCCGAGACAGTTGATAAAACCATTTAACGGACGTGCTAGAGTTGAGAAAGTAAACAAATTACATAGTTTAGAAAGTGATTAAGGTAGTTCATTTATAAGACCCTTGTTTCCTTTTAGGTTGCTAGTAATTTATTATTTATATTATATATCCTTCACAACCCCTTCTAGCCTTTCTAAAGTCTTTTTATTAGCCACATTACAAGACATACCCCTTAGAATTTAGGACTTTTCCATATGACCTGCACTCGAGTCACGATGCTTAGACAGACGTTTCAGAGCTTGAGTTTGGGGTGGTGGGTTCACAATATGGGAAACATTAATGGGTTAGGTCTTGAGCTTATGTATGTGTGATCTGTTAGATGATGATTCACTGTTTGATATTGCAACCTTTTGCTAGGGTAAAAGGAAAAGAGAAAAAGTTGTGAAGAGAAAATAAATCTATGTGAAAAAGTAGCATGACATCTCACATAAAAAGGGAGTCATAGCTAGATTACAAAAGAAAAAATTGATATAAAAAGAATTTATGTGATGGACCAACAAAGTGGAATTTATTATGTGATCATTTTAAAGCTTTATTGGGCTAGTGGGGATGCTAATTAGGGCATTAAATTATTGAGTTGAGTGAGAACATCTTATGAGAGTAACTCAAGCTCTAGGGAGATTAGTTGATGGCTGGTGAGGAGAGAGCCAAAAATTCAGTCTAAATTATCCAATATACGATCATACCATCCCTAAGCCAAAATTACAACTTTAAAGACCTTATGATTCTTTGATATGTGATCTAGGAATAACTGAACCAATAAAGAGTAGTTAGATGGATCGTTGGATACCAGTTAGGCTCAATGAACAATTTATAGCCTCCATGTTAAACTAAGTGAAGAACCTCTCCTTCACGCATTGCAAAGCTAATCCAATCTTGAATTCGAACTGTGTCCATTGTTTGTATGATAAGTGTATAGGTAATTTAGTTTGTAGATTTTATTGCATGAAACTTGCTAAGTAGTTTCTTTGGGATTATTACTCACATTCTTCTATCTTCTTTCCATTGTGCTTAATTGACTTAGGTATATGCGTATGTCAATTAAGCACAAGGGAAGAAGATAGAGGCATGTGAGTAATAATACCAAAGCAACTACTTTGCGAATTTCATGTAATAATATCTACAAACTAAATTGTCTATATACTTATCATACAAACCATTTAACTAGCCAATGATCTTTTACTTAGTTTGATATGGAGGCTAAAGATTGTTCATCGATCTTAACAATGTATCAAATGATCCATCTAACTACTATCTATTGGTTCAATAGCTCCTAGATCACATAGTAAAGAATCATAAGGTCTTTAAGATTGTAATGTTAGGCTTAGGTATGGTATGATCGTATATTTGGATAATTTAGAGTGAGATTTTGGATCTTTCATCACTAGCCATCAATGAATCTACCTAGAGCTTGAGTTACTCTCATAAGATGTTCTCACTCAACCGAGTTATTTGATGCACTAAATAGCATCCCCAATAACCCAATAAAGCATCAAGATGATCACATAAGAAATTCCACTATGCCGGTCCAAATCAAATAATCTTTTCATATCAATTTTCTTTTGCAAGTTATATACGAACTCTTTTTTATGTGAGATATCATGCTACTTCTTTCTCATATTTCTTTTGTTCTTAATACTTTTTTCTTCTTTTTCTTTTACCCCGGCAAAGGGTTGCCATATAAAATAGTGAATCATCATCAAGAGACCAATAACATAAGCTCAAAAAAATACCCAATCCCATAGTGTTTCCCATAATGTGAACCCACCATCCCAAACTTAAGCTAAAAAACGCATGTCTAAGCATCGCAATTCGATTGCGGGTCATATGGAGAAGTCCTAAAATCTAAGGGGTATGGCTTGTAATGTGGCTAATAAAAAGGCTTTAGAAAGGATAGAAGGGGCTGAGACGGATATATATAAAAAATATTTGGACAAAAAGCTAAAAGGCAACAAAGGCTTAATAAAGAACCGCCTAAATCACATTCTAAACTATACAATTTTGTTACTTTGTAATCTCTAGCACGTTCGTTAAATGGTTTTATCAACTAGCTCGGATCTTACGGCCTACACACCCCTCAAGGCGCCCTAAGATCAAACATACTTTTACTGCATTGCTCACTACTCTTTTCTTTACTATTAATGTGTGTTTTCATGTCAATACTCAAAGCATACTAAATAACCAGCTCATAAGCAAATTACCTACTATCATTAACTCACTAAATTTATGCTTTCAGGCCATTAGCACAATCAACATCAAATTCCATCTACCAAAAAATTTATTTTTTTCTAAGAAACAGTAGATCACAAAAAGAAAGGAGATGAGGGACAACGAATCCAAAAAAATGGAGATGAGGGAAAACGAATCCCCACACCCCAACTCAAAAATGGGTTGTGTCCCCACGACTTGAAACAGACATTAAAAACTAACACATATATTTCACATAAATAAATGGAAAGGAAGAAATAAAACATACTCTCGAGGATTATTTCCTCACATCATCAACATCCAAGATGGGATTTGGTGGATCTTTTGCGATATCTTGCCTTAATTGCTCCAGTAGTGTCATGATGGGCACTTGATTTGCTTTGATTTGTTCCAGATCACCGGCTAAGAGAGTATGAGCTGCTTCTAATTTATTTAATCTCTCATCTACTCTTTCTCTCTATGCAAGATCCTCTTCTTTCGAACTAGATTCACTCTTACGAGCAACCTCTACCATTTTAGGAATCGTTGCAACTGCTTCTCTAAAAATTGTCTTGATCCAATCATCATAGATGTTGGTGCTAACGTCATACATGAATGGCTCTTTCTCACCAAGTTCCACCTTCACTTTCCTTAGTAGGCTAGTAATCGTTGATGGGTATTTGATGTTAAAAACCTTTGTCAGTTGGATCGTTATTATCATGACCTGATCAAAGATTACTTGTGCTACATCTACTTTCTCTTCTCGCATAACATAATTTAATAACAAAGAAAATTTCTTACTTGCTTCCTAGATATGAGTGTTCCCCAAACATTTGGTGTGATGAAGTTGTGCCATATCTTTGCTTCAGGTTGAAGGTGCTAGTAAAGCCAAGGCCCCATCAGCCTTCCCTTGTGTAATTACACTAAATCATGACTCAACACATGTTCATATAGTAGTTCCCAATCAAAGTTGTTGATATTCTTCACTGCTTTTTGATATTTGCATGGGCCAACAATTTTGTTAAACTCGAAGTGGTTTCGAATCTCTTCAACTGTGAAAGAAACTAAATTTCCTCTAACTGAAACTCGACCTTCACTATCTCAGCTAAAGAGGCTTAAATATAAATCAAAAAAATCTCAATAAATAGTCTTGAATGCCTTCTCATGAATGTGGTCCATCTCAATCTCTCACCCATCTCTAGAAATATCTTGTAATCTCCTTCTTTGACTTGTGGGTTAGTTGAGATGACAAGGTGAACAGATGCGTTAACATATGAGAGGAAGAGGAAAAAATACAATTCGGGGGAGATGAGTGAGTTACTTGGGGCAACGAGAGAAAGAGAAATCCTCATTGGTGAACCGACTAAGCCAAAACTGAAGCCCAAGGTACCCACTCCCCCCAAAACAACTATTACGTGAATCGAATTACCATATTAACCAAAAAAGAAGATGCTATAAGTACCATTAGATAATGATCAAGGTTCCTCCTTGACTCCTCAAAAAGTACCGAACGAAAGAAGAAAGATGATATAAAACTACCTACTTGGGGAGAGCTAATGCATAATCGGTTGGCTGATATAGAGCCAACACAAGAAAGAAAGGAAATGAAATAGACCACATCATGTACTTTCTTGAGAATGGACCAAAGGGACATGTTGATCGCAACTTGGATGGCCCATTCTCTTGCCGAGTAATTTTCCTGAACTCTCTCCTTAACTATTTAATTTTCTAGTGTATATTAGGTACATTTTAATTCTTTTTAAAGTCTTTTCAAGTCGTGGAGACACAATTCACTTTTGAGTTGGGGGTGGGTATTCGTTGTCCTCATTCCAATTTTAATTTTTACTTGCTTTATTGAAAAAAACCATAAAAAATTTTAAAATTATGTAGTGTATAATATAGGGAATTGGCATAGAATTTAATAGATATCCCCCCCTAAGCATAGTATTCGCAAGTTAATGAGAGTATGTAGTGTGTCTTGGAACTGAGTCATAACACGCTTAATGTACTTTCATGAAAACACTCATTGAAAAATAGAAAATATTAGAATAAAATGCGTAGAAGTAAGGTAGATATTAGGGAGAATGAGCGATGTATATAGTATGAGCTCTGAGCTAGTTGAACAGCTGATTGACCTATGAACTAAAAGTGAAAAAAGTAATGAGACCTCGTAGTTAGGAAAATGATTAAGGCATTCACTTGATAAGCCACTTGAATACTTTAGCTTGTTAACCCGATTTAATTAAATATATATCTGTCTTAGCCCACTTCTGGCATGGAACCTTTTCTTCATAGCCACATTATAAGACATACCCCTTAGATTATATATCTTATCCATATGACTCGCACTCAAATGGCAACTCCTAAAGACCATCGTCCTTTGACCTTGATTTTGGAGTTGTGGGCGTCGATTATGAGATACACATTAAGTGGGTAGCTTATTGTGTGCGATTGTTGATGTACTTATAGTAATACATTCCGAATTTTTATGAAAGAAAGAAAAATAAATGAGATAAAGAATAAAAATATATAAACATAAATTGACATGGTCACGTCAAAAAGGGGTGCATGTTCAGCTTATAAACAAAATAGATGAAAAAGAAAAGTGAAAATAACAAAACCGGTAAAGGAAGATTTGAAAATCATCGTAAATTGGTTAGGTATTATTGGGGATTCTATCTAGTGAATCAAATGGTATAGAGTGAGCACGGCTTCGAGTGTAAACTCAATCTTTAGGGAGATTCATTGACGGCTAGTGAGGAGAGAGCCAAAAGCTCGCTTCAAACTTTACAAATACGTAGCATACCGACCCTAAGCCACACTAAAACTCAAAAACCATAGGATTTATAATTATTTGTATAAATAATACTTGTGAAACTAGGGAGTAGTAAGTGGACAATTGAATATTATGTTAGAATTGAGGAACACCCTATAACCGCCATGTCAAACTAAGCGAAAATTGATCCTTCTTGCATTGCGCAACTAATTTAATCTTGAACTTATGACATGTTGATTGTTTGTATATTAAGTGTATGTGTGTATTAATTCTTAGATTTTATTGTATGAGACTTTCTAGGATAGTGATTTGGGATCATTTGTTATTTTCTCTTCTATTATTATGATTTGTTGAACTTATGCCCCTATTTTAGATCTTATTTTGCATGGAAGGCAAAATTTTGAGTTGGGGGTCTTGATGTATCCTTTTATGTGATAGAATAATCATATTACAAGATATAATTTTGGGGGTATTTAGAACTTAGTTGAGGGATTTCCCTAATATTTGATGTTTCATGATTTCTTGTCCATTGTCTATTAATTGTGAAAATCTTAGGTGATTGGATTCTATGAGACCTCGATATGATGATAAGACGTCATGGAAGCAAGATTACTCCCAATTCACTGTGTTAGAGGACAATTTAACCACTATATTAGACAGTTAGAGCGTTTACCGACAAGACTTATAAATTGACTTACGGGAGTCACGACACCCAATCGGCTAGGATTATGTAGGATTCGTTTGATTCCATGATATCACTTAAAGTCAGGAGCGCGTGAGAGGTGACGGTTTATGATTTGGATATATGAGGAAAGAAATTTGCAATTGTCGTGGTTCGAACCAGTCCACATGCCCTTGGAAACGTTTTTAGGTTGATTTGGATCATTTAAAGGGGGACCAAAACTTCAAAAATGCTTTGGAAATAACATATATCATATTTTTAAATCAAATTAAGGGTTAGAAAAAATGTAAGCAGCTTTACACACATGCAGAAGAAGAAGAAGAAGAAGAAGAAGAAGAAGAAGAAGAAGAAGAAGAAGAAGAAGAAGAAGAAGAAGAAGAAGAAGAAGAAGAAGAAGAAGAAGAAGAAGAAGAAGAAGAAGACAAGCATTTCATGCCATTCCACCTTTATCCATCATCACTCTACATCAATTATTAGTGTAATATTATTCTATTTTTCATTATAAACGTGAATATTATACTTGTAATTTTTCATTTACATTAATTATTTATGAACTAAATTACTTATATCTTGATAATCGTACGATGTATGAACCCTAGAATTGAATATTTTTTGATTTTATTGCACTTTGGATTATGAATAATTGAAATGAATTGTTAAGTTATTGACTTGATAATGAGATTGGCTCTAAATTTTGGACCTTACTCTATTCACGTATAGGGATACCCTTAGTAATTCCACGTGGAATGGGGGTTTGAGTTACAGAAAATGATACAAAAGAGTTTGTGCGTCAGTGAACTTGGCGGTCTTGACTAGTTGGATAGCCGATAGGATAAGAGACCTTACCATCAATCATTCAATTAGAGTTCACTTGGAATATGTCTCTAGTGGTGTTATCTAGTTTCCTAAGCTACACGGAAGTTAGTTAGGAAGAAGTTAGAATCCTGGCTACTGCATATTTCCCAACTCGCCCTTAACAATAAAACGTAAAATCGATACTAGTAGGGATTACTCGTGAGTTCTCGAGCTATACTTCTCATGTTATTATGAGTATTTGAATTGTTAGTCACTAGTTTAATTTATCTTAATTTCCCTTTAGTACTTAATAAAAAACCCAACAAATATATATATCTTTGAATTTCGCAACTCCTTCTAAAATACTTTACGGAAACACGATAAGAATTGACCTTCATATTCCATGTGGAGACTATAACTCTATATACTTAATATATAATATTTGTCAATGATATGTATACTTTTGGGTAGTAGCTATCTCGAGGTGTTGATTATTTATCATATCTTGGGGGATGACGATCAGTGAGATCAATATATTTTTAAGATGAGATGGAAAGGAATTCATCACTGCTATTCTTTTTAGCCGATATGAGGCTGAGCTCTTCATATGTGTTTGAGCCAAGAGTGGCATTAATTTTTACTATTGAGGTTGGAAGTCGAGTTAGTGTCGGATATATGGGCTTTGTCCCTCCGAATTGGTATCACTATTTATAATGAGCGTACCTCTAGAATGGTGTAACAGAAAAGGGGTTTTACTATTTATAATGAGCGTACCTCTAGAATGGTGTAACAGAAAAGGGGTTGCCAAAGCTATATAAATTTTTTGATGATTCTCTCTTTCTCATTTGTCGAGTATACGTCCGACTTTAGGATAACATTGTTTTTCAAGGCCACATCGGTCTTTCTGATAATGATGTTTGCCGAAGCTACGTCGGTCTTTACCGCTCCTCAAAATATGTTGATTCCCCCATTGCCTTGGAAAGTGGGTAGGTTATATTTCCTGCTATAAGTATTATGGTGATTTCTCCCATATTTACTTAAATCACTTTCTTTCTTTCACATTTATCTGGATTCTTTTTGTGTCTACCTTTATCTCCACGGCTGGTCACTCTCACTCTTTGTCCACAACTTCTCCTCAGGATATGTCTTCTCAAATTCAGGCGGGTCCTTCTTTGGGGGTAATAATAAGCCTTTCCAGTATGATCAAGTTATATATATAGAACCGGGTCTACCTTTTAGTAGGTCCTTTTTATTTTTATTTTTAAAAATTAATTGTACTTTTTCACTTTTACCATTCATTCTTCTTTCGTTATCCTTTGTATAACTATCTCAAGCTCAAGACTTATTTTTGCCTTCTTCAGGAGCGTTGTCATCGACTTGCAAATTTTCTTTGAGAGATATGGAGGATCAGCTTCATCATCTTAGAGCTGAAAAGAATGAAGTTAGGGATCATATTGCCTGATTACATGTAGATATAGTCGGATTCAACTCGGGTGAAATCGATGATAGTCGATGTTACACATGCTTGGGAAGTGGCTAAATAAGGAGACACGTGCTTGGGAAGTGGATAGGAAAGGGGAAAGATCAAAAATCTAAAAGATGCAGCTAGGGCACTATTCAGTGTTACCTATAGAGTTGAGTTCGTAACTCGATACCGACTTTCAGAAAAGACTGAAGAAGAGATGTGTCGTATGGTAGCTGGACTTTGTGATGGTGAAAAGAGAGTCTGATACCTCTTGTGCTTCCAGCACATTCAAGAGCAACATCCTTACTTACTAGCCTTGATCAACGAGAAGACTCTCCTAGTCCCCAAGGAAGCTGATAACCTTGCATGTCTCTCAAATTCGTAAGGGATACTTCTTTGGTTGTTACTTCCTTGATGATTTAGTTTGATTTTTTTTACAGACTTTTATAGTAATCGGTAGGAGTTTTCCTTATTGATTTGTAATTATATTTCACTTTACTATTTTGAATAGTCGTGTGGTGCTTCTTATTTCCAATTCTATTTTTCTTCTTTGCCAAAGGCATAGTCTGAGGTGCTTTGATTTGTAATATTTTTCGATAATGTTTATGGAGACCTTTCTAACCTTAGAGCAACCAAGTATTTACTTCTTTGGGCACCTCTTTGCTATTTGGCCTTACCTGTCGAAGTCTTGTCTGAATTTCCTTGTCAAATACTATGTAAATTTTTTTTAGATCTTCGTATTTGTCATGCCATTACCAATTGAAGCTCCTTTTGCATGGCAGTATTCGCTTTTATTTTGATACATCCATAGGTTTTTAGTAGTTGGCTGTCATAGGTTCCTTTCCCTTCCTCTTAAATAGCATTTTAAACCCCAAACTTTCGCCAAATGTTAAAATGCTGTAAAATCTTCAAATTATTACGTAAACCCCCAAAGTTTCGACACAAACATTTTAACCTTTGTTAGTTTTAAAAATAGGGCTAATGCTCAATAAACTCCTGTAGTCTTGTCCACTATTCCGTAAAAAGTATTGTCTTTTTTAGAGACCCATGAGTTATAGGACCTCCCAGAACATAAAATCGGAGTTCTGGGACGCTTCCCATAACTCTAAATTTTAGTTTTGGAAAGTTTCTCATAACTCAAACGCCTATTTTTATGGGAAAAAAAAAGAAAAAACAAAATGTACGGTGCCTTTTATGAAGGAAAATGATGGTTGTGGTGAGGGGGAATTAATTCTAACTTGTTGGGGGGGGGGAGGGGGGGGGGGGGGGGGGGGTTCTTGCGCATTAATCCTTTAAAATAACTAAAAAACACTATTACCTTTTAATTATACAATCAACCCCTCTAAAGTTTTGTAAACAAAATTTTAATCTCTAAACTTTCAAAAATAGCTAAAAATTCACAAAATAACTTAAAATTCACTTATACCTTATAATTATTTTTAAAAAAACCCAAAGTTTCTTAAAAATTAATTTAACCCCTTAGACTTTGTCAAATTGCTAAAAATACACTAAACTCTTCAAATTATCCCTTTACTCCCCCCTTTCGCCCCAAAGTTTTTAAATTAGCTAATTAACCCCTATTAGTTTCAAGAATAACTAAAAAATCACTAATACCTTATAACTATTCAAACCCTGCCCCAAAGTTTCTTAAAAAGCAATTTAACCCCCTAATTATTCAAGATCTGACATTAGCACTGTAACCCCTATGAGTACAAAAATTGCTAAAAAAATACGTACAAACTTCATTACAACCCCTTAAGTTTTCAAAAGTTCCCTAAGAAGTCCCTAATAAATATTTGTATCTATACCCCTGGATTTTTTACCTTTGCACTACAAGTCCCTAAGTAATTCGAAATTATCATTTAACCCTCCTAGAATTTTCAATTTCATACTACACATCCCGAAATAATTCAAAAATTTCAAAAACTTCCCCTGGATTTTCAAAATGTTCCAAAAAATACAATACACAATACACTAAATTGCACAAAAAACACCACTTTGAATCCTAAACATCTGAAACTTCTATACCCTAAAATCAGACATATATAAACAATAGATTGGGATAATAAATTACACAATAACTACATACAAAAATCAAAATTACATATGATATAAATCATATATATATATATACTTGTCTAAATTTGACTAATCAGTGGAGAAGGGAATAGGTGTTGATATCGGGTTCAGGGGCGGTCGGAACAAGTCGCGAAGGTAGAAGAAGCAGCGACGACAGAAGGAGTAGCAGGAAGGGAGGAGATCGAAGTGTGAGGGAGGGAATATTTAGATTACTCTGAAATGAAATTTGAATCCGCTTCTGGATTTTATAATGATCTAAACCTCTAGCATCCACCTAGCGATTTAGTAAGTGGTCAGTAAATCCATGTATTTTAAATGAGTGAGGAAATTTGGTCTACTAATAGGTAGGTATTTTATTGGCAAAAAATGATCGGTAAAAGTCTAGACCTTTAATGACCAGTAAACAGTTGATGTAATGTCTCTAACCAAGGGTTGAAGAGGCGATAATAGCGATAAAAGCAGCGACAGTAGAATTTCTCATCAGATCAACACACAGCTCCAGCATCAAAGTTAATCATCATCAAACCTTAATCGGAATACATCGTTTACTAATTCAGGTTCCTATTCCAATTAATTTATATCTTCATAATCTAGGGTGTGTTATTATGAATCCCTTCTCCGACGGAAAATGCCCCTCTTTCTATAAAGTCAGCGATATCAATATCTTAAATTTCAAAGATTATAGCTATAATCACCGTCGATATAGACACAAAATTTATTTTCTCGGTTTCAATTTCATCTATATGACGTACGGAGAGGAGATCTATTTCATTATCACGAAAATTAGGAAGGTAGGTTTCTTCCTTTCTGACAACGGCGGAGGCGACGACGACACGATTAACAAAGACAGGATTTTCGTATCAACAACAACAAACAAATTGAACATACTACTCAAAGGACCGATTTAGCTATACCAACAATCAAATATACGAAGTTTATTTCTAAACCAGCAAAGGAAAGGGAGAAGAAATCAATCAATCCAAAGAAACAATTTTATCAGCCTTATTATAAATTTCAATGTCTCAAATCACCAGGTTATATGGCTATCCCTAATTTTAATTTCTTTTTCCATAGGGATATTAATGTTAATTTCCAATTATTAAGATGGTGCTCTTTATTGGAAAGTCAATTTAAATCCATTAAAACTTTTAGTAACTATTACTCTTACAACAGAGTCGATAATAGATTTCAAAAACCAGATTTTAAAAACCAAACTTTTGTTTCAGATAACATTGGCTTTCTGTTATTTTCAAAAATTCTTAGTTTATGTATCGCATTTCATTACAAACAACTTACACAAGTTTGTTTCCATTTTCTTATACCACAGAAACAAATTTCTTTCACAAAACAAAATCTTTTGATGTCTCACAAGGACAGAGCTCTCAAATATAACATTAATATGATTTTCAATATCAAGTTTAGGGGTAGTTTGGTTACTAATCTTTGTTGTTCTAAGATTTCCTATTGCAACGTTGTAAGGAAGAAATTGGGGGTTTTTACTATGAATGAAGATTTTAAAATAGTGCTCAAAGGTTGTCCTGGTTATAAGGTATTAAGGCGGTGGGAGGATAACATTAGTGATAAGAAAGTATTTATGGTGCTTGTTAGTGGGTTTTTAATGATGGTAATCAGATATTATACCACTCTAGTTTGTCTTAATGACACTTGGGTGGCATGCAAAAATAAAAAAAAAATAATATAACATCCTTATTTAGACACATCAGACAACATTACTCGAACACTACATCTATTTTCCACATTTTCAAAGCGGTGAAGATGCTAGTGGGTCTTCTAATCTTTACGCAGGAAAAGTGGGATTTTTAAGACACGTCTCAAGCTGTTTATAAGACTCGAGACGCTTCATTTATTCGAAGTAAGTTTCTCTCCTTTTCGTTTATCACTCTTTCTCCTGTTCTCTTCACTCAATCATCTCCGTCTCTTCATTTCTCTACCATTCCTTTAAGCTTTCTCTTATCTTCCATACATTTCTAACCTACTATTACTCTTCTCTGCTACATATCAACAATAATAATATGGCTACAAGAGAAAGACATGCACTGCCGATAATACCTTTAAATAAAATCAATAGCAAATCCCTTGGTGTTATTGAGCTAGGATTAAAAGTTAAAAGAGTGGATCCTGTTCGAGAGGAACCCTACCTTCTGATAACAGCGGTAGGAGGAACAACTGTATTTCTTCAAGGCTTTAGAAATCATATCCATGATAAATGGGGAGTAAAAGGTGATTTTCGCTTATTAGAAGTACAAGAAAATATGTTCAAGCTCGAAATGTTCCAAGGAGGAGAACTGGAGCGTCTATGGAATCTCCGTCCTGGCTTCTTCATAGGTACGCATTTCGCATTTACCCCTTGTCAACAAAATATTGACATTTTATTAGTTAATAGAGATTACTCTTCCATTTGGGTCCAAGCTAGCGGTTTAGCTTTTATTCAAAATACTGAAGATACTTTTCTAGCTATTTCACCTTGTTTTTTTTTAGAAATAGAGGATATAGACTTTCCAGATGTTGTGACTACAGATGTTAAGATTTTGAGGTTTCGTATTCGTTTTAATATCAAACAACCCTTACCGCCGGGGTGGTACTTAACCCAAGAGGAAGGGGCTGCTTGGATCACATTCAAGTATGAAAATGTTGGAGCGCTCTGTTTTCGTTGTGGATGCATTGGACATAGACATGGAAACTGTAATGTTGTGATAATTCAGGAAATTGAGGATCCTCATGAACGTAGGAAAGCTACATGGTCTGTAGCTAACATAGCGAGGTATCCACCTACACAGCCTATATATGGTATTCGAAGAAAGTGGGTAACTGGTGTCGCCTAGGGTGTGATAAAAATAAGATCAATTTAAGTATGGAAAAACTACGCACTCTCACCCTAGACAGGCACAGTACTGCAAGTATTACAGGACGTATGCAAGTTATAATGATAAGTAGAGTTCGTTCTCAGGGACTTAAGTGTGTTAATCGCGTGAGTAGAAATTACGAGTAAAAGTAAATAATTAGAAAACAGAAAATTAAGCAAGTAGGAATTCAAAAATAGCAATTAAAACTAAGAAAATAAAGACAGTAAAGTAAAAGATTAAGAATATGATATGAGAAGTATAGCTTAGGTTTTGCTAGTATGCACTAATCCTTCTAATTCTATCTATAAATCTAGTTCATAAGGGAGAATATTAGCTCTTGGTAATACTTAGTCAGGATTCTAAATTCCCCAAGCTTAGACCTTGAGAGCGACTAAGGGGGCTACGTCACAACCAAGAAGTGATTTCAAATAGGGTTATCAAACGCCACTAAGGCCCTAAGAAAATACTGCAATCTTGGTGATACGGTGGTTAATACAAACCCTAATGACTATCTAGTTAGAAGTATGTTTTGTCAGAACTGATATCGACACTGGACATTATGTGGTGGTTCAATAGTTAAACACCCTGTGAAGGAGACCATCTAACTACTATTAAAACAATCCTAAAGTGATCAGTTCTAGGAAAGACATTAAATCAAAACACATAAGCAAATATAAAGTAAGTAGCTAATATCAGATTAAAAAATATAATTCCTAAAGAAACTTAGATAGAAGAATTAGAATTCATAGATTATACATATGCAAAACCCAAGCTATGGGAGGTTTAGTTCATACCTGATGGAAATAAACTAAAAGAAATTACAAAAGACATCATCTTGCTCTCTACAATAAACTGGAAGAATAAAACCTTAAGAACTAATTACTATGAGGCAAGGATGATTTACAAGTGATATAAGGGTGTATTTATAGGTGTTTAGAAGACCTAATTCGTTTTCTTGAGGAATAGTTAAGGTAATGGACTTCTAGCCCAACTCAAATTCGTATGGAAATAAAGATAAACACTGCTGCACCGTTTTGAGTGAATCTTCTTCGTTATTGGTCGGATTTTGCTCCACAAGATACCAAAAGAATCGCAACTGAATTATCTAGGCCCTTTAAAAGGAAATCATCAGATTCGGCCTATTTCTTAGGTAAAAACGCATATCTTTGGACGTGTATGCAGAATCCCAGATTTAGGCAGCTTTTCCTTTTCCATCTTTTTAACTTTTCTTTCCTTATCTCCAATTACCATGCAAATCTCTTTCCATAAGTTGTTGTCTTTGACTTGGACTCTAATTAAGCTCCATAATTATCTTTAAAGCTACACACTAAATAAAAAATTAAACCCAATATGCTCTAAAAACATTATTTCTACAAATCAAGACTCAAAATAGGAAAGTGCACTAAAACTCAAGAAAATCGACATTATTGACTTCTAAATCACTTAAAATGATGTCTCATCCTAACATAAATCTATCACAAATGAGGAGACATCAAGACCCCCAACTCAAAGTTGTATCGTCCCGATACAATAAAAGATAAAAACATAGGGAAGTCTATGAATACACACTTATAAAATTCTTAACACAATGGAAAAAGCATAGCAGAATATATAGAATAAACCTAAAGCACATAACTCAAAAAAATTCATGCAATAATATTCATAAACTACATACCTGTACACTTCTCACATCCACAGTCAACACGGCTTGAATTCAAGATCAGATTAGTTTCGCAATGTAAGAAGGATTGGGACTTTACTCAGTTCCCCAAGAGAGCTATAGATTGTTCATCAAACCTCACTAGTATCAAAGGTCCATTTAACTAATCTCTAATGGCTCAATCACTTCTCAGTTACATAGAAAAGAATCAAAAGGTCTTTAAGGTTGTAATGTAGGCTTAGGGACGGTATGATAGTATATTTGGATAATTTGGAGTGAGCTTTTGGCTCTCTCCTCACTAGCCATCAACGAATCGCCCTAGAGCTTGAGTTACTCTCCTAAAACGTTTCTCACTCAACCCAATGAATTCCTTGACTCTCTTTTTAATGTTGAGATATCATGCTAATTTCTCATATATATATTTTTTCTTTTAATGCCCTTAGTGGCAAAATTAGCTCGAAGCTTCTTTTTCATTCACTATTACCCCGGCAAAGGGTTACAATAAAAATATGTGAATCATCATCAATATAAAGCACAAAGCACAATTAATAAGCTCAAAAATACCAACAAAATAACAATTCTCATAATGGTGGACCCACCACCCCAAACTCAAGCTCTAAAACAACTGTCTATGCATCGCGATTCGAGTGCGGGTCATATGGAAAAGTCCTAAAATCTAAAGGATATGGCTTATAATGTGTTTCAATAAAAGGCTTTAGAAAGGCTAGAAGGGGCTGAGAAGGATATAGCATATAAAATCAAAAATCACAAGGTGAGAAGGTATAAAAAGGCTTCAAGGGCTTCAAAATATGAAAGATCCGCCTTAATCACTTTCTACACTATGTAATTTAGAAAATTTCTTACCTTTAGCACTTTCATCAAATGGTTTTTCAACTAGCTTAGATCTCACGGCCTACACACTACTCAAGGTTCCCTGAGATCGAACATACTTTCTATCGCATTCCTCACTAATCTTTTCTTTACTATCAACGTGTGTTTTCCTGCAAATACTCAAAGCATACACATACATAGCTCATGAACATATCACTTACTATCATTAATCTACTGAGCTCATTGGTGGGGCCTAGGGTGTGATAAAATAAGATATAAATAAAGTGCAAAAACACCCTAAAACTACACGGTTCTGCAAGTATACAGATCATATGCAAGTTTTAGATAAAGATTCGTTCCGCAGAGACTACAGAGGTTAGGAGAATCTTATGCAAATACCAAGTGCAAATAAATTAAAACTAGAACAACTAAACGCAAATAAAAGTAAAGACAAATAGATTTTTGTTTGATTTTCTAATTAACTAAATTAAAATTAAGGAATTAAAGACAGAAAATTAAATATGAAAGAGAAGTGATATGAGAATATAGCTTAAGTTATTAGCATGTAATCCCCACTAGTTTTTCCGTTCTAAACATGTAAGGGTGAATCATGTAGTATTTCCCTAATCGGTCCCAATATGCTATCGGTAGTTTAAAATAGGATTTACCTGTGTCAATAAGGCTTCCTAAGCAAACTTTTCCTGTAATTGGTAAAGAGTCACAAGACTCAACCATAGTGATTATCTAGCTAGGTTGGGTTGTCAGATCAAACCTAAAACTAAACGTTATGTGCTAAACACGCAATTGAACACCGTTGTCAATGGTATCCTAATTACTAGATGGTAATTCTAATGGCGGCCGTCCACAAGAACACAGAATATAAATCCAAACACATAAACAGAGAATAAAAACTATAATTCTATTTAAAACATTAAATTCCCAAATTAGATAGATGTCAATCAAAACTAGGGTTCATACATATATGCTAAAACTTAAGCTAAAGAAATTTAGTTCATGCAAGAAAAGAAAGAAATTACAAATCTAAAGGTAGAAGAAGACATTGTTGATGACAGCTCCTTCCAGACTTCTCTCTTGTGTTGTAAGCTTCCTCTTGGTTTAAGGTTTCACCAAGGATGATTTAAGAGTGTTAAGAGGCTGTATTTATAGTGTAGAGGTTGACCTAATTCGTTTGGTGGAGATAACTTCAAGTAATGGACTCCTAGCCCAACTCAAATTCGTAAGGAAAACACTGCTGCGCTATTTCGAGTGTATCTTCTTCGTTATTGGTCGGATTTTGCTCCATAAGATACCAAAAGAATCGCAACAGAATTATCTAGGCCCTGTAGAAGGAAATTACCAAATTCGGCCTATTTCTTAGGTAAAAACACCAATCTTTAGACGTTTGTGCAGAATCCCAGATTTAGGCAGCTTTTCCTTTTCCATCTTTTTAGCAATTATTTCCTTATCTCCAATTTCCATGCATATCTCCTTCCATAAGTTGTTGTCTTTGACTTGGACTCTAATTAATCTCCATAATTATCTTTAAAGCTTCACACTAAATAAACAATTAAACCCAATATGCTCTAAAAATAATAATTCTACAAATCAAGACCCAAAATAGGAAAGTGCACTAAAATGAGCTAAAATCAACCTATAAACTAATAAATAAGCCTAAAATGATGTCTAATGAGTCTATTTTACTATCACAAATAAGGAGACATCAAGACCCCCAACTCAAAGTTGTATCGTCCCGATACAATAAAAGTAAAGAACAGTAGGGTAGTCAAATAAACAAGAAGAAGTCGGAGGAGAACAAGAACAAAATATAATGAATGATCCTAGAGCATAAATCCAAAAAAATCTCATGTAGTAATGCTCAAGAAATCATGCACAAATATGTCTAATATACATGTAATCAACATTCCATAACTTCAAGTTAAGATTAATTTCGCAATGCCAGAAGGAGAGGATGATAACTTAGTTCAGGTTAATGGCTATAGGTTGTTCATAGGTCCTAAATAAAGCATCCAATGGTCCACTTACCTATTACCTAATAGCTCAATTGTTTCTCCATCTAGTAGTTAAAAATCCTAAGGTCTTGGTTATAACTTGGCTTAAGGACGGGTGTGGTATATTTGGATAATGAAAAGTGAGCTTTTGGCTCTCTCCTCACTAGCCATCAACGAATCGCCCTAGAGCTTGAGTTGTTCACTCGAAGATGTTCTCACTCAACCCAATTTATTGATGCTTTTTAATGTGCATCCCCAATACTCCCAATTAAAACCTTTGATGATAGAAAATCCACTTTGCCGGTCCGAATATATATTTTCTTTTCAAATCAATTTTTGTATAGTTATGATTCTCTTTTGATGTGAGATATCACACTATTTTTTTCTCATATATATATTCTTTCTTTTTAGCTTGATGTTGTTGCTTGGAATTAATGAAAGAGAAAGGTTATTTGATTGATCTTGGAAGAAAACTTTAAAGCTTGATGAATTTGATGGTGTTTTAATGGTGTAGTGTGATGACTTTGATGAAGGATTGTGTTTATGGAAGATGGTGGAGAGGATTTGATGAGTTGTTGTGTTAATTGTGAAGGTTTGCACAAGCTTTAAGATGTTTTTATAGGGTTTGGGTCTGAAAAATCAGTGTATGGAAGGCTAGGGTTAATCTCATAAGGTAAGAATTTGATTAGGAAAAGAATTCCTTCTTAAACCGCCTCTTGCGGTGCACCGGACATATCCCGCGGTGTACCGCATCTTCTGTTGCTCCAAAATTTTTACCCACTGGATAATACCCGAACTAGCACCCCGTGGTACGGGTTTTGAGCGTGCGGACCAGGCGTGCGGTGCAGGGGATGGTCCGCGCCATGTCCGTCAAAAACCCCGTGATACCCAACCCGTAGTACGGGTTTGAGGCGTGCGGACTAGGGTCCGGTGTACCGCGCCTTTCCTTCGCAATTTTTTTTACTTTCTGGATAAAACCCGTGGTACGGGTTTTCTGGGCACGGTGCATCCCTGCGGACCATGGGGTAGTCCGCGGGGTAGTCCGCGCCAGGCCTTGAGTTCCTCCAGATTTTTCCTTTCGACCCCAAACTCGTTTCCTGCACAATAACACACTACCTTTCTCTCCTATTAGCTTGTAAACACAATCAAAAATATACACTAACTTAAAATTAAACACTACAAAGCAAAAGCAACTAATCTAAAAAACAATTTAAAACAAGGGGTGTCTCCCAAGAGCACTTTTGTTTAACGTCTTTGAGTTAGACGTGTACCTCAGGCTAAGTGCATTCGACAAGGTAGATTTTCTCCCCTTGCCCAAAGTCCTCACTGTCATAGTATCTCTTCAAACGCTGGCCATTCACCATGAATGTCCGTTGCTCGGCTGGATTCTCAATCTCAATTGCTCCATGCGGTGTGACTTTGGTAACAATGTAAGGTCCTCCCCAACGGGATTTAAGCTTTCCTGGGTAGTTAGAAAATCGAGAGTTATATAATAAAACTTTTTGTCCAATCTCGAAATGCTTTGGACGGAGCCTCTTATCATGCCATCGCTTTGTTTTCTCCTTATAGAGACGTGAATTTTCATAGGCAAGATAACGAAGCTCCTCCAACTCGTTCAACTGCATCATCCTTTGCTTCCCGGCCAAGTCTGGGTCTAGATTCAGAGTTTTAATAGCCCAGTAGGCTCGAGCTTCTAGTTCAATCGGTAGATGACACGCTTTGCCGTAGACCATGCGATATGGAGATGCCCCAACTGGTGTTTTAAATGCTGTTCTGTATGCCCAGAGAGCATCATCTAGCTTTAAAGACCAATCTTTCCTCGATTTGTTCACGTTTTTCTCAAGAATAGATTTGATTTCCCGGTTGGAAACTTCAGCTTGACCGTTAGTTTGTGGGTGATAACCGGTTGAAGTACGGTGTTTCACTCCAAACTTTCGAAGAAAATGTCTCAAGGGAGCATTAAGAAAATGGGTACCTTTATCACTGATTAGCACACGTGGCGTACCATGTCTTGAAAAGATTTTTGATTTTAAGAACTTAATCACAGTTTGAGCATCGTTCTTCGGTGTTGCCACTGCTTCTACCCATTTTGACACATAATCTACCGCAAGCAAAATATACAGATTTCCATAGGAAGTGACGAAAGGTCCCATGAAATCTATTCCCCATACATCAAAGATTTCGACTTCAAGAATGTTGTTAAGCGGCATCGCGTCTCTTTTTGATATATTGCTAGTGTGCTGGCATCTGTCACATGACTGGACGAAACGATGACAATCTTTGTGTATGGTGGGCCAATAGAACCCGGATTGAAGAATTTTAGCTGCGGTTCTATCGCCCTTAAAGTGACCTCCATAAGGTGAACTATGACAACCTTCAATGATTTTCTCCATTTCACCTTCATGTACACATCTTCTAACCACTTGGTCACTACATATCTTCCAGAGGTACGGTTCATCCCAATAGTACTGTTTGGCCTGGTGATTCAATCGTTGTCTTTGTTGTGGGTGGAAATCTTTGGGAAAGACACCACTCACAATGAGGTTGACTAGATCTGCATACCATGGCACAAAAGCACGTTTAATTGCAAAAAGTTGTTCATCAGGGAATACCTCTTTAACCAACAATGGTTCTTTGTTCGCATCAGATCCTTCGAGCCTTGATAAATGATCAGCAACTTGATTATCGCATCCTTTTCGGTCTCGAATATCTATGTCGAATTCTTGAAGCAACAGTACCCATCTAATGAGACGCGGCTTAGCGTCCTTTTTCTCCATGAGGTACCTAATAGCTGAATGGTCCGTGTATACAATAGTTTTCTTCCCAACCAGATAGGGACAAAATTTATCGAAAGCATAAACTACGGCCAACATCTCTTTCTCCGTTACTGTATAATTCATCTGGGCAGCGTTGAAAGTCTTACTTGCATAATAAATCGTGTGAAAAATCTTGTCTTTCCTCTGTCCCAACACAACACCCATAGCGTGATCACTAGCATCGCACATAAGTTCAAACGGAGCTTTCCAATCAGGAGGTATAACAATAGGTGTAGAGATCAGTTTTTTCTTAATCGTCAAAAACGCTTGAAGACATTCTTCAGTAAAATTAAAAGGAGTATCCTTTTCAAGTAAAGAGCAAAGCGGTTTGGCGATCTTGGAGAAATCTTTAATAAATCTTCGATAAAATCCTGCGTGACCTAAGAAACTTCTCACTCCTTTAACAGAAACTGGAGGTGGTAGTGTTTTGATAACCTCAATTTTAGCACGATCAACTTCCATTCCTGCCTTCGAAACTTTATGTCCCAACACAATTCCCTCTTGAACCATGAAGTGGCATTTTTCCCAATTAAGCACGAGATCTTTTTCTCTACATCTCACAAGGACTTTCTCAAGATTACTCAAACAATCATCAAAACTGTCTCCAAACACCAAAAAATCATCCATAAAAACCTCCAAATATTTATCAATCATGTCCCAAAATATAGCCATCATGCACCTCTGAAACGTGGCAGGTGCATTGCATAAACCAAACGGCATTCTTCGGTAAGCAAAAGTACCAAACGGACATGTAAAAGTTGTTTTGTGTTGATCGAGGGGATCCACACAAATCTGATTATAACCCGAATATCTGTCTAGGAAACAATAATATTCTCTCCCTGCAAGCTTGTCTAGCATCTGATCAATGAAAGGTAACGGGAAGTGATCTTTCTTTGTTGCTTTGTTTAGTCTTCGGTAATCCATGCACACGCGCCACCCCACAACTAGTCTTGATGGTATGGCTTCGCCTTGCTCATTAAGGATGGTAGTGAAACCTCCTTTCTTAGGAACACACTGCACTGGACTAACCCAATCACTGCTAGCAATCGGATAGATAATTCCTGCGTCTAACAACTTGATAACTTCCTTCCTCACTACTTCTTTCATAGCTGGCATGAGTCTTCTTTGTCCTTCTATAGATCGCCCACCTTCATTCTCAAGAATGATTTTGTGTTTGCAAACGGAAGGACTAATTCCCTTGATGTCAGCAATAGTCCATCCAATTGCTTCTTTGTTTGCGCGAAGTACTTGAAGTAGCTTCTCCTCTTGAGGACCTGAAAGGTTAGCAGAAATAATAACAGGCAAAGTTTTGTTCGTACCTAGATATGCATAGCGTAAGTGATCTGGAAGTGGTTTTTCTTCGAGAACAGGTGGACATATTATAGATGGTTGTTTCATTGGTTCAATGTCACCTGGCTCTCGAAGTAGTTCTCACACGTTTAATCCTAATGCAGCAACATCTTCAGGGGGAATCTCGAGTTCTGGTGTTTCAGGTGCTAAGGCTTTGTCAAGATTATCATTTAAGTTCTCTTCATTGAAGACTTCTTGCGTAATCTTTTCGATGACATCTACCTTGAAGTACTCGTCTTTCTCTTTAGGATATTTCATAGCCTGAAACACATTAAATCGTATCTGTTCGCCTTGTACTCTCATGATCAACTCACCATTCTCAACATCAATTAGTGTACGCCCCGTGGCTAATAATGGTCTACCCAAAATGATGGGGACATTCTTATCCGCGTCGTAGTCAAGGATAATAAAATTGCAAGGAAAAATAAAAGAGCGCGCGTTAACTAAAACATCTTCAATTTTACCTACTGGTCGTGAGAGGGAGCGATCCGCCATTTGTAGTACCACAGATGTAGGCACTACTTCTCCGATATTAAGCTTCTCGAATAGGAATTTAGGCATGAGATTGATGCTCGCACCTAAATCACATAATGCTTTCCCGGTCCAATTTTCTCCAATGCCGATAGGTATTGTAAAACTTCCGGAATCTTCTAGTTTCGGTGGCAACTCATTTTGACATATAGCACTGCACTCCCTAGGTAATCCAATTGGTTCCCCAGTCTCTATACTTCGCTTGTTGGAGAGAATGTCTTTCATAAATTTCATATAGCTTGGCATCCTCTTGAGAGCTTCAACAAGGGGTATATTGACTTCCAGTTTCTTCAACATGTCAATGAACTTCTTGAATTCCAGGTCATTGTCCTTTTTTCTGACACGTGAAGGGTATGGTGGTGGAGGGCGTGTATTGAGTTCCACTGGTTGTTTTGGCGTTTCAGGTGTCTCAGCTTGGACACTCTTTGGTTTAACTACCTCCTTGCATGTGTCTTTGATTGTTTCTTTCCCCCTTTGTTCTGGAATAGGGATAGGTTCTGGTTCTGGTCTCGGTGGAGGCAATTGCTTCCCACTTCGCAATTCAACTGCATGGCAAGAATCATCTCTAGGAGCAACAGTATCACTTGGGAGTTGCCCTTTCGGCCTAGTTTGTAATGTACTCGCCATATGTGATATAGTATGCTCTAGTTGCTTTATAATCTTCTCCTGAGTTCGAACTTTCTGTTGGCTATGATTTATTTTCTTCTCAACTGTTTGCATTAATCTAGTCATACTTGAAGTCAAACTCTGGAGTTGTTCTTGTTTTGCCAATTGCATTGATTGTTTAGGTGGATCTTTCTTCGGTTCTTGGCAAGTTTTCTTAACACTGTGTGCCTTTTTTTGAATAGGTTGTGGAGGATTATAAGGTTGAAGTTGGGATTGCTGATTAGTTTCTTGTTTTCTGTCCCCACTCTTTTGTTGTGGAGGTTGTTGATAACTAGTGTGGCTTTCTTGAGGATAATTATAACCATTAGAGTAATAGTTATCTTGAGGATATTGAACGGAAGCTACTGCTGGATTATTCATACATCCTGCCCACACATGATTTCTTGATCCACAACCAAGATACGAAGGAATTGTGCGTACCGCATTCACCTGAGCAATTGTTCGGGCTTGTTCTGTTAGCTCTTCGAGTTATTTAGCCAATTCCTTAAGCTTTAGAGATTCTGAATTGTTCTCCTTTACTGATTTCTTTGGCCAACTTCTCTCGTTCTCAAGAATTCTCTCCATCCCCAACTCAGCTTCTACAGGATCTAGCAACACAAAACATGCGTTTCCTAACGAATCAGCTTTCTCTCTTGATTTATCATTAAGGCCTCCATAAAACAAGGTTAAATAATAATCCGGCGAGGATCTATGATATGGACACCTCGCTTTCTTCTCTGTAAATCGTAACCATGCTTCTCCCAAACTCTCTTCCTCTTCTTGTATAAATTGTTCAAGCTCCAACATATCTTTTAATCGTCTACTAACCGGATAGAAACGGTCTAGGAATCTTGCTTGGAGCTTGTCCCAATCTGGAATAACATGAGGGTGTTGGGTATCGTACCAATCGCTTGCACATCCGGTCAAGAAGAACTGGAACATCAAGTAATATGCTTGCTCCCTAGTAACTCCTCTTACGATATAAGCATCACAGATCTGCATGAACTTCTGAATATATCGGATAGGATCTTGATGTGCATCTCCGCTGAATAATCCATGAGATGCAAATTGAGTTAGCATCCCTGGATCAGGTTTAAATTTAGCGGCTTGGATTTCCGGAGCGCGAATTCCTCGTGGCTCCACTCTGAACTCGATGGGTAGCTCAAGTCTCCTTGGGTTCTCCATCTGTAACTAAATCTGAAAAACAAAAACTAAAAACAAAAAGCGTAAAATAGAACTAACTAAAAATAAAAGCACAAGATATATGCACAAGGACTAACGATGTAGTCCCCGGCAGCGGCGCCAAAAACTTGGTGGGGCCTAGGGTGTGATAAAATAAGATATAAATAAAGTGCAAAAACACCCTAAAACTACACGGTTCTGCAAGTATACAGATCGTATGCAAGTTTTAGATAAAGATTCGTTCCGCAGAGACTACAGAGGTTAGGAGAATCTTATGCAAATACCAAGTGCAAATAAATTAAAACTAGAACAACTAAACGCAAATAAAAGTAAAGACAAATATATTTTTGTTTGATTTTCTAATTAACTAAATTAAAACTAAGGAATTAAAGACAGAAAATTAAATATGAAAGAGAAGTGATATGAGAATATAGCTTAAGTTATTAGCATGTAATCCCCACTAGTTTTGCCGTTCTAAACATGTAAGGGTGAATCATGTAGTATTTCCCTAATCGGTCCCAATATGCTATCGGTAGTTTAAAATAGGATTTACCTGTGTCAATAAGGCTTCCTAAGCAAACTTTTCCTGTAATTGGTAAAGAGTCACAAGACTCAACCATAGTGATTATCTAGCTAGGTTGGGTTGTCAGATCAAACCTAAAACTAAACGTTATGTGCTAAACACGCAATTGAACACCGTTGTCAATGGTATCCTAATTACTAGATGGTAATTCTAATGGCGGCCGTCCACAAGAACACAGAATATAAATCCAAACACATAAACAGAGAATAAAAACTATAATTCTATTTAAAACATTAAATTCCCAAATTAGATAGATGTCAATCAAAACTAGGGTTCATACATATATGCTAAAACTTAAGCTAAAGAAATTTAGTTCATGCAAGAAAAGAAAGAAATTACAAATCTAAAGGTAGAAGAAGACATTGTTGATGATAGCTCCTTCCAGACTTCTCTCTTGTGTTGTAAGCTCCCTCTTGGTTTAAGGTTTCACCAAGGATGATTTAAGAGTGTTAAGAGGCTGTATTTATAGTGTAGAGGTTGACCTAATTCGTTTGGTGGAGATAACTTCAAGTAATGGACTCCTAGCCCAACTCAAATTCGTAAGGAAAACACTGTTGCGCTATTTCGAGTGTATCTTCTTCGTTATTGGTCGGATTTTGCTCCATAAGATACCAAAAGAATCGCAACAGAATATATAGGCCCATTAGAAGGAAATTACCAAATTCGGCCTATTTCTTAGGTAAAAAAACCAATCTTTAGACGTGTGTGCAGAATCCCAGATTTAGGCAGCTTTTCCTTTTCCATCTTGTTAGCAATTATTTCCTTATCTCCAATTTCCATGCATATCTCCTTCCATAAGTTGTTGTCTTTGACTTGGACTCTAATTAATCTCCATAATTATCTTTAAAGCTTCACACTAAATAAACAATTAAACCCAATATGCTCTAAAAATAATAATTCTACAAATCAAGACCCAATATAGGAAAGTGCACTAAAATGAGCTAAAATCAACCTATAAACTAATAAATAAGCCTAAAATGATGTCTCATGAGTCTATTTTACTATCACAAATGAGGAGACATCACTCATGCTTTCAAGCTATTAAACACACTCTACATCTAATTCCCATGTATCAAAAATTTTAATTTCACCCAAACACAGAAAAATGGAGATGAGAGACAACGAATCCCCACACCCCCAACTCAAAAATGAGCCGTGTCCCCACGACTCGAAAAAGACTCGAAAAACAGAAATTAAAATTAGCAGATAGACATATTTACAGAAATGGTAAGGAAGAAAGAGAACATACTCTCGAGGCTATTGCCTCGCATCATTGACATCCAAGGTTGGAATTGCTGGACCTTTCGTTAATTGCTCAAGGAGTTTCATGATGTGCACTTGATTAGCGTTGATTTGTGCCACATCATTGACTAAGGAAGTTTGAGCTGCTTCAAATTTCGTTAAACGCTCCTCCATCTTCTCTTGCCAAGTTTGCTCCTTTTCTTCCTTCGAGACTTGAGTAGAACCCGCTCTTCGAAGAATTTCCTTGATCCAAGCATTATCAATATAACTCATTTTAAATTCGAGTTTCTCCTCTTCACCCAATACTACATTCGCTTTTTGCACAAGACACGTGATCATAGTTGGAAATTTAACATTATAAACTGATTTAGGAGAGACCGAAAATCGTATCACCTCCTCATAGATCAACTGTGCCACATCAACTTCTTCTCCTCTCAAAATACAGTCCAACAGTAGAGCGTACTTCATAGTCACATCCAAAGTTCATGTGTTTTCGAAGATGTTAGGGACAAGGAAATTGTGCCAAATTCACGCATCTGCTTGAAGATATTTGTAAGGCCAAGGTGCCTTCAATTCTTCTTTATGTGATTGCACTTTCTCTTTGTCTAAAACATGCTCAAAAAGTAATTCCTCATCAAATATTTTTTGTTTAGTAACTGCTTCTTCAAATTTGCAAAAACCTTTCAGTTTCTTAAACTTGAAGTGGTTCCTAATCTCCTCAACTGTGAGAGGAACTAACTTTCCTCTAATCGGAACACTATTACTATCTCGGCTAAAGAGGCCTAAATAGAATTCCAAAACTAATTCATGACATAATTCAGAACGTCTTACCATGAACGTAGACCAACCCAATTTCTCACCAAGCTCTAAGAATCTATTGTATTCTCCATCTCTAATTTCTTCCTTGAATACTTTCTCATAGGCAAAAGGTAACTCTTTTAACTGTTTCTCTGCAGAAATCTTCAAAGCCCTTGAAGTATCCACTTTCTCTACAGGTATAAGATCTTGTTGAGGTTGAGTTCTCTCCTTTGCATAATAATAAAGCTTTTTACCATTACGATCATACGAAGGTTTCCCACTCTTCTTCACATTCTCTTTACCCTTTGATTTAGAACTAGCACCTTTGTCAATTGATTTCTTCTTGTTTAAATCCAATCCCTTGTTACTCTTCACCTCCCTCTTGTTAGCTAAAATTGTTGTTCTATTAGTTATCTTCAATTAACCCCCAACTCAAAGCTTTAGCAACCCTTGAAATTTAACTCTTGAATTAATGGTTGAACAAGCTTGATTTGGCCTAGGAAATATGAATTGATGATTAATCTCTATGTGGGTAAGGATGATTTGTAATGGGTTGGCTTGGATTTAAGAAATTGTAGGATGAATTTTGAAAATTTGGCTCCTTGATTCTTCAATTTGAATGAATTTGGTGAAGATTGGGTGTTTGATTCTCTCTTGTAATGATGTGGAGAGAAGATTTGATGTGTTTTTCTTGATGATTGGGTAGTGTTTTGGTGATTGGTGAAGGTTTTGATGAGCTTCAATGGAGTTAGGAGAGTTGTGGAGAAGAGAAAGAGGGTTTGGGTTTATAAAATTCGGAACTAAAAGCTTAATACCTCCTTTATACACAAATCCCGTAGGTTTCTCTCTCTCTGGCGGCGCTGCGGACTACCCCTGCGGACCATGGGGTGCACCGCAGGGTAGTCCGCGACATCTGATGCTTGAAATTTTTTGCTCATTGGATAGGACCCGTGGTAGGACCCCGTGGCACGCGTTTTTTGAGCGCGGACTAGGGTCCGGTGTACCGGAGGGTACCCCGCGCCTTCTGTAGCTATCTCCGTCAAAATACCCGTGGCACCTACCCCGTGGCACGCGTTTTTGGGGCGCGGACCATGGTGCGGTGCAGGGGGGTAGTCCGCGGTCAACTTTTTCTCGTTTCTGGATCAAACCCGCGGTGCAACCCGTGACACGTGTTTTGACCTCGCGGACCAGGGCACGGACCATGGGGTAGTCCGTGGGGGTAGTCCGCGGGGTGCATCCTTTGCTCCAAAATTTTTTCCTCGCGTTCCCTAACTCGATTTCTCCGATTCCTACACACCAAAAACACTAATACCTTCCTCAAATATGCATTATCAACTAAAAACAACTAAAATTAACTTAAACTAAAAATGTAAAAGACATGATAACATAAAAAAACTACGGGTTGTCTCCCGTACTGCACTTTTGTTTTACGTCTTTCAAAGTTAGACGCGTTACCTATGTCAAGATTTGCAAATATAGCCTCCCCAACAACGAGTAAGGCTATGAACGTCAACTAATCTGCGCTTGACACCAGTTTTGGGGCGAATTTCTATCATCTTGGCTGAAACGACCTTAGTGACAATGAATGGTCCCATCCACGAGTCTTTGAAACTTCGTGGCATATTCTCGCGTTTGTGGGCTTTCCATAGGACTTCATGGCCAACCCCAAACTCAATGTTTGGCTCAGTATCCACAGGTTTTAAGTGGATCTCCTCAGGAGGGACTTTGTGATGTGAAAGACTGTGGATGATAGGCACGGTGGGATCCAACTTCCTCGGTTTCTTACCCAAGACATAGAAAGTCTCGGATACATTCTTAGCATGAAGGGTGATGGTCCCATCTTGGAAGTTGATCACACTTTGACTTGTGGCCATGAAGGGCCGTCCAAGTATGATCGGAACCTGCTTATCTGCATCAAACTCAAGAATAACAAAGTCAGTAGGGATGGCGATATTACCTGCACGGACTAAGACGTCCTCCACTGTTCCCCATGTCCTTTTTACTGAGTTGTCAGCAAACTTTAACTTTACTGGAGTCTTCTCTGATTTCTAAAGTCCAAGTCTTTCGAACACGGACTTAGGCATAAGATTCACACCAGAACCCACATCGTACATCGCTTTCACCTTGAGTCTACCATGTAATTGAATAGGAAGGTTGAAACTTCCCAGATCTTTAAGCTTTGTAGGCAGCTCTCTCTCACTTCTTCTCGAAACCATCAGGTTCTCTCTCGGGATCTCTACACTCGCCACTTTCTCAGGAAAAACTTGCGTATAAACTTGTTGCGGTGTAAGTCCTCTCTTCGCAATCTCAAGCATTTGGGCGTTGATATTTTCAGGTTGGTACGCCTCTACAAATGTTTTGAGAACAGTGTCATCTTTAGGATTTGTAACAGGAATAGTTGATGACACTGGTTGAACAACAGGTGGCGATTCCACCTTCTCTTCTTCTTTCTCTTCTCGCACAGCAGGTGCCACTTCATCTTTCGATTCCTCTTTTGAGGCTTCTTCCTCTTTCTCTTTAGCCAACTCAGCTGCATATTCCACTACCGATCGAATCTCCTCTTGCACCTTCCTCAGTAGCTCTATGAACTCGTCTTTCTCTTGATCGTCCTCCACATAAACTTCAGAATAGTCAGATTCCTCGGGGCTAGACTCGGTTGGTTCTTCTTCAGTACTAGGAACTTCCAAGGCACTAATGGCAGCAGGTGGTGCTTCCTCTTTTGCTTTTTCGATCTCAAGGCATGTAGCCTTGCAAGCTTCGAACTCATCCTTGTCTTCACCTCCTTCGATTGCCTTCACTTCCTTTTGTTCTACAACACTTGTTAACACTTTGTTTAACTGTGTCACTTGAGTAGTTAGCATCTGAAGTATGGCATCATGTCCTCTGACCTTCTCGTCTTGAGCATTAAGAGTTGTGTTCAAACGGTCTAGAGCTTGTACTATATGTGTATTGTCCATAGATCCTTCTTGCGGATACTGAGGTAAAGCTTTCTGATCTAAGGACTCGGTATAGGCGTCTTGAGTAGGTTGTTGTGGAGGAGCAGGTCTATTCTGATATTGATTTTGGTACTGACCTCTATGTTGGTAAGAGTTGTCCTGGGGTCGCGATTGATATTGACCAGGATTAGCGGCCCCTTGTGGATTTGAATACTGCATACCCGGATGGTTGCGGTTGCCCCATCGATTGGATATAAAGTAAACTGATTGCGGATTTGATTCGCACTCTTCCCATACATGATCGTTAACTCCACATTGTTGACAACCTTGTGCTTCTTGTACTACCTTTGTAGCGGCCATATTCTTCTCCATCGCAATTCTCAGCTCCTTGATTTGATTTTCCAGTGAGGATATTTGAGCTGAATTCGCAGTTTCTACTTCTAAACGAAGTGTTCCTCGGGTCTTTGCTACAGAAGCTCGCGTTGAAGGCCAACTTCTTTCTTGTTCCATAATATTCTCTAACACCTCAGAAGCTTCATTATGATTCATGGACACAAAATTACCCTTTCCAATGTTATCCACCTTTTCTCTACCTTTATCATTAAGGCCTTCATAGAACATCGTAAGTTGTAGAGCAGGTGTATAACCATGGAGCGGACATCTAGTTAATTTTTGTTGAAACCTTGTCCATGCTTCTCCCACTGTTTCTCCATCTTCTTTAGAAAATCTTACAAGCTCGGTTTGATCTTTAAGTCTCATGCTCTTCGGATAAAATCGGTTAAAGAATGCAGCTTGAAGTTCTCTCCAAGAGTGAATGGTTCCATGTGGTTGTCTCTCTAGCCAATCGCTAGCTCTTCCGGTCAAGAAAAACGAAAACATATGACAATACAGTTGCTCGCGTGTAATGCCAGGAGTAATGTAGGCATCACAAATCTGCATGAACTTCTGAATCGCTTTTACCGGATCTTGTATCGCTGTACCAGTATAGAGTCCGAAACTTTGAAATTGATTGAGCATACCCGGATCGGGTCTAAATTTGATATTCGGAATCTCAAGAGGGCGGTAACCGATGGGTTGAACATGGAATGGTACATTAAGGCCAGGTAGATCTTGTTCAACTCGGTTTTGTTGATTATTAAGATTATTCCCATTACCTCCTCCTGCTGGTAGTTGTTGTCCTTCTTGTCCACCGAGTGGTGGATCTTGTTGACCAAGAGGTGCACCAAGTGGTGGATCTCCTCCCGGTAACTGTTGTCCTCCTGCTGGTGGATCTTGTTGAACTCCACCAAGTGGTGGCTCTTGTTGGGATGCCATAGCTCTTCTCAAGGCTCTTTCCTCACGAACTCGTTTGTTGTAAGGTCTGAAGCTCCTCTCAGGCTCCGATAAGGGAGGCCAAGAATTAAACACTGTGAAACCTGAAAAAGACTAAAGCAAACCACAAGCGTAAATCTGGAAAAATAAAAACTAAACTAAAAAGAGAAAAGTAAAACTAATTAAAAACTAAAACTCGAAATAGATAACCCACACGCTAACGAGACACAAGTCCCCGGCAGCGGCGCCAAAAACTTGGTGTCGCCTAGGGTGTGATAAAAATAAGATCAATTTAAGTATGGAAAAACTACGCACTCTCACCCTAGACAGGCACAGTACTGCAAGTATTACAGGACGTATGCAAGTTTTAATGATAAGTAGAGTTCGTTCTCAGGGACTTAAGTGTGTTAATCGCGTGAGTAGAAATTACGAGTAAAAGTAAATAATTAGAAAACAGAAAATAAAGCAAGTAGGAATTCGAAAATAGCAATTAAAACTAAGAAAATAAAGACAGTAAAGTAAAAGATTAAGAATATGATATGAGAAGTATAGCTTAGGTTTTGCTAGTATGCACTAATCCTTCTAATTCTATATATAAATCTAGTTCATAAGGGAGAATATTAGCTCTTGGTAATACTTAGTCAGGATTCTAAATTCCCCAAGCTTAGACCTTGAGAGCGACTAAGGGGGCTACGTCACAACCAAGAAGTGATTTCAAATAGGGTTATCAAACGCCACTAAGGCCCTAAGCAAATACTGCAATCTTGGTGATACGGTGGTTAAAACAAACCCTAATGACTATCTAGTTAGAAGTATGTTTTGTCAGAACTGCTATCGACGCTAGACATTATGTGGTGGTTCAATAGTTAAACACCCTGTCAAGGAGACCATCTAACTACTATTAAAACAATCCTAAAGTGATCAACTCTAGGAAAGACATTAAATCAAAACACATAAGCAGATATAAAGTAAGTAGCTAATATCAGATTAAAACATATAATTCCTAAAGAAACTTAGATAGAAGAATTAGAATTCATAGATTATACATATGCAAAACCCAAGCTATGGGAGGTTTAGTTCATACCTGATGGAAATAAACTAAAAGAAATTACAAAAGACATCATCTTGCTCTCTACAATAAACTGGAAGAATAAAACCTTAAGAACTAATTACTATGAGGCAAGGATGATTTACAAGTGATATAATGGTGTATTTATAGGTGTTTAGAAGACCTAATTTGTTTTCTTGAGGAATAGTGAAGGTAATGGACTTCTAGCCCAACTCAAATTCGTATGGAAATAAAGATAAACACTGCTGCACCGTTTTGGGTGTATCTTCTTCGTTATTGGTCGGATTTTGCTCCACAAGATACCAAAAGAATCGCAACAGAATTATCTAGGCCCTGTAGAAGGAAATCATCAGATTCGGCCTATTTCTTAGGTAAAAACGCATATCTTTGGACGTGTATGCAAAATCCCAAATTTAGACAGCTTTTCTTTTTCCATCTTTTTAGCTTTTCTTTCCTTATCTCCAATTACCATGCAAATCTCTTTCCATAAGTTGTTGTCTTTGACTTGGACTCTAATTAAGCTCCATAATTATCTTTAAAGCTACACACTAAATAAACAATTAAACCCAATATGCTCTAAAAACATTATTTCTACAAATCAAGACTCAAAATAGGAAAGTGCACTAAAACTCAAGAAAATCGACATTATTGACTTCTAAATCACTTAAAATGATGTCTCATCCTAACATAAATCTATCACAAATGAGGAGACATCAGTAACAAATTCAAAAAAGTAGTTAGACAATTAAATTGTGATAGAGATGGTAATGACAAGTCGAGAGAAAACTAAGGTAGGGAAAGAGGAGGATCTTCTCAACCTCACAACCAAGATGTTGATATGGGAGGCTACTTTCAAGGTAGGGATGCTCATACTAGGAGACAGAATGAGAGTCGAGATCAAAGGTTCGATAGTGAACATCAGACAAGACGACAAAGCGAGTTTAGGGGAACAGGTTTATTGAATGAGGTAGTGCAAGAAGGTTTGCGAGGTAATTTTGGAACAAACAAACAAGGATTGCGACAAGGTAGGGAGGATTTGGATCTAAACATTACACAACAAGAAACAGGTAGGAATGAGGTATCAAACCAAAGGGAGGGACCAACCATGAAGAATCGTAGAAAGGGGAAGGAACCCATGATCAGTGGTGAAGACAACAGAGGGTATAAGCTCAGAACCAAGAATAACAACAATCAAAAAAAAGATAATGACATGTTTTCGAAGAAAAAACAAAAAGAAATTGTTAAGAAACGTCAGCGTGAGTTTTTTGGTAAAATGACTGGTGGGAGAGATGATGGAGTGAAGACTACGAAAGAAGGTATAGCGGGGAGAACTCGTAGTAGCAAGAAGAACGGAGAACGTAACCCTAAAAGAATGCGTATTGACACAGAAGGAAATAGTTCGCAGTTGGTTTTAACAAGCAAAGAAGATAGTGACACAGATACACCCACAAACAAAGTTTTTGTGACCATATCAGACTCAGAGACTACAGGGGTTAAAAGGAACCAAAATCTCAATGAAGAAGACTCCCAGTACGAATCAGAGGAGGAGGAGGAAGATGATGAAGAGTATGTGAAGGTTGGAAGGATCGAATTGGTATACGAGATGATGTCGAGAGTGGAGAGGAAGTTCAAAGCACGCGCAAATTCAGGAAAAACCGTGACAATCCCTTAATTATCCAAGAGAAGCCGCCACTGGAAAATGAATCTTTTATTTGGGAACTGTCAAGGGATCAGGGCCCCCTTGACAGAAACTTTAGTTAATTCTCTTTTGTTTAAGTTTAAGCCCGACTTTATTTGTTTTTGTGAAGCGTTTTTAAGACAGGTGGACGCGAAGGAGACCCTTCGCAAGGTTGGTTATAAAAACTCCTTTATTTTTTACCCCCTTGGGAGTGTTTTTCACTCAGGGGGTTTTTTGTTTTTGTGGAATGACTGTTTGAACTTAGAAATTGTGTTTTGTAATAGGAATTATGCCATTATATATATAAATGATCCTATCTTTCCTTATTATATTATTTGTATTCATGCACCTAATAATTACGATGATAGAATGCATACTTGGACCCAAATTACTAATTGGAGTGATACAAACAACAAACCATGGATAATCATGGGAGATTTTAACAACATATTCAACGTGGAGGACAAATGTAGTTTAACTCCACCCAATACACAACATATTATTGATTTCAAGAATTTCGTTAATAATAATGGATTAGACGAGATCAACTCCAATAGATGCAACTATGCGTGGACAAATAGACAAGTAGGAAACAAACTAGTGTGAAGCAAAATTGATAGAGTCATGGGGTCATATGAATGGATAAGGAAATTCCCTCAAGCGAATGTTCACATCCCTCCAGCTATCGGGTCAGATCATTCGCCTCTCATCCTACAACTGGAATCGAAATCACCAATTAGTAATCATTTCTTTAAATTTGAATCTCATTGGTTGGATAATAATGAATGTAGGGACGTCGTTCAACAAAGCTGGGAAGGTATTAGTAATCAACAACCCTTACTCAATTTCCTCAAAAAGAAACAAAATACCATACACGCGCTTGAAAAAAGGAGTAAAACCACTTTCAAAAACCATCAAAAGCAAATCAAACAAATACAAGAAAGACTGGTAGAAATCACTAATCAACCAACAAACAGAGAACTTCAACAAGAAGAAGAAAACTTGAGGTCACAACTCTCTTTTGGATTCTCTTGTGAAGAAAAATATTGGGCAGATAGAGCTAGACAACAATGGCTCACATGTGGAGACAAAAATACAAAATTCTTTCACATGGCTACTATGCAAAGAATATCACATAACAAAATTACTAGAATCAAAAATGGAGAAGGGAAATGGATAGAAGATATAACAGAGGTTAAATCAAATTTTCAATTTTACTATAATAACCTTTTTGCAGAAAAACTAACTACCACCGAGAATATAGACCAAGTTTTAAAATGTGTAAAACCCAAGGTGACTGAAGATATGAATCAGATCTTGATAGCAAAGCCAACAATGGAAGAGGTGGAAAGGGCACTTAAAAACCTAATACCCACAAAAGCTCCGGGCCCTAACGGACTTAACGGTAAATTTTATAATGAATTTTGGAATATTATCAAGGATGATGTGTTCCACGTGGTGGAAGACTTTTTCAACAACAACATTCCATTAAAAGATATGAATGATACTTTAATTACTCTTATACCTAAAGGAAATATCCAGGAATTATTAGGCGACTACAGACCTATCTCTTGTATTAACTTCAGATACAAATTAATGGCTAAAATGCTGTCTAATCGACTACAACAATTCATGAACGAGATAGTATCACCAACTCAAGCGGCTTTTATTAAAGGTAGAGCAATACAAGATAATATTTTAATAGCGCAGGAACTTTCTTTTTATATGTAGAGGAAAAGAAAGACTCTAAAACCTATGGCAAGTATAAAAATTGATACGGTCAAAGCTTACGATCAAGTCAGATGGGATTTCATTCTAAACCTCCTTTCAAGATTGGGCTTTCAAGAAAAAATTATACAATGGATAAAGACGTGTATTACAGATGTATCATTTCAAATCAACTTCAATGGACAAAGACTTCCACATTTCAAAACAGGACGAGGTCTGAGACAGGGTGATCCACTATCAGCCTTTCTATTCTCTCTTATGACGGAAGCCCTTATTAGTTCCATTAAAAACACTTGTGACGAAGGACAGATTCAAAGAATACAAGTTACAAGGAACTGTCCGGAAATATCTCACCTTTTATTTGCTGATGACTCTCTTTTATTCCATTACTATTGATAAAACTAATATAAATTCTTTTAATAATCGTCTGAATAGCTATTGCGAAGGTTCAAGTCAACAAATAAACTACAATAAATCAGTTATTTTCTTAAGCAAGGACACTCCCCAAGATATACGGGAATAAGTGACACAAGAAATACATATGGTAGAAACAGAGGACCTAGGAAAATACTTAGGTATACCGTTATGCCACAAAGGATCAAAAGTTGAAGCTTTGGAATGGATAGCAAAGAAACTATTTACAAAAACAGAAGGATGGAAGGCAAAATTATTATCAGAAGGAGGGAAGGAAGTTCTTATAAAAGTAGTCCTACAAGCTATTCATGTATATACCATGTCCATCTTCTCCTATCCGGTGGCATTTTGTAAGAAACTTATATCAGCAATCGCTAATTTCTGGTAGAGTTCAGGGGAAAGAAAACGCATCCACTGGATGGCGTGGGAAAAACTTACGATCAGTAAACTACTCGGAGGACTTGGCTTTAAGGACCTGAAAAGAATGAACATGGCACTGCTCGGAGCCGAAGCTTGGAGAATCCTTCATAATCCGGAAACACTTGCAACACGCTTGTTAAAAGGTATCTACTATCCTAAAACTGATTTTATGAATGCTAAATTAAGACAAAGTAGAACCTGTAGCTGGGCGAGTATCATGGAAGGCAGAGATTTCATTAAACAACAGGGGGTTTTCCAAATTGGAAATGGACAGCATATCAATATCTGGAATGACAAATGGATAGAAACTTCATGGAAACTTGAAAAACCATAGTCATGCTCTATACAAAAGGTCAACGATTATGGAAACAAGACCCCAAGAGAATGGGATACCGAAATACTAGACGAGATCTTTCCGCAACCTATAATACCAAAAATCACCAAGATACGGATATTTGATACAGAACAAGAAGATCAGTTTATATGGACACACTTGAGGGACGGTACTTACTCAACAAAAACGGGATATAAAGCACTTACAGAGATAGCAACATTTTAACAACCCCAGACAACGACAACCTTGGATCACATTAGACCTAAACTTTGGAAAACAATATAGGATTCCAACGCACCAAAAAAGATACGACTTTTCAATTGGAAAGCATGTCACAATGCGATACCATCAGCAGAAAATTTGTTAAACCGAAAATGTACAAAGTCGGCAGTTTGTTTATGGTGTCAAACAGAAGTGGAAACTACAGAACATCTTTTACCTCACTGTAACATCAACAGAACAATTTGGGCGGGATCTACACTTCAGATATGTATACAACAAGGTAACATTCAGAATTTTGGGGATTGTTTATTGCAGGTGATAGAAGTTTATAGCTCAGGAGGTTGGGAGAAGAAAATAGTGGTAAATTATATTCTTATCATTATATAAAACATCTGGAAAGCTAAGATGAAAGCATTACATGAAAATATAAGCATTGACATTGATCATATTATTCATGCCACCCACAAACTCATGACTGAGTTACATGGAAACGATTGGATTAAACGGAATCAACATCCGGGTAATAATACACCTATAAACCTGGTACAAGTACAAGAGACTCAAGACACTGAAGACATCTTATATTATTGTGATGCCTCTTTTAATACTAAATATGAACAAACAGGTATTGGAATAGTTTTTAAAGATCAACGATCGGGAGAGTCTATAGAAAATTACAACACGGTGAGATGTAACACTATACTAAAAGGAGAAGTTTTAGCGGTGCTAGAAGCGGTGGAAATGAGCAGAAATAAAAAAGACAGCACAAAGGCAATACTATCAGATAACCTTTAAGTTATACAAGGTATTAGGCTAGTGTCAACAGCAAGATGGACCATTCAACCGATTATCCACCTCATCAGGCAGAGAACAGTTGAAGCAGGACCGATATCCTTTCGTCATATACCGCGAAGGATGAAAAGTCAGGCGGACCGGATTGCGAAAATCGTTAGATACAGGGCCAATGGCAAGGGCGACGCAATAGCAAATATTATCGCGAATTTCATCCGCATCGACATTGGATAGTAGAAGGATCCTCACCGTGAGAACTTTGTCAAAAAAAAAAAAAAAACCAGTAAACTATTTAATAATTAATTTGCCGCTAGATTTCTTCATTCAAATTTGTCGGTCAAATTTCACCTGGCAAAATTTTGGAAAGGGGAATTTACCCGTCTTCCAAATTAGTCGGTAAAAATTTAAAACTCTAATTACCAACAAAGTGGTCACTAGAGGTAGCTCATTTGGTGGGTAAAGAAGCCCGGTGAATTTTTTTATTATCTATTATTTGCTCATATCTAGCTGCCACTAACAGCTAAAAGGGTATTGTTCTAATGACTACATCAAGCGGTCTTTAGAGTTCTAAGACGTGCATATGTAAAAATTGTTACAACAAGCAATGGGCTGACATCTTTTTCACATACCGTACAGAATGTCTTTTTAAGATCCTGATGAAAATTTTAAAAAACTTAAATGCCTAGTGATCTACTTCTTCTTTAACAATAACTATATCTTTATACTTGTATAGTTTAGCACACAAAAGATAATATCCAGAGTTTAATGCTCTAAGGACACAACAAGGCCAATACAGATTATCTATCCACCCATCATCGATGTTATGGGCAACCATCCTGTTACTTCACGGACCAAATCAATCACAGGGTTGCTCAAAAATGATGCAATAGCGATGAACATTGCACACATAGCAGATGTGTGCTCTTCAGCGAATCAGGAAACTCTTGGTAAAAGAATGCTATATGTCCAGGAAAATGAAATAATGTTCCAACCCTAGAAATAGCAAGTTGTGGTGATAACCAAAACACTGACACAACGGAATACCCTACTTTTAGTCGTTTCACCTCCACTAGAGCAGATATAGCCATACTGGTTACTCTAAGTACATGCCCAACGCCTATACGTTGAAGAGAGACGTGACAGAAATATTAAAAAACTTGTCCAACATTGGATATGATAATCTATCTATTACTGTAATAGAAATGACACTGGACAACATTGAGAAGCTTATAATGGATCCGGCTGGAAACTGAAAATGAGATCCAAATTGACGATTCATTTTCAAAGCTTGGAGGATCGATATGCTTAATAGAATAGTAAGCTGAACTGAGAGAAATATACCACTAGACCACAATGGTAACATCCTAATAAGTCTTTTGAGATCCTCTACTTGTTCTATTGTGCATAGTCTCCATGGTTTTGCAATTGAGCCGTCTAACTTGGTGTCTCCTTCGGTTATAATTGTTGCGCAGTTTAAGATCCTGTAATTTGTTTAGTTGTTAATTGTGAAAAAAAAAATCATATGCAAAAGGAGGGGCAGGCTAGGGTTTAGGGTTTCGTACTTGAAGAATGTTGAGTGAGATAATTGGCTTTTCTTTTCACTATAATAATTGGTTCATCTTTGAGTGAGATAAAAACTTTTCTTTTCATTACAGCTGCAACTATGACTTGAGCCCCAACCTCAAAAACGGTGTCCCAACTGGTTTCATCCGGTGATAAAAACAAGTGCCAGCTAAGAAAATGGCTAGGACAAGTACGTTAGGCAAAAGACCGAAACCCAATGACCAACTCACACTATCTTGAACATATGCGATGGCTGTAGAACTTACAATAGATGCTGCATACATTGTGAATATGTACCAATTGAAAAATGTTTGTTAATGTATTTGTTTATCGACACCCATTGTCCCTATTGTGAAACTTAGACCTCCATTTACTATAGATGCTAGAGCTAAACCAGCATATAACACTGCAAGTTGGGGTGTTGATGGATCTTTGCACAAGCTTGATCCATTTTCACATTTTTGGGGTCGCAATTCATTCATTGCTGCTGATAACACCAGAAGAACTATACCCTGCAAAACACGATTGGTGCTATACCTATGGATAAGAAGAATCTGATAGGAGTACTTAAAAAATGCAAGTAAGAAGATGATGATACAAGTACAACCAATTGTATGGAACTGAATATGATCAAGTATTTGTACCAGTGCCACATTTAGAAATTCTTTTAGTTTGATATTTTTCATGGTGGCTTAAATAGCTAAAAGAATTCATCAAAGATGTAAAAGAACAAGAAACAAAGTGTAATGAATGAAGAAAAAATTAAATGGACATACTTTGAGTTCATGGGTGAAGAATAAGAAGACTAATGATTTAATTTTTACTAGAGTCACAAGTCAAGGATAATAAATTAAAGAAGAGATGACATTTTCTTTTGCAAAATGATCGACAATATTAATCCTATGTTCTATGATTTCGGCATTGAAATCAAGAAAACAAAGACAGGCATATTTATGTTAGTATGTAAAAAATATTTCAAATTTGGAATTCCCACCCGGGAAGCTATCTAAAGAGGAATAAAATAAAGGTAAATTAAGATATTATGCAAAAGTCTTGTAAGAAATTTCAGATACTCGATATGCTCTGGCTGGAGACTAATGAATTTCAAGAATCATTATTGCTAAGATTCGTACAATTATCATGGCTTTGGAATCTCAGGATTGTAAGGATAACATTAATATGATACTTTCTTTAAATTTGAATAGGAAGCAATTCGTATTGCTACTGTCGTTTTGGATATGTATAATAAGATCATTGCTAAATGAGCAAAAAGTATTCAACTCTCATCTGCTGCTGACGGTGAGGCCATGGTTGTCATCGAAGCTATCAACCTGTCAAGCTCTCTCCAGAACAAATATTGTATGACTGTGGAAATTAGATTGTCTTGACATTATGCAAGGTTGGAACAATCCGCATAGTACTAGATGGAGTTCAGCCTGACTAACAGTTGGCTTTGGTCCTGTTCGGACGGGTCCTTAGCGGACCTGGGCCTTACCGGTCGGGTCCGGCTTACCGGTCCACCTTAACGGTTCTGGTCCGGTTCTTGGAGGAATAAATTGGAGATTCAGGACCGTTTAAAGGACAGGTCCAAACCGGTTCCTGCCAGTTTTTTTTTTTTGTTTTTTTTTTTGTTGTATTTTGTAACTTGTAAAAATTTGTTTCTTAAATAACTTTTTGTTAAATTGTTTTTTGGTTTTGTTTTATTCATAATTGAGTTATATTCAATTTAATTGTTTGTTTAAAATTAATTAATTTTCAAAAGCAATATTATTTTGTTTAGAAGCAATAATTATTTTGTTATCACTCAAAGGATTGGTTCTTATAATATGTTATCTTGTTAATGATAAAATTATGTATTGTTTATTGATTTACTCATACAAACTTACAAATACAATTTACACATAAAAAATATCGTTTAAATAAATGACAAGGTATAATAAAAGATAATGTCACAATTATAATTGAAACAATACATAAGATACATTGCAAGTTTGCAACAATACCAAAAGAATGACATGTATGAATATAGGGGGGGGGGGGGGTTGGTGGTTGTGCCCCTAGAATTGAGGCTGCCTACGTACCTAATCTGTAAGTAGCATGAAATGTATACTTAGAAAAGGATCAAGACACCACGTAGTTCTTTAAACCTCCTTGGTAAAATTATTAGTAATTTTTTAGATAAATAACTTTAAATATTTAAATAAAAGAGAGAGAACTTACCACTCGTCGTCGTCATCGGCCTGGTAAGATTCGGAAGGACCTGCACCGTCACTTGAGCTTGACAAGTTGAACGCTAAATCCTCGTCGTTAGCATCCAATTGGTCCTGTGTTCGTGTATCGGCCTTCATCCAGTCTTGTACCTCTACCACCTTCTCCAATGTAAACCCGATCATACTCTGTCGTTGATCGGAAAGTTGTTTCTTACCTTTACTGAATGTAGTTTCTGATGGATCTGAAGACGTTGGTATAGTTAGTAGATCACGTGCCATGGCCGACAACACTGGTCCGCTAGCATATTTTCTCCAAAATCCTGGGATATCGAAGTCTTCCACATGCGGCTCTTTGGCAAACTTAAGGTAAAAGTTTAAGGTGGCGTTTGTTTTTTAAGTAATAAGTGATGAATGTTGAATGAACAGCTGAATAAGACTTATTCTGTTAAGAGGCAGTGTCTGAATGATTCAGACTCAGTTTGAAATCTTAATGAAACAGACCCGTTAAGAGCCATTCAGATCTGAATTAGACAGTAAAAACAAATAATCTTATTGATCTAGTGTCTTAATGAACCAGATTATGATCTCATTAAGTGCAAACAAACACCCCCTAAATCATTAATTGTGTCTGGGTTGGTACTCGGTGTCGTTGCATTTTTTCGGCTATCATCTTACCGGCTCTGGATCGAACAACACCCACCTGTACCGGTTGTGGGGCTCTGGGGGGTCTACCGTCGCGGCATAACCTATCATGATAAGTCTTGTGCATGTCAACCATTATGTCCTCTACTTTACTCATGTACGCATCTGTCTCAACCGATGAGTAACCCATAGCTATATAAATTCGTAAGATAAATTCCTTCGTGTAAGACAACTTGTATCGTGGATAAAGGATACAACATATCGCAAAAACGTATGGGAAAGGGTTGTAGTACTTCAAGAACTTGTCCATCATCGGCGGAATTATTTCTTGGATTCCACTAGTATAAGTATAATCATGCATGTGTAAAGCCATCCCATACACCATTTCTAACACCCGGTGACTGGTTAGAGTGTACGTTGCAGATAATACTGTCGTTGTGTATGTAAATAGCGCGACAAAACTGACTAACTGGCTAATAGTATCCCAATTCTTCATTTCAATAAAGTTGTCAGCCAAGTTTTTGTTGTTGAGGCTCGTTACAATTTCCTTATACTCCAATGCACGTGCCAACATCAAGTGTGTCGAATTCCATCTTGTAGGACACACTAATCGTAATCTCTTATACCTTACCCCTGCTACCCTACATCTGAGTTTAAAGGCCCTCATTAGTGAGGGAGTGTTTCTGATACTCTTGGACGCTTTTTTAATCTTCTGAACCAGATTAGGTCTCAAAATCCTTACATTATTCACTGTGTCATAATGCACACCAACACCGTCAATACCTTCGCTTACTATCAAACTAATGATATGACAATTACAATGGATATGAAATAGGTCTTTGTAATAAGTTGATCTATCGGAGAAGTGTTTAATGAGGTCGGGTATAGTGGCAACCATATTTGAGCCGTTGTCAAACGTACACGAAATGATGCGATCAGAAATATTATAGGCAATCGCGTTAGCATTTATTAAATCGTTGATGTTGGTACTAGTAGGACGTTCAGTGACACACAGAAACATATAATACGTTTCTGGAGAAACCAATTTGTGTCAATCCAATGACAAGTAATTCCTAGTATCTTCAAGCCATTTTTGGCTTCCCACATGTCTGCGGTTAAGCAACACCTAGTGCTTAAATTCTTAAGCTGGTCCACAAGACTCAGTTTTAGCTCATTATACAACTTTTTCATTACCGTCATTAAAGTTGTTCTTGGTATAGGCTCATAAAGAGGGTTTTGGGAGTTTCTTATGAACCTGGCTAGGTGAGGACTCGATGCATGACTAAACGACTTAGCATCACAACAAATGTATATTGCCATCTCTTTACGAGTGAGTTCGATGTTAGGTACAAAGGATCTGTCAGTATGTAGGTTTATTGTAGTTTGTACTAGTTTGTTCATTGTTGTATGGGCTGCTCTAATATGTTTCATTAATTTAGATGTGGATTTATTGACAAGTAAGAAGTATGCGGTTTTGAATGTTTACATTCTGCCATACCGGGACGGGGTTGATCCTTAACAAAAAAATCCCAGGCGATTGATCTTGAAGTTCGTGTTTGCTTTTTTGGTTGTTGTTCCTCCGTTTCTGGTGTATCTAATTCTTCCTCACGGGTAGAGGTGTCCTCCGATGGTTGGTTTCCTTGGGATTGACCCTCCATCTCGGCTCTAGTTCGGTCTAGATACGTTTCGGGATCCTCTTCAACTGTTTATCGACATGTTATTTTATTAATGTTAAGTTTTTTAACCTATTTTTAGTTGTGGGTTTATACTTTATACCTTCTTCTTCTCGATCAACATTATTTGATGATATTAGAGCTTGTCTTGCCATCAATGCATGTATTTCTACCTATAGTAGAGCAGCATGTTGTGTATTTCCACCTTGTTGTGTGTTTCCACCTTTCTTAGATCCTGAACTTTGCCCACTAGATCTTGATGAAGACATGTTATTAAAATACACAAGGTATATATTTAGTTTAGGTTTACTTTTGTTAGTTTTGTTTGCAAATAGTTTAGTTGTGTCTGCAAATAATTTAGTTTTGTTAGAAAATAGTTAAGTTTTGTTTGAAAATAGGTGTATTTTGTTTGAAAATGGTTTAGTTTTGTTTGGAAAAATGTTGTGTTTTGTTTGGAAAAATGTTGTGTTTTGTTAGAAAATGGTTAGTTTTGTTTCAAATTAATTGGTTTTGTTTCAAAAATATTGAGTTTTGTTTGAAAATAGTTGGTTTTGTTTCAAATTAATTGGTTTTGTTTCAAAAATGTTGAGTTTTATTTGAAAATGGTTTGTTTTGTTTCAAAATAATTGGTTTTGTTTCAAAAATGATGAGTTTTGTTTGAAAATGGTTGGTTTTGTTTGAAAATGGTTGAGTTTTGTTTGAAAATGTTGGGTTTTATTTAAAAATGTTGAGTTTTGTTTGACAATAGTTTGTTTTTGGTGTCGCCTAGGGTGTGATAAAAATAAGATAAATATAAGTCAAGAAAACTACGCACTCTCACCCTAGACATGCACAGTACTGCAAGTATTACAGGACGTATGCAAGTTTTAATTATAAGAAAGTTAGTTCTCAGGGACTTAGTGTGCTAGTCGAATGGGTAGCAATAACGAGTAAGAAGTAAATAATTAAAAGACAAGAAAGTAAATAGAGAATAAATTCGAAATTAGAAATTAAACTAAGGAAAATAAAAGACAATAAAATAAATACGAAGAATATGAGATGAGAAGTATAGCTTAGGTTTTGCTAGTATGCACTAAACCTTCTAATTCTTTCTATTAGATCTAGTTAATAAGGGAGATAATTAGCCCTTGTATATTTAGTCAGGATTCTAAATTCCCATACCTTAGACCTTGAGAGCGACTAAGGGGGCTACGGACACACCACGAGGCTGGTTCAAATAGGGTTTACAAGCGCTACCAAGGCCCTAAGCAATCAATTTCCATACATGGTGATAGTGATTAATTCATACCCTAATGACTATCTAGTTAGAATTAGTGTTGTCAGGACAAATATCGACACTAGACGTTATGTGGTGTTTCAATAATTAGACACCCAGCTAAGGTGATCATCTAATTACTATTAAGAAAGCCTAAAGTGATCAGTTCTAGGACAGACAATAAATCAAAACACATAAACAAATATAATGGTAAGAAGCTAATATCAGATTAAAACATGTAATTCCCAAAGAAACTTAGATAGAAAGAAATTAGAATTCATAGATTATACATGATGCAAAACCCAAGCTATGGGAGGTTTAATTCATACCTGAAGGAAATAAACTAAAAGAAATAATAAAATACATCATCTTGCTCTCTACAATAACTTGGAAGAATAAAACCTTAAGAACTAGTTACTATGAGGCAAGGATGATTTACAAGTGATAGGTAAGGGTGTATTTATAGGTGTTTAGAAGACCTAACTCCTTTTCTTGAAGGAAAAGGTAAGTAATGGACTGCAAGCCCAACTCAAATTCGTAACCCTAAAAACATGAAACCAGGTCCGTTTTGTTTTTGGTCCTAGCAGCTTCAATACTCATCCGTTTGACGCGTATGAGTACACCAAATTCATTGTCTCGGAAAGATCTTTAACTTTTCTCTTGACCGTTTCTCCAAATTCCACACCGATTTTGAAATATAAGCTGATTTGTGGTCGTAGGTGCAGAAATTCAGAATTAAGACAGCTTTTCCTTTTCCATGTTTTTAGTTTTTGTTTCCTTATCTCCAATTTCCATGATTATCTCTTTCCATATCTTGTAGTCTTTGACTTGGACTCTAATTAATTTCCATAATTATCTTTAAAGCTTCACACTAAATAAATAATTAAACCCAATATGCTCTAAAAATATTATTTTACTAAATAAAGACTCAAATAGGAAAGTGCAATATTTCTAAAAAAAACGATTAGAAAGACTTCTAAATCACTAAAAATAATGTCTCGTCCTAATATAAATCTATCACAAATGAGGAGACATCAGTTTTGTTTGAAAATGCTAGGTTTTGTTTAAAAATATTTGGTTTTGTTTGAAAATTGTTGAGTTTTGTTTTAAAATGGTTGGTTTTGTCTCAAAATAATTGGTTTTGTTTGAAAAATACTGAGTTTTATTTGAAAATGGTTGGTTTTGTTTCAAAATAATTGGTTTTGTTTAAAAATGTTGAGTTTTGTTTAAAAATGTTGGGTTTTGTTTGAAAATATGTTGTCTATTCAATGAGTTTGGTTGACTTTACATTTAGTTTATTCCAGTTTAAATGAGTTTAATATATTATGGTAAGAAGTTGAGTTTTGTTTGAAAAAATTAGTATAAGTCGATTTTTTTGAAAATATTAAAGTGTAATTTATCTTTTAAAATGAGAAGTTAAGTTTTGTTTGACAAACATTATTCTTAAAATTTGTATGATTTGGTTTTAATGACTTTTGTTGGATGAATGGAGCCTTGTTTAACTTTTATTAATTTTGTATGAAATTATATGTTTGTATGATTTTGTGTTATTGAGATTTTGTTTTATTGAGAAATTTTAATGTACTTGAGTTGGTGAATTATTACACTATAAAACGGTTAATCTATTTTTCTACTAGCCGAATTCCTATAGATTTTTTGTTTTTTGGCAACATACAAATATAAAAACATATAAAAGGAAAATAGCAAAACAAAAAAATTATTACAAACCGTTTGAAAAATTAAATTTAGAAATACTTAAAAATACTTGGAATAAAATAAAGTTATACCTTTTTATTTTGTATAGAGTCCCTTTCGAAGTCTCCTTTGTATATAGTGAAATTCAAATTACTCCTTGAAGATAATATGTTTCAAACAAACATTAATAGAGTTAATGGGGGGGTTTTGTAATAAGTACGTGAGTTATTTTTAATTTCTCTAAAGTCTAGTGGCTATCTTCGAAACTTAGTAGGGGTTTTCTATAACTTTTAGGGGTTATTTTTAATTAAACTAAAGTTTAGGAGTTATTTCTACAACTTAAATATGTGTTTAACAAAGAATAAGGGCTATTTAATTATTACCTAAAGTATAGTGACCATTTTCGAAACTTAGTAGGGGTTTTCTACAACTTTTAAGAATTATTTTTCATTAAACTAAAGTTTAGGGGTGTTTTCTACAGCTTAAATATGTGTTTAACAAAGAATAAGGGCTATTTGATTATTAACTAAAGTCTAGTGGCCATTTTCGAAATTTAGTAGGGGTTTTATTAAAATTATTGGGGTTATTTTTCATTAAACTAAAGTTAGGGGTGTTTTCTACAATTTAAATATGTGTTTAACAAAGAATAAGGGCTATTTAAGGTCATTTTCGAGATATATTAATAGTTATTAACATAATTAAACTACAAAAAGTAAAGAGTATACCTTCTTGTGATGGTTGAACAACAATTGCTAGTTTTAATATGAACCGTGATAGTTAAAATGAAAGATACTTGAATGTTAAAATGAAAAATACTTGATAGTTGATATGAAATAATTAAAGGAAGTAGAAAATATTAACCAACTTTGTTTCGTAAGAATTAAGATGTTTGAAATGTGAGTTTTAAACATGAAATAGCCACACTTATATAGGCCAAAAGGATGGACTTTTATGATGGTGGTTGATTATTAATAAGTAAATGAGATGTGACTTTTATTAACTACATAAATAGAATACTGAAAATAGCTATTCACTTTCTATCTAACCATTTAACTCGAAAGAATTTTTTTTTTTAGGTTTTGAAGTGACTAGAATCAAACCATTTAATACCATTTCAAAATTTTGGAATCATCCCCTACTTTACTTCAAAAATCAGAAAACTATAACCCCAATCAAATTTTAAATACAACTTGTTACAATTCAATAATTCTAAACTTAAACACAATTTAGAAATCGATTGTCATCACCAAAACCGCCCAAGCTGTAGATATTATCCAAAACAGGAAAATAAAATTCGTTTAGGTACCAAAATGTAAAAAATCAGATTATCATCATTTTTGTAATTAAAAAAATCCTTCATATCCAAATCATTACTCTATCAAAGATAAGGGGTCAGATTATCAACAAATATTGTATATATAAAAGTTTATCATCATTTTTGTATAAAGAAGGGGATGATTTCAAAGTACAATTCGTAAATAAAAAGGTCCAAACCCCACAATTCGCAATTCATATACTCAAATAGACCATAATACCAAATTCTGGGTTTATATTAATTGTGTAATTTGTGGCTAAACTAGAAACTTTTTTGCTATTTGCTTTACATAACCGAGCATCCAAAGGAACTAAATTGTGTCATTCTTTGAATATACGGAGGGACTATAGTGGCAATTTTCAAAAATCATTTAAACAAGGTCAACTTCAGCAAAATCAATAATTTCCTAATACATGTAGATTTCCTTTACATAAAAGAGTTTCAAAGGGACCATAAACAGATAAATTAAAGCACCAATACTATCCACAGGACCACAAAAACACAGGGACTAAATTGCAGAAAACCATGAACCCAAAAAATTCCAATTTTCGAATAGAAAATATCCTGTATATAAACACAAATTAACATTTTCAGTCACTGGGTGAACAATTTCTCAATAAACAATCATTTAAATTAGCTAATTCGCTCAACATATTGACATTTGGTAATCACGCATATAGTAATGCTAATTATTCTCAAATTTGAACATGGCAAAGAACCATACTCTTATCAAAGAAGTTGGAGTATAGAAAACATTACCCTTACTTGGATCACCAATCTTCAACCAAATTGGAAAAATTCATTCACCAACATAGAAAAACCCATCCATGCGCAAGAATAGAAGGTTATTAATAACCAGAAATTAAAGGAATTGATATAAAATATAAGGTATTTGATATGAACTTAAATAGAGAACAATTTCTGATAATAGGTTGAAGATCAAGGACACCAAAATCAGAAAACCCAACCATCGAACCATTAGAAACCCTTAATTTTCTCATATTTGATAAAAAGTAACATACAAACAATCATGGAATCAAAATAGAGTGGAATCAACCATTAGATTAGGTTGAATATTACTCAAGATACGATGGAGCCAAAGGGGTTGGGGTGAGTGGGTATTCACGCGAGTGTATTAGATAGATTTAGGAATTAGGATTAAAAAAAGAAAAAAAAAGGTTAACGGTCCGGTCCGGACCGGTTACGCATAACTAATATTTTAATTCTGCAAGAACCGAGCCACTAGGTTAAATGTCGGTCCGGTCCGGTCCCAGAACCGCTAACAGGTCCGGTTCGGTCCGGTTCCAGAACCGCCCAGTCCGGCCTGGTCCGGCGGACCGATGAACCGGGACCGTTAGTCAGGCTGAGATGGAGTGTTCGACTGACGTTATTTTGGATAAGGGACAAGATTTCGTGTAATTTAATGAGATTATAAGTCAGCATGTCCTCTGATCTCTTAATAAATTAACTTTATTAGGCGAAACCTGCTATGGGATGGCTGGATCTAGTTTATCCCAATTTTTCTTTTTGATATAGGGCAACTTTCATGCAACACGACTAATGTCATGGAAAATATACACGCCTTTTCTATGTATATATCTAAATAAATCAGAACTAGATATTTAGGAATAAGATTCAAACTCTATACCTCTTATTTTACCTTTTTCAAGTCTAAAAAAATAACAAGGATCTATCTAATTGAGGTTTATCCCAATTTTCTTATAGAATGTGTTGGAGTCTTATTTTTAGTATTCGTAATTTGTGAGCCAATTTGTTTCTTTGTTTGTTCTTGATGTAATTGTTTCAATAGAAAAACAAAAAAAAATGCACAAGACCACTTACTTTCTCCGTCCATCAATATATGTCACAATTTTTAAGAGTAATGTCCATAAAAGATTATTCATTTAAGATGTCAATGAATTTTTTTATCTTTTCTACCAATTTTATCCTTATTAAATGTTCATAAGGTTATCATCATTAAATTCATTTACTTAGTTAGTTAAGGGTTTTTAATAAAAATAGAAGGAATTAATTGTGTTTCTTAATCTGTGTGGAAAAAAAATATGACAACATTGAATGACTGAGGAAAGGAAGTACAATTCATGGACTTTTTTTGTTCTAACAATTTTGACAAGCATAAAGATAATATTTTATTATCTCATGAAGACTCATTTTCCTATAAAAGAACTAAAAAAATTGAAAAGCTTTATACATCGATCAAGTTGGACGTATTAAAAATTTACGAATACGTCTGATATGATTTTCTTTCCGAGATTCTCAAAAGGTTGAGATATCATGAAAGTAATTCAACTCATCATAAAATGTTTCGCCAATTTAATATCAATTTATGATCAACCATTAGAAAGTCCACCACTGTAAATAGCATATCTTAAAGAGATCAATTATCCCTTTTCTCTTCTATATTCTAACATAAGTTCTGATTGGTTTCATAAATTTTGAATGGTAAACATTAAAGGGATCAAGTAAGCTAGAACTTGCCTAAGTCTTACACATCATATCTTTGTGGATGATTTTTTATTTTTTGTCAGTCTTGACAATACATAGAATATCATATTTAAGAATGTGATGAGATGATAGCGTGAGAGATAGGGTCAAAGAGTAAAACTGACAAATCTATCAATTATTGTAGCAAAAGTACACCGCAGAGTCTTGCCAGGCCACGACAAAAAATCTTAACATTAAAAAACGAATTATATTGATAAATATATGGACATCCAATGAACAACATAAAATCAAAATTAAAGCTCTCTAGTGGATTAAAGACAAGTTCTTCAAGAAAACTCTTGTTTTGAAGGAGAAACTTATTTCATAAGGGGAAAAGAGGTTCTTATTAAATCAATCATCTAGGCCCTCCCAAGTTACACTCCTTCACTCCTTCAACTTTAAAATATTTTTAACATTAAAAATTGATTGTAAACTTCTGGTGGGGTTTAAGACACAAGCGTGGAATCCATTATCTCTAAAACCAAACAAGATGGTGGGCTCGCTTTCAAAATTTATTAAGACATTAGCTTCACATTTTTTGTCTTGGAGGATTCTTGGGAACCCAGATTCTATAGTTATTAGGGTTCTTTAAGGTATTTATTCCCATATTCTTCTTTATGTATGGATAAACAAAAGACCATTCACTCGTAGGTAGGGTTGTAAACGAGCGAGTCGAGACAAATACTAGATGCACAGACTTGTTTGTTTAACTTCTTGATATCTCCTTTTTTGTGATAGATTAATCTAGTCATGAGACATCTTTTTAGGGGTTATTTGTACTTATTGGAAAGATTATTACCTATATTTTGATAGTTTCTCATTTCTTGTCTAGTTTTGGGTATTTGTTACATTTAGAGATATTTGTGCGGTATTTATGTGTTAAGTGTGCACCTTTTAGGTAATTGGGTGATATTAGATCCCAAGACGAGGATAAGAACTCAAGAAAGTAAATTCAAGCCCAAGCGAGTTAATGAATAGAAAATCCACTTTTAGAAAGCGAGAGCATTTACTAGCAAATTTTGGAAATCGACGAAATATAGTCATCACGTTAATATATGAAGATTATGGAGGACCACTTCGGCTTCTAGATAATACTTGGAGTCGGAAGTGCGTGAGAGTCGACAGTTCGTGATTTTGAGTTAAGATGAAAAAGGTATTAAAGTTGCAGTTGTCGTGGCTTGAACCAGTCACTCTTACTTGAAAACGTTTTTGAGTTGACTTGGGTCATTTAAAAAGGGCCCACAACACGTAAAACATAATTGGAAAAAAAATGTATATATATAAAGGGCCCACAATACGTAAAACGTAACTGGAAAAATAATATATATATATATATATATATATATATATATATCCTATTTTAGAATTACATCATTAGAATAGCCAAAGAAGAGAGAAACGCTTGAGAGAAGGAAGAACAGCAGTTGGAGTCCTACTGGACCACTTCAACGCCATTACACCTTCTGTATTAGGGTAAATTATATTATTTTCTTGTCCTAAACATGGTTCTAATTATTTTACCACTTGGTTTTATTGCTTTCATTATGAACCAAATTCAATTAGCTTGAGTTGCATAATTGAGTTGCATAATTGTATGAAGCTTGAATAACAATTGATTGTTTTTTATACTATTTAGAATACTTTAATTTAATAGAATTGGGAATTTATTTTATTTTTCATATGAATTTTTCTCATAAGTTGTTTGTAACCCTATCAATTATATGCATCCCTTTAGTGTCCTAGACTATCATATTGTTGGGGTTTAGGGAACAAAAAGAATCCATATTCGTTTGGTGTATGCATTAGTGATCCTGAGGGGCTTGACTAGCTGGATAATCACATAGGTTAATTCTTTGTAGCATCATTCTTTTTCATAGAATAACCTCACTCGATTACTCTAGTAATTTTTAGGCAACCTTCTAAGCTACCCTAACGGCAGTTAGAAGGAAGTTAGAATCCCGATTAACAAACATTGCCCAAATTCACCCTTATAACAAGAATAAACCATTGTCACTATATGGGATTACTTTCATCTTGAGATATATCTCTCATCTCCTATTATTCTAGTTTATTTTATTTATTATTTTAATTCGTAATTTATTTTAATTATTTGCATCTTTTAGTCTATAAACAAAAATAAAACAAAGATCTATCTTGCAATTTACTCTTTTTAGTACTAGCAACAAAATAACCTACACTACTTAAAACACGAGTTTAGATCAACAAATATAGTCCATGTGGAGATGATAACTCTTATACTTACGTTATTACTTATCAATGAAACGTACACTTGCGGTTAGTTAAGCTCTCTCGAGGTATTGAATCAGTAGCTTTTTTTATCACACCATTGGAGGCGACAAGTTTTTGGGGCTGTTGACTGGGACTATTTCGTTAAGTATTGTGTTTTTGTTTAGTGTAGTAGAGTTAGTTTTTTTGTTTTACGCTTTTTTTCTTTTTGTCTATTTCACAGGTTTTTAGGTTTGGTGTATGCTCTCGGATCCCGATAGGTTGCTTCGAGTGCAAAGGAATCTAGAAAGAGAGAGAAGAAAACCAGAAGTTGAATTTGAAGGCGCCAGTGAATGTAAATGTTGATGGGATTTCAATCCCACAAGTGGATGTTGTACCACCACCTGGGATACATCAATTCAATCAAAATCAAAATCATGTAGGAGGTCAACCATCATTAGGAGGTAATGGTAATAGAGGAGTTCCACCGAATATCCAAAATAGTTCACGTTGAGAACAATGTCTTCCTGGACAAGGAGGCCAATTTTGAGTTCAACTGTTATGGATTCACCCTCAAGTTATTCGATCTGTTTATTTCAAGCCCGATCCGAGTATGTTGAATCAATTAATGAGTTATTGATACTATATCGGAGTTGCACATCAAGACCTGGTCTGATATATTCAAATTTCATGCAGATTAGTGATGCCTACATTACTCAAGGTGTCACTCGCAAACAAATTTATTACTTCATATTTTAATTTTTCTTGGTCGGAGGTGCAAGTGATTGGTTGGATCTTCAACCACCTAAATAAATTACGTCATGAATTGAACTCCAATCAAAATTCCTAGATACTTCTACCCACAAAGTATGAGAATAAATGATCAAATGGAACTTGCTAATTTCCGCCAAGATGATGAAGAAAACGTAGGGGAGACATGGACGAAATTTCAACATATGTTAGCTAAATGTCCACTTCATGGTTATACCCCCGAGTTACAATTAGGAATGTTCTATAAAGGACTCAATGAGAGTTCACGATTGAGGGTAGATAATCTTGGAGGTGATGGTTTTGTGTCCATGGATTCAAATGAAGCATAAATTGGTATGGAGAAGATTATAGAGACAAAGAGGAGTTGGCCGCCTTCACGAGCTCCAATTCCTAATTTTAAACAAGGTATATCATGTTTAGATAGTCACACTACTATGGATGCAAATTTTTCTTCCTAATGACACACGAGGTACATTACATTTAGATAGTGACACTTCACCTTTTCCAAGCCACTCCAAAACTCTATTAAAGATCCACAAAACCTTACAAAGTCCTCATAACATCACCTACTCAACATCAAAACACACCTAAAACCATGTCCACACTAAATTAAACACGACTCCAACACCAAAAATCACTCAAACACCACAAAATTTCTTCACCAAATCCCAAATTTCTCTAACTTTCTTAGTAACAAAAATCATAAATTCAGCCACAATCATCTATCCCATATCAATAAAACACCACATTATATATTACCATCACAACATCAATTCCAAAACCAAAAACATCAAAAGTCAACATCTTTTTCTGATTTTTTTTTGAAACCCCAAGTTTCAAATTCAAGAGTTTCTGAATTATTTTTTGAGATTGAAATTTACAAAGGATTCTTCCATGAAAAAAATTTCATTCACACCCAGTGATTTAAGTTAGTAAAATAGCTAAATTTCAATACTTTCTTTTCTTCTTCAGAAAAGTTAAGGATTACTTGGAGTTAGCTAATTATTAAGTATGTGAATAAATATTGTGTTATTAGTCATTTTGCTTGAGTTGTGGGCAAGTTTTCATTGTACGTGATAATTGAGTTGAAGGTTGTTCGTGTTTGAGATATTTTCCTCACCCATTCGTTCCACACTACAAGGATAACCATATTTCAAAGGTGAGAGAAAGAACAAGACTCCTTGCTAGTGTGTGAAAAAAAGGGAAGGCGAAACAAACTAAGGTTGAAGATGGTTTAAGTAAGAAGGAAAAAATAAAATCGGAGTAGTCCTCAACCCAAAACCGTGTCCAAAAGGATTTGTAATTAGGAATCTGAGTCTAAGCCAAGTCGTGAGTGAGAAAAAAAACATTGGTGAACACACAACTGAAGAGCCAAGTCTAATCCCAATAGTTTAAAGAACGAAACTGAAACTGAGTTGGGAAGAACAAATCAAGAATAGAGTGGCTGGGTTGAAATTTGATTTTGAGAGATGATTTTCCAGCGATTTTGTAGACACTGAACACAAAGATTACGCAACAATTTGTGATGAACTCAGGTGGAACTCTTTTCGGAAAAAGGGAGCTATTCTATGTGTCGAATCTTGTTTGGGAATTTTTGTAGCTATTTTATTGGTGAATGGTGGAGATATATTAGTAAGAGGAAAAAATCTACATCCTTAATCAAAAGAATCTGCAAACTCCTCAAACTCCTAGAGTTGCAAGGTCCATGCAAATACCATGAAACAATCAACAACATGAACAACTTCTAGTGGAGTTCATTATACAAACAAGTGCTAATACAAGGGTGAGAAGTAATCCCAAAGGTAGAGCTACATGTTGGTATATTATTAAAGAGTGATGTGTTAATGCGACCAAGAGTCTGTTCACAATTATTTATACCCATTTTCTTTGGGGTAGCCCACACTTCTGAGGTCTCCGTAGACTATTTAATCTTCATCAAGTGCATATATGAGAAGCTAGATATTGATATCGCCTGCCTCATCTATGATACGATAATGGGTTTTGTGAAATCCACCACAAACCAGCGTAATTTCAAGTTTTCTTGTAACATTACATTTCTTTTCCTCAAAGAAAAGGTGGGACACACCGAGGAAGATCAACATTTGATATTGTAAGACAAGAACATCACCAACAACACCATCAATCAAGATTATAGAGATGCAAAGAAATAGGGATTGAAGTTAGATGAACCTTGCACAAAAGACGAAGTGAGAGAACATACTAAAAAAAGGAAACTTGTTCACCAAGATAACATTTTGGAGATATTGAGTCAATAATATGTAGCGCGAATCAAGACAAACTTGGCACACATACATGCGATTCATGATCACATCCTTACAATTCTAATGTAACTTAAAGGAGTGAATGTGAATCCTCAAATGAACCCTATCTTAGGTAATGAATGCGAGGGAGCGAGCCTTGATTCTTGATAGGTAGGGATCTCTCAATTCTTATCATTAGTGTATAATAATATGTTTAGTGTATATTAGTAATTTTTTATGCTTTTCCCGAGTCTTTTTGAGTCGTGAGGACACGACACACTTTTGAGTTGGGGGTGGGGATTCATTGTCCAAATTCCTGATTTACTTGCTTTAATTATAAAATTATATTATTTTAAAAATTAATTTAGTGTATAATATAAGGATGATGCGCACTCGAATCGCAATGCCTTAAGACTAGTCATCCTTTGAGCTTGGGTTGGGGTGGTAGGTTTGATTGTGGGATATACATCTGGTGGGTTGAGTTTATGATGCACTATTTAGAGGGTGTGCTTTTTTCTTACCCTTTTTCAGGTTCCATTGAAAAAATATTGAGAAAAGAAAAGAAAAAAAATTAAATAAAAAGAAAAAAAAAGTTAGCATGACATCTCACATCTAAAAGAGTCCCATGTTTAACTTACAAAAAAAGTATGAAAAAAACCGGCAAAGGTAAATATTGTGTAATCATCGGGATTTGGTTAGGGATTATTTGGGATGCTTATAAAACACATAAAATGGGTTGAGTGGTCATATCGATGAGTGTAAACTAAAGCTCTATGGTGATTCATTGACGACTAGTGAAGAGAGTGACAAAAGCTCACTTCATTTTATCCAAGTACTTATCATATCATCCCTAAACCTACATTATAACCAAAATAACTTAAGATTCTTTGTTACGTAGTCAAGGAGCTATTAATATAATAGGGAGTAGTTGAGTGGGCCATTGGATACTATGTTTGGATCGACGAGCACCTGATATCTCCCCTTTTGTTCTAAATATATGCCCTTAGCAGACATCATTTTAGGTGAATATTAGATTTATTTGATAGACTTTTATACTTATTTCTTTATAGTGCATTTTCTCCCCTTGGAATTAAGATATATTTCATTTTTAGAGCTTTTGTGCGTTAATTTGTTTGTTTTAGTATAAAGTTCTTAGGTCAATGGATGCTATGGAACACCAAGACAAGGAGGAGAAGTGAGAATTAAAGTCGTAGATCAAACGGAGAGGTCAAAAGCAAGAAAAGATTATCTGAAGAGTTGACTAATAGAGAGGAAAAGCTAGAAAGTTGTCACTAATTGCTATTTTTGAGCCACTTCGGCACTAATTCAGGCCTGGAGATCTAAAAGAGAAAGTTGTTCCTTTAAGTTAGGAAGATTTAAGGACTGGAATAAGGTGATTTGGATATGAGACACCAAGGTTACGGCCGTTTTATTAACATCTGTACAGCAGTTACGGGAGTTTGAAGATGGACTTGGGCTTTTTATTATTTAACTTATTAATCTTAAGTAAAAAGCCCAATCTGAATTCTCTATTATAAATAGACCTTTAGACCTCCTTTTTACACACTTCAGAGAACTACATTTTGATGCTTCATTATTTTCAAGTTAAAGCAAAAAGGTAGAGGAAAAGTTAGAGTTGGAGGAATTCCATTCTTCCAACAACAGCCAACCCAACCTTTAGGTTATCTAATTTCTTTTCTGTAATTGAAAACAATGTCTTTTATTTATTTAATCTTAGTTTTTAATTCGAACATGAGCTAAATTCTTTAGTACTTGAGAATCACAATAAACGGGTTGAAGCCCTAGTTAATTAATTTCTGTTTTTGAATTTGGGATTTTACAATTTAATCTGAGTTGTGTATTTTAGATTGGGTATTATTTTGAGCTTGTTTATTATTTCTTTTCTGATCAATTAGAAATAAGTTTTAGTAATTGTTCTATTCACTTTTGTGTCTAAGTGATCATCCGACAGGGGATTTTGATTACAGACTTAGATAGTATTCGTGTGATGTCCGTTATTGACCGATAGGCTTGACTAAACACATAGCCAAAGAGGTAAATAACTTCACATCCGTAAGTAAACTTGCTACCTTAGAGGAGCTTGTCTTACCGTATGATAGCTCCTAGGTCCACCCGACAGGGGGCTAGGAGATATTAGAGTCTCGACTAATATATATATACAAACTCTACCCTTAAACGAAACATAAATTATATTAACTTAGGTGGATTCCCTTGCGAGACTCAAGTACATCTCTCACCTTGCGTCTACATCTTTTTACTTTCATTATTTCATTTCAGTTAAGCTTTTTAGTATTTTATTTTATTGCATCTTTAGTCCTAAGACAAAACCAAACAAAAATCTTATCATTTTACTTTTCTGTTTACAATTATCTCTACTAGTTGATTAATACCAGAGTTATAACTATCCTTCCCTGCGAAGAAAACCCGATTATTATAAGTATTACTTGGACAACCGTACACTTGCGGTTTGTGGATCCTCTACATTTACTACATTATTTTATAACACCCTAGGACCCACCAACACACTATAGCCCCCATTTCGAACTAGGTGAAGAACCGATTCTTCTTGAATTGTGAAGCTAATCTAATCTTAAAACTATAACGTGTTGACTGTTTCTATGATAGGTATATGTGTGATTTATTTTGTATATATTAATACATGAGACTTGTTTAGGTCTTTCTTTAGGATCATTCTTTGCATTCTTCTCTCCCATATTTATTGACTTAGGCCCCTAGTTTAGTTCTTATTTTGTCGGGACGACAAAACTTTGAGTTGGTGGTCTTGATGTCTCCTTTTCTGTGATAGATTATTTATATCAAGAGACATTTTTTTAGGAGTTATTTGGACGCATTTGAGGGAGTATTCTCCATACTTGACATACTCTCATTTCTTGTCATGTTTTGGATATTTATTACTTTTATAGCTATATATGCGTTAATTGTGTGACAAGTGTCTAGCTCTTAGGTACTTTGATGAAACGAGACCTCAAAATAAGGATAAAAGTTTAGAAAGAAAGTTCAAACCCAATTCATGGCGTTAAAGGACCAAAAAGTTACTTTTGGAAAGCTAGAGCATTTGCCATCAAAGCTTGGAAATTGACTTAATAGAGTGACCATGTGCTATTGGCTTAGATTCTGAGAGAGCCCTTTGGTTTCAAGCTATCACTTAAAGTCAGGAGAGCGTGAGAGGTGACGTATTATGATTTGGATTTAAGATGAAAGAGTTACTAAGTTTGCAATTGTCGTAGCTCGAAGCATTCCACTCCCCCTTTAGAATGTTTTTGGATTGACTTAGGCCATTCAAAAGGGACCCAAAGCTCTAAAAACATTTTGAAACCTTATTATATCATTAAATACCATTTATAAAGGGTTAAATTTGATTAAAAATCACTAGGCACGTTTTTTGAAGAGGAAGAACATTGGAGAACGCCTAGGAAGAGAAAAGAGGAAGTTGGAGCCCTTTTCTACCATTCCTTCACCTTATTCCATCCATCATTAGATTAATTTATACTATTTTCTTATATTAACATGATTATGATACTTTTACTCGTTGGTTGTATTGCTTTTATTATGAACTAATTACATTTTAGCTTAAGTTTGCATGAATGTATGAACCTTGACAATGTTCTGATGACTATTTATGTTATTTGGGATAAATTTATGTTTAATTGAATTTGGTAACTGAATTATGTTGTGTACTAAGTGACCTATTTAACTTCATATATCCTCATCAAATATATTTCAACTTAGTACCCTAGACTATCACCCTGACGGGGGGTTTGGGAACCGAAAGAATTTATATTCGTCTAGTATGTTAATGTCATCGATAGGCTTGAATAGTCGGAAAATCGTATAGGATAATTACCATTATCACCAAGTATTCATTTGGAGTTCACTTGGAAAAAGGTCTCCTACAGTGTTAGATAGGCCTTCTAAGCTACCCAAAATGGAATTATGAGGAAGTTAGAATCCTGATTAGCGTAAGGCACCGATTTTCCCTTATAGCAATAATTATCGCCTCATTACGGTCATTTACTTTTTAGCTTTCCATAATCGTAACTAAATCCTCAATGCTTTATAAAAACAAGATAGTAAGTAACCTCATAGTCCCTGTGAAGAAAGATCTTACATACTTTTTATTACTTGTGAACGACTCGTACACTTGTTGGGAGTGATTTCTCGAGGTGTTACTTATGTTATCACACCATGTGATACGACATGATCCCTCAATCCAACTGGATAAGTTATATTTGTATAAAATTTCCATATGGGCCAACATTCTTACAAAATGTTACACTCACTCTTTAGAATTAATCTGGTATAAGTTGGGTTGCAAGCTATGTTGTAGATATCGCCGCCTAGGCGCCGTCTAGGCGTCAACTCCCCCCTCAACCGCTTACGCCTAGTAAAAATGCTAGGCATTTTTTCCCAACGCCTTATTCGCCGAGGAAGAGGCGCCTAGCCCGCCTAGGCACCGATTAATGGCAAAAACTTGCCGCCTAGGCCCTCCATTAAATTTATTTTACTCTCTAAAATTCTTGAATTGATATTATAACTCTAATTTTAGTATTTTTCATATTCAATATAGTGGCGTTAGATGAATTTTATGACTTAAATAGATAAAATTATCATAATTATACACGCGTCTTACTAAATATATAAAATTACATAGTTGGATTCAAAACCGCGTAATCCCACCTAGGCCCCGCGTAGTCCCTCCTAGGCGCTAGGCCCCAGTCGACCACCTAGGCCGCGGAACCGAGATCTAGAACATAGGTTGCAAGTGCATTGGGTACTACCTTACAAATGGATTTGTTTACTGAATCAAAAACCAGACTATAGTTTTATAAGGTGTGTGTTTAATTATATGTGCACAAGCCTTTATAGAAAGTATAAAAGTTGAAGATGGTAAGAGATTAAAAACTTAAGCTTGATGTGGAGTGTGCATGGAAGCCTATAGTATGTGATCAAGGTAAATAATTTGGGCATAAGAGTGATAAATTCCGAAAAATTAAGAAAGCATGGGTTCCCAAAAATGCTCTAGTGATGGATTTAGTGAGTGGGGACAAGAGAAATAATAAACAATGAGTAGTTATTGGAAAAAACTAAGGAAGTATCAAAAACCCTGAGTCAAGAACAATTCAAGTATTGTGTAGACAAATAAATTTGATATCCTAAGCTATGAGTAAGAACAAATGGATAATAGGGTTAATTATTTAATCTAAATTAAACCCAAACAAAATGAGGATGAACTTAAGGTGCCTATGCCACCTATTTATAGCTCCTAATGTTGAAGATCTTTCCTTGATATATTACGGGTATGAATAAGGTATTGAAGAAAATTGAAGTACTCAAAACCATGAGTAAATTAAAAGCCAACTTTATTGGTATTTTGGAATATAAGAAAAAATATAGTAAATTTGTTAGCTATGTTCTATAAAATTTCTAAGGTAGAAGGTGGGGTCTAATCATATCAATGATGACTCAGATAGAATCTTGGTATGTTGGAAGGGTAATGAAATACATGATAAAATTATTGAATTTTGTTCTTAAGATATATTTTTCAAAATTAGTAGTATGATTGGTGAATTTATCACTTATGTCACATTCATTTATGCTAAAAACCATTGGGAAGATAGAAAAATACTTCAGAAGGATAGAAGAGTGGTGTATTTTTAGTAAATCATGAGTTGTGGTGATGTCTTGGGAATTCGAATGAAATCTTAAATGTTCATCAAAGACTGAAATGTGATAATCTAAGCATTGGGTGAACTCAATTTCAAGAATATATTGGTAAAGTTGAGTTTACTAAACACAAATTTATGGGTGATTTTTACATATGGAGCAACGAGAGTGTGGGAACATATTGAAGAGAAAGCATAACAGATAGGATGTTAAAAAATGGGAAATGGAAAACTAAATATTCATGCTCAAATATGAGTCTTACACACCATAATGCTTGGATCATATAGGTCAACTAGTCGCTTTGGTTGCAAAGGGTACTATGAAACCATCCCATTTTAAATTCTTCAATATTTTGACAAAACGTCGACTCTTCTGGGATGTATTATATGAAGCTTGGGATATTGAGGTACAAGGAACTATAATGTTTAAGGTGTAAAAGAAGTTGAAGAATGTAAAAAATGACACTAATAGAATTCAATTCTTCTTAAAATGTTAAGGTGGAACAACTAAGAACATAACTCTTAACTATCCAAAATGCTAATCTACAAATCAAGCCTGCGAGTAATGGAATGAGAAGAGAAAAGGAAATCTCAGATGAACTAAAAGAATATATACTCAAGTAAGAACTACTCTTGAGACAAAAATTCAGAATGAATTGTATTCAAGAGGGAGATCAAAATTCAACTTTATTCTTAAAGTATATGAAAGGAAGATTTTATATGGATAGGATTCAAGCAATTAAGAGAACTGATGGATCATATGCAGTTCTTCATGAAGAAATAGTTGTAGACTTCTTGGATTACTATAAGAATTTATTTGGTACCCCCAAGTGATTCTAGTATTATCTTAGTTGAAACTCTCATAGAAATCAATAAAAATTATATACCTGATGCAGATCATGCATGCTTTGTGTAGAAGTATCTAAAGGTTTGATAATTGTAAGAGTCCAGGCCTGGATGATTTTTCAACTGCCTTTTTTAAAAGTACATGGGGTCTAATAGGTCAATAAGTTTATGAAGCAAATAAAAGTACTTTGAGAGATTATGATCTTTTAAAGAAACTAATTGTATAAGATATATCCTAAATCCCTAAAAGCTCTCATTCTACGTTAGTCAAAGATTTCATAACTATATCTTGCTGCAATGTACTATATAAAATAATATCAAAGGTGATGGCAACTAGGCTAAAGATTGTTCTACCTCAACTCATCTTTCCAAAACAATCAGGCTTTGTAGAAGGGAGAAAAATAGTTGATAACATCCTCATATGTCAAAAATGTGTGAGAGGCTTTGGTAGATCAAATCTTAACCCAAGATGCACCATGAGATTAGATAATGTTAGAGTGTGATTCTATCTCTTGTATTATTATAATTCACTACAAGAAAGGTTATCTTTAGTGGAAAAAAAAATTCTACTAAAAGTCTCGATTTTGCCGCTAATAGGCATTAGCGGCATATGTCGCCACTATTTGCTAGCCGCAATAAGTTCATCTCTAAAACACCTTTTGTAGCAAATTATTTATTTTTGCCTTTATTGACTTTTCCTTTAGCGGCAAATATTGCCGATAAAAATATAATTAGAGTTCATTTTGGTGTTACCGCAGTACATATTGCCGTTAAAAATATCATTGGAGGTCATTTTAGTGTTGTCGCAATATATATCGTCTCTAATGATATTATTTGTTGTAGTAATTAAATTTCTTACAACTATGAACTTCCCTCCTCAGTTTGTCATATGGATCAAAATATGACTTGAAGCACCATATCATTCTGTATCAATCAATGGGTATATGGAAGGTTTCTTGAATGGTGGAAGAGGTGTTAGATAAGGAGATCAATCTCCTTATTTATTTGTTTTAGATAAGGAAGTTCTCCCACAAAGTTTGAATTTGACTGTAGATAAATAAGGTTTCTCCTACCATCCAAAGTGTGGGAAGAATAAGCTAAATCTTCTTGCATTTGGAGATGACTTCATGGTATATTTTGGTGGAAATAAAAAAAGTGATGTAGAGATTAAAAAGGGATTTGATCGATTCACTAAAATATGATGTTTGCATTTTAGTCTTAGAAAAAGTAATATATTCTTTGGGGATCGAATACAGACAAGAGAAAGGAGCTTTGTGATATTTCAGACAAGAGGGAGGAGCTTTGTAGAAGGGAGAAAAATAGTTGATAACATCCTCATATGTCAAAAATGTGTGAGAGGCTTTGGTAGATCAAATCTTACCCCAAGATGCACCATAAAATTAGATAATGTTAAAGTATGATTCTATCTCTTGTACTATTATAATTCACTACAAGAAAGGTTATCTTTAGTGGAAAAAAATTTTGCCACTATAAGTCTCGATTTTGCCGCTAATAGGCATTAGCAGCATATGTAGCCGCTATCTGCTAGCCGCAATAAGTTCATCTCTAAAACACCTTTTGTAGAAAATTATTTATTTTTGCCTTTATTGACTTTTCCTTTAGCGGCACATATTGCCGCTAAAAATATAATTAGAGTTCATTTTGGTGTTACCCCAATACATATTGCTGTAAAAAATATCATTAGAGGTCATTTTAGTGTTGTCGCAATATATATCGTCTCTAATGATACTATTTGTTGTAGTGATTTAAGTACTTACAACAATGAACTTCCCTCCTCAGTTTGTCATATGGATCAAAATATGACTTGAAGCACAATATCATTTTTTATCAATCAATGGGTATATGGAAAGTTTTTCTTGAATGGTGGAAGAGGTGTTAGATAAGGAGATGATGTCTCCTTAATTGTTCTTATTTTTTACCCTTAGGAGACATCATTTTTGGTGTTTATTTAATCATTTCGATAGACTTTTGGACTAAATATGCAATAATATGATTTTCCTCTTTTATTTCTAGCATTTTTGATTTATTAAGCTTTTGCGCGTAATATTGGTATTTTTAGTGAAGATTTTACAGGTTTTAAATGTTAGCTAGAAGAGGAATCCAAGGAGAAAGTCAAAGATCAAAAGATAGAGTCAAGAGTTGAAAAGAAATCCCGAAGATATTATTTTTAGAGCTGAAAATCCATTTTCCAGGCCATAGATTGCTGATTTCGAGGTTCTTAAGCGATGATTTAGCCACTAACCTTTGAAGAGAAATGATTCCTTATCGAGTTACGGAACTTTAGCAACTGGAATGAGGTCAATCGGAGTCATAACGCATCGGGAAAAGCCGTTTTAGTGAAGGTGTATCAGCAGTTACGGGATTTTGGGCTTAGAATTTGGGCGTGGACATTTAATTAATGTTTTATTCTTAGGTCCAAGCACTAATCCGTTTTTTCACCTATAAAACCAGCCTTTGACTTCTATTTTTCACACAATTCACATTCTGCAAGATAAAAAACACCAGAGAGAAGCAACTGAAGGAAGGAGAAGAAGCTACAAGAGCTGGAGAGGGTCTATATCTCCGTTCGTAGTCATTCCGATTCCGGAAATTAGGTTCTTTTATCTTTTTAATTCTGTAAACAATATGAATTCTTTTATTTCTAATTTCGTATTTCATTTTAATATGAGCTAAGTTTTCCATAGTGCTTGAGAACAAACAAAGGGTGAATCCCAATCTTATTAATTAACGAATGTTGAATTTGGGTTTCTATTGAATTAAACTAAATTAGGGCTTTTACTCTTTTCGATAAATTGTGAATGTTTACTGTTTTTAGCATCATGAACTAGGAACACGTAATAGTATTTAGGCTATTCCAATTAGTGGCAATTGGATCATCCTGACGGAGGGTTTAAATACGGAACTATTTATTCAATCTAGGATAGAAGTTAATGATTCTGACGAGCTTAGCTAATCCTAGGGCCAAAGAGGTAATAACACTTAATCATCCAACGGTGGATCATATTTACCCTGACGGGACTAGTGACACTTTAGGATCGCCTTATAGTCCACCCTGACGGGGGTATAAGGAAATTAGAATCCCGACCATTGTAATTGACTAATTTAGCCCTTAAACAACATAAGTTAAGAAATAGGATAGCGAGGATCCTTGCGTTCTCAAGTGCTACATCTCCTATTGCGTTTAAATCATTTTACTTGCGTCTTAGCTTTTATTTACATTTTAGTAATTGTCTTTCATTCATTAGCTTTAATAACAAAAACCAAACAAACATATTATTATCTTTTATTTTCATAAGTGCATCAATCACTATTTGCTAGACATTGTGATCAACCATTCCGTCCTTGGAACGAATCTGTATTATCAGATATACTACTTGGGACAACCGTACACTTGCGGTTGTGGTTCGATTATCTTTTGCATTTTTTAGAACACACAAAGGACCACCAAGTTTTTGGCGCCGCTGCCGGGGACGGTAGCGTGTGACCACGGTGTTTATCCTTTAGTGATAGTGCATTTATTTTATTTTATCAGTTTTACGTTTTTTGTTTAGTTTCTTTTTAAATTTTTAGGTTTGGTGTATGCGAAGAAGACTATTCAAGGATCTAGAGCCAACACCTCCGATCCTTAGTAATCCAGAATCGTTGATCAGACTTGCTAACAAGAGAAGAAGAGAACGAGAAGCTTTAGAAGTAGAAGAATTAAGTAACAGAATGGAAGATATCAATCTTAATGGTCAAAACAATCAACTAGGCGCAAATGGCCAACCTTTGGCCCCAGGCGCTATCCCTCCCATTCCACCAGTGATTCCTAATCCTCAAGTTCAGATAGTGATGAATCAAGATCCGTGGTTTACTAATGGTCCTCCAGAAGTTCCATTCCGTGCTCCAGCTATAGGAGTAGGTGCTCTAGATATAGATGTTCCGAGATTCCGTCCAGATTCGGGTATGTTAGCTCAATTCCAAAATTTTGGAAATTTTCGTGGTAGACCATCAGAAGATCCGCTTAGAGCAGTACAGAAGTTTAAACAGATATGTGATTCTTATATCACACAAGGAGTTTCGAGGGAACAGATGTATTTTGCTGCTTTTAAATTTTTTGTGATTGATGGAGCGAGTGAATGGCACGATACGTAAGATCCCACAAAGATTACTAATTGGGACCAATTAGAGATTGCTTTCTTTGACAGGTATTACCCAGGTAACATGAGGTTAGATGCTGAATTAGAATTAACGCATTTCCGTCAAGAATATGATGAAACTTTGGGTAGGAGTTGGACAAGATTTCAGATGTGTTTACGTAAAGTTCCAAATCATGGCTTTTCAGAACAACAACAATTAAAAATCTTTTATAGAGGCCTTGATGGGAATTCGAGAGAGAAATTGGATACGCTATGTGGTGCAGGTTTTCTTCAAGTTCAACCCGCTCATGCTAAAATTATCTTAGAAAGAACAGTCAAGAATGAAGTTGGGTGGAATTCCGTAAGAACACCGGTCAAGGGAGTGAATAACGTTGATATAGAAGAGAAATTTGCTACGTTTGAAAATAAGATTCAGAGTACTATCGAGCAACAATTGAAGCAGCTTACTTTAGCTGTAAAGGAAGGATTTTCGGGTAAGAAGGTAGCTGTGCATGCTGCACAAGAGGTTTATATGTGTTCAATTTGCAAAGTAGATGACCATGATGAGGAAAATTGTCTGAACAACCAAGAATCCGTGATGTTTATGTCCAATAGAGGTAACTTCAATTCAAGTGGTAATGGATATCAGCCTAACAGAAACCATCCTGGGTTTCAATACTCAAATCCTAATGTGGCAGCCATTCCTACCTATGCGTATCAACCGCGTCCCCAAGGTAACAACTATAATCCAAGACCACACAACAATTATCAAGGAGGACAGAATCAGGGAAATTATGTACAAAGGCAAGCTCCTCAGAATACATACGATGAAACTTTAAACCAAAAAGCCTTACCTGCCCATCCACAAGAAGGAGTAGTCACTCTTCAGAAATCAGTTGAAAGTTTAATTTCTCTCCAAACACAAGCTATGGAACGTCAAAATGCAATCGAAGCCAATATGAGTTTGTTCCAGAATCAGCTAAGCCAAATTAATAAACAACTGAATCAACGTCCACAAGGACAACTTCCAAGCGATACTGAGAATCCGAAGCAACGCGAAGATTGTAATGCTGTTACATTGAGAAGTGGTAAGAACCTTCCTCCACCTCCTTTTCCCGTTATGAAAGAGAAAGAAGTACCAAGAAAAGAAAAGGAAGTGGTTGAGAAAGAGAAAGAAAATGAGAAAGATAGTGAGGTTGAAGAAATAGAGAGACCAAGAGAAGTTCCGAAAAAGAAGGATGATATTGTGATTAATCGCCCTCCACCACCGTTTCCATCGCGAGTTTAGAAAAAGGGTGATTTAGCTGATTTTCAGAAATTCTTTAATAGAGTGAAGGGTCTTAGTATTAATATTCCGTTACTTGAGGCGATTCGAGATATTCCTAAGTACACGAAGTTTTTTAAGAGGGCCCTCACTAACAGAAGGCCCTATTGTGATAATGAAATGATTGGTCTTTCTGAAGAGTGTAGCGTGATTTGTCAAAGTAAATTACCCCCGAAGTTAGTTGATCCGGGGAGTTTCACGATTCCCATATCGATTGGAGAAGAATGGAAAGGAAAAGCGCTATGTGACTTGGGGGCAAGCATCAACTTGATGCCCAAGTCGATCTTTGATAAGCTTAAAATTGGAAATGCAAGACCCACTTCTATGGTCTTGCAAATGGCGGACAGGTCTCTTGCTCATCCTGAAGGCCGCATTGAGGATGTCCTTGTTAAGGCAGGTACACTTATATTTCCTGTTGATTTCGTAATACTTGAATACAATGCAGATAGAAATATTCCCATTATTTTGGGTAGACCATTCCTAGCTACAGGAAGAACATTGATCGATGTAGAGAATGGCGAATTAACGATGAGGATACAAGATGAGGAAGTAAAATTCAATGTATTTCGAGCTATGAAATTCCCAGATTCTCAGGAAGATTGCTTCAGAATGGATGTAGTAGAGCAAGCATCGCAAGAGGTATTTAATTGTTTAAATTTTGATGATATCTTGCAGGCTGCTTTAACATTAGATTCACCTGAGATGATGGAAGAGCTCACTGAAACGATAGCAGCGCTCAATTCTGAAAATCCGAGGTATAGGCGTCCTGCCTATGAACCTGTGAGAGAACCGGGGGAGATTGTTCCTAAAAAGAAGCCTTCAATTGAATCCCCTCCGGAATTGGAAGAAAAACCCTTACCAGCACACTTGAGGTATGCGTATTTAGGTACTAATGAAACTCTACCTGTTATTGTTTCAGCTAATTTAACAGGTCCTCAAGAAGATAAACTGTTGTGTGTGTTAAGAGCCAACAAAGAAGCAATAGGTTGGACAATTGCTGACATCAAAGGCATTAGTCCATCCTATTGTCAACACAAAATCATACTTGAAGATGTTAACGCACGCTCAGTTGAAGGTCAAAGAAGGTTAATGCCCGCTATGAAGGATGTGGTAAAGAAAGAGGTGATCAAGCTTTTAGATGCGGGGATTATTTATCCCATTTCGAGTAGTGAATGGGTGAGTCCGGTTCAGTGTGTACCAAAGAAGGGAGGAATGACAACAGTTCTTAATGATAAAAATGAAGCAATTCCTTCAAGAACGGTAGTTGGATGGAGAGTTTGCATGGATTATAGAAAGCTGAACAAGGCCACCAGAAAAGATCATTTTCCGTTGCCCTTCATAGATCAGATGTTAGATAAATTAGCCGGAAGAGAGTATTATTGCTTCTTGGATGGTTATTCTGGGTATAATCAGATTTACGTGGCTCCAGAAGATCAACATAAAACAACATTTACATGCCCCTTTGGTACTTTTGCATATCGTAGAATGCCATTTGGGTTGTGTAATGCTCCTGCTACCTTTCAAAGATGCATGATGGCCATCTTCTGGGATATGATTGATAATTTTCTTGAAGTGTTTATGGACGATTTATCTGTATTTGGTGATGATTTTGATAAGTGTTTAGACAATTTAGAGAAAGTGTTAATCAGATGCAAAGAAACAGATTTGGTCTTAAACTGGGAGAAGTGTCATTTCATGGTTCGCGAAGGTATTGTTCTGGGTCACAAAGTTTCGAGTGTTGGATTGGAAGTCGATAGAGCGAAGATTGAGGTAATTAAAACTCTTCCCCCTCCTGTTTCTGTTAAAGGGGTAAGAAGTTTTCTAGGCCATGCTGGCTTTTATAGGCGATTTATCAAAGACTTTTCTAAGATTGCGAAACCATTATGCAACTTACTTGAAAAGGATTCCAAATTCCTTTTTGATGAAGCTTGTTTAGCGGCCTTCAAAGCAATCAAAGAAAAGCTTATTTCTGCTCCTATAGTATTACCTCCAGATTGGAATTTACCGTTTGAGGTTATGTGTGATGCGAGTGATTTATGCATGGGAGCTGTACTAGGACAAAGAAAAGAGAAATTTTTTCATTCGATTTATTATGCTAGTAAAACTTTTAATGATGCTCAGATTAACTATACAGTTACAGAAAAGGAGTTGCTAGCGGTTGTGTATTCATTCGATAAATTTCGCTCTTATCTTCTTGGAGCGAAAGTTATTGTTTATACAGATCATTCAGCGATTCGGTATCTTATGGAGAAGAAGGATGCTAAAACAAGGTTAATCAGATGGGTTTTATTGCTTCAAGAGTTCGATTTAGAGATCAAGGATAGAAAAGGGTGTGAGAATCAGGTTGCAGATCATCTATCGAGGTTAGAAGGTTCAGAGTTGAATAATGGTACTGAAGCAGTTAGGGAAGAGTTTCCAGATGAGAATTTATTCGTGGTTCGTGATTATGAAGCTCCTTGGTATGCGGATATTGCAAATTTAGTGGTGAGTGGTTCCTTTCCCGAAGGTTCAACTTATCAAGAGCGAAAAATATTAGCTCACCGTGCAAGACAATTCTTTTGGGAGGATCCTTTCCTCTACAAAGTGTGTGCTGATCAGATGGTCAGAAGATGTGTAGCCAAGGAAGAAATTGAGGCGATTATAGCTAGGTGTCATGATTCACCTTATGGTGGACATTTCAAAGGAGATCGAACTGCTGCTAAGGTATTACAATTTGGTTTCTATTGGCCTTCTATTATAAAAGATTGTCATGAATATACTAAAAGATGTAATAGATGCCAATTTACCGGAAACATATCCAAGAGGGATGAGATGCCACGTAATAATGTGTTAGAAGTTGAAATATTCGATGTTTGGGGTATAGATTTTATGAGTCTGTTCGTTCCTTCAAATGGTAACCTCTACATCTTATTAGTTGTTGATTACGTGTCTAAGTGGGTAGAAGCAGTAGCTTTACCCACCAATGATTCTAGAGTGGTGATTAAGTTCTTAAAATCAAATATTTTCACTAGACATGGAACTCCAAGGGTGATTATTAGCGATGGAGGTACTCATTTCGTTAATAAATATTTAAAGACTGTTCTAGAGAAATATGGAGTGAGGCATCGTGTATCTACTGCTTATCATCCTCAAGCCAATGGTCAAGCTGAAGTATCAAATCGTGAGGTAAAATCTATCTTAGAGAAAACCGTTGGTCCTACAAGAAAAGATTGGTCTATGAAATTAGATGATGCACTTTGGGCATATCGAACTGCTTTCAAAACCCCAGTAGGTGCTTCTCCGTATCGAATGGTGTATGGTAAGGCTTGTCACTTACCTCTTGAACTTGAAATGGGTGCCTATTGGGCTATTGCAAAGTTAAATTTAGATCCTACGCTAGCTGGTGAGAATCGAATGATGAAACTTAATGAGCTGATGAATTTAGATTACATGCTTATGAAAATGCTAAGCTTTATAAATAAAATACTAAGAGATGGCATGATAATCGAATTCGAGAGAAGAACTTTGTAGTGGGACAAAGGGTGTTGAAATATAATTCGAAGTTCAGTAATTACCCGGGGAAATTAAGATCGAAGTGGTCGGGTCCTTACATTGTAACCAAGGTTACACCTCATGGAGCTATAGAGGTAGAACATCCACTTGAGAACCGTACATTCATGGTGAACGGTCATCGTTTAAAGATCTATCATGGAGGTGAAGACACCGATCGTGCAAAAGACCCACATCCCGGAGAGGTCATGTACCTCCTCGAAGCTCCTTAGAAGCACGAGGTAACCCGTCGAGCTTAACGACGTTAAACAAAAGCCAATTTCTTGTATATTAGTTTAAGTATTTCAATTTCCGTAGTGTAACTTAGTTAAGTTTTCGTTGATTTTAGTTTTTATTTTTAAGAAATGAGGAAGGGTGTTTGTTTTTGATGATTTCAGGGGTATAATGGTCATGAGTTTGGGGTCAAACGATGAGAAAAACGAAAAAAATTGAAGTCCACAGCAGGTTTGACCGGCTAGCTGGCGAGCTGGCCGGCATACCGGTCAAACGAGCAGATAGACCCCAACTCTCTGACCACTGCGTCAGCGACAACGCAGCAATACTGCGTCATCATTCGCGCCATCGAGATTCCGCCGGCATGCCGGTCAACTGACCGGCTAGCCGGCCAAATAGAGTAGAGGTTCTGGTCCTTGCGTCAGCGACGACGCAAGGTTGCTGCGTCATCAAATGCGCCATCGACATTTGACCGGCATGCCGGCGAATCCGCCGGCTAGCCGGCCAAGAATGTCGAAAGTTCTGATCACTGCGTCAGCGACGACGCAATATACTTGCGTTTTGAGGTTACAAAAAAAAAAAAAAAAGGTCGAATTTAGTAATTATTTTTCGCCGCCCTCGCGACCGGCATGCCGGCGAATCCGCCGGCTAGCCGGCCAGCTGTTGCGAGAGGCGGTTTTGAGCTTATTAAACCTAGTTTTTTGCCTCTTTTCCAAGCCAAGTCTTATATTCCGAATCCTTGCCTCCACCTACTCCGAAAATAATCAACAAACAGCTATAAAATCATCAAATCAAGCCTTCTATCATCACAAAAACACAAAATCAACTCACATCTTCTCCAAAACATCACCAAAAATCATATTTTCTCCAAAAATCTCCTCTTCCCAACCTTGAAATTAAACCCAATTCTTTCAAAATCCCTCTCAAATAACCTTAACCCATCTCATATTCCACCTAATCCTTCAAGTTTTATGCCTCAAAACATCAAATTTCAAAGCTTTTCTCTAGCTTTTTCTCTATTTGAAGTTTTGAGTTTGGGGTGAAAAGAGATGACTAACAGAACCGATTCCATGTGTAACTATCGAAGAAACATACCAAGAAACAGGAACAATGTTGGAGCTAGCCCAGACCAAGCAATTGAGATTCCGGATTCGCGATCCAAAAAGACTGTCCAAAACCCAATTGCTCCGAAAAGAAAAGAAAATCCGAGTAAGGCTAATCCGAAAAAGAGCAGGTTAATTGATGAGAGTGATGAAGAAAGTGAGGAAGAAGTTGAAGAAGAGATTGAGGATGAAACTGAACAAGAAGTTCCCGAGGAACCAGTGCAACAACCAAAAGCTCCGCGTAGGAAAGCTTGGGCTCAAAAGCCTAAGAGAGTCTTCGTTCCATGGGATACTCAGGTTCGTGATCGAATTGAATTTTTGAAGTTTGGTGAGGAGATGAATCTTCCTAAGGGTATTATGACTAGTGCTTATAAAGATTATGGTGTTACTTGTGATAAATTGGGTTGGAAGGAATTGAGAGAACGGAAGCTTGAGTATATTCCTACCTTGGTGCGAGATTTTTATGGAGGAATCGCCTTCTCAAAAGAAGCTGTCATTATTCGCAAAAAGGTAGTTCCTTTCTCCGTTGAGCTTATTCGTAAATCATTAAAATTACCCGAGTTTTCCGGAATATGTCCGTTTCAAGAATCTCTTAAAGAGCCTTCGTTTGATTATGAATCCCTTTGGGGGAAAGTGCTTGTTGATGGGGCCCACCCAATTCCCGAAGGAGAGAGATATCCTGGACAGATGTATAGTAGTAACTTGCTACCATGTGCTAAGATTTGGTCACGTTTCATAATCCCTACCTTTTTCGGGGTTAAACACATATAGGAAGTGAAGAAGGAGCATCTTTTGTTCATTAAGTGTATTATTGAGGAGAAACCCATGGATGTTGCTCGTGTGATATATGATACCATCATGGAATTTGCTAGAATTCCTACTTCACAACAAAATCTCAAATTTCCTTGTACCGTCACTACTTTGTGTTTAGACGCAAAGGTTCCGCGTAAAGACGCAGAGATTGATCGTGTTGTAGTGTGTGAGAGTATGGGTTTGACTTTGATCAAGAATATTCATGATGAGGTGGTGAAAGCAACAAGGAATCCTAGAGCTCCTCCAAAGAAGAAGATGCATACAACTGATGAGTTGGAAGCGAAAGTGAAGGTGTTAGAAGAGAATCAAGTGAAGATGATTGCATCTTTAGGAAACGTTACGAAAGAGTTAGAACTTCTCCGAAACATGTTAATGGGGGTGAGCACAATTCAACACGCCACATATGGTATTCTTACGCAAGAGAAAGTTCATGGACGCAACACCGATAACCAGCCTCGCGCTGGTTGAGATACGTTTTCTATCCCTTTTGCGTTTTAGTTAGTTTAGTTTATTTTTAATTGTGTTGAGTCTTTTCGAGTTGTGGGGACACGACTCATTTTTGAGTTTGGGGTGGGGTTCGTTGCCTCATCCCAGTTTTTTATGTGTTATGTGTTTTATTTGCTTTCAATAAAATAATTTTTGGAGTTGCGTTTGACTATAGAAGATTTAAAATGTCCCTTTAAGCATACTTTCGATGAATCAATGATAGTAAATAGTGGACTTTAGGGATTGATAAGAACGCACTTACAATTGCATGCGAACATAGGTAATTGATAGGAAAAATTAATGAACAATGCAAATGAAGTAAGCTTGTACTTAAGGAATATGTTTGGTGTGTAGAACGTGAAATCCTAATTAGTAGAGAACCCACCTAGATATGAACTAAAGACAAGCTATGTACTTAGGAAAATGATAGGGGCAGTTCTTTGTTAGCCATTTGAAGCCTTTTAGCTTGCTATCCCTTATTATAATTTTATCCATCTTAGCCCAATTTTGAGCCTTAAGCCTTTTCTTTTGTAGCCACGATATAAGCCCATTATCCTTTAGATTTAGGCATGACCAAATGACCCGCACTTGAATCACAACCTTGAGACTTGTCTCGAGCTTGAGTTTGGGGTGGAGGGTCTACATTTGGGAAATTACATTGGGAAGGGATTATATGTGTTTGTATTGAAACACAAAAACAAAAGATGATATGATTATTTGTAACCTCTTTGCCGAAATTTGAAAAAAGAAAAAAAAAGAGAAAAAGAAAATTATAAGAGACATGACTTTTCATATCAAAATGATGGTCATGGGTATCTTGTACAAAAAAAAAAAAAGAAAACAAATGAAAACGAAAATAAAAAGAAAGAATAAAATAAACCGGCAAAGTGGAATATTTTTGGAAATCATCTTAGTTTTATTTGGGTTGACATTGGGGACGCAACATTAGTGCGTCAATTGGGTGAGTGAGAACATTTTTGAGCGTAACTCAAGCTCGAGGACATTGTTGATGGTAAGTGAGGAGAGAGCCAAAAGCTCACTTCAAATTTACCAAATATACATCCATACCGTCCTTAAGCCATCATTAAAACCATAAAGACCTTGTGATTCCTAAGTGCATAGTGAATTTATAATTCTGTTGATAGGGAATATACTAGGTGGAGCGTTCAAAGCAATTTATGATTAATGACCACCCTATAGCCATCATACAGATATGAGTACAAGTGTAACCTTCAAGCATTGCAACTTTAATTTTATGATTGAGATTATTTATGTTTGATGTTGCATGATTAGTGTATGTATATGTTAGTTCTTAAAGTTTTGCTATATGAGATTTATCTTAAGAATTGCTTTAGGTGTATTTGCTAGCTTCTATTTGTTCTTGCGTTTACTTCTACCCCTTGTTTTGTTTTGTTTTGCTTTGTCGGGACGACAAAGGTTTGAGTTGGGGGTCTTGATATCTCCTTAATTGTTCTTATTTTCGACCCTTAGGAGACATCATTTTTGGTGTTTATTTAATCATTTCGATAGACTTTTGGACTAAATATGCAATAATATGATTTTCCTATTTTATTTCTAGCATTTTTGATTTATTAAGCTTTTGCGTGTAATATTGGTATTTTTAGTGAAGATTTTACAGGTTTTAAATGTTAGCTAGAAGAGGAATCCAAGGAGAAAGTCAAAGATCAAAAGATAGAGTCAAGAGTTGAAAAGAAATCCCGAAGATATTATTTTTAGAGCTGAAAATCCATTTTCTAGGCCATAGATTGCTGATTTCGAGGCTCTTAAGCGATGATTTAGCCACTGACCTTTGAAGAGAAATCATTCATTATCGAGTTATGGAACTTTATCAACTGGAATGAGGTCAATCGGAGTCATAACGCATCGAGAAAAGCCGTTTTAGTGAAGGTGTATCAGCAGTTACGGGATTTTGGGCTTAGAATTTGGGCTTGGACATTTAATTAATGTTTTATTCTTAGGTCCAAGCCCTAATCCGTTTTTCCACCTATAAAACCAGCCTTTGACTTCTATTTTTCACACAATTCACATTCTGCAAGATAAAAAACACCAGAGAGAAGCAACTGAAGGAAGGAGAAGAAGCTACAAGAGCTGGAGAGGGTCTATATCTTCGTTCGTAGTCATTCCGATTCCGGAAATTAGGTTCTTTTATCTTTTTAATTCTGTAAACAATATGAATTCTTTTATTTCTAATTTCGTATTTCATTTTAATATGAGCTAAGTTTTCCATAGTGCTTGAGAACAAACAAAGGGTGAATCCCAATCTTATTAATTAACGAATGTTGAATTTGGGTTTCTATTGAATTAAACTAAATTAGGGCTTTTACTCTTTTCGATAAATTGTGAATGTTTACTGTTTTTAGCATCATGAACTAGGAACACGTAATAGTATTTAGGCTATTCCAATTAGTGGCAATTGGATCATCCTGACGGAGGGTTTAAATACGGAACTATTTATTCAATCTAGGATAGAAGTTAATGATTCTGACGAGCTTAGCTAATCCTAGGGCCAAAGAGGTAATAACACTTAATCATCCAACGGTGGATCATATTTACCCTGACGGGACTAGTGACACTTTAGGATCGCCTTATAGTCCACCCTGACGGGGGTATAAGGAAATTAGAATCCCGACCATTGTAATTGACTAATTTAGCCCTTAAACAACATAAGTTAAGAAATAGGATAGGGAGGATCCTTGCGTTCTCAAGTGCTACATCTCATATTGCGTTTTAAATCATTTTACTTGCGTCTTAGCTTTTAGTTACATTTTAGTAATTGTCTTTCATTCATTAGCTTTAATAACAAAAACCAAACAAACATATTATTATCTTTTATTTTCATAAGTGCATCAATCACTATTTGCTAGACATTGTGATCAACCATTCCGTCCTTGGAACGAATCTGTATTATCAGATATACTACTTGGGACAACCGTACACTTGCGGTTGTGGTTCGATTATCTTTTGCATTTATTTTAGAACACACAAAGGACCACCAGGAGATCAATCTCCTTATTTATTTGTTTTAGATAAGGAAGTTCTCTCACAAAGTTTGAATTTGAATGTACATAAATAAGGTTTCTCCTACTATTCAAAGTGTGGGAAGAATAAGCTAAATCATCTTGCATTTGGAGATGACTTCATGGTATATTTTGGTGGAAATAAAAAAAGTTATATAGAGATTAAAAGGGATTTGATTAATTCACTAAAATATCATGTTTGAATTTTAGTCTTAGAAAAAGTAATATATTCTTTGAGGATCGAATACAAACAAGAGGGAGGAGCTTTGTGATATTTCAGAGGTTATAGAAGATACGCTTCCAATAAGATATCGCGGAGTTCCCTAATATCAAGTAAACCGAATTCAACTAATTATAGTAAGAGTAAATTCAATTGTTTGCAAAATTGATAAATAAATTACAAAGTATAATAAAATATCTTATTACAAACATAATTTAGCTAAGGAATACAATATTACAATCTCATTTCACTAAAAGAACAAAATATCAATTGTAAGACTGCTTCGGAATTGGGATTAATCTGTAGGAGTAGGGGAGGGGGGTTGGTGATTGTGTCTATGGAATTTAGGTTGCCTACGTACCTTTTCTATATGTAGCGTGAAATGCATACCCAGAAAAGGATCAAGCCACCACATAGTTCTTTAAACCCCCTTTGTAAAACTATTAGTAAGTTTTTCAAAAAATAACTTGAAAGATATAATGTATAAGAAAGTGCTCACCACCCCCTAAATAATTTGATAAATCAGAATATTTGCCCCAATTTCTTTTTTCAAAAACTTCAAGTACAACACCTTGCCAATTAAATGTCACTTTGCAAATAATAAAAACTTACACTTTAAAATATTACTGCAATGTCATCAAAAGACTGCCCAAGAGCAGTTTTGACCAAAAAAGCATCTCATAAAAGTTTAGGGACCATTTTGTAAATTTTTAGAATTATAATCATCATTTCACAAACTTAAAGAAGATGTTTCAAACTCATTTTGGTCCACTTGATCCATTTTATAAAACTTTAGGGCAATTTTGTAAAGAAAGATCTCTTCTATAAAGTTATTTCATCATTTTTTTTATTAAATCAGTTTTTTTTCACTTTCTAAAACTTTCGTCTCATTTTCAAAAACTTTAGTTTAAATCCGTCGATTCCGAAAATCCCATAAAATCGTTTTGTCAATTCAATAAACCCATCAACTACTTGATCTAAACAACTCATGTTCTCCAAAAACATTACCAAAGAATAAATTGTATGCGAAATTGATACTGTGTTGGTTTCCCTTCCAACTCCTACTTATAAAAATATCTAACTTTATCATATTTCCACTAATGTCCTTGCACCACATTACCATATATTATCATCCACAACATCCTAACATACACAACATTTACGAAAATAGTCCATATGCACCCTAATAAGTACAAAAACTTCCTAACACTGCAAAACCACACACAATCAACTAGTTTCATGTATCTGAAATCAAACCCCCTGCAAATTCCACTTTCTTTTGATAATCTTATTACCCATACTATTTTTTACATACTTCTTAGTACACATACATGTTCTCACATCCTCATTAATATGATCCAATATATCATTTTGAGAAGTTTTATGATTTCAAAAATCCTTATAGAACTAGCATCCCCCACATTGTACAAGAAGATGGGTAAACGTAGGATACATTTGTTACTTTAAGAGAATTTCCTTTTTATTTCGTAACAATCCATCTCAAACTTTCATCCCAAGGAATTTTTCTACTTAAGAGTCCACTAAACTTTTAATATTTTTCTCCAAAAACCTTGAGAAAAAACGCATCAAGTTGATGATATATATATTCAATACTAAATTCACACATTACATATATTCCATCAACCTGCAAAACTGTCGGTCCTGTGAGTATGATAAATAATTACCTAAATTAAAACAAACTTTAACCACCCGCAAGTGTACGGGGTTCATTGACAAGTAATAGAAAATAGTAAGAAAAGGGGTTTCGTATTCAGATATTAGCACATTTAAAAGCGATTATGTTTAAGGGAATCGAGGTTTGGTTGCAAATACATATAAATAGAAGATAAATGTTTGTTTGGTTTTCTGAAGATTAAACTAATTGCAACAATAAAAAGACGAATTAAATAACTAAGAAAGAAAGATAAATTCACTAGAAATAAATAATATTTAACTACGAAGAGGTGTGTAATCTGAGAGAGTAGTGTTTTACCCTTGCTGGTAAACATTACCAAAGAATAAAATCTACTTTGTTGGTCATTTTCATATTCAATATTTTTCATATTTTTTTATTTCTTTTATAAGTTGGTTATGACTCTCTTTTTGATGTGAGATATCATATGCCGCTTTTTCTTTTCTATATTTTTTCTTTTACCCAGGCAAAGGGTTACAGAAATGATCATCTTTAGTAGTAGCACAATTACAATGTATAAATTCCCAATTCCAGTGTTTCCCAATGATAATTCCCACCACCCCAAACTTAAGCTCTAAAGACGACTTTTCTCCAGGTTTCAATTTGAGTGCGGGCCATATGGATAAGTCCTATAAACTAATGGGTATGGCTTGTAATATGGCTATTACAAGGCTTTAGAAAGGCTATGAGAGGGCTGAGATGGATAATAATATTCAATTAAATGGGTGAGAAGGCTAAAGGCTTCAAGTGGCTTATGAAAGAATTGCCTTATTAATTTTTCTAACTTACTAGATCTCGTCACTTTTCACTTTTAGTTCATAGATTAAGCTGGTTTATCAACTAATTTCGGACCTCACGTTCTACACACCTCTCAAGACTCCTTAAGATTCAAATTTTCTTCTTACGCATTGCTCATTAATCTTCCATATCCTTTACTTACTATTTTAATGCATACTAAAGCGTGTTGTGACATTGTTTAAGGACATACTACCTAATATCAGTGATCTAACTAAAAACATGCTCAATAGGGACACTCACCATATTCTATGCCAATTCTTACCCTACAAAGTTTAAATTTTATGCGAAAATAAAAAGAAGATGGGGACAACGAATCCCCACCCCCAAATCAAAAATTAAGTCGTGTCCCCACGAATCAAAAAAGACTCAATAAAGAAAATGAAATTTAAACTACAACTACTTAACACATGAGAAATTAATGAGAGAGATTAGAAGACGTTATCCGAACAAAGACTATGTTTTTCCATTCATAATCAGAAGGGGAATCGTCTTGTACAACATAACCATGATTCTATCAATATTGTTGGTTAACTTCAGTTGTTGCATGATGGTGCAATGATTTTTTTCTTCTAGCGTGGTGATTCTCTTCATCAACATCATTGTCCATTCAAGAGGTTTAGGTTCATACTTAATTGATCTTTCTGGTGTTCTTGAAGATGAACCTTACTCCTTGGTTGTAGGATCTTTGTCTTTCAGTTTGGCCAGAATTCTCTTTCTCATGTTATATGTATGTAGTGGTTGTGTGGGTACCTCGAGCTTTGGCTTCCTTGCAACCGAATCATAGATGATGATGGTTTTCTATTTTGTTGCTCCAGGCAAATTCTTATTATTCCATGTGGGTTGACTCTTCCTCTTCTAATCCAAAGCATCCACTCTTCCTGACATCTTTACTAACCCACGACTCAAGATGCACCAAGTATAAATTAAGTTTTATAATGATTGGTGTGTCTTGAAGTTTTTGTTTGGATGGTGGATTTATGAATAATCAAGGAAGGAAATAAGTTTGCTTGTGATGGAAGAAATTTTGAAACCTGATAATCTTTTTTGTTTTGTGGTGTTATGGAATGGATTTGACGAAGATTGTGTATTTATGGAAGATGTAGGAGAGATTTTTTAGTGTGTTTGAAGGTTTTTAAGCCTCCATGGTGTTTTTAAGGAGTTTGGACTGATATATTTATTTTGGTGAAGTTGAAAGAAGGTAGGATTAGGTTTTGTGGAGTTTAGAGACCCTATGGAGTCTCGAATAAGCCTCTTAACCACCACCACACCGATATTCCAGTTAGATGGTCGGGTTGCTAGTTCTTCATCACGTGGTTCCCAGTCCATTTCTTCATGCAACCAAGGGTCTCTATAAGGATGCATTATAAGGACCATAATTTAATAAATGATTATATATAGAAAATTTGCACAACTTATATGTCTGTAAAAACCAATATTCTCTGGACTAACACATTTAGGGTAAGTGCTATAATACTTTTATTTATAGTTAAAAGGTCACTATTATTATTCTATAAATTTGAAAACCCTTAGACATCAAATTTAATCAACTTCCAATATCTTACATAGAATAATCCAGATATACTATCTGGACGTGGAGCCTTATGAGGATTAGTGCTCCAAACTGCAAACTTAATCTCATCCATAGTGATGGGTTTAACAAGATTTTTGTTCATTTCAAAGTTGAGAAATGATTTAATACAACTAAGTATAGAAGAATAATATCTTGGTCCCACAGACTGGAACACATTAGAGAAGTTATCCACTATCTCATCAACAATTTCATCATTATTTTCCACCCAAGTACTATCCCTCTTCTTTAGTCTAACAATCTTGTTTCTAGATATTAGCTTTTGTGATAGTTCGAAAATACCTAGAATTCTTATCACCCAATTTTAACCATAAATTTCTAGACCTCAAATCACAATATCTCTCCTCTTTGACCCAAAAATCCTCAAGAGAATTGGTCAAAAAGTTATATATCACAATATTTTGTTCAGAGAAAAGGACATTAGAGAGTAAATTTAATTCAGTTGTAGCATTTTCAATCAATATTCTCTGGTAAAGGTTCCTCATCCTAGCCTATCTAGTAAGACTAAAGGTGAGTCCCTTAACATTTTTATGGAATCCGTTAATCCCTTTACCCACAAATTTTTATAGTTTTTCCAACACTTCACAATTATCTCCGTGCAAGAGTTCATAGTGAGCGAATTTTTGTCCAATATAAATATACTATTGGATTTTTTAGCTAAATTATTTAAGTGAAGCATAATAGGTGAGTGATCAGAATCTATAGTTGGATGTGATGCTACCCAACTATCAAAAGATAGTGATAATGAAACACTGTTGAATAAAGCTCTAATCAACATTTCCTTAACCAAAGCACCCCCCCCCCCCCCCCCACCACTCTCTTGTTGCTCCAGGTTTATCTCACCCTTTTTTGTGGTATGATTTATAAAATCATTAATCATTTTCATGTTCTTCTTTATAGGTTTATCACCCCCAACTTTTTAGAAGAAAAGTGAATTAAGTTAAAAATCTCTTATTATACATCAAGGTAATTGATTCAAAAAGTTTGACTTCTCAGGAGAGTCAGGATGGCCATAAACAATAGAAATAATGCTCTCCACATACCATGTATATCATTTTTTTAATAAACAAGATTTTTGGAGCAATGAAATTGCTCTATATTACAAATTTTTCTTGGCTAAGACAGTCAAACCCCTAGACTTGCCTATTGGGTCAATATAGACAATAATATTCATATATAATTTAGTACTTAGCTTCAAAATAGGAAATAATAGTATAATACCTCGATACTGTTTTGTTTAGTATAATCAATTAAAGCGAGCTCTGTCAAGGGCATACCAGCCCCTTGACAGTTCCAAGAGTAAACCATTGAGGAGCTTGGGGTTGTTGTGGAACAACCCTGCAAACCTCTCCAGCCTTCATCGAACCATCCTCTTCCCAATGACCCATTTCCTCCTCAATGTCGTTATAATCTTTTTTATCCTCCACCGCCTCTTCAACCTTCTCACCTTCCCCATCTAGCATATTAATGTCTTCATATTTGGAGATGGGAGTTGCTGAAGAACCAGAAGAGACATTCGAGACACCTAACCGAAGACCCAATCGAATTTGCCTCGTACGTAATTTCTACTTCTCAAGAGAGCCGAATTGAAGAAGAGGACTTGAGTTTTCAATAATGGACCGAGCGATAGAGACAGAGAAGGGATTTTAGGGTTATGTTGAAACTGTATATTGAGCTTTGACGGAGGGCTATTAAGAAAAGCCAGCTCATCTTTAAAAATGACCCCCAACTTATTTAAAAGTGAGGCCTCTTCCAGGCCCAATGGTCTAATTGAATGAGTCATATGTAACTTTTTGCAACAAGAGTCATTTGACCTCTTTTGACCATCTTCCTATCCTTCATTACTAGAAGAAGAAATACTTCTTTTCTGAACATCAGTCTTGTCAGCCTCACCAAACCTATATACATGTCTAATCTTTCCTTTCAACTTTTTCTTAAGCTTATAGGTTGTCCAGAGACTATTTGAATTTTTTTGAATTCCCACCTTGAAGATAAAGTCTCCAACACTACCATCAGGAGCCTATATCCAGTTATCCAATTTAACAGTCAATTTTGTTGGGTTATCACATTCCGGTTCCTCATGAGATACCAAACCACACTCATAACAAAAATAATACAACTTCTCATACTTATAAGAGATCCAACACAGTTGTTGATGTTTTTGAAAAAACTGAATCCCAGATTGAAGAGGTTTATTGATTGGCCAGGTGATTCTAACACGAACCGTTGAGCACTCTTGAAACTTCTCTGGTTCTGGTAGTAAGATTGCCTCTACTTTACCTAGTTTTTACGAAATTTTTCTAAACTTGCTCTCTTTTAATAAAATAGTTGGTATACCATCCATTCGAACCCATGACTGGTTCTTAAGGACTGCATTCCGTTAATGTCCTTTATAATATAGATAAGGTTGTAAATAAACCGATTCGAGTCTAATACTAATAAAATAGACTACATAGACAGCAATGGACCATCACCACAACCTACAACAACCCAGACAACAACATCCAAAACGATTACACAAAGGACAACAAACACGTTTTAGAGATATAGCTGAGTGTGTGTTATATGTGTAGTGTGTGTTACTTGTTTACTAAGCTAAAGTCATTATATATAGCAGCTTAAATACAATTGTAAACACACTTGAAATCAATAATAAATTCTCTTTCTTCTCTCTCAAATATGTATCAGAGCCTAAAGAGAATAAAAGCTTTTTCAGCCATGGATGACCCCATAAGCATTCAGATTCTCTTCTCGATCTCCCGCACTATTTTTTTCACTTATGGCGTCATCTTCTCAGCTACGCCTCTTGTTTCTTCAACTCCTCATATCAAATCCAGCTCAGAAATTCCAGTTGGCTTACTGCTACTTCGTCAAAATTGGGTGTTTCTTGTCCAAATTAAGCTCGACTCTACAATTTACGTATTATGGAGAGCTCAAATGGAAGTTGTACTTGAAGCTCATGGATATTTAGATCACGTTTTTTAATGGAGCTACTCCTCCACCGGCGTCAACTGCTACGAGTTACTCCATGTGGTTGATTGAGGATCGTCAATTTAAGGTTTCTCTTCACTCCTCTATGGATCCCTCAATTATTACACAAATTGTTCGTCTCAATCGCGTGCATGAAGTTTGGCAAAAGCTTGAAGATATCTTTGTCAATCAATTTTGTACCCATGTTCATGGACTCAAGATGCGTCTCTGCAACATTTGTAAAGGTGATAGATCTATGAACACCTACCTTGTTGAGATTCAGGAAATTTGTGATGGTCTTGAAACGGCTGCTTCAGCTCTTCCACTTGAAGACATAATCATGTATAAACTTAAAGGTCTTCCTAATAAGTATAATCAACCTCAAATATCTACCCTCAGCTTTCACTCGTTAGGTAGTTTACTTGTATCTGAAAAGTTTCATATGAAGATGACTGAATCATGTGAGATTTCGTCATCCTCTTATACTGATCTATTTTCTTCCTTGAGTAATTATTCAAATCGAGGTCGTGGTCAACCATATAGATGTCGTGGTGGTCGTACATCGTCCTCAACCAACTCGATTCTTGGTGGTGCCCCTTCCACTGCAAATACTTATGGTATGAATTCATCTTCATCTTATGGTTTATTAACCTTTGAATATCCTTTCTTATTTCGTAGTTTAACTGGTGCTTTGCAATATCTCATCATCTCTAGACCTGATATTGCGTTTGGTGTTAATCAAATTTGTCAAGCAATGTATCATCCAACTAATGCAGATTATGAGTCTCTTAAAAAATTACTACGTTATATAAAAGGAACAATCCATTATGGATTACATTTTACACCTTCTAATCCTACTCTCAAAGTTTTTTCAGACTCTGACTGGGCCAGTTGCTCTATAGATCAGCGATCGGTAGCGGGTTATTGCATTTTCTAGGCTCTAACCTTGTATCTTGGGGGTCGAAAAAGCAATCTACGGTTTCTCGTTCTTCTATAGAAGCTGAATTTCGTGATATGGCTCATGTTGCTGCTGAACTCAAGTGGGTTTCCTTTCTACCTAAGAGCTTAAGTTTTCCTTCACACACTCCTTCTATTGCGTGTGACAACTTATCTGTTATTGATATTGCATCTAATCCGATGTTTCACACAAGGACTCGCCATATTGATGTTGACTTTCACTTCATTAAAGAGCTAGTGAAGTCTAAACTTCTTCATGTTTATCATGTTTCTTCTCAATTACAACTTACAGACATTTTCACAAAAGGTCTTGCAGCTGCTCCATTTGCTCCTATACTATCCAAGGTTCCACTTTTCAACGTGCTCAACTTGAGAGGGATGATAAGATAGACTACATAGACAACAATGGACCATCACCACATCCTACAACAACCCACACAACAATATCCAAAAAGTTACACAAAAGGACAACAAACACGTTTTAGAGATATAGTTGAGTGTGTGTTATATGTGTAGTGTGTGTTACTTGTTCACTAAGCTAAAGTCATTATATATAGCAGCTCAATTACAATTGTGAACACACTTGAAATCAATAATAAAATCTCTTTCCTCTCTCTAATAAATAATAGATGTGCAAGCTTGTTAGATAAGATTTACAAGTCGAGTTTAAATTTTAATGAGTCGAGCCGAATTTTTAAAACTTGTTTGTTAACATATCAAACGAGTTTTTTTTCAAGCCGAGGTCGAGTTATTAACGAATAATTTTTTTCATAGGTTTAATAATATATTTATTAATAACTAAAACATTTATTTACATATCATAAATATTAACGAGTTAATCTAACGAACGAGTTCGAACAAATTTTTTGTTAGACGAACGAGTTTTTTTCCTAAAGGAGGTCAAATTGCTTGCAAGCGGCTTTGTTCATTTTCAGCCCAAATATAGATAACAAAATAAAAATGTAGTTTGTTTTAATTACCAAAACACCATCAAGAATTTCCCCAAAACAACATCTCACAACCCTTATGGTATAATCCCGTTGGGCTCATCTCAAACCTAACTTCTTTTCTCCACACCTTACGGAGGTGATTGGATCTTATCGAAATTCGTAACAGAACATTCAAAAGTACCCTCGTCCCCAAATCATCAAAGCTAACCTATTTCCCTATAATCAAAATCTTTTTAACTGCAATCTCACCAAAAATCATTTCCTGCTCACGTCATTATCTCGAAGGCATTACGTCATGAAGCTGAGCGGCTCTTCAATTTGTTCTTCTTTGTTCTACTTAAGATCTTCTCTTTCTTCCTTGACCAAAATCGGTAACCCATTTCCCCTCTTCTTTTATTCTTCAAATTCATCTTTTGATGTTATCGGTAGTGCTGAAGATGCTCGTTTTACTGTGATACAAATGACCCGAGCGCGACCCAAGCTTTCTGTTGTAGACTACACTAAACTATTGAGTACTGCCGTGAATAAGAAAGATTACTCCTATGCTCTTTCTCTATTCAGAGAAATGCGTGTTTTTGGGGCTCCGGTAAATATTTACACCATGAATATAGCTATAAATTGTTGCTGCTTTTTAGAAAAAAGCAACATGGGTTTTGCGGTATTAGGCTGTCTCTTTAAAAGCGGTCATGTTCCTGATGTGGTTACTTATAACACCCTGATAAAGGGCCTCTTTGGTGAAGATAGAGGAGATGAGGCTGTGAGCTTATTCCTAAAGTTAACAAGTGAAAAACTTTGCGAGCCATGTGATGAATTTACTTTTGGTATTATCATAAATGGTCTTTGCAAACATGGACATACGGTCAAGGCTCTTGAATGGCTACGTGTATTTGAAAAGGGGACAATTAAACCTGACATTCAATCTTATACCATAATTGTTGATAGTCTATGCAAGGATGGCATGGTAGATGATGCCTTTAAATTATTTTCTGAGATGAAAGATAAGGGCATAACCCCAGATGTTGTGACTTATAATTCGTTGATATATGGCTTCTGTAACTTTGGTAGGAAGGAAAAGGCTGAGGTGTTGTTGATTAAGATGTTGGATTATAAAGTCATTCCAAATGTACGTACATTCAACAAATTGGTGGATTCATATGGTAAACAAGGATTAGTTGAAGATGTAAATAGATTTATAGAGATGATGATTAAAGTAGGCCTAAAACCAAATTTTGTTACTTATAATGCATTGCTCGGTGCATATTGTTTGCAAGGTGAAATGGAGGAAGCTATGGGGGTCTTGAGTACTATGCTATCTAGAGGTTATGATCCTGATATTAAAACATATAACACTTTAATCAATGCTTTGGTGAAGAAAGAGTGGTTTGATAAGGCTTTTCAACTTTATCAAGATATTCCTTCATATATGAAGAAACGTGGGTTCTTGCCAAATAATGTGACGACCTACAATGTTATTATAAAGGGGTATCTAAAGAAAGATAAGAATGAAGAGGCAATTGAATTAATCAATGAAATGAAACAACATGGTTTCTCAGTGAATGCAGCTACTAGTGAAATCATAAATGAACTTGGTTTTCAATATCCTAAGCTTCTTAGTATGATTTAGTATTAAATGATGATTTGTCTCTTCTATCACAGTTATTCAACAAACTATGCTAGGGAAGGTTCAAAAGATGTATAAACTTATTAAATTAAATTAAAGATCCACAATTCCTTTCTTTCTCTAGCATATATTTAGTAGTCAAGAAAAGAACAACTCAACATTTCTTAACTCACTTTTATATTTAGTAAACCAGACATAGTGACGTATTTGTGAGTGAATTGAAGTCTATAGCTACAACGTAAGATGGTACACCACCAAATTTATCTGATACAACCGTCTTAAATTCAGCTAAACAATGATAGCAAATATTTAGCTTGTGCAACCATTACATCATCCCATGCTGGGTTTCTATAATAGTAATTTAAACACGACTTTGTATAAATTTAGCCATATTCATATATAACCATTTAAATAGGAGTCTAAAATTTAGAGTTAACCAATAAATGTGAGTATTTGTAACAATTAGGGATGATCGGGCAAACCCTCAAATTTTTTTTTTTTTTGGTCGCTTAAAACACTTCAATTACATCAGCTAGAAAATCCTATCATCCAATCCTTAATCGAGAAAATAGAGAACTTAGTGAACTGGCGGTGTATGCCCCTTCCTTTTGTGCCCTGTGCCTGGCTAGTTTTGCTAAGTTGTCTGCCCGACCATTGAACCGTCTAGGGATATGCTTGCAAACCCTCAAATTTAAAAGCTGCAATAACACCAACACAATCACGCTTCAATTTTACATGAGGATAATCAGGATCTCCAGCTCCACCTTTCTTTACCTCTTATATACAGAGTTTGTATGAATACTCACTTTTTTATATCGTATTGGTACCTATGATTTTTCAATTTCAAGTAAAAACTATCTCCCTTCAATTTTTGAATTTTAATTTGTGTAGTAGTAGTATCTGAGCATTTGCATTGGGCTGCCGTAAAAAAGTAAATTGATAATATCTTTTCTTTTAGTATGAACACTGAGATATTTCAAAACATAAAGCTTCCTAAAACAATCACTTATATTGGTATCTATTTGGTAAGATTTCCATAGTATCAAATGATTCTCTTGCCTTGTTTGCATTTAAAGATGTCTATAATTTTGTGAAGATATGGGTAATAAAGCAATACGGCATGGTGGGATCTTGGACAAAACTTTGTTGATTTATGAGTAGGCATCCACTCTATTCGTGAATCTTGTAGAAAAATATAGTCATACTTACTGAAACAAACAGAATTTTTATCCTATGTTCTTGATAGGGATGTCAATGGGGCGCGGGTTTGCGGGTACCCGCCCCACTTCACTTTAAACGGGGTGGGTTTTAAGGTACTAAATGGGGCTTGGGGCGGGTTGTGGGGATGGATTTTCAAAACCCGCACGAGGCGGGGCGGGTTGTGGGGATAAGTATTCCCCACCCCGCAAACCCTCCCCGTATGTATATAATATATAATTAATATATTTAATTTATAATATGTACTATATATTTTAATTTCAATAATTATTTAAATCAAAGTTTGTGTGTGTCTATTACAACACACAAAGTTTAAATTATTCAAATCAAAGTGCAACTCCAAGGGGAGAATTTGTCTAAAAATCAAAAATACAAATGCAAATTCTGAAGAATGGAATATTTGAGAGTTTAAAAATAATAAAATTTGTAGTAATAAAAAAAATTTGAACGAGCAAATTGAAACCCGCGGGTAGAACCCATACCCCGCGGGGAATAAAAGAGCGGGGCGGGGCGGGGTGTGGGGATGAACAACGAGCGGGCGGGGCGGGGCGTGGGGCTTCTATTTTTTGTAGGGTGGGGTGCGGGGATAGGTAAACCCGCCCCAAACTCGCCCCATTGACATCCCTAGTTCTTGATACTGATAAAATGAATGACTGATACAGGAATACATAGGCTACCTAAAGTGATGGGTTACAAAGAGAAGTTACTTTCTATAAAATAACAAAAATAGTCATGTAAAATGAAGTATTTAGATCTCTTTTGATTTTTACAATATTCTATTTTTTTTTGGACGCAAATTACAATATTCTTATTCACATCTTATATTTTACAACTTTCATAAAAGGCATTTACTTTCTAGGGAAAATGACCCAAAAAATCAAAATAATATTATTTTCAGCCCAATAACATCACTGACAAAATTTCTTCCCAATAACATCATTAACTAAATTTTGTCCTTGATGGGAATCGTCCTTGACGGGAATCGTCCTTGACGGGAATCGTCCTTGATGGGAATCGTCCTTGACGGGAATCGTCCTTGATGGGAATCGTCCTTGACGGGAATCGTCCTTGACGGGTAAACATGTAATCTTATAATAGTAAGTTAATGGATGATTCTTTGGGGCAAGTATAATATTATTTTGATTTTTTGGGTCATTGACCCTACTTTCTAAGCCATATAACACTTTGGATTTATATTAGAGTAAATACAATGTTTACCTTCTGAATTTTGGTCCGATTGACAGACTGCCCCCCAAAGTTTAAAATGCGAGTAGTTGCCCCCAAAACTTTAACTTCGTGACTCGATGCCTCTTGTGACCATTTTCCGTCAATTTTTTCCGTTAACTCGCAGCATGGGTGCCACGCGCCGTTAACTCGTGACTCGTTGCCCCCTGAACTTTTTTTTTTCAGAATTATTGTGACTCGTTGCCCCCTGAACTTTTTTTTTCAAAATTAATTATTTAAAAAATCATTTTAACAGGGGCAAATATGGTATTTCAAAACTTCTTCCCCATGATCTTCTTCTCCATGATTAAAGCTTCAAAGTTTCAAAGCTTTAAATCTTTAAATTTTTAAATCTTCAAATCTTTAAATCTTTATATCTTCAAATCTTCAAATCTTTAAATCTTCAAATCTTCAAACCTTAGATCACCAGTACGAGCTTCTAAATTAAGCTATAATTAATACAAAAATCCAGTCTCATCTTTTTCCTTTCTCCCTGTCGGTCTTCCTGGCGCACGTTAGCAACAGATACCCCATTTTCTTTGCTTCGTGATCTCTCAGATTCATTGTCGCCAGGTACGGTTTTGTAACAATACCCAACATCGAAAGTTTTCCATTTTCTCACTTAGATCTGTAATTTTTCTACTTTTCTTCTTTAATTTTTGTATATTTTTCTTGAATATATCATTCATTTAATTGAAAATCAATACCAGAAAGAATAGATTAAATATTTGATAAAAATCGTGACTTTTTTTGGGTCTCCCATTGGTTTTACAAAAATTGATATAATGAAATATAACATGTTCACGTTTAGGTTGACAATATCAAGAATCAATACCAACTGTACAATGTATTGTAGCAAAAACCTTGACTCGAATTACAAAAGTAAAACGAAAAGATCTTGCGTTTTGAATATTGGATGTCAAGTTTAATGAATATTGGAAGAGGAATTTAAAGAAAGAAGGGTATGAAATTAATGAAGAGTTTATTCATGAAGATTTTTTTATCAAACTTTCTCCATTAAAGAAAATAAGTGTAAAATACCCAAAATACCCATCTTTAAAAAAAGGATATAATTAACAATTAAAAAAAAACTGGGGGGGCAACTAGTTACGAAATTAAAACTTTAGGGGGCAACTAGTCCACGCGCGCGTGTAATGCACGCTGCGACTTAACGGAAAATTTGGACGGAAAACAGCAAAAAGGACTAACGAGTCACGAAATTAAAGTTTAGGGGGCAACTAGTCGCATTTTAAACTTTGGGGGGAAGTCTGTCAATCGGGCCAAAGTTCAGGGGGTAAACAGTGTATTTACTCTTATAGTAATATATATTGAAAGAAGAAGAACATCTAAAATTAACCGTTGGACTTAAAGATCATTATCTTTTAGAGGTAGACGACAAATAATTTAAGGTGTACTATTAAGCATTACAAGATAATGGACTTCCATATTTATTCTTCCTAGTATAGTGATGAGGTCTGTAGAAATGATATATGCATCATTTATATGGAAATGGGTATATTCAAATGTTAAAAGGGGCCAAGGTAAGTTGAAAAAATATGTGATCACCAAAATCAGATTCTGGATTGGGATTACCAAATTTAAAAAACATGAATCAAGCAGGATTACTAAAACAATTTTGGTGTATCTTTACCAAGAACAAATCAATTTCGACAGATTGGGTTTAGAGTGTTGGAAAAAATTGAAATCACTGGTTAAAAGAAATATTTCGATGTAAAATAAGGCTAGTCTATTACAGTAATGATATAATCAATACGTAACACTAGTCTATTACGGTAATTGATGTCTCCTCATTTGTGATAGATTTATGTTAGGATGAGACATCATTTTTAGTGATTTAGAAGTCTTTCTAATTGATTTTCTTGAGAAATAGTGCACTTTCCTATTTTGAGTCTTGATTAAGTAAAATAATATTTTTAGAGCATATTGGATTTAATTATTTATTTAGTGTGAAGCTTTAAAGATAATTATGAAGATTAATTAGAGTCCAAGTCAAAGACTACAAGATATGAAAAGAGATAAGCATGGTAATTAGAGATAAAGGAAAGAAAAGCTAAAATCATGGAAAAGGAAAAACTGCCTTAAATCTGAATTTCTGCAGCTACGCCTAAAGAAGTGGTGATAACTCCAAAACCGAGCCGATTTTGGAAGATTCCTTTCATAGGGACGTAGATAATTCTGTGAGGATTCTTTTGGTATCTTATGGGCTAAAAACCGACCAATAACGAAGAAGATATGCTCAAAACAAGTCAGCAGTAATTATCTTTATTTCCATACGAATTTGAGTTGGGCTTGGAGTCCATTACTTAACCTCTCCTTCAAGAAAACGAATTAGGTCTTCTAAACACCTATAAATACACCCTTATATCACTTGTAAATCATCCTTGCCTCATAGTAATTAGTTCTTAAGGTTTTATTCTTCCAGTTTATTGTAGAGAGCAAGATGATGTCTTTTGTAATTTCTTTTAGTTTATTTCCATCAGTTATGAACTAAACTCCCCATAGCTTGGGTTTTGCATCATGTATAATCTATGAATTCTAAGTTCTTTCTATCTAAGTTTCTTTGGGAATTACATGTTTTAATTTGATATTAGCTACTTACCTTTATATTTGTTTATGTGTTTTGATTTATTGTCTGTCCTAGAACTGATCACTTTAGGCTTTATTAATAGTAATTAGATGGTCACCTTTGATGGGTGTCTAATTATTGAAACACCACATAACGTTTAGTGTCGATATTAGTCCTGACAAAACTGATTTTAACTAGATAGTCATTAGGGTATGAATTAATCACTATCACCATGTATGGAAATTGATTGCTTAGGGCCCTAGTGGCGTAAGATAACCCTATTTGAACCAGACTCGTGGTGTGTCTGTAGCCCCCTTAGTCGCTCTCAAGGTCTAAGGAATGGGAATTTAGAATCCTGACTAAGTATACAAGAGCTAATATTCTCCCTTATTAACTAGATCTAATAGAAAGAATTAGAAGGATTAGTACATACTAGCAAAACCTAAGCTATATCTCTCATCTCATATTCTTCGTATTTTATTTTATTGTCTTTACTTTCTAGTTTAATTCCTAATTTCGAAATCGATTCCTTTTATTTTCTGTCTTTTAATTAATTATTGCTTACTCGTCATTGCTACCCATTCGACTAGCACACTTAAGTCCATGAGAACGAACTCAACTTACTAACTAAAACATGCATACGTCCTGTAATACTTGCAGTACTGTGTCTGTCTAGGGTGAGAGTGCGTAGTTTTCTAGACTTTATTTTATCATATTTTTATCACACCCTAGGCGACACCAAGTTTTTGGCGCCGCTGCCGGGGACTTGTGTCTCGTTAGCGTGTGGGTTATCTATTTCGAGTAGTAGTTTTTAATTAGTTTTTAGTTTTTAGTTTTTGTTTTTCCGGATTTACGCTTGTGGGTTGCTTTAGTCTTTTTCAGGTTTCACAGTGTTTAATTCTTGGCCTCCGTTATCGGAGCCTGAGAGGAGCTTCAGACCTTATAACAAACGTGTTCGTGAGGAAAGATCCTTAATAAGAGCTATGGTAGCCGTGCAAGATCCGTTAAATCCACCACTTGGACTCTCACATGGAGGAAATCCACCAGGAGGACCACCACCACTTGTCCCACCTGGTGGACAACAACAAGGACAACATCCACTAGGACGAGGTAATGGGCAAAATCGAGTTGAGCAAGACCTCCCTGGCCTCCATGTGCCGTTTCATGTTCAACCATTAGGTTACCGTCCTCCAGAGATCCAGAATATTAAATTTAGACCCGATCCGGGTATCTCAGTCAATTTCAAAGTCATGGACTCTACAGTGGTACAACAATTCAAGATCCGGTAAGATCGATTCAGAAGTTCATGCAGATTTGTGATGCTTATGTTACTCCAGGCATTACACACGAGCAACTGTATTGTCATATGTTTTCGTTCTTCTTAACCGGTAGAGCTAGAGAATGGCTAGATAGACAACCACCTGGAACAATTAATACATGGGTAGAACTTCAAGCCGCTTTCTTTAACCGTTTTTATCCGAACAGTATGAGACTAATAGATCAAAGCGAGCTTGCAAGGGTTTTTCAAGAAGATGGAGAAACAGTAGGAGAATCATGGACAAGGTATCAACATAAATTAGCTAGATGTCCGCTCCATGGTTATACCCCCACTCTACAGCTTGTTATATTCTATGAAGGTCTTAATGATAAAGGTAGAGAGAAGGTGGATAACATTGGAAAGGGTAATTTTGTGTCCATGAATCATAATCAAGCATCCGAGGTCTTGGAAAATATTATTGAACAAGAAAGGAGTTGTCCTTCAACGCGAGCTCCTGTAGCAAAGACCCGAGTAACGCTTCGTTTAGATGCAGAAACTGCGAACTCAGCTCAAATATCCGCATTAGAAAATCAAATCAAAGAGCTGAAGTTAGAGACGCAAAAGAATTTAGCCGCAGCAAACGTAGTACAAGAAGCACAAGGTTGTCAACAATGTGGGGTTAATAATCATACATGGGAAGAGTGCGAAGCAAATCCACAATCTGTGTACTTCATATCCAACCGAGGAGGTTATCAATGGGGTAACCGAAACCATCTGGGTATGCAGTATTCAAATCCTCAAGGGGCCGCTAATCCTGGTCATTATCAACCGCGCCCCCAGAACAACTCTTTCCAACCGAGAGGTCAGTATCAAAATCAACATCAAAATAGACCTGCTCCCCCTCAACAACATGTTCAAGATGCCTATACCGATGCACTAGATCAGAAAGCTTTACCACAGTATCCTCAAGAGGGATCTATGGATAATCAACAAGTAATAAAAATCTTGGACCGTTTGACCACGAATATGAACACTCAGGAAGAAAAGTTACGAGGACAAGATGCCGCAATTCAGATTTTAGGTACTCAAGTAGATCAATTAAACAAAGTTCTAACAAATTTAATGGAGGAAAAAGAATTGAAGGCAATCGAAGGAGGTGATGACAATATTGGGTTCGAAGCTTGTAAGGCTATGTGCCTTGAAATTGAAGAAGAAAAGAAGGAAGTACCGCATGCTGCCGTTAGTGCCGTGGAAGTTCCGAGTACCGAAAAAGAACCAACCAAGTCTAGTGGTGTCTCCTAGTGTGTTCTAAATAAACACACCTTAAAAGGCAAGACACATACCGCAAGTGTACGGGTCGTCCAAGTAATATCCGGTAAACGGGATTTCGATCTCAGGGACGGATTAGGTATGATTCAAAGTGTTATGTAATAAATGGAACTAGTTGCTTGAATGAAAATTAAAAGTAAAGAAATAGATTTTTATTTTGTTTCTGATTAAAGGACTAAAGTGCAATTAAAGTAAATATTAAACTAAGCTAAAACTAATGCAAAAATTAAATATGAAGAGACTAAAAGATGAGAGAGTATTACTTGAGTCACGCTAGGTTTTACCAAAATAAACTTAATCAATGCTTCTTCTAAGGGACAAATTAGTAACTAGTAATAGTCGGGATTCTAGATTCTCCTAACCCCCGTCAGGGTGGACTTAGGAGCTATTCTCAGGTGTTACAAACCCCGCCAGGGCGATCATAATCCACCTTCGAATGTCAGGTTGTCTACCCAATTGGCTATAAGATTAACTAAGTCCGTCAGGATCAATAATTTCTATCTTACGTTTATTATCTATGTCAGTAATTAAACCCCCCGTCAAGATGATCACTTCCCCACCAAAGTGAATAGCCTAATTACTCAAACCTATGTCTAATTGGCCAAATTAAATATAGTGAAATTAACTTACGATAACAAACAATACTAAATTACTCAATTCGAATTAAATTATAAAAATCCCAAATCAGAAAGCATTAATTAAATAAACTAAGGTTCAACCCTTACAGCGATTCTCAAGCACTTTAGAAGTTTAGCTCATAATGGAAAATAAAACTAAAACAAATAAATTAAAAGACATAATGTTTTACAGAAATAAATGAATAAAACCTAATGAAGAGGTTGGGGTTGGCTTTGAATCGGAGATATAGACAATCTCCAGCTCTCAGCTTTCTTCCTTCCTGCTTGCTCTGACTTGAACCCTTAAGCCTCTTTGATAATTATATGAAGTGTGTGTAAAAGAGGAGGCTAAGGGGTGTATTTATAGGTGTTAGGAGCCTCTAGGTCGAATTTACTTGGAGTGGAAGACAAGTCAAGGACTCTTAAATTCGTCACCCTAAATTCTAGAAAAGGTAAGATTTTGCTACTGATTTGATTTGGTCATATCTTTTTCAATACTTATCCGTTTGAGGAGTTACAATATATGAAACCACTTGTCTTGGAAAGCTCTTTCTATTGGTGCAGACCATTCGTCCAGAATCCTTTCCAATATTTAATTATGAATTAATCTCTAAAACGGGGCTGGAATTTCAGATTCACAAGGCAGCTTTATCTTTTCCTTCTTTGAATAAATCTTTCCTAAATCTTCTTATTTCCATGTAAATCTTCTTTCCTTTAATCTTTATCTTGACTTGGTCTCTAAGTAATTACCATTTATCTTTTAAAGCTTCACATTAAATAAATAATTAAACCGCATATGCTTAAAAAGAATAAATCAATAAATCAAGAAAACGAAATAGGAAAGTGTACTCTAAAAATAAAAACTCGAGTAAAAACATTTCCTAACACTCTAAAATACACTAAGACTTTATTCTCACTTCTCCACCTTGGATTGGTCTTTCATGAATTTCAAGAACCTATTTAACTTTGCATCAAAAATAGTCAAATTTCCACACAAAAGCTCAGAAAATGCAAATAGTTAAATTCCAAGGGCGAAAAGTGTAATATGGCAAATTATGCATGAAAGTCTAGCTAATAAGTCAATAATTCACCTAAAATGATGTCTCCAGAGGGCTAATAATTAGAACAAATAGGGAGACATCATCTAACCCGTTGAATCTGACTGTTCTGAGGTTTATGTGGAGGACGATTTAGAAAGAGCCGAATTTATACAGCTTCTAAAGGATATGCAAGAAGAGATTCGATCGGTAATGGATTATCAAGCTGAGCTGGCTAAAGAGAAAGAGAAAGAAACCTCAAAGGAGGAATCAAAAGTTGAAGATGAAGCTGAACCTGCTGTGCAAGAAGAGAAAGAAGAAGAGAAGGTGGAACCGCCACCTGTTGTTCAACCAGTGTCACCAACTATTCCTGATACAAATCCTAAGGAAGGCACTGAACTCAAGACATTTGTAGAGGCATACACTCCTGAAAATATCAAAGCCCAAATGCTTGAGATCACGAAGAAAGGACTTACACCGTAACAAGTTTTTACGCAAGTTATTCCTGAGAAAGAAGCGAGTGTAGAGATCCCAAGAGAGAACCTGAGAGTCTCAAGAAGAAGTGAACGAGAGCTACCAACAAAGCTTAAAGATCCGGGGAGTTTTAACCTTCCTATTCAAATAAATGGTATGCTCAAGGTGAAAGCTATGTACGATGTGGGTTCTGGTGTGAATCTTATGCCTAAGTCCGTGTTCGAAAGACTTGGACTTCAGAAATCAGAGAAAACTCCAGTGAAGTTGCAGTTCGCTGACAACTCAGTTACCAGGACATGGGGAATAGTGGAGGACGTCTTAGTCCGTGCAGGTAGTATCGCCATCCCTACTAACTTTGTTATACTTGAGTTTGATGCAGATAAGCACATTCCAATCATACTTGGACGGCCTTTCATGGCCACAAGTCAAAGTGTCATCAACTTCCGAGAAGGGACTATTACCCTTCACACAAAGAATGTATCTGAGACCTTCTATGTCTTGGGTAAGAAACCAAGGAAGTTAGATCACACCGTTCCTGTCATCCACAGCCTTTCACAACACAAAGTCCCTCCTGAGAATATCCACTTAAAGCATGTGGATACTGAGCCAAACATTGAGTTTGGGTTTGGCCATGAAATTCTATGGAAAGCTCACAAACGCGAGAACAGGCCACGTAGTTTCAAAGACTCGTGGATGGGACCATTCATTGTCAATAAGGTTGTTTTAGCCAAGGTGATAGAAATCCGACCCAAGAAGGGGATCAAGCGCAGATTAGTTGACGTTCATAGCCTAACTCGTTGTTGGGGAGGCTATATTCGCAAATCTTGATAGAGGTAACACGTCTAACTTTGAAAGACGTTAAACAAAAGTGCTGTACGGGAGACAACCCGCAATTTTTTTAAGTTTTTATGTCTTTTACGTATTTAATTTATGTTTAGTTCAGTTGTTTTTAGTTGATATTGCATATTTGAGAAAGGTATTAGTGTTTTTGATGCTTAGGTATTGGAGAAATCGAGTTCGGGAGGAGAAACAAAAAAATTCGGCAAAATCTGACCAGCAGTGCGGTACACCGACCTCATCTGCGGTACACCGCAGAGAGGAAAGACCCGTGTCACGGGTAGGTGCCTCGGGTTTTATGCCGAGGAGAAAAAAAATCTGGACCATCAGGTCCGGTATACCGCGCCTAAAGCTCCGGTGCACCGCAAGACCAAAAACCCGTGCCACGGGTTGGTGCCGCGTGTTTATTGACGAGGCGTAAAATTTTGGAGCAGCAGAAGCTGCGATATACCGGAGGATATGCCCGGTATACGGCGCCGCTCCGACTGGAGAGAGAAAAGTGCGGATTGGAGCTTATAAAAGAGGGTTAATGCTTATTATTCCGAATTTACAAAACCTCAAGCCTCTCTTTCTTCTCCAAAACTCTCCCAACTCCATTGAAGCTCATAAAAACCTTCACCAATCATCAAAACACTACCCAATCATCAAGAAAAACACATCAAATCTTCTCTCCACCTCTTTACAAAGAAGATTCAAGCACCCAATCCTCACCAAACACATTAAATTGACGAATCAAGAGCTCAAATTTTCAAAATTCATCCTACAATTTCTTAAATCCAAGCCAATCCATCAAAAATTCACCTTACCCACATAGAGATTCATCATACATTCATCTTTCCTAAGCCAAATCAAGCTTGTTCAACCAAAAATTCACAAGTTCAAATTTCAAGAGTTGTTAAAGCTTTGAGTTGGGGGTTAATTGAGGATGACTAATAGAACAGAGATATTAGCTAACAAGAGGAAGGTGAAGAAAAGCAAGGTTTTGGGTTCAATTGAGAAGAAATCAATTAACAAGGGTTCTAGTTCTAAATCAAAGGGTAAAAACGATGTTGAAGATGGAGGAAAACTAGTTATGTGTGATCGTAATGGTAAAAGGATTTACTTTTATTCAAAGGGGAAAACACAACTTCCACCTTTCAAAGGTCCTACACCCAAGGAAAAAGAGGAAGCTTCAAAGGCCTTGATAGCTTCTGCAGAGAAACAATTAAAAGAACTACCTTTTTCTTATGAGAAAGTATTCAAGGAAGAAGTTGGTACAGGAGAATACAAGAGATTCTTAGAGCTTGAGGCGAAATTGGGTTGGTCTACGTTCATGGTAAGACGTTCTGAATTATGTCATGAGTTAGTTTTGGAATTCTATTTAGGCCTCTTAAGCCGAGATAGTAAAGGTTGTGTTCCGATTAGAGGAAAGCTAGTTCCTTTCACAGTTAATTAGATTAGAAACCACTTCAAGTTTAAGAAATTAATTGGATATTGCAAGTATGATGAAGCAGTTGCTAAACGAAAAATATTTGATGAGGAATTACTTTTTGAGCATGTTTTAGACAAGGAGAAAGTGCAATCACATAAGGGAGAATTGAAGGCACATTGGCCTTTCAAATATTTTCAACCGGATGCGAGAATTTGGCACAATTTCCTTATTCCTAATGTCTTTGGAAACACACGAACTTTGGATGTGACTAAAAAGAACGCTCTACTTTTGGATTGTATTTTGAGAGGAGAAGAAGTAGATGTGGCACAGTTGATCTATGAGGAGGTGATGCGATTTTCGGTCTCTCCCAAATCAGTTTATAATGTTAAATTTCCTACTTTGATCACGTGTCTTGTGCGAAAAGCGAATGTTATATTGGGTGAAGAAGAGAAACTCGAGTTTAAGGAGAATTATATTGATAATGCTTGGATCAAATATGTGTTTCGAAAAGCGGGTTCTACGCAAGTCTCGAAAGAAGAAAAGGAGCAAAGTTGGCAAGAGAAGATGGAAGAGCGTTTAAACAAATTCGAAGCAGCTCAAACTTCTTTAGTCAATGATGTGGCACAAATCAACGCTAATCAAGTGCACATCATGAAACTCCTTGAGCAATTAACGAAAGATCGAGCAAATCCAACCTTGGATGTCAATAATGCGAGGCAATAAGCCTCGAGAGTATGTTCTCTTTCTTCCTTACCAATTCTGTAAATGCATTTATCTGCTAATTTTAATTTCTGTTTCGAGTCTTTTTCGAGTCGTGGGGACACGACTCATTTTTGAGTTGGGGGTGTGGGGATTCGTTGTCTCTCATCTCCATTTTTCTGTTTTAGGAAGAAATTAAAAATTTTGATGCATGGGAATTAGATGTAGAGTGTGTTTAATAGCTTAAAAGCATAAGCTCAGTGAATTGATGATAGTAAGTAGTATGTTTATGAGCTATGTTATTTGTATGCTTTGAGTATTTGCAGGAAAACACACGTTGATAGTAAAGAAAAGATTAGTGTGCAATGCGATAGAAAGTATGTTCGATCTCAGGGAACCTTGAGAAGTGTGTAGGCCGTGAGATCTAAGCTAGTTGACAAAACCATTTGATGAAAGCTCTAAAGGTAAGAAAATAACGAAATTACATAGTGTAGAAAGTGATTAAGGCGGTTCTTTCATATTTTAAGCCATTTGAAGCCTTTTTATACCTTCTCACCTAGTTATTTTGATTTTATATGCTATATCCTTCTCAGCCCCTTCTAGCCTTTCTAAAGCTTTTTATTGAAAGACATTATAAGCCATATCCCTTTAGATTATAGGACTTTTCCATATGACCCGCACTCAAATCGCGATGCATAGACAGTTGTTTTAGAGCTTGAGTTTGGGGTGGTGGGTCCACCATTATGGGAATTGTTATTGGGATGGGATTTTTGGAGCTTATTAATTGTGCTTTGTGCTTTATATTGATGATGATTCACAGATTTTATTGTAACCCTTTGCCGGGGTAATAGTGAATGGAAAAGAAGCTACGAGCTAAATTTGCCAACAAGGGCATTAAACGATAAATATATATATATATATATATATATGAAAAAATAGTGTGATATCTCAGCATTAAAAAGAGAGTCATAGCTATAGAAAAGAAATTGATTTGAAAAGAAAAGAAAATATATATATTCGGACCGGCAAAGTGGAATTTTTATGTGAACATCTTATGCTTTAAATTGGGTTATAGGGGATGCTAAATTGTGCATCAAGGAATTCATTAGGTTGAGTAAGAAACGTTTTATGAGAGTAACTCAAGCTCTAGGGCGATTCATTGATGGCTAGTGAGGAGAGAGCCAAAAGCTCACTCTAAATTATCCAAATATACTATCATACTGTCCCTAGGCCTAAATTACAACCTTAAAGACCTTTTGATTCTTTGCTATGTAATTGAGAAGTGATTAAGCCATTAGAGAGTAGTTAAGTGGATCTTTGAATACTAGTGAAGTTCGATGAACAATCTATAGCTTTCCTGGGGAACTGAGTAAAGTCCCAATCCTTCTTACATTGCGAAACTAATCTGATCTTGAATTCAAGCCGTGTTGACTATGGATATAAGAAGTGTACATGTATGTAGTTTATAATTATTATTGCATGAAATTTTCTGAGTTGTTGCTTTATATTTATTCTATATTTTCTGCTATGTTCTTCCCATTGTGTTGAGAATTCCATAAGTGTGTATTTATAGACTTCCCTTTGTTTTTATCTTTATTGTATCGGGATGATACAACTTTGAGTTGGGGGTCTTGATGTCTCCTCATTTTTGATAGATTTATGTTAGGATGAGACATCATTTTTAGTGATTTAGAAGTCTTTCTAATTGATTTTCTTGAGAAATAGTGCACTTTCCTATTTTGAGTCTTGATTTAGTAAAATAATATTTTTAGAGCATATTGGGTTTAATTATTTATTTAGTGTGAAGCTTTAAAGATAATTATGGAGATTAATTAGAGTCCAAGTCAAAGACTACAAGATATGAAAAGAGATAAGCATAGTAATTGGGTTACTATGATTGCACATGAATTAGTAACCCATATTTAAAGAAGAAGAAAATACTAATAAATATATGGTTGCAGTTAAAGAAGATATTAAAAAAGCTTATGAATATATTGAATGGGATTTCCTACGAGATCTTCTACTTAAAATGGGATTTAATAAAGATTGGGTAAGGAAACTTATGGTATGTATTACCTCGGTAACCTACTCAATTCTGATAAATGGTGAGGTTCATCAAATACAAAAACCTACCCGGAGAATTAGACAAGGAGATCCACTTTCACCTCTAATTTTTTGTCTAATATCACAAACTCTGAATGATCTAATTAGAGATAAAAAAGAGAATTACCTTCTCAAAGGAATTAAAATTGGAAACAGTTGTGCAGCTATCACTCATCTACTTTTTGCTGATGATAGTCTCTTCTTCCTTAATGCTGATAAAATTGAAATACAATCCTTTAATGATATTATGAACAAATATAAAAATGCCACTGGCTTATGTCTTAATCTTAATAAATGTGGGGTAATTTTTAGCCCTAATACACCAACCTATACAAAATGTAATGGCCAAAAGATTAAATATGAAAAGTACTAATAACCTAGGTAATTATTTAGGAATTCCAACTGAATGGAGTAGATCAAAATTAAAGGACCTCCAATTTTTAATTGATAGAATTCTAAATAAATTTGAAAATTGGATTCTAAATAATTCAAAGCTTTCCTAACTATTTAATGTCTAACTTTATTTTTCCAAAAAATATAATAAATAAAATTCACTCTATTATTGCTCATTTTTTGTGGGGTGATAAAGGTAAAAAAAGAATACATTGGGCCAAATGGGAACTACTCACTAGCTCAAAATTTGAAGGTGGTTTAGGTTTTATGGACCTACACCTAATGAATAAAGCTCTATTAGGAAAACAAGCTTGGAACCTAATAAATAAAAAAGAATCTCTTCTTTATAAACTTCTTAAAGGAAAATATTTTAAGAATTGTAGTTTCCTTGAAGCTAAAATTGGAAGCTCACCTTCCTGGGGCTGGAGAAGCATCCACATAGGTAGAGATATATTTAAAAACAACGTAAAATAGAAACTAGGCAATGGTAGTAGTATTAATATCTATGAACATAATTGGATATGTAATGATAAGCAACCTATTAAACCAAAAAGTTCTAACCTGGTTTGGTTTAATCAACTAATTAAACATGATAAATTTTGGGATATTGATTTACTAAACCAAATATACCCAAAAGAAATCAAGGAAAAAATAGAAAGAATGATAATACCTAAGGTTTTATGTGAAGATCAAATTAGTATTGATTATTGTAAAAAAGGTACATATACCGTCAAAGAAGCTTATCATAAATTGAAAGAAGATGAAACTTCTATTCAAAACATTAAAGATATGAATAAACCTACATCCTCTATTACTAGGGATAAAAGTCTTTGGAAACTCATTTGGAAAATGGAAACCCAATCTAAAATTAGGAACTTTATATGGAGAGCGGTTAGAAACCTCTTATCTACAGAGGAAAATCTTTTTAACCGGAAATGCAGTAAAAATAATATTTGTAAAATTTGTGATAATAGTATTGAAACAGTGGAACATATGCTCTTCAGATGCCCTTGGGCTAAAAGTGTATGGTTCATTAGCCCTCTTAATTTAAAAACAGATAATGATTCAACTGTAAGGTTAGATCTTTGGATGTTAAACCAAGTACAAAACATAGCAAAGAATTTTAATAATCATGATAGGATTCTTGAACTTATCTGCATTATAATGTGGCATATTTGGAAAGATAGAAATAATTTTATCTATAATGGCAAAAAGTGTGATCCCTTGAACACAATTAGAAAAGCTACGGAAAACTGGAAAGAATATTATAAAATTTCAAACCCTAACGATATCAACTTTTTAGATGTTAAAGGTGGGGTTAATAATAATGATAATCTAGGTAAAAAGGTTAATGAAAACATTAAACAAAATCCAAAATTTAAAGATAAATGGAAAAAACCTCCTCCTAATAAATTTAAAATTAATTGTGATGCAGCTTTTTCTGATTTGGGAGCTGCAATTGCTTGCGTAGTAAGAAACTCTAATGGTGAATTTGTATCAGGTAATAGTTGGAAAACTGGGGCAGATTCGGTGTTAGAGGCAGAGGCCACGGGAATTTTGAAAGCTACGGAGATAGCTTCAAATTTTCCTTTTGGGAGCGTGATTATAGAGAATGATTCAGCAACTATCATGAAACCTCTTTCTTCAGGGCTTCCAGTTTTGAGTCATTCAATTAAAAATGTAGTTTGTAATATTTATTATTTCGCTGAACTATCTTCTCCTTCTTTCTCTTTTGTATCTAGGAGTAGAAACGGGGCAGCTGACTGGGTTGACAAACAAGAGCTCCTTAGCAATTTGTTTGGTAATTGGGGTACCTGTATCCCTCCCCATTTAGCTACTATGATTTGTAATGAAGCCGAACCCTCTGGGCTAGGCTAAACCTTGTAACCGCTTTTTCTACTATCTATATAATTATGCATTTGAACAAAAAAAAAAGCATAGTAATTAGAGATAAAGGAAAGAAAAGCTAAAATCATGGAAAAGGAAAAGCTGCCTTAAATCTGAATTTTTGCAGCTACGCCTAAAGAAGTGGTGATAACTCCAAAACCGAGCCGATTTTGGAAGATTCCTTTCATAGGGACGTAGATAATTCTGTGAGGATTCTTTTGGTATCTTATGGGCTAAAAACCGACCAATAACGAAGAAGATATGCTCAAAACAAGTCAGCAGTAATTATCTTTATTTCCATACGAATTTGAGTTGGGCTTGAAGTCCATTACTTAACCTCTCCTTCAAGAAAACGAATTAGGTCTTCTAAACACCTATAAATACACCCTTATATCACTTGTAAATCATCCTTGCCTCATAGTAATTAGTTCTTAAGGTTTTATTCTTCCAGTTTATTGTAGAGAGCAAGATGATGTCTTTTGTAAATTCTTTTAGTTTATTTCCATCAGGTATGAACTAAACTCACCATAGCTTGGGTTTTGCATCATGTATAATTTATGAATTCTAAGTTCTTTCTATCTAAGTTTCTTTGGGAATTACATGTTTTAATCTGATATTAGCTACTTACCTTTATATTTGTTTATGTGTTTTGATTTATTGCCTGTCCTAGAACTGATCACTTTAGGCTTTATTAATAGTAATTAGATGGTCACCTTAGATGGGTGTCTAATTATTGAAACACCACATAACGTCTAGTGTCGATATTAGTCCTGACAAAACTGATTCTAACTAGATAGTCATTAGGTTATGAATTAATCACTATCACCATGTATGGAAATTGATTGCTTAGGGCCCTAGTGGTGTAGGATAACCCTATTTGAACGAGCCTCGTGGTGTGTCTGTAGCCCCCTTAGTCGCTCTCAAGGCTAAGGAATGGGAATTTAGAATCCTGACTAAGTATACAAGAGCTAATATTCTCCCTTATTAACTAGATCTAATAGAAAGAATTAGAAGGATTAGTACATACTAGCAAAACCTAAGTTATATCTCTCATCTCATATTCTTCATATTTTAATTTATTGTCTTTACTTTCTAGTTTAATTCCTAATTTCGAAATCTATTCCTTTTATTTTCTTTCTTTTAGTTAATTATTGCTTACTCGTTATTGCTACCCATTCGACTAGCACACTTAAGTCCCTGAGAACGAACTCAACTTACTAACTAAAAGTTGGATACGTCCTGTAATACTTGCAGTACTGTGCCTGTCTAGGGTGAGAGTGCGTAGTTTTCTAGACTTTATTTTCTCATAATTTTATCACACCCTAGGCGACACCAGTAATGAAATTTTCAGTATGAAACAAAACACTTACACGGAATCATAAAGAACAACACACGAAATAAAAGTTGTTAAAAAGATATTTCGGCGTACCGGTTATCTCTAACGAGATTACTACAGAAGTTTCAGAGAGAAGTATTTCTTTGTTCTTTTTCTGATTAGATTTTCGTAGTCTTTTGCAAATAGAAAAGGACCTATATTTATAGGTGAGTAGGGGGCTCTTCAGACTCGTCACAATAAATGGTCTTTAATGGCTCATTATTGCTGACATTTTGGAGTTACATATGTTACAATTACATGAACCTGGAAACTGTGATGACCCTTGATTCATTCCTGTTTTGACAAAGGTTTGTAATAGTTGAGTCTTGATTGAGGAATATTCTGGTTTAATGTGTCTTCACTATTTTCCACCAAATCATTTCAGAAAACTAGTTTCATTTTTCATTTTTTGACTCCCCAAACTCCCCAACTCCCCCACGATCCCACGGCGTCGCCGTCGCCGTCGCCGGGCCAGGTGATGGTGGAGGTGGTGGTGCGCGCGTGTGGGGCTTTGCCAACTCCCTTTTGGGTTCCATAGCCTTTAGTTCTTTTGGAAATAATAGATGTGTAAGCTAATTTAAACTAATATTTTTTCCATCTCTCCCCTATGTGGGACATTTCAAGCACAAAAATGTGACTTTTCTACTTCTCCAAAAGAATAGGAAATGATAGACATGTTTAATAATCTAAATCTTTTCCACTTCTCCAAAAGAGCATGATCGGATTTATAATAACAATTATTCTAAACAATTGATTTAAATCCTAACAATCCCCAACTCAGGGTCTTTTGGAGAGAAGGTGAACAGGTTTCCATAACTACCAGCATTTAGGTGAATTGTACTTAAGTGGCAATATCTTTCGATTTGAATTGTCACGTAGTGAAGTGAGGCAACAACCGAATTCCGTTTAAGTGAACTTGCTCTTGAACTTAACAGTTTTCGATCGAGACCCTCACAGCACATACTCTACCCTACTGAAAGTGAACATTCCCTCGAACATCAACCTTAAGTTAGTTCATCAAGTCCTTCTCTAAGGACCACCCCTTGAGGGTTATGAACTTCGGGGACTTATTCATATGAGATCATTTAAGGACGTCCCCTTAATTTCTATCATGAATGTTGAGTCTCACTTTCGACCGTGAATTCATCAAGTCCTTATCTAAAGGACCGCCATATATTGGTTATGAATTCATTATAAGTTGAACACTCATTCTCGTGTTCTTCCTAGAATGATACACCTAATAAGTGAATTCATCAAGTCCTTCACAATAGGACCACCACGAGTGGCTATGAATTCATTAAGACGGTTTATACATTCGTGTCATATCCCATGACTATTGAGTCTATTGTATTTGGTACAACAGTGACGGTACTTAGAACTCGGGTAACCTTTGCTAATCACCCCCACATTTGAGTTTGTGGGCCAGAACCGATTATCATAGCCTTCATCTATGTCATTACGTAAGGGTGTGTAAGGTACTAACTTCGTCGATAATTCCGTTAATGTCACAGAGCTATTACAAGGAATTCATAACAACAATCGTGCCCTAAGGCTTTTGATTCAGCAAAGTAGTTGGGTTTCAACCTCGGACTTATATTTATAAACACGTGTTCTGTTTCACTTTTAGTATTAGGAGATATACTCTCATAAACCTGACACAGTCACCTATAGTATGGGTTTTCTCCTTTACTAGGGGAATTTATATATTATTTAGGTCTGAATGTACTAATTAAGGTAGTTTAGAATTCTCGACGTTTTCATATGAAAGGGTCGCATTCCCACGAGTTTGGACGCTACAAATATCATATAATATAGAAAGTCATCGACCTTATTAGTCCAAGGGATTTTTAGCCTTTTAATAGAAAAGAGAAGAAAGATAGCCTAATCTACCATTCCACACATCTAAACATTCAAATAGATAACCAGAATTAGAAATGTCCTTATTAGAGGTTACAAGGTTCAATCACACAAAACCTTATTTTAAAAAGAAAAACCCCTTCCCCACAAACTCATCATATTGGTACTAGTCATGGGTTACATCATTTAAAACAAATAATCCATTATGTAAATACTCTTTTCACATAAACTCATCATTTTTGGTAATGATTATCTACCCCCCCCCCCCTCCTCGAAAACTAGTTTGATTCACACTTTATTAAGAAGAGCTTTGGAAACCAACTTCCTACGGAGCGAGGGAACGAAGAGAACATCGTTTAACTCAAGGATCTTACCAGAAGTGAGTTTGAGGGTAACCTACCCTTTTCTGAGGACTGTAGAAGTGAATGAGACTCCCAGGTACACGCATTCACCATTGGTTGTTTCCTAGAAATTTTTGAACAAGGTTTTGTTTGCACAGAAGTGTCGTGAGGCCCCAGTGTCAAGGATCCACTCGCTTTTGTTTTCCACCAAGTAAACCTCAACCATTACCACGGCGATTATCTCTTCGAATTCAGTTAGGTTTGCAGTAGGTTTTGGATCAGGAATAACTCTAAGAGTACATTCAATAGCTCTATGTACTTCTTTACCACAACAATAATAAGCACCCTTAGGTTTCTGAATCTTACCAGAAGTTTCAAACCTTCTGATTTGTTTGTTGGAGTTGTTACGGTTCTTAATCCCCCCAGATTTGGAATTGTTAGCGCCTTGTTGTATTCCATATCTTCGAACATGTCCTTGTTACCATGCCCAGAATATTCGACAAGGTTAGCCTTCGAAAAATGAGGAGGTAATGAAAGAGACTTATCCTTGAGTCGATTGGCTTCTTCGACTTGCATGTGGCTGATGAGTTCTTGGAGAATCATTTCCTTATTTTTGTGTTTGAGGTGGTTATGGTATTCACTCCATAACGGGGGAAATTTCTCAAGCAAGATGTTGGCTTGGAAAACTTCGCACATCTTCATGCCTTCAGTGATCACCTCCGCTCATAGTTTTCATACACATGAAGTTGTTCAGTCATAGGTTTCTGATCAGTAAGGGTAAAGTTATACCGGTTACCGGTGACGTATTTCTTTTTACCGGAATCATCAGCCCCATACTTCTTCTCAAGAGTTTCCCATACAACCTTCGCCGATTTTTCTTTGGCAAGAAGATCAAAAATGGGATTCGAGACATTGTTCAACATCCAGCCCCGAGCCATGGTATTAGCTCTTTTGAACTTGGCTTCAAGAGCGAGATGCCTAGCCTGTTCTTGTTCAGTAGGAGCTCCATTGTCCACCATAAGTGGAGGAGCCTCGACTATAGCAAAGTCGAGATCATACTGCTCAAGATAGATCATAATCTTTTGTGCCCAACGCTTGTAGTTGGAACCATTATGGGGTTCCAACTTATTCACGTAGGGAGAGGCCTTTGCATTCAAGGGTGAAGCAACTGCCGAAATTGGAAATGCCATTTCTAAAAAACCGTGATAAAGAATAATATCTTTTTAAATTGTTGGAAAAAATTGAAATAACTGGTTTTAAGACAAACAGGAATGGAAAACCAAAAGAAATATTTTGATGTAAAATAAGACTAGTCTATTACGGTAATGATATTCAATACGAAACACTAGTCTATTACAATAATGAAATATTCAGTAAAAAACAAAACACTTGCACGGAATCAGAAAGAACAACACACGAAATAAAAGTTGTTAAAAAGATATTCCGGCATACCGGTTATCTCTAACGAGATTACTACAGAAGTTTCAGAAAGAAGTCTTTTTTTGTTCTTTTTTCGATTAGATTTCCGTAGTCTTTTGCAAATGGAGAAGGACCTATATTTATAGTTGAATAGGGGGCTCTTCAGACTCGTCACAATAAATGGTCTTTAATGGCTTATTATTGCTGACGTTTTTAGCTACATATGTTACAATTCCATGAACCTGGACGCTTTTATGACACTTGATTCATTCCCATTTTGACCAAGGTTTATAACAGTTGAGTCTTGATTGAGGAATATTCTGGTTTAATGTGTCTTCGCCATTTTACACCAGAATAATTTCAGAAAACTTTTTCATTTTTCATTTTTATGACTCCCCAACTCCCTCACGATCCCACGAGCCCACGCCCACGGCGTAGCCGTTGCTGAGTCGGGTCGGGCGGGTGGTGGTGGTGGTGGTGCGCGCGTGTGGGGCTTTGACAATTCCCTTTTGGGTTCCATAGCCTTTAGTTCTTTTGGAAATAATAGATGGGTAAGCTAATTTAAACTAATATTTTTTTTCCATCTCTCCTCCTATATGGGACATTTTATTCACAAAAATGTGACTTTTCTACTTCTCCAAAATAATAGGATAGGATAGACATGTTTAATAATCTAAAACTTTTCCACTTCTCCAAAAGAGCATGATCGGATTTATAATAACAATTATTCTAAAAAATTGATCTAAATCCTAACAATCCACCACTCAGGGTCTTTAGGAGAGAAGGTGAATAGGTTTCCATAACTACCAGCATTTGGGTGAATTGTACTTAAGTGGTAATATCTTTCGATTTGAATTGTCACGTAGTGAAGTGAGGCAACCACCGAATTCCGTTTAAGGAAACTTACTCTTGAACTTAATGGTTTTCGATCGAGACCCTCACAACACATACTCTACCCTACAAAAAGTCATAGTTCCCTTGAACATCAACCTTAAGTTAGTTCATCAAGTCCTCCTAGGACCACCCCTTGCGGGCTATGAACTTTGGGGACTTATTCATATGAGTTTATTTAAGGACGACTCCTTAATTTCTATCATGAATGTTAAGTCTCACTTTTGATCGTGAATTCATCAAGTCCTTCTCTAAAGGACCACCATATATTGGCTATGAATTCATTATGAGTTGAATACTCATCCTCGTGTTCTTCCTAGGATGATACACCTTATAAGTGAATTCATCAAGTCCTTCACAATAGGACCACCATGAGTGGCTATGAATTCATTAAGACGGTTTATACATTCGTGTCATATCCCATGACTATTGAGTCTATTGTATTTGGTACAACGGTGACCGTACTTAGAACTCGGGTAACCTTTGCTAATCACCCCCACATTTGAGTTAGTGGGCCAGAACCGATTATCATAGCCTTCATCTATGTCATTACGTAGGGGTTTGTAAGGCACTAACTTCGTCGATAATTTCGTTAATGTCACAGAGCTATTAAATATTCGTACGCTAAGGCTTTTGATTCAGCAAAGTAGTTGGGTTTCAACCTCGGATTTATATTTATTAACACATGTTCCGTTTCACTTTTACTACTAGGATATATACTCTCATAGAACTGACATAGTCACCTATTAAGGTTAAATAGTATGGGTTTTCTCCTTTACTAGCGGAATTTATATAATTATTTAGGTTCGAATGTACTAATTCTGGTAGTTTAGAATTCTCGAAGTTTCATATTAAAAGCCATGAGTTTGGACTCTACACATATCATATAATATAGAAATTCATCGACCTTATTAGTCCAAGGGATTTTTAGCCTTTTAACAGAAGAGAGAAGAAAGATAGCCTAATCTACCATTCCACATATCTAAACATTCAAATAGATAACCAGAATTAGAAATGTCTTTATTAGAGGTTACAAGGTTCAATCACACAAACCCGTATTTGAAAAGGAAAAACCCCTTCCCTACAAACTCATCATATTGGTACTAGTCATGGGTTACAGTATTTAAAACAAATAATCCATTATGTAAATACCCTTTTCCCACAAACTCAGCATTTTTGGTAATGATTATTCCCCCCCCCCCCTCGAAAACTAGTTTGAGTACCACTTTATTAAGATGAGCTCAGGAAACCAAGTTTCTTCGGAGCGAGGGGACGAAGAGAACATCGTTTAACTCAAGGATCTTACCAGAAGTGAGTGGTGGGTCCTAGGGTGTTATAAAATTAAGTGCAAAATCGAGGAACCACTTAACCGCAAGTGTACGGTTGTCCCAAGTAATATAGGATAAACAAGTTCGTTCTCAGTGACGGATTAGGTTCAACCCAAATATCAATCAAGTAGTAGGAATAATTGCTAAACAGAAAAATAAAAGATAGAATTTTTGTTTGATTTTTTAGAAATTAAAAGATGCAAATAAAGTAAAGACTAAAATTAAATTAACAGAAAGGAAATAAAGCAAATAACGACTAACTTCAGATAAGAGAGATACTTGATCCTCGCAAAGGAATCCACTTAATCAATATAATCTATGCTATGTTTAAGGGTAGAATTGGAATTATAATATTAGTCGGGACTCTAATATCTCCTAGCCCCCTGTCGGGTGGACCTAGAAGCTATCCTAAAGTATCATAAACACCTGTATGGTCGAATATGGCTTTTCGGATGATAAGATTTTACCTCTTTGGCTATGTAACTAGTTAAGCCTGTCGGTCAATAACGGACATTACATGGGTATTACCTAGATCTGTATTCAAACCCCCCTGTCGGATGATCACTTCGCCGCTAAAGTGAATAGCCCAAATACTAACAGCTAATTCTAGTTGTTCCTAAAAGAATTAGTAATGAAAACAAAGTAATAACCAATATATAAAACTCAATCCTATTTAAATCTAAACAATCCCAAATTCAAAACATAGATTCATTAATTAAGGTTCATCCCTTTTATGCGATTCTCAAGTATAAAGAAATTTAGCTCATGATGAAATTAAAAACCAACATAAAAGAAAAGGAATTCATGTTCAAATACAAAAGATAAATGAAGAACCTAAAGGGTAGAATGACTATGGATGGAAGAACAGGATTCCTCCAGCTTCCAGCTTCTTCTCTCCTTCGTGCTCTGACTTGAAAACCTTAAGCCTCTTGTTTAATTCTCTGAAGTGTGTGAAAGTAGGAGGTTAAGGGGTGTATTTATAGGTGTTGGAGGAACCTAGGTCGAATTTTGCTTGGAGTGGAAGACAAGTCAAAGACTCTCAAATTCGTAGCTCAAAAAGATAAGATTCTGCTGATTTGATTTGGTCATATCTTTTTCAATACTTATCCGTTTGAGAAGTTCCAATATATGAAACTGCTTGTCTTGGAAAGAGCTTTCTATTGGTGCAGACCACTCGTCCAGAATCCTAGCCAATCTTTTATTATGATTTAATCTCTAAAACGTGGCTGGATTTTTAGATTTCAAAAGGCAGCTTTATCTTTTCCTCCTTTGAATAAATCTTTCCTAAATCTTCTTATTTCCATGTAAATCTTCTTTCTTTTCATTTTTATCTTGATTTGGTCTCTAAGTAATTACCATTTATCTTTTAAAGCTTCACATTAAATAAATAATTAAACCGCATATGCTTAAAAAGAATAAATCAATAAATCAAGAAATCGAAATAGGAAAGTGTACTCTAAAAATAGAAACTCGACTAAAAATCATTTTCTAACACTCTAAAATACACTAAGACTTTATTCTCACTTTTTCTCCTTGGATTGGTCTTTCATGAGATTCAAGAACCAATTAACTTTGCATTAAAAATAGTCAAATTTACGCACAAATGCTCAGATTCTGCAAATAGTTAATTTCCAAGGGGAGGAAGTGAAATATGATCAATTAAGCCTAAAAGTCTATCAAATAAGTCATTTATTCACCTAAAAGGATGTCTCCAAGCGGCTAATAATTAGAACAAACCGGGAGACATCAAGACCCCAAACTCAAACCTTTGTCGTCCCGACAAAGTAAAATAAAAACAAAAAGGATATTTTAGTTGAACGTAGAAGGTAGAATCTAGAAAATAATCCCAAAGCAAAGCTTAAAACAAATTTCATATAGTTTAATCTAGGAATTAATATACACCTACACTTATCATGCAAAATCAAATACAAAACAATATCAATCAAAATTAATTTCACAATGCTAGAAGGTTACGCTTATTACTTATCTCAAGATGGTGGCTATAGGGTGTTCCTCGATCCTTACTTGTGTTGAATGTTCCACTTAGAATAATCCCTATTAACTCACTGTGCATCCAGGAATCACGAGGTCTTTACGGTTTTAGCGTAGGCTTAAGGACGGTATGGTATGTATATTTGGTAAATTTGAAGTGAGCTTTTGGCTCTCTCCTCACTTACCATCAACAAAACTGTCCAAGAGCTTGAGTTTACACTCGAATTACGTTCTCACTCAACCCAATTGACGCGCTTAATTAGCGTCCCCAAATTAACCCAATAAGCACTAAGGATGATTCACCTAAAATTTTCCACTTTGCCGGTCCGAATATGTATATTCTTTTCAAATCATTCGTTTTTTCTTATAGCTATGACTCTCTTTATGATGTTTGAGATATCATGCTATTTTTCATAGTTATGCCTATTCATAACTTGAGCTCGAAGCTTCTTTTCCATTCACTATTACCCTGGCAAAGGGTTACAATACAATACACCTGTGAATCATCATCATGTATAGCACAAAGCATCATTGATAAGCTCAAAAACTCCCAACCCAATGTAAATTCCCATATGGTGGACCCACCACCCCAAACTCAAGCTCAAGACAGGAAATATCAGGATCGTGATTCAAGTGCGGGTCATATGGTCATGCCTAATAATCTAAAGGGAAATTGGCTTATAATGTGGCGACAAAAGAAAGGCTTAAAGGCTAAAAATTTGTCTAAGAAGGATAAAATAAATTCAGGGATAGACAGCCAAAAAGGTTTCAAAGGGCTAACAAAGAACTGCCTCTATCATCTTCCTATCTACACAACTTGTCTCTAGTTCATACCTAAGTGAGTTCTCTACTCATTTAGATCTCACGTTCTACAAACCACCCATTATCCTTAAGCACAAGTTTACTTCTTTTGCATTGTTTATTAATTCTTCCTATCAATTATCTCATATTTGCATGCAATCAAAGTTCAGCTTCATACTAACTCCTAAAGTCAACTATTTTCTATCATTAATTCATAAAAAACATGCTTGATGGGGGCATTTAAAATTCTCTACAGTCAACGCAACCCTAAGATTAATTTTATTGAAAGCATGTAAAACACAAAATTTTTGGATGAGGCAACGAACCCCACCCCAAACTCAAAAGTGAGTCGTGTCCCCACGACTCGAAAAAGACTCAATAAAGCCATAAAATTAAACTAAATTACCTAACTAGTGCCTACCATCAATTAAGAAGAAGAATTAGAACGGGGTACCTGGCCATGAAGATCCATCGTGTCCACCTCCGAAGGGGGAGAATAATTATCAATATCCATGAACAAAGTTACCTCTTCCAGTGTTGACTTAATCTGTGTAATTTCCTTCCATAGTGCTCCGATGTCTAGTCGTAAAAGTTCGAATTCTTGTTGCAAATTGCGAGCCCATGGAGGAATACCAGAATCAGTTTGAGAAGAACCTTGAACTTGAAATTGTAGCTTGTCTGTAGGCTTTGATGATACCCTCATCCTTGCTGTTAATTTCCCGTGTTGTGGTGGTGCAGGTGCCTTTTCTTCTTGTGTTTCTTTAGTAGGCTCATCAAGATTGATGGCCTTTTCAAGTGTAGAACCAGGCAAATTCTTGTTCTTCCCTAGGATATAACACTTCCTCTTATAATCCAAAGCATCTGTTCTGTTTGTCATGGTTGAATTGACCCCAAACTCAAGTTTATACCAAGGATAGAATAAAGTTAAGAAAACTTGGTATAGCTTGAGTTTCTTGCTTGGATTAGATGAAGGAAGTTGTTTTCTTGATGAATCTTGGAAGAACTCTTGAAAGCTTGATGATCTTGATTGTGTTTAATGGTGTTTTGTGATGAATTTGATGAAGAGGTTATGTTTACGGAGGATGGAGGAGAGTTTTAATGATGTTAATGTGTTTGTTGTGGAGGTTTAATCAAGCTTCAAGGTGTTTATATAGGGTAGGGAGTTGGAAAATTCGTGTGGGAGAGGCTAAGGTTAAGTTTGGTAAGGTAGGAGTTTGATTAGGTAAGAAACTCTTCACAAACCGCCTCTGTCCGGTATACCGGGCATATTTCCGGTATACCGGACCCAACAGCTCCTCAATTTTTCGTCTCGGCCACGACCCCGTGATATATACCCCGTGGCACGGGTTTTTGCTACTGTTCAATATATCTTCTCCGTCCAGAAACCTGTGATATCCAACCCGTGGTACGGGTTTTTCAACCAGCGGTATACCGGAGGTATGGCCCGGTATACCGGACCGCGCATCGATTCTTTTTCTCGTCTCGGCATACTATCCGCGTTAGTAACCCGTGGCACGGGTTTTTGCCACTGTTCAATTTCTCGTCTTCCAGCGGTATACCGGGGTTCTGGGGCGGTATACCGGGCCTCGCGTCGAATTTTTCCCTTGAATTTCCTAGCACCCCAAACTCAATTCCTGCACCAGTAACACACAACCCTTCTCATTTCTTTTAAAAGTAGACACTAAAACTTGACACTAGCTTAGAATTATACACTAGGAATTGAAAAACTTAAAGCAATAAACTAATATACAATGAAATGGCTTTTGTTTAACATCGTTAAGCTCGACGGGTTACCTCTCGCATCTATTCAGCTTCAAGGAGGTACATGACCTCCCTGGGATGTGGATCAACTCTGCGATTGGTATCCTCGCCTACATGGTAAAGTTTTAGACGATGCCCATTCACCATGAAGGTGCGTTGCTCGTCTGGATTCTCGATTTCTATCGCTCCATGTGGCGTAACTTTGGTCACCACGAATGGACCAGACCACTTTGATCTCAACTTGACCGGATAGTTGCTGAACTTGGAATTATACTTGAGGACCATTTGTCCAACTTTGAATTTCTTCTCACGAATGCGATTGTCATGCCATCTCTTCGTCTTTTCTTTGTAAAGTTTGGCATTCTCATAGGCATGAAATCGAAACTCGTCAAGTTCATTCAACTTCATCATACGATTCTCCGCAGCTAAGGTTGGATCCATATTCATCTCCGCAATTGCCCAGTAGGCACCCATTTCAAGCTCAAGAGGTAAGTGACAAGCCTTACCATAAACAATAAGATACGGAGATGCACCCACAGGCGTCTTGAACGCAGTACGATACGCCCAAAACGCATCATCTAATTTCATTGACCAATCCTTGCGTGTCGAACCAACTGCCTTCTCAAGAATGGATTTGATCTCTCGATTAGAGACCTCAGCTTGACCATTGGCTTGTGGATGATACGCAGTAGATACACGATGTCTCACACCATACTTCTCTAGAACTTTCTTCAGATATTTGTTCACAAAATGTGAACCTCCATCACTGATAATAACTCGAGGTGTACCATGTCTAGTGAAGATGTGTGATTTCAAGAATTTAATCACTACTCGCGAATCATTAGTTGGTAGAGCTACAGCCTCTACCCATTTAGACACGTAATCAACAGCTAGTAGGATGTACAGGTTTCCGTTAGAAGGTACAAAAGGACCCATGAAATCAATACCCCATACATCGAATATCTCAACTTCCAGAACATTATTACGCGGCATCTCATCTCTCTTAGATATATTACCAGTAAACTGGAATCTGTGACATTTCTTGACATACTCATGACAATCCTTATGTAAAGTGGGCCAATAAAAACCGGATTGTAGTACCTTCGCAGCTGTACGATCTCCTTTGAAGTGCCCTCCGTATGGTGAATCATGACAACCCATAATAATAGATAGAATATCTTTATCTGGTATGCATCTCCTCACCATCTGATCACTACATGTTTTGTAGAGGAAAGGATCCTCCCAAAAGAATTGTTTAGCTCGGTGGGCTAGTCTCTTTTTCTCTTGTGAGGTAGCTCCTTGAGGAAAAGAACCACTCACAATAAGATTTGCAATATCCGCATACCAAGGAGTCCCTAATGAATATACTGAAAACATACTCTCGTTAGGAAACTCTTCTCTAACCAACTCAGGTCCTCCATTAGACTCAGAACCTTCAAGACGTGACAAATGATCAGCAACCTGATTATCACAACCCTTTCGATCCCGAATCACTAAATCAAACTCTTGCAACAGTAAAACCAACTAATCAACCTCGGCTTCGCATCTTTCTTCTCCATAAGGTATTTAATTGATGGTCGGTGAACACCACAACTTTCGCCCCAAGGAGGTAGGAACGAAATTTGTCAAATGCATACACGACAGCTAGTAATTCCTTCTCAGTTACGGTATAATTTATTTGAGCACTTGTGAAGGTTTTACTAGCGTAGTAGATGGAATGAAATACCTTTTCTTTTCTTTGACCCAGAACAGCACCCATCGCCAGATCACTAGCATCACACATAATCTCAAACGGAATCTTCTAATCAGGAGGTAAAACAATAGGTTCAGAAATAAGCTTCTCCTTAATCTCGTTGAATGCCTTTATGCAAGCTTCATCAAAAAGGAATTTGGTGTCCTTCTCAAGTAAGTTGCACAACGGCTTAGAGATTTTGGAGAAGTCCTTGATAAAACGTCGGTAAAAACTAGCATGACCCAAGAAGCTTCTTACCCCTTTAACAGAAATAGGAGGGGGAAGAGTCTTGATTACCTCAATCTTCGCACGATCAACTTCCAACCCAGCACTTGAAACCTTGTGACCCAACACTATACCCTCTCGAACCATAAAGTGACATTTCTCCCAGTTCAAAACCAAGTCAGTCTCCTTGCATCTAATCAATACCTTCTCCAAGTTCCGTAAACACTCCTCAAAGTTATCACCAAACACAGAAAAGTCATCCATAAATACCTCAAGGAAGTCATCAATCATGTCCCAGAAAATTGCCATCATACATCTTTGAAAAGTAGCGGGTGCATTACATAATCCAAATGGCATCCTTCGGAAGGCAAAGGTACCAAAAGGACATGTAAAGGTTGTCTTGTGTTGGTCTTTTGGATCTACATAAATTTGATTGTATCCTGAATATCCATCCAAAAAGCAATAATATTCTCTACCAGCTAGCTTGTCTAACATCTGATCAATAAACGGAAGAGGGAAGTGATCTTTTCTGGTGGCCTTGTTCAACTTCCGATAATCCATACACACTCTCCAACCAACAACGGTCCTTGAGGGAATGGCTTCATTCTGCTCGTTCAAGATGGTAGTAATACCACCCTTCTTTGGTACGCATTGAACTGGACTCACCCATTCGCTGCTAGCAATAGGATAGATAATTCCCGCGTCTAGCAACTTGATAACTTCTTTCTTCACCACTTCCTTCATAGCTGGCATCAATCTTCTTTGTCCTTCAACTGAGCGCGCGTTTTCATCGTCTAGAATGATTTTGTGTTGGCAATAGGAAGGACTAATACCTTTTATGTCAGCAATAGTCCAACCAATCGCCTCTTTATTAGCTCTCAGTATGCGCAACAGTTTGTCTTCTTGAGGACTTGTTAAAGTAGCTGAAACAATAACAGGTAGAGTGTTGTTAGTACCTAAATACGCATACCTTAGGTGTGATGGAAGCGGCTTTTCTTCTAGTTGTGGGGAAGACTCGATGGATGGTTTCTTTTTAGATACTATCTCCCCAGGCTCTCGGAATGGCTCATAGGCGAGATGCCTATGTTTCATCGTTCCGGAATTTAAAGCAGCTACGGTTTCGGTTAGTTCTTCCATCAATTCCGGTAAGTCAAGTGTTAGGGCTGCTCGCAAGATATCGTTAAAATTCATACAATCAAACGTTTCTTGCGCAGTTAAATAAAGTACATCCAATTGGAAACACTCTTCAGGAATATCTGGAAACTTCATGGCCCTAAACACGTTGAACTTTACCGTCTCGTCTTGGATTCGCATGGTTAATTCGCCGTTTTCTACATCAATAACAGTACGCCCCGTGGCTAGGAATGGTCGACCCAAGATGATGGGGACATTTTTATCCGCGTCGTATTCAAGAATAACGAAATCAACTGGAAAAATTAACGTACCTGCCTTGACGAGGACATCTTCGATTCGTCCCTCTGGATGAGCGAGGGATCTATCCGCCATTTGTAGGATCATGGAAGTTGGTCTAGCATTTCCTATCTTCAATTTCTCGAAAATTGACTTCGGCATCAAATTGATACTCGCGCCCAAGTCACACAAAGCTTTTCCTTGCCACTCATTACCAATAGAAATAGGAATCGTGAAACTCCCAGGATCAAGTAGTTTAGGTGGCAACTTACTTTGGCATATAGCGCTGCATTCTTCTGGCAATCCTATCATCTCATTCTCACGGTATGGTCTCTTGTTGGTAATGGCTCTTTTCAGAAATTTAACGTACTTCGGAACATCGCGTATAGCATCTAAGAACGGAACGTTAATATTGAGACCACGTACCATATTCAAGAACTTCTGATATTCGTCCATGTCTCCTTTCTTCTGAACTCTTGAGGGGAAAGGTGGAGGAGGACGGGTTTCTGTAACATCTTTGGATTTTGGCTTCTCCGGAATCTTCTCCACTTCCACTAATTCGGGTTCATCTTCTTTTTCTTCCACCTCTTTTGCCGGTTTCTCTTTCACAGTTGTTTCTTTTTCTTTCATTGCGGGAAAAGGAGGTGGAGCGAGCTTCTTACCACTTCGAAGTGTTACTGCATTACAATCTTCTCTCTGCTTAGGTTCTTCAGTATCACTCGGTAATTGTCCTTGCTGACGTTGATTTAATTGCTTATTTATCTGAGCCATTTGAGTTTCCATCAACTTAAGTGCTGCGGCGGTAGACTGTTGAATGTTGATTAGTGTTGTCAAGGTTTGCTGAACATCTAATGCGCCTTCTTGAGGTTGAGCAGGTAAAGCTTTCTGGTTCATGGTTTCGGTATAAGCATCTTGAGGAGGTTGTCTCTGAGCTTGATTTCCGTATGCTTGTCCACCTTGATAGTTGTTATGAGGTCTTGGTTGAAAGTTGTTTCCTTGTGGGCGTGGTTGATATGCATATGCTGGATTAGCAGCCCCATTTGGATTCGAATATTGGAAACCCGGATGGTTTCTGTTTGGTTGATAACCTTGACCACTTGAGTTATAATGTCCTCGGTTAGACACGAACATTACGGATTCTGGATTATTTTGACCACTTGAGTTATAATGTCTTTATTAGAGGTTACAAGGTTCAATCACACAAACCCGTATTTGAAAAGGAAAAATCCCTTCCCCACAAACTCATCATATTGGTACTAGTCATGGGTTACAGTATTTAAAACAAATAATCCATTATGTAAATACCCTTTTCCCACAAACTCAGCATTTTTGGTAATGATTATTCCCCCCCCCCCTCGAAAACTAGTTTGAGTACCACTTTATTAAGATGAGCTCAGAAAACCAAGTTTCTTCGGAACGAGGGGACGAAGAGAACATCGTTTAACTCAAGGATCTTACCAGAAGTGAGTGGTGGGTCCTAGGGTGTTATAAAATTAAGTGCAAAATAGAGGAACCACTTAACCGCAAGTGTACGGTTGTCCCAAGTAATATAGGATAAACAAGTTCGTTCTCAGTGACGGATTAGGTTCAACCCAAATATCAATCAAGTAGTAGGAATAATTGCTAAACAATAAAAATAAAAGATAGAATTTTTGTTTGATTTTTTAGAAATTAAAAGATGCAAATAAAGTAAAGACTAAAATTAAATTAACAGAAAGGAAATAAAGCAAATAACGACTAACTTCAGATAAGAGAGATACTTGATCCTCGCAAAGGAATCCACTTAATCAATATAATCTATGCTATGTTTAAGGGTAGAATTGGAATTATAATATTAGTCGGGACTCTAATATCTCCTAGCCCCCTGTCGGGTGGACCTAGAAGCTATCCTAAAGTATCATAAACACCTGTATGGTCGAATATGGCTTTTCGGATGATAAGATTTTACCTCTTTGGCTATGTAACTAGTTAAGCCTGTCGGTCAATAACGGACATTACATGGGTATTACCTAGATCTGTATTCAAACCCCCCTGTCGGATGATCACTTCGCCGCTAAAGTGAATAGCCCAAATACTAACAGCTAATTCTAGTTGTTCCTAAAAGAATTAGTAATGAAAACAAAGTAATAACCAATATATAAAACTCAATCCTATTTAAATCTAAACAATCCCAAATTCAAAACATAGATTCATTAATTAAGGTTCATCCCTTTTATGCGATTCTCAAGTATAAAGAAATTTAGCTCATGATGAAATTAAAAACCAACATAAAAGAAAAGGAATTCATGTTCAAATACAAAAGATAAATGAAGAACCTAAAGGGTAGAATGACTATGGATGGAAGAACAGGATTCCTCCAGCTTCTAGCTTCTTCTCTCCTTCGTGCTCTGACTTGAAAACCTTAAGCCTCTTGTTTAATTCTCTGAAGTGTGTGAAAGTAGGAGGTTAAGGGGTGTATTTATAGGTGTTGGAGGAACCTAGGTCGAATTTTGCTTGGAGTGGAAGACAAGTCAAAGACTCTCAAATTCGTAGCTCAAAAAGATAAGATTCTGCTGATTTGATTTGGTCATATCTTTTTCAATACTTATCCGTTTGAGAAGTTCCAATATATGAAACTGCTTGTCTTGGAAAGAGCTTTCTATTGGTGCAGACCACTCGTCCAGAATCCTAGCCAATCTTTTATTATGATTTAATCTCTAAAACGTGGCTGGATTTTTAGATTTCAAAAGGCAGCTTTATCTTTTCCTCCTTTGAATAAATCTTTCCTAAATCTTCTTATTTCCATGTAAATCTTCTTTCCTTTCATCTTTATCTTGACTTGGTCTCTAAGTAATTACCATTTATCTTTTAAAGCTTCACATTAAATAAATAATTAAACCGCATATGCTTAAAAAGAATAAATCAATAAATCAAGAAATCGAAATAGGAAAGTGTACTCTAAAAATAGAAACTCGACTAAAAATCATTTACTAACACTCTAAAATACACTAAGACTTTATTCTCACTTTTTCTCCTTGGATTGGTCTTTCATGAGATTCAAGAACCAATTAACTTTGCATTAAAAATAGTCAAATTTACGCACAAAAGCTCAGATTATGCAAATAGTTAATTTCCAAGGGGAGAAAGTGCAATATGATCAATTAAGCCTAAAAGTCTATCAAATAAGTCATTTATTCAACTAAAAGGATGTCTCCAAGGGGCTAATAATTAGAAAAAATCGGGAGACATCAGTGAGTTTAAGGTTAACCTGCCCTTTTCCGAGGACTGTAGCAGTGGATGTGTCTCCCAGGTACACGCATTCATCATTGGTTGATTCCTAGAAATTTTTGAACAAGACTTTGTTTGCACAGAAGTGTCGTGAGGCCCCAGTGTTAAGGATCCAGTCGCTTTTGTTTTCCACCAAATAAACCTCAACCATTACCGCGGCAATTATCTCTTTGGTTTCAGTTAGGTTTGCAGCAGGTTATGGATCAGGAATAACTCTAAGAGTACATTCAAAAGCTCTATGTCCTTCTTTACCACAACAATAACAAGCACCCTTAGGTTTCTGAATCTTACCAGAAGTTTTAAACCTTCCAAATTGTTTGTTGGATTTGTTGCGGTTCTTAATCCCCCCGGATTTGGAATGGTTATTGCCTTGCTGTTTTCCATTACCTTCGAACCTGTCCTTGTTATCATGCCCAGAACTTTCGACAAGGTTAGCCTTCGAGGAATGAGGAGGGAATGAAAGAGACTTATCCTTGAGTCGATTGGCTTCTTCGACTTGCATGTGGCTGATGATTTCTTGGAGGGTCATTTCCTTCTTTTTGTGTTTGAGGTGGTTACGGTATTCACTCCATGACGGGGGAAATTTTTCAAGCAAAATGTTGGCTTGGAAAGCTTCGCACATCTTCATGCCTTCGGTGATCACCTCCGTGCATAGGTTTTCATACACATGAAGTTGTTCAGTCATAGGTTTCTGATAAGTAAGGGTAAAGTTATACTAGTTACCGGTGACGTAATTCTTTTTACCGGAATCATCAGCCCCATACTTCTTCTCAAGAGTTTCCATATAACCTTCGCCGATTTTTCTTTGGCAAGAAGATCAAAAATGGGATTCGAGACATTGTTCAACACCCAGCCGCGAGCTATGGTATTAGCTCTTTTGAACTTGGATTTAAGGGAGAGATGCCTAGCATGTTCTTGTTCAGTAGGAGCTCCATTGTCCACCATAAGTGGAGGAGCCTCGACTATAGAAAAGTCGAGATCATACTGCTCAAGACAGATCATAATATTTTGTGCCCAACGCTTGTAGTTGGAACCATTAAGGGGCTCCAACTTATTCACGTCCGGAAAGGCCTTTGCATTCAAGGGTGAAGCAACTGCCTAAATTGGAAATGCCATTAATAAAAAACTGTGATAAAGAATAATATCTTTTTAAATTGATGGAAAAAATTGAAATCACTAGTTTTAAGACAAACAGAAATGGAAAACCAGAGAAATATTTTTGATGTAAAATAAGGCTATTCTATTACAGTAATGATATAATCAATACGAAACACTAGTCTATTACAGTAATGAAATATTCCATACGAAACAAAACACTTACACGGAATCAGAAAGAACAAATATCTAGTATATTTTCAATAAAGATTAAAATATTTGAAAAAAATATTTTACATCTAAAATCACTTTAGGTGATTATTTTAATAATCACATATCTAGTATTTTTTCTAAAAGTGATTTTTGAGTCTAAAATCACTTCAACTGATTATTTTAAAAAATAATCCCAAACGGGATCTAAGTCAACCAATAAATCTTAAATGTTGTTTTAATTTAAAGTTATTTTTTATTTTATTATTTCCTTTATAAAAAACTAAAAATATCATCTCAATATTTTTTTTAGGATTAATATCTAAAATAACTTTTCAAGTTAGAATTAATTCCCCTTCACCACAACCATTACTCTTTTCCCCATAAAAGGTATCATATATATTTTATTCTTTCCTTTTATTCCCATAAAAAAAGCAGTTTGAGTTATTAGAAGCTTCGCAAAACTTAAAGTTTAAGTTATGAGAAAATTTCTCGAGATACCATCTGGTCCAGGGGCCTTAATACCGGACATACTGAAGACTGAGTTTTTTATTTCATCCATATCAGAGATTCTTATAAGAAAATAATTCATATGAGACATGATCTTACATGGGATAGTAACCTCTTTTGTATTATAGATCAAATTTTCACTGAAAAGGTTACTATAATATTCAGGAATATTTTTGTTAATCATTTAAGGATTATCCGTCCATGTACCATCCTTCATCTTTATCCTGCATATACGATTAATTTAATTTCGTTTAAGCATCGAGGCATAATAATATTTAATATTCTTGTCACCTTTTTTAATCCATAAATCTCGGGATCTATTAGCCCAAGAGGATTTTTCGTAACTCCAAAGGGTATCAAGCTCTTTATTTATATTCTTTTCTTTTTCTAGATTCTTTAGAGAATTTTATTCTGGATTTGGATTAATTCTTTTTGATATCTATAATTTATTTCCTCTTTTTGAAGAAAGTTTCATACTCCATCCCGTAAGGGAGAGACAAGTGGCATTTCTTTTGTGACAAAAAACTTGTAAACATTAAATATTACAAAAACTTTCTCAAGATCGGCTAACCACCTCTCTATATTGATTATTCTCTAGCCATCTTGATTCAAAAATGAAGTATTTTTCAAAGTTAGACTTGTCGGTATCTTTACAAAGGATAAGAAGAAATGATATAGTCAAATAGTCGGTGGTACATGTAGAATAGCATTTGGAAAAGCATCACACCAAGAAGTTGAAGGAAGAGATTGGTCTAATTTCTCCTTAACTTTTTCCTCACCTTTCCTTTAATTGGACCATGTAAAGAAACGTCCTTTACTTGGGAAGTCTTAAAGATGATTGTTATTAATAAATTCATTAAACCGAATCATATGATCAAAGCTAGGATTGAGTTTTCCTTGATTTTCTGAGGTTTTTGTGATATCATTAAATACTCCTATAAAATAGTCAAAATCTTGTAACTTTGAATACCAAGAAGAATGAGAATTCCATATGTTTTATCTTTGATATCGTTAGTGGGAGCATAGAGACAAACAAGATACCAAGAAAGAGCATTCAGTTCATCAATTCTCGCGATCACAAAAGTATTCCCCCAGACATAAACGATCTTCCCCCGGGTTCAACTATTTGTGAATTATTAAAAGATTTAAGATGATTGCAGGACTTAAAATCCTTTCTTCTAAGTCAAGATTCTAACAACCAAGCAACAAAAATATTATTTTCGACACAAGGGACTGAAACATTTTTTGTCAAAGGCGCTCTCAACCCTTGACAATTCTTACCCATGACACTATCCATCTGCACCGTCCATTTTTTGGTACTTACCGCCATCCACAAGATGAAGCTGAGGAAATTTTTTCCTCACGGGCTGACATGGGTAGGGCTGCAAAAGAACCGAGCCGAGCCAAACTTTAACTTTCTTGAGTTTGGTTTGCTAATATTTTAGTGAGCTTGAGCTTGGTTTGATCTTGAAAAGAACTGGGCAGAGCAGAACTTTAGCTTTATTGAGCTTGGTTCGTTTACTAACGAGACGGAGTCAAACAAAACCTTAGCGAACTCATTTTTTGCAAGCTTGAGATCGGCTCGGATTGGTTCGTTTAAGACTCATTAAAGTCTCGTTTATTTTTCTATGATATATATATATATATTAGATTTTCAGTGATATAAAATAAAATTAAGTAAAACTAATATGCAACACATTACGTAATTTGACTTAAATGATACAAAGAAATATATACTTATTAGATATAGAATATTTTAGTTATGATTAATAACATATACAAAAGTTTTACATAGTTTTGACTTTTTGTATATATATACATACATACATTTATATTGATAATTTTCAATTGAATATATCTACCAAGCCTATTAACGAGCTCTTAAAGAACTCTTAACAAACTGTTCACGACCTTAACGAATCGAGCTTATACAAGTTTGAATTCTTCTCGTTTAGTAAATGAGCCTAGATTTAAAGCTTGAGCTTGGCTTGTTTAACTAACGAGCCGAACTCAAACAAACCCTTAGAGAACTCAAAATAGAGCCTTTGGTGAGAGTATCGGTTCATTTGCAAACCTAACCATGGGTATTCATCGATTTCTCGGTAATGCTATCATTACTCGGCTTGCCTCTAAGATGTCCTTCATAATCCGCTCCTTTACAAAAATAAAACTTCCTTTGGTGCAATGGGTCCTCAACAAAATCTAGGATTTGATGCTCATCGACTATATTATCATGTAAAAAAATTTCTTTCACGTTATAAAATTTAGTATATAACTCCTCCATAAAAATCTGCATATCGTTGATTCTCTACATTTTTAACGCCTATTACCAAAGGCTTCCTTTTAAGATCCTGATGTCTCCATATTTTTGATAACGTAGTCTAGCCTAGAGACATCATTTTAGTTGTATTATGTGCTTATTTGATTCATTTTTCCTTATTAATTGTTATTTTCTTAATTTTTTTCCTTGATTTGTATAATTATAACTTTTAGAGCATTTTTTGTATAATTTGTGTGTTAAATGTGAACCTCTTAAGTAAATTGATTTAATTAGATGCCAAATCAATGTTGAGTAGTTAAGTAAAGGAGACCCAAGGCGAAATCAAGAGTTAAAAGGAAAGAAAGTCAATTTAGAAAGTGCAAAAGCTGTCAAAAGAATCTGCCCAGCTGGAAAGACATCCAATGTTTGATTGTTGTAGAAACTCAGATACGAATTTGAATAAGCCCTTTGATATTCAGATATTTCTTTGAATTATGGTTGTTTCAATGAATTGATCACTGGATTCCGAGCTATAACAAAGGAGATATTCTTATTTCAATCTTTAGAGGTTATCTTGTCTAACAATTAAGGAGTACGAAGTGGAGTAGGATTTGGAATCTATTACTTGTCACACACTCCAAGATTTCGATCTATCACCTATAAATATACCTACCTACTTTTGTAAACATGTCCTTGCTTGTATACACATCCTTAATATCAAGTTTTATCATTCAGAGAGAAAGTTGACAGTATGTATTTTATCTTTAGTTTTATTTCTTGTAGTATGAACTAATTTTCCCATAGCTTGGGTTTGCATATTTATAATCTTTGAATTCTGTTTCTTTATTCTATGTTATTTGGTAAAGTGACAGTTAATTGATTAAGCTTCTTATTTACATATCTGTGTTATGTGCTTTGACTTAATGTTTGTAGTCCTTCCATATTTGTTGAAAATATTAAGAAAAATATCAATATTATTATCCTCAGCTTCCCAAAAAGATAATTTGTCGTCTACAAATAACACATGTGTTAGAATAGGAGCTGATTTAGTTATTCTCATTCCTTTAAGGAGACTTGTATCAATATAATACTCAATTGGGGAGGATAAAGCTTGTGTAATAAAAAAAAGAACAGATTTAGAGAGAAGGGATCTCCCTGTCTCAAACCTTTATATGGATCATCAATTTCAAAAAGTTCCCCTTTAATTTGAACTTTGTAAGTTACAGAAGTAATAATGTTATGGATCCAATTAACCCATTTTGATTCAAATCCCATTTTTCTCAAAAGATGAAGAAGAAAATCCCATTCAATGTTCTCATAGCTTTACTAAAATCTGCTTTAACAACTATTGTATATTTCTTAGAAGTTCTCTTATTCTTAAGATAATAGCTAGCCTCCTAGGAAAGGAGAATATTCTCAAAGATAGGTCTCCTCGGGATAAAGATTGTCCGAGTTTCAGAAATAATATCATTCAACCAAGGTTGAAGTCTACTAGCTACAATTTTAGAGATCACTTTGTACACAAAATTTGCACAACTTATTGGTCTAAATGCACTAATCGTATCAGCATTAGTACATTTAGGTATTATGGCAATAATTGTGTTGTTAATATCTCTAGGACTTGAGTTATTCATGATAAAATTAAATACCAGACTAATAAGGTCTAGTTTTATCAAATCCTAAAACATCTTAAAAAAGAAACCCACAAATCTATCAAAACATGGGGCTTTATCAGCCCCTAAGGACCAAAAAGCTTCTTTAATTTCTCTTTCATCAACGAGTTTATTTAAATCTAATTTCATCTTTGTAGAAACAATTTTCTTAACACAGTCAAAATAGGGCATAGTCTCTATGACCAGAATTTATGGAAAAATTGTTGTAATAAGATGTAATTCAATGGATTACTTCCCCTTCACTATGAACCAAATCACCACTATAAAGTTTAAGTCTACAGATTCTATTTCTAGCTCTTTTAACTTTGGTGATAGCATGAAAATATTTAAGAGTTTTTATCTCCTAACTTGAGCCAGACAGTTCTTAACCTAAAAGCCCAATAAAGTTCCTCTTTTTCCAGTAATCTTCCAAAATTGTAGCTAAATATTCCAAATAAATTTTGTTATTTTTAGGAAAAGGTTCATTACTCAGTTTTTCCATCTCAGATAGAGTTTTTTTAATAAGAATTCTATTATTTAGCACTCTTTTCTAGCCCACATAGAAACACTTTTATCAATTCTATTCATTCTTATATTTTAATCTATGAACCCCTTTCCCTTCAACATAAGAAATAGATTTGCAAGTATCAACAATAGTAGTATTACAAGATTCCCCTTGTAACCAGCCTTTCTTAAGAATGAATCTCTTATTTTTCTTAGTGAAAGGGGTTCCTAGCTTAAGTATAATAGGACTATGATCAAAACTTGTAGGATGCAACACAGCATTCCATGAGTTTGGATTCTTAGTCAACCACTCCTTGTTAACAATAATTCTGTCAAGAACTTGTTTAATCAAATCCTTACCATTCCTTTTATTGGACCATGAAAAATTACAGCCCTTAGAAGCTATCTCAATAAGATCATTACAACTAATAAACTCATTAAACCAGTTCGTAGTTCTTTTATTTAAACTTCCTACATCTTCCCTAAGTTTTTCAGAGGCATATCCGGTCATATTAAAATCACGCAAAACACACCACATGTGATTAATAGGTTTTTTATTAGAAATTTATAAAAAAAGACTTTCTCGTTCTCAGTAATTTTGTCATAAACAAAAAAAATTCCACAAACACCCCATCTAGGAGAATCATAAATACAGTGAATTAAGTTCTTATCAGAACTTGTAAGATCAAAAAGGGAACTATTTTTCAAAAGAACAACTAAACCCCCCTGAGAGCCCCCCTAGGTTCACATAAGCCACAAGATTCATATTTAATTTGGTACTAAGAGTCTTAATATAATTAAACTTGTGTTTAGTTTTAGAGATAAATAATACCTCGATACTATGAGCTGTAATAATATCAATTAATCTACATTATATCAAGGCCATACCGCTGCCTTGATAGTTCCAAGCTTGAATCATTGGCCGAGGTAGGGTTGTTATGGGACAACCCTGCAAACCGCTTCAGCATTTTGTGCCTCCAAAATATTGGATAAACCCTCATTTTCCCATTTCTAATATCCTTCTTCTTCCATCATTCTATACATCTCTATATCCTCTGCCATCTCATCATCACCTCCTTGAACAGTTTCGGCAACCACTTCATCATTGGAGCCAATGAGAGTTGCAGAGAGAGCAATAACTGGTGTAACATCATCCTCAAGAGGTAGACCGAGAACTTCTCTAACTTTTTGAGTTCGGATTTAATTCTTCTCTAGAGACCCAAAGAAGATGTTATAATCTGAATGAAGCATAATAGAAACGTCTATAATAACATAAGGTCAAGAATTAGGCTTTGGGCCTATCTTTTCTTGTTGGGTCGGGCCACACACTTTAACAACCTTTTCAGCATTCAGAGGCCTTAAAGTATTAGAAATCAAAACCCCTTCATGAGTTGAGGGCCCCAAGTACACATTAGGTAAAGTAAACATTGATTGGACCATTGTTTGAAATTTTAACATCCTTATCCCCAATAGTTGATAGACACGCTGTCTTGTCTGACCCATGTCCCATATCCTTCCTCATATATATTTTGTTCTTATTGTTTTAGAGGCCTTGTAGTTTTTTTCTTTTGATTTTCCTTACTTCACGGTCCCACTTTAGCAGCTTTAAAGACAAAGCCTTGAATCCCTTTACCAGTCACTGAAATTCCAATAAAAAAATGCACCCAGATTCCAAGTCTATTAATGAATTTTGTATGATTATCACAATATTTCTCTTCATGAGAAAGAAGTCCACAAGAATAACAAAAATCAAACAGATATTCATACTTATAAGAAACCCACACCGGATCTATGTCTTTCAAATGAAACATAAACCCAACTAAAATGGTTTTATAAATTTTCCAGGTTACACGAACTCGAATAGTATAATTTTCTTTGAATTTCTCTAGGTTCGAAAGCTCTAAAGCTTAAACTACCCAATTTCACGAAAAAAATTTACGAACATTCTCCTCCTTAATAAACAGTGAAGAAATTTCTTCAATCCGAACCCAAAACACTATTTCTTCAAGAAGCACAAGGTTTACAATGCATTGTTCCCATCTTTGAATCAAGATGTGAAACCCAAAGACATGATAGGTCTATTGACCCAAACATGTTCTAGATCCTCTTGTTTCTTAAATCGAACAATACAAATATTCATATCTCATTTTTCAGTAGGAATCTGACCTTTGATACCCCCAGTGTTGAATAATAATTTTATTTAGATAGCTAAATAACTGATGGTACCAGAAGCTAATATTCGAGCGAATACCTTTGGTTCATCATACTGCACATAGATAGAATCTTTATAGGTAGATAAATAGATCTCCTCGTCTGACCCTACAATTCCATCACCATTAATGTTAGCCATTACAGTAGATGAAGGACTACAGAAGACTTAAATGCAAGATTAAAATACAAAGGTAAAGGAAAACTCAATAAAACATTATGTCGAGAGTTTAATGAACCTAATGTTGGAAACGAGATATATAATAAGCTTATCCTCATAAGAATACAGACTAGCTTTAAGATAAAGGTAAAAAAAGGGGTTAATTGTTGGTAGGTGGTGATGGTGAAAAGGCAGTTGAGGGCGAGCGGTAGTGCCATCTCGGTAAATGTGCCTAAGAGGATTTTGATCATAACAGAAATCAATTTATCTTAATAAATTATAGCAATTTAATGATAGTACATAGTATGGACTTAAATGATAATTTACATGAAAACATTGATAGAAAAGATTAATGAGCAATGCGTAGAAGATAAGTTGAATCTTAATGAGTTTTGAGCGGTGTGTAGAACATAAGGTATAAATTGTTTTATTAGTTTATCACAATTTAATTTAATATTTGTATATCTAGTCTTTAATCACAAAAAACAAACAAATGTATTTTTTAGTAATAGCAACTAAATCATTTACACTACTCAGAAACATGATCCCCTCTATCCCACATATAATGTTCACTGAACTTTTCACACATATTAAAAAATACAATAATTACATTCATCATTACTAAAAATACTCTTCATAAAGTGTTTTGATATTTTAAATATTCTTTGAGAAACATAAACTCAAATATTTTAATAAAGGTAATAGTGGAAAAAGTTGGGATAAAGTGTCTTGGAATTCTAAGTGGATAATATTTTTGGGACACCATTTTTTTTTGGTTACATGGGTTCCGGGCTAGCTTGCGCGCACCCGACTAATCCCACGGAGATATACATGCCTCCCCATATATATTCTCATGGTAAATAAGAACTAGGTTACCCATGTTCAGGGAGGGGTTCGAGCCTTGTAACTCTCAATTTACACCCGTTAGGGAGGGTGGGACACCATTTTTAATAAGTGGTCATTTTATTGGGAAGAAGGGAGTATTAAGATTAACAAACATAATCCATATGGAGGCGATAACTATTAATACTTACTTGTATTACTTGTCAATAATTCGTACGCAGACTAGTCACAGCTACGGTTTTTGCAACACTCTGACATGCATGGAAAGCTAGGATGAAAGGATTTTCGAGAAAAGATTATGGAATATCTGGGAGATCAATGATAAGACCAAGTCCCTTATTAAGCATCTTTTCAGTAGCAACAGAGACGATGCGGAGGTGGATGTTAACAAAGGAAGTCCTAAAAACCAAGAAAGTGATGAAGAGAATGCTCTTCTTGACGATGATGTGGATGTCATATGGCTTAGTGATACATCTTTTTGTAATAGTTGGGAACCGGCTAGTATGGTTTCTATTGATGTTAACAAGAAGGGGTAGTCAAACACAAGCTCACGAAGAGGGCAAGAATTAATAGTGCTTTGGAGGGAGAAGCCTAGGCTACTCTCCTCGCCATGAGATCTGCAGTCGATCTTAATTTACAGAGTAGCTCTTTTTACTTTGACAACCTTGATTTCAGTCAAGGTATTAATCTTATGAAAGGGGTCAACTGTAGAAATCGTCCAATGGTCACTGAGGCCTGGAGGTGAATTGATAGATTCCCGAAGTGGAAAGTCATTCACGTTAGGAGAGAATTCAATGGAGTGGCTGACAAACTGGCTAAGTGCACTAGACGTAATATTGATATTTCAAACTGCTCAAGTGCGTCCATTTTAGATTTCTCTTGTAGTCTTTCTAAGCTTTGTAGGAGTAGAGGTATCGGTTAAATTTTGTACGCTTTACTTCTCCTAACAAAAAAAACCAACAATTCGTACATTTGTGGTTAACTAGCTCTCTAAAGGTGTTGAATCAATTGTTTATTTTATCACACTTGATGTCTCACCATTTGTGATGAATTAATCTTAGTTGTAGACATCATTTTTAGTGTTTTAGAAGTCTTTTAGTCGAGTTTTCCTATGTATTATTGCACTTTCCTATTTCTTGTCTTGATTTAATAATTTATTATTTTTAGAGCATATTGGGTTTAATTTATTTATTTAGTGTGAAGCTTTAAAGATATATAGAAATTAATTAGATTCCAAATCAAGTCTAAAAAGATAAAGGAAAGAAGATACGCATGGAAATTGGAGATAAAGGAAAAAAAAGATAAAAAGATAAAGTTGCCAAATAAATCTGAGTTTCAGCACCCACAACCATAAAAGTGATCATAACTCAAGATCGGATAGGAATTTGGAAGAATGGTCTTAAGCAAAGTTATAGAGCTTTCCGAGACGATCAGTTTTAACATATGGAACGCGTCAATCGGAGTTGAAACGAAGAAGATATGGCCAAAACTAAACAGAGGCAGATTATTACTTTTTCTATATTTTAGGGTTACGAATTTTAGTTGGGCTTGGAGTCCAAGTTACTTGTCTTCCACTCCAATAAAATGAATTAGGGCTTCTAAACACCTATAAATACACCCTTTAACTCTTGTAAAATAATCCTTGCCTCCCATAAGTTAGTCCTTAAGTTTTATATCATTAAAGTTATTAAAGAGAGCAAGATGACATCTTTGTATCATTCTTTTAGTTTATTTACTTCAGGTATGAACTAATTTTCCCATAGCTTGGGTTTTGCATTATGTATAATCTATAAATTCTATTTTCTTTCTATCTAAATTTCTTTGGGAATTATATGTTTTAATCTGATTCTAGCTACTTAACCATATATTTGTTTTATGTGCTTTGATTAATTGTCTGTCTTAAACCTGGTCAATTTAGGACTTTGCTAATAGTAGTTAGATGGTCACCCGGAAGAGGTGTTTAACTATTGAAACACCACATAAACGTCTAGAATAAGGAATTGGTCCTAACAACACCAACCTAACTAGATTGTCATTAAGGTTTATTTTCATCACCAATCGTCATTAGTAGGTAGGACTGCACCTAGGACCCAAGTGGTGCAGGTTAACCCTTTGTGAGTTCCCTCATGATTGTGAGGCTGCCACCCTAGTTCGCTCTCTGGGGGTAGGGGGAATTTAGATTCCTGACTACATATCTAAGAGCCATTGTCTCCCTTATAAACTGAAATTGTTAGAAAGAATTAGAAAGATTAGTACATACTAGCAAAACCTAAGCTATACGCTCTCATCTTATTTCTTACATATTTATTTTATTGTGTTTAATTTATTTAGCTTAATCATTAATTTCTCAATCAATCGTATTGATTTCTGTCCTTTAATTAATTATTTCTACTCTGATTTATTTACCCATCTGCCTAACACATTTAAGTCCCTGAGGAACGAATCTTCTTATTATTAGAACTTGCATATGTCCTGTAATACTTGCAGAACCGTGCTAGTCTACGGTGATTAGTGCATTAATTTCCTTATTTATTTATCATATTTTTATCACATCCTAGGCGACACCAACACTTCCAGACAACAATTAGGAAAGAGGTAGGTGAACTATTAAGGTTCTTGTTTATAAAAAAAAATGGTGAGAGAAAGCTTTTACAAAGAACCCCATTTTCAATTTTTCCTTTCCAATTTCTTGATGTGGCACCGAGTAAATAATAACAAGAATTAATGCCCAATAAACCCCCCCCCATACATTTAATTTTTTATTCACCTAACTACAGTCGTCATTTACTCCCCGTAAAAGGCACCGTACATCACTTGTTTCCTTTTTTTGCTCTTTTTTACCACAACCGTCATTGAATTCTGTCACATCGGCCTATTGATCATCATTCTATCTATAATTTAACAATGTTGTGTTGTATTAAGCATTCAAGCCTCACAATTCACCATATTAATTTGAACAGATGTGATATAAAATTTCCTTAATGAAATCCATAAAAATCTGCACTATCTTTTATAAATTATGAAATTGTTTGACAAATGTGATAATGATTTCTCTCTTTATTCCTATGGTTGGTAATATTGGGTGGCTTATTTAGTTGATGTAGGAAGACATGCCTAAGATTTTATGGAAGCGACTAAGAATTTTTACTTTTTTTTGAATGAGAGTGTAAGTTTTGGGAATTTTCCCACAACTCGACTTGTTTTTTTTTTTTAGTTCTTTTTTATGTGTTTTGACTTTGATTTGAAAAATAGTTTGAGCTATGGGATATTTCTCAAAACTCATATTGTTCATCAAGTAAAACATAAAACGCTTATGATGCATAACTCATATTACTTTTTTCTTATTAGATATGAAAAAATTTCCACAACTCAATTTTGTAAGAATTTTGACATTTTTTTCATATAATTTAGCTTTTTGAGTTTTGGGAACTTTGCCTTTAACTCAAACTGTTTTTTCAACAAAAAAAAATCTGATATATATTATTTCGTTGTTTTGTATATAATATAATTAATGATTCATTATTTATGATATTTTTGTATAATTTCATGATATATCAATTCAGATTAATGTGTTGTCTCCAACGAGATTTCGAACGTAAAATCTCTTAAAAAGGAGATAAAAAGACCATGCTTTTTAAAAGAAAATAAACAAGATTGGAGGGATTTATTAGGCAAGCGCATGCTTTTAGCTCATTGACTCCGGGATTATCTAAATTGATGAATCTTGATGATTAGTATGATTATAATCAAATGTGTTAGCTTTAGTAATGAGTATTTTCCATGGTTTGAATTTGATGAAGATGAAATAATGATGTTGATGACAGTATGTTTTTTTAAGTGCTATCTATAAGGATGTAAATAGTTTCAATGATATAATAGCTAATTATGCTTTAGCTACTGGTTTTACACTAAATCTTAAAAAATGTGCGGTCAAGTTTAGTAATAATACTCCACGACATATACAAGATATTTTTTCCATAAAATCAGTATGAAAGTCACCAATAATCTTGAAAAATACCTTGGACTTCCCACTGAATGGGGAAGATCCAGAGTAAGAGACTTGAACATTCTTGTTGAAAGGTTTCGTAAGAAAATCCATAACTGGAAAAACAGTTACCTGACTGCGGCAGGTTAAGAGATCTTAATTAAGGCTATACTTCTCATATATGTTACCTATTAAAATATGTGATTTAATCTCTTCCCACATTGCAAAATTTTAATGGGAAAAGAATGGTGAGGAAAAAATCCATTAGGGAAGATGGAATTCTCTGACCACTACTAAATATAAAGAAGGGTTAGGGTTTATAGACTTGCATATTAATGAACCAAGCTCTTCTTGTGAAACAAGCATGGAATCTCATGAAGAACACTGAATCCTTACTCTTTAAAATCTTAAACTACTCCTTCTCAGAGGCAGTTATTAGAAACTCCCCCTCCTAGGGATGGAAAAGTATTACTACTGGTAGGAATTTAGTGTTAATATATTTGAATTGGAAAATAGATGATGGGAAAACCATAAGTCTCTTTAAAGATAAGTGGATTACAAATTGTTTAGAGGTAATTCCACCTAAAAACAACATCATTAAAACAGTTAGTGATCATTAAGGTGGGAACTAGAAACTAGAACTGTAAACTTATTAAAAGAAACTTCAGTGAAAGATATTTCTCAAAAAATATTTAAAATATTTATTCCCTTAATTCTTATGGTTGATAAACTGTATTAGAAACTCAACACTAAAGGTATATGTTCTGTAAAAGGCTTATCATTTTATGAAAGATGAACTAGAAAAAGAGGAATAGACTAAGAATCGTCTCAAACCTATATCTTCAGATATTATTAATCCTATGGTTTGGAAAATGGTATAGGGTATTAAAACCTTACCTAAAATAAGGAATTTCCTATAAAAATCCCTTAGAAACATGTTACCTACTAACACTAATCTTTATAATAGGAAAGTACAACAATTAAAGATATGTAAGTCTGTAATGAAAAAGATGAAACCATTGAACACATTCCTTTTGAATGCCCATGGGCTAAAGTAGTTTGGTTGACTTTTCCAATGACTTTTAAAACTAGCAACCAGTATATAGCTAAACTGGACACTTGGATGACTAATACTCTAAATGAAGCTAATAAACAAATGGAAAATGATGGTTTTTTATTTGAACAAATAACAACAGTGTGGTAAGAAAAAAATGATTTTTTATTTAAAACTATTAGCCCCTATCCTATAAATACTCTACAAAAAGTTCTAGCTGTGTAGGATGAAAAAAATATTAATACTTTTAAAAATGACGTTCCCCCCCCCCCCCCCATCCCCAAGAAATATATTAAGAAACAATATTAGAAGCATTAGTACACTATATTTTTTTTTTGGACATGGTAAAAGAAAATAAAATCAAAACTAAAAGAAACGGACTTATCTGATACCAAGTCTCTTGAAACTCCTAATAAGAATCCAGATCAGATCATCTTTCACCGTGGCTCCGTGTCTAGCGTTTTTTGCAAGACGATCGGCTTGACTATTCATCCTCCTCGGGAGATGCCTGAAGGATACCAGTCCAGCTTCTTCTGCTTTCATCCTGATTTGTCGCATGATTGGTAGGATTGTCCATCTCGCCGCTGACACCTGCCTTATACCTTGTATGACTTCAAGGTTATCATAATATATCGGCTTCGTGATATCCTTAAATGATCTGCATTGTTCCACGGCTTTCAGTACGGCCATTGCTTCCCTTTCCAAACTTGTGTCGCATAAGACTATTGAGGAGCGTGAGCTTGTATTTCCCGTTCTATTGTTGGTAATAGCCATTCATATTCCCGTTGTTTCAAATTTTGTTGAAAAAGAAGCATCACACATGATGCTAACGTCTTATGTGCTTTGTGTTTCAGTAGCTTGTGGCTGTCTCTGGGCTGTCATATTCTATGTATTGTCTTCTCTTCTTGTCCAGTTGTTACCATGTAGCTCAAGCATTGCTTTATGGGTGTTTTGAATGATCTGATCAATATTCATAATGTTGGTCTCATGAATCGCTTTCATCTTTGACTTCCATATATTCCAAATAAGTATTTGTATGTAGTCAATTACTATCTTCCTTTCCCACCCGCCAGAAGAGAAAGTCTCAACAACTTGTTGGAACCATTCCCCAAAATTGTGGATCTTCATTTGTGGTATTGATATTTGTAATATTGACACTGCCCAGACGGCTTTGTTGATGGTGCATTTTAGCAGGATATGTTCGACTGTTTCATCCTCGGTTTGGCACCATGGGCAAGTCGGTTAATCAGAGCATTTGCGAGTGTACAAATTGAGAGCTGTTGGTATCGCGTTACTCCAGGCCTTCCAATTAAAGATACGTATCTTTTTTGGTATATTTGCGTCCCATATTGTCTTCCAGAGAGAGGGTCGTACATTGGTTGTATGAGTTGTTGTCTGCGATTCTTCAAAAGTCTCGACATCTGTTAGTTTTTTATATCCCGTTTTTGTTGCATAAATCCCGTTCTTCAAGTATGGCCAGATAAAGCGGTCTTCTTGGTCTGTATTAATAATTCGTATTCTTGTTATTTCTGGTATGATTGGTTGTGGGAAGAAATCATCAAGGATTTCCGTGTTCCATTCCTTTGTATCTGGTTTCCATAATTCGTTTACCATCTGAAGCTCGCATGATTCTGGCTTTTCAAGTTTCCAGTTGGTTTCAAGCCACTTGTCATTCCAAATATTTGTTTTGTTACCATTGCCGATTTGAACAGACCCATACTTCTTTAAAAGATCCCTATCTTCGATTAAGCTTGCCCAGCTCCAGGTTCTGTTTTGTCTTAATTTTATATTCATAAAATCAGATTTGGGATAGTAAATACCTTTGAGTAATCAAGCTGCAAGGGAGTTCGAATTGTAGAGAATTATCCAAGCCTGAGCCCCGAGAAGTGTCGTGTTCATTCTTTTAAGGTCTTTAAAACCCATCCCTCCTAAGAGCTTCCCAACTGTGAGTTTTTTCCAAGCCAACCAGTGAATTCTATCTCTTTCCCCTGATCTCCACCAGAAGTTGGCGATAGCTGCAATAAGTTTTTTACAGAAAGAAATTGGGTAAGAAAAGATAGACATAATGTATACTGGTATGGCTTGTAGTATTGCTTTGATTAAGACTTCTTTCCCTCCTTTGGAAAGTAACTTAGCTTTCCATCCTTCTGTTTTTTAGAACAACTTTTTTGCTATCCATTCTAGTGCTTCGATTTTTTATCGCTTATGGCATAACGGTATACCTAGATACTTTCCTAGGTCCTCCGTTTCTACCATTTATAATTCTTCTGATATTTGGTCTCTGGTATCTTGTGTTGTGTCGTTGCTGAAAAAGATTGCCGATTTTTGAAAGTTGATTTGTTGTCCTGATCCTTCGCAGTATTCTGTGAGGCATTCTTTGAACACTGTTATGTTGGAGGCATTGATTGTGAGAAAAAACAAGGAGTCATCTGCGAACAAAAGGTTTGAGATCTCTGGACAATTCCTAGTAATTTGTATACCTTGTATCATTCCTTCTTGTACGGACGCTTCAATTAAGCTGATAAGAGCTTCTGTCATGAGAGAGAAAAGGAAAGGAGAGAGAGGGTCACCATGTCTCAAGCCCCTTCCTGACGAAAATTTTTCCATTCTCTGTCCGTTAAAGTTAATTTGAAATGTTACCTCTGTAATGCACGTTTTGATCCATTGGACCCATGTGTTGTCGAACCCCATCTTGATTAGAAGTTCCAGTATGAACTCCCATCGGACTTGGTCGTATGCTTTTGCCATGTCAATCTTAATACTTGCCATGGGCTTCGGTTTTTTTCTTTTACGTATCATGTAATATGATATTTCTTGGGCTATTATAATATTATCTTGTATTGCTCTCCCTTTAATAAATGCCGCCTGGGTAGGTGAGACGATCTCATCCATTATATGTTGGAGCTAGTTTGAGAGCATTTTAGCTATCAATTTATATCCAAAATTAATGCATGAAATCGGTCTATAATCTCCTAACAGTTCTTGTATATATCCTTTCGGTATAAGAGTAATTAAAGTGTCATTCATATCCTTCACGGGTGTATTATTACTAAAAAGTCTTCCACAACTTTGAAGACATTCTGTCTAATAATATCGCAAAATTCAATATAAAATTTACCGTTTAGACCATCCGATCTTGGTGCCTTTGTTGGTGATAGGTTTTTTAGTGCTTGTTCGAGTTCTTCCATGGTTGGTGGTGTTGTTAGAATCTGGTTCATTTCGCCTGTAATCTTTGGTTTAATGTGTCTCAAAGTTGTGTCGATCGCCTCTGACGTTGTATTTCTTCCTGTAAACAATTGGTTATAAAAAGATTGAAAATTGAATTTCACCTCGTCAATGTCTTCCGTCCATTGTCCTATTTCATTCTTTATCCTAGAGATTTTATTGTGGGATCTTCGTTGAATAGTGGCCATGTGGAAGAACTTTGTGTTTTTATCCCACATGTAAGCCATTGTTGTCTTGCTCTATCTGCCCAGTACTTTTCTTCACATTGGAACTCGAATTCAATCTCTTTTCGGAGTTGTTTTTCTTCCTGTTGGTTTTCTATCGTGTTTGGTGAATTTTTAAGCTTAATGAGACGTTTTTTGATCTTTTTTATATGTTTTTGGTGATTTTTGAAAGTGTTTTTACTCCAGGATTCAAGGGCTTTTATCGTATTTCTTGTTTTTTGTAAATAGTTATTCAGTGGGTGTGGGTCGTTATTGCTTTCCCAGCTATTTTGGACAACGTTCCTGCAATCGTTATTATCTAGCCATTGTGATTCAAAATTAAAATACTTTTTATCGATTGGCGTTTTTTAGTCATGTTTGAGAATAAGCGGAGACTGGTCTGATCCAATTGCTGGTGGGATGTGGACTTGAGCTTTTGGGAAACGCATAATCCATTCATAAGACCCCAGGACTCTATCAATCTTGGTTTTGACCAATTTGTTTCCCGTTTGTCTATTAGTCCATGTGTATGTACATTCCGTTGAATTGACTTCAGCTAATCCATTGTTATTGATGAAGTTTTCAAAATCAATTATATGTTTTGTGTTAGGTGGCGAAAGGCTACTTTTTTCTTCTATGTTGAGTATATTGTTGAAATCGATCATGATGTACCATGGTTTGTTATTATTATCATTCCATCTTGTTATTTGATTCCATGTTTCCAATCTATCATCGTGATTGTTAGGAGCGTGAATAAAAATAATGTAATACGGGAAAATATTATTTTTTATATATAAAATAGCATAGTGTCGACTACAAAATATGATATCAAGTTTAACCATATCCTGCCATAGGAACAAAAAAAACCCCGAGTAAACGCACTCCCAGAGGGGTCAAAAATATAAATGTTTTTGTAACCAAACTTGCGAATAGATTCCTTCGCATCTTCCTGTTTCAAAAAAATTTCACAAAAGCAGATAATCTCGGGCTTAAAACATAACAAAAGAGATTTAATAAAAGTTTATGTCAAGGGAGCCCGTATCCCTTGGCAGTTCCAAAACATTGTGCTCATTTTCCACTGACGGCCTTAGGAAGGTCGTACTTCTCTTGGATTCTGCTGGGCTTGAATTTGTTCTTGTTAAACTTACGAGCACTTTGAACCTCCTCCCCACTCTCCACCTCCTCCCTATCATCAGATTTATTTTTCCAACCTTCACTAGTGTCTTCATCCACTTCCTCCTCCTCTTCGGGTTCAAATTGAGAATCTTCTTCCACCGCTTTCTTTCTTCTTCCATGGTGTTTTAGGAGTCTATAATTGTAACAAAACCTTTTTCTGTTGATGTGTTCTCGTCACTATCTTCTTTACTGATAAGAACCACATGTTTTCCTTTACCAGCCATATCAAGCCTCATACGTTTGGAGTTCTTCTCTCCACCTCTCCTATTGCTCCTAGTCCTCCCCGCTATACCTTCTCTTCTAACCGTACCCCCTCCATCTTTCTTACATGTCACTTGCTCCATAAACTCGCGACGTCACTTCTTCACAATCTCCCTTTGTTTTTTGTTTGATAAATTTCTTGTTGTTGCTTGTGGAAATTTCTTATAAAACGTTGTTCTAAGTTTGATAGTTGTAGTATCGGTGCTGGTAGAAACTGGCTCCTTCCCACTTCTTTTGTTGTTCTTTTGCTGGTTAGCCCTTTGCATAACAGTTTCACTGTTATTTCTATCACCTTCTTGTTGGGTAATGTTTAAGTCAATTTCTTTTCTTCCCTTGCCTGTATCATTTTGGTGAGATGCGTTGTGACCCCTCAAACCTTCATACACAATCTCTTGAAGCAGGCCAGATCCTCGCACGTCTTTGTGTTTCTGATTTCCACCATCTTTATCAAACCTTTGATCACGATGTTCTTTTTGACGTTCTTCTCTAGCGTTCCGCCCTTGTGAATAACCCCCCATATTCGTGTCTTGGTTATGAGGTTCGAGGGCCCACCTCTCTCTCTTCCTTCACCATCACGATCATTACCATAATTGTTCTCATCTCTTTCCCACCTAAATTGCTTTGCATTTTTTTCAAATATATTACCACATTTCCTACGGATTCCGTAAATTGGTTGTGTTGGAGGAAATCTCGCACTATTAGCAACAGGCCATGTTGCTTTCCTTCTTCCATCTGTGTCTTCTATCTCATGGACAATAACCACACTACAATTACCTTCTCAGTGACTGATACAACCACACCGAAAGCACAAAGAACCACTATTTTCATACTTGAAAGTAATCCACCCAGCCCCCTCTTCCTGGGCCAAGTACCAACCTGGTGGAAGAGGTTGCTTTATATTGAAACGAATTCGAAAACGTAGAATCTTAACATTGATGAATAAGAAAATCAGGAAAGTCAATAGCTTCTATTTCTAAAAAAACACGAACTGATAGCAAGTATAGTTTCTTCAGTGTTTTGGATGAAAGCTAGACTGCTAGCTTGTAGCCAAATCGAAGAATAATCTCTATTGACTGTAAAGGGATCTACGAAATGCTGACAAAGAGTAAATGTGAAATGCATACCTATGAAGAAGCCAGGGCGTAAGTTCCACAACCTCTCGAGCTCTCTGTCCTTGAAAAATTCCAGCTTGAAAACGTTCTCTTCCATTTTTGTAAGGCGGAAATCACCCCGAACCCCCCATTTGTCACGAATATGTCTTCGAAATCCTTGTAGAATAATTGTCTTGCCTCCTATCGTTGTTATGAGTAGATATGGTTCTTCTCTGTTGCTTTCCACATGCTTAACTTTGATCCCTAGCTCGATAACACCCAAAGATTTACCATTTGTTTCGTTAATCGGAACTATTGGAAGAGCATGACGGTCTCTTGTGGCCATCATGTTGTTTAGAAATAGTAATATGCAAGGGCACCGAGATAACTTATGATGGAGAAATAAAGTTGGATTGCAGAAGTAAACTAGGATTGAGAGTGTGGGAAATGGAAGCAGGTGATATATTGTGAGAGAGCGTAGAAAAAAAGAAAGAAGTGAAGCAAGCTAGAGGAGGTGAAGAGTCTCTTGAGTCCTTTTATATGGTGTGGGAACTCTCGAGCTCTTAACCTCATGATTGTCTTCCCATTCTTCAAAACTACCGCCTCGATTACTTGGAAAGAACCCGCGTCCTTTCTAATTTTTTTTGTGATGTGTCTCATAATAGAATTATCGATATTACTAATCCTATTGCATGTTAACCAGTTGTCCCTTATATTAGTCTAATTATAACCTTTTTCCTTGGCTTTCATTAAAAGCCCACTAATAAAATTAGTGGGATTAATAATTGCTTATGTATCCTGCATAATCCACTTAACGCAAAAATTAGGAGCAAACAAGTATTTAACTTTCTCACTATTATTAGGGATTAAGGACAGATTAGGACTAATTGATAAGTAGGGACTAAATTGGACTTACCTTTGTTGTTATCCGTACTCGGGCTCTGCTCTTGTGACGGAGGGGGGTCTAGTGGTTGACCCCGCCTGAGTGATCTCCGATCATCTTGTATCCACTGTGAAGCTTGCGTGTAAATCTTATCGTTATGATTCCTTGACTTTTTATCCTTTCCTTTCTTATTTTGATCCGATTGTTTTTGAGAGACTGGTTTGAGGTTGATTGCCGCTCTTGTAAGGTAGCACCATGTCTGAAAAGATTGGGATTTCTTGTAGAAATTGATTGAGATAAAAAGGGTTTTAGGGTTTTGACTGGTTCCATCCGAAGAGGGGTTCATGGCTTCTCGAGCTGAGGATGTTTCCAAGGGAACTGAAAATATTGTTAGGATAGTACCACGTTGATTGAGCCTCGCCGTTAGTTTGAGAATATAGATCGATCTGAGAAAGTGTTTTCGTTGATCTCCGATGAAAATCGCCTCTATTGCCTCCTTTCTTTCTTTCTTCGGGAGTCTATTAAGTTTCTTTTTTATATCGCCTTACTTTTGAGGATGAATTATAATAATAACTTATCTCGGTGAAAGAAGAATACAATATGAAAATAGCACTTTAGGCTAAGTCCAATAGGCTCCAAATTGTAGCTATTTGCTACAATTGGGAGTTGACCACCTTAGTTTTGTACTCCAACAGACATAGCACAATAAGGAATCCCATTTACAAACCCCAGTTTCCATCTTCTCCTTAGCTACATCTGGCTATTGAAAAAAGTTAGCTACATATTTTTTTTCTTCTCTTTTTTTATTTTTAATTGATTTTGCTTACTTTTCTATCAGCTATATTTGTTTCTCCTTTCTTTTTAATTCTTTTTGCTTACTTTCGTAGTTTTGTTATGCACTTATTTTTTCTTATAATTTTCAGCAAGCTTTATTTAATATATTTTTAAAAATATAAAAACAAAATGATCAATTTTAATATGTTCAAAAATATAATTAATATATTTATGAAAACTATAAAAATTGGAAGAAATCATTATAATTGTAATTTAATTATCATTTTTTAACATATATAAATTATAAATAATGAAAATTTATAAAAATTTAAAATCTTAATAATTTAAACTAAAACTAGAAAAATTATTAAAATAAAGTTAATATATATTTTTAAAATTAAAAATTAACAATTGGGATTAAAAATTAACAATTGGAATTTTGAAATTGGGAAGTTGTTGGAGCAAATCTATTATAGGGGGTTAAAATTTGAGAAAAAGTGGATGTTGACTCCCAATTGTAGCTATCTAATTGGGTAGTTGTTGGACTTAGCCTTAGAAAATGAACATATACGAACCAAACACAAAAGTTAAAGGATGATAAAATAGTAAGACCTTGTAAACCCCTTACCATTATTAATTGTTAAAAAAATTAATAAATCTACTATCTCATGTGTTAGGGATTATATATCAAATTTAACTTGTGAGAGATTAGAGCAAAAAGTCCATTAAAAGCAGAGGTGTTGGGTATCTTGAAGCCATGCTTTATGGGTTCAAAACTTTAAAGACATCAAGTGTGTAATCGAGAACGACTACAAAACTATTCTAAACCTCCTAGTTAATCCTAGTATTTGTACGGTTATTCGTAGTATTTACTTCATTTCTAAACCTCCCATCTTTTTGCTAAAAACTTACCTTTAAGTAATAGTTTAAACTTAGGTAGATTATCTATCCATACTAAATTAGCGGAATTTGTTAAACCCGATGCCGCTCCATCTTCGGGATAGACTTACTGCTTTTTTATTATTAGTAATGAAAGTTATTGGAAATGATTATTATATAATGCTGCAGATGCATTGATTAAATGATACTACCAGAGAACTTTTTCTTTCTAGTTTATAATGTAGTAGGATAATTAACGATCATATACCAATCATTTGAAATTGCATAGTCTCACATCCATCATACTCAATAAAAGCAAAAAATTCTAACATCAATTTCCAAGTTCACCAAAAACGAAAAATACATAACAAGCAAAAGCATAAACAAGCCACTACTCCCACTCCCATCATTTTCTTCTTTCAATCGCAGCTTATGCTTCAGCATATCTACAAAACAAGTAAAATAATCAGTAAACATTTCTTAAACCCTAAGCAATTATTTAAAACACTAATCATATATACCCAAGCTCAGAAAGCTTCATGTGAGCCTCAGCATAATCAGCAAAGAAAGCATCTTCATCCTGAAACACAAACAAATCATCAAATTTATTTTGAAATTAATATTATAATTAATTTTTATAGAGCACAAAATACAAACCTCAGCATACTTGTCGACAAGTGGACGGAAAGAAGGGTCAGATAGAAGAGCCTTATCTGATGGAAGCTGAAGAAGACCTTCTTTCTCTCCACTTAAAAGCTCCCTGAAAATAATCACGTTATCCCATTAGTCAGTACCAAAACTGAACAATTTAGTCAATTATATGTATGTGTTAGTTAGTTAGTTAGTTACTTGAAGTAAGTGTTATCAAAGATGAGAGGATTAACAGTCCATGCTCCTTCAAATCCAGAACGCTCCTTGTGGCACCTTCCCAAGGTGTGGCCACCAGAGAGTGCAACAATATCCTTATCGGATAAACCCATTTGTTTACCAAAAACATCCCTCAAGTGATCAGATCCTGCAAAAAAATACAATTTATGATTATTTTTCCTATTTATGAAAAAAAAAAATTAACTAACTAACTAAGTAACTAACCCTTGGTGGCATCAGGAAGACGGCCTTCAACTGGAGGCTCAGTCTTATCCTCTCTTCCAGGGTGGAAAGGAACATCGGGCCCACCAGTAATTTCAACAGCAACAACACCAGCTAACTGATAGAAATCAGCGTAAGAGATAGTGGGGAATTGTTCTTTGATTGGTTCCAAGAGCCTAATAGCAATGTCAAGACCATTGTTAGCACCATGAGCTTGCTCAGCCTTGTACCTCATTGTACCGAATGGACCTCCTGTCTTTGATCCTTGATCAAATGTACCAGCTGAGTGCCATCTGTAATCATAAATCATTTATTGGGTTAATATAACAGGTCTGGTTAGTATAACAATAGTATGAATGGATATATTTCGGTGTATATTAGTAAATTTGTATTGAGTAATATTAGAAATCATTACATATCATATCATTTTTTCTATCATTTTAGGTGGATCCAATTATATCGAGTAATTCTCTCTCCTAATTTATCATTTTTAATCTTATTTATTCTTTAACTTTGGTTATGTATGTCTTTTTTGACCGAAAACGATATTGTTTTTCTACTATATTTATTTTATTATGTTCTTTTGGTCAAAAATTATTTTATTATGTCAATCATGCTTTAAAAATTAAAAATCTAAAAAATTATCAGAATTTTAAATTTTAAAAATGTATAATGGGAAGCCGATTGTTTTGCAGCTAGTAATTTTTTTTCGCAAATGAAAAGAATTATAGATGGACGGATCAGTAGCTGGTGGATATTTATAGTACTAGATATGGGGAAACTTACGCGAGACGAAGCATGAGAGGAGCACAGTTCTTCTCAGCAATAAGACCTCTGAGCTTCCTCTTGCATTTATCAATCGCCTTCAAGTACTCCTCGCTTACAGTTGGATAGGACTTTCCCATGATAATCGAGATTCTCTGCTCCAAATCAATACAATAACACAAAATTGATTATCAATAACTGAGATGATTCTGTTTCATAACAAAATAGAGATATATAGAGCATCAACAATGCCCAAATAGGTAAGATCGGAATAGATCAGTAAGGTACAAACCTTTGAAGCAGAGAGTACAACCTTGAAATGAGAGAGACTGAATAAGAGTGGCACGAGCACAACACAAACTGAGGAGAAAAACTAGGGAAATCAGACAAGTATATATAAGTATTTGGATAATCTACACCGTTAGTTGAAAAACGATCTAATGGCTAAAAAGAAATGATTAAATCAACGGCTGTAATTGGTTTGAAACCGGTGTAATATACTGCTAGGTTTTGGATGGTAGGTGGGTGAGATTGAAAGTTGGATGAGAATAGCCAATCTCTCATAATAAATGGATATTTTTATAGATGGGGAATTTTATTTGGTCGAAAAATTAAGTATTTAAGGAATTTTATTGTTTGTCTCATCGAGAAAGGCAATCTCATGAATCATGATGATAGACTTTTTCCCGTTGCCCATTTTGACCAAATGCCTAAAATGACCTTCAACATTTTGCTTTTAAAAATATTTGAAGTATCAGAAAAATAATATAAGTTTGCTAAGGAGATCATTGTTAACTCAGTTTCTTAAACGAAAGGAAAAGGGATTTTAGCAACTTGAAAAATAGTTTAAAGATATTTTTCTGGAAGTGTTGAAATTGAAAATGACAATAACTGTATTATTAACCAAGTCAATTCTAGTTGTAAAATTTCTAATTTAACTAAGGTTTTAGTTAAGAACATCATTTTTTGTAAAACTTTCTATAAATTTAAGATCTCCTATGTTAAGAGATCAAACATAGGATAGTTGATTGGGTGGCTAAACAAAAATTTCATGGAGGTTTGTTTAGTCTTTCGAATCCCACCTTCCCAATTAGCTAAGTTGCTCTCATCTGACTTTGATCAACTAGGAATTGTTTAATTTGTAATGAACTTTTGGGGTTTCTTTTAGTATATGTGCTTTCGACTAAAAAAAAGTAACCAACTTCGAGAATTAATATGCAATTTCTTTTAACAAGAGACTTTGAAATATGGTGTTATTATAGTAATAATAATCATATAGATCGGTTTTTTAAGAGGTCAAGTGCTTTTCGTTATTCATAACTCTGATGTCGGTGGTAATTAGAGATCAGTTCAGTTAGTGAAGATCTTTCCTAACATTTGTCGAGATATTAAGTCTCTTCAAGATAAATGGAAGAAAAATTGTAAACCAAACATGGAAGGTGGTATTGGATTGAAGGATTCGGGTGCTTAGAACAAAACTTTGCTTATGAAAATTTGGTGGAGGATTATAAATAAAAAGAATTTGTTGTGAATTAAATAGGTTCATGGTAAATCTTTGAAAGATCGAAATATTTAAATTTGGAGAGTTGAAAAAATGGATTTGCCACTCTTAAAAGAGATTTAAAAGTTTAAGGAAGAAATTCATATCTCTCTTGGAAAAATGGAAGGGAAAGAAGTTTTTGAAATCATAATTGCCAAGTTGGAGAGGCCAAGAGGAAGAAATAATCGCACACTATAATAATAGTATTGTTAATATTATTGCAAGAAGTTAGTGACAAGTATCTAACTCAAAGGATTTTCTAGTTTGGGATGTGAGACAATTCTATGAGACGTATGAACTCTGTAGGAAAATTCCCCAAGACCATGGACAAATATTCTATGGGATTTGTGTGACACTTAAGAATGCAATTATTATATGGATGATGTGTCATTGTCGATTACGAAGTAATGATCTATTAGTGTATATGGAATTTAACCCGCTTTGTAGGCCTTGTGGTAAGGGTTTTGAGACGAATAAGTATCTCTTCTTTAAATGTGATTTGTCCAGGGGGTTTAGGATGATGTGAAGCAGTGGTTAGATATCGAGACGGAGATGAGTATAATTTTGAGTTCTCTCAAATGGTTAAAAAAATTGAAGACCATACGGACATGGCAAAAAAGGCTACGCGGATTGTTTTTGCGGCTTTGGTTGATTTGATTTAGATGGAGAGTAACATGCTTACCTTTGAATGTAAAGTCATGTCTCCGGAGACTATCTTCAAAGAGATTAAGACATATATTTTTAGAACTTTATATATTGTGTCCCAAACTCCGCAAGTTTTTTGCCCACGGATATAGGTATGGATGGATCCAGGATGATATCCGGGGAACAAAAACTAGCTGAGTTTGGGACAATAGGACCGAAACTTTTTTTGGGATAATTTTAGATTTAGGGGATGAAATTTAGACTCGTGGAGGCGGAAGTCGATTTATATTAATGATTTTTCACTAAAAAATCATTCAAGCATTTTATCACTGTGTCATGGGAGTCCGAGGAGGCCGCCCCCTCCGTTCACCTCCAGATCCGCCCTATATCTAGGATAGGAGAGGACTACATCTAATAGTAATATCTTGTAAATTCACTGTGGCAGGTGTATAATGAATAGTTTGTTTTCTCATCAATACAATGGTTTACCTAACTACAAAAATCATCTAGGTCACGAAAACAATAATACGATGTTCCTCTCTTAATGAAAATATAATAATTTTATTATACTTTTATGGTATTTATTTTATATTTTTCCATTCAAGTTTCTAAAAATTCATATAATTATATTAAACCGATAATTTATGATATTTGGGTCACAATATAAACACATTGTCATGGATGTATTTTTGATATTATTTTAATTTAGCGTGAATTACCAATGGGGTCTCTGAAACCATGTTTGTGTGGTGTCGCCTAGGGCGTGATAAAATAATAGATAAAATAAGTGCAAATAAACATCCTAGGCCAGCACGGTCTGCAAGTATACAGGACGTATGCAAGTTTTATTGATAAATAAGATTTGTTCCTCAGAGACTACGAAAGTTAGAGAGAACTTATGCAATTTAGCAAGTGCAAATATGAAAGCTAGATTAATAATGCGCAAGAATAAAGAGATGACAGATAGATTTTTATTTGGTTTTTGAATAAGGAAATTAAACTAATAAATTAAAGACATGAAATTAAATAAAGAGAAAAAGATAGTATGAGAGTTTAGCTCGAGAAACTAGCAAGTAATCCCCACTACCCTTGTTTATTCAAAACATGTGAGGGCGAATTATGTAGAATTGCAATAATCAGGATTCTAAATTCCTCCCTATCCCCGGAGAGCGAACTAGGGCGGCGACCTTTCAACCACGAGGAGACCCGAAATAGGATTATCTAGCGCCACCAGTGTCCTAAGTGTAGTCTTACCTACTAATGGTGATTGGTGATTAAATTAAGGGTGATTTCCTTATAGAGTCCACAAGCAATCAGTGATTGCCCATCAGGTCCAACCCACCGCAAATGACAGACTTGCCCCTAGTTATTAATTGGAGATCTGTTACCAAAATAAAAACGCTAAAATCATGCAATCAGTTGAAAATTAAAACAAAGAATTTAAATCAAACAAAAATCGCTAAAATCATGCAATCAAATAAATCAATAAACCAGAAAAATTAAAATCAGTAACTAATAAAAATTCAAATGCAGCAACTGAAGAAAAACTTGAAACTTTTGTTCAAATGGACGATGGTGGGCTGTCCACTAAACTCGATGGGTAATGTTTGTTTCTTGAATGGTTTATCAATTAAAGATGGTGGTACATGGAATGCTACCAAGTTTGATTTTTGATGGTGTGCACGAGCATATTGATGGGTATGTTTTTATAACAGGTAGATGTGGTGGGTTACATGTTTTCATACTCATATACCAGTGGATTATTAGCTTTGTTTTGATGGGTTCTCTGTCAAAATCGATGGTGTGCATCTGCATCCCACCGACAGCCATTCATCACCATGTTTCCATTATTTGCTACAATAACCAAAGGAGTGTCTGCTCCAGTAGATCGCCCGTTTGACGAACCAGCCAGCCCTTGGTTGGCGCGAAGAAGGGTTGTGCAATTGAGGAGGCTGCTCGGAGATGAATCGAACAAAAGTAGTTGTACGCCGATCTGCTCTTGTACCTGTAGATCGCAACAAGGCACAGAGGCTGGAAAACCTGTCTTTCGATATGGTTTTGTTGGCCTGTCGCTTGGAGAAGAAACAAATAAGAGGTCGATTTACGGACTGGTCTTGTGCTTCCTGGGTTAGAATGGGTTATTGAGCCAGCCGATTTGATGATGGCGGAGAATGTCCTCCTGTGGAGGCGGTTTTTTTATGCATGAGAGCGGGGAGGGGTGGTGGTTTAATGATTCCGGTGAGGATGAATGTGATGCCGGTGCCAGTATCTGCTAGAATATTGTTGTTAAAAATGTCTAACAAATTTACTATAACCAATTGCATGATTGTAGAGATTTAATATATCTCCTACTTTAAATGAATTAGTTACATGCGTAAATCAAGGGGAGGATTGATATGTATTATTTTGTTGGGGGTAACGATGGTATATGACAAAAATCGCTGGACTCTCATGGGTGTAAATCATGGGTGGGACCTAATGGGGGTGGGAAGTTGGGTTCTAGGACTATATAAGTTAATATCTCTTAAATTAAACCTTAGTGATTATCTAGTTAGGCTGGTATTGTCAAAACCAATTTCATATACTAAACGTTATGTGGTGTTTTCAATAGTTAAACACCCCTTCCGGGCGACCATCTAACTATTGTTAAGGTAATCCTATACGTTGTACACCGAAAGGAAAATAAACAATAATTCAAAGCAAGTAAATCAGAGAATAAAATATGAATTCAAATTAAATACGATGGTATCCCAAATTAGATAGATTTAAAACAAGAACTAGGGTTCATACATATATGCTAAATCTCAAGCTAAAGATAATTTAATTCATACTAGAAGAAGAAGAAAAGAAAGCAATTACAAATTTGAAGGCTTGTGAAGACATGGTATGGTGTTCAGCTCCTTCCAGACTTCTATTCTCTTGTTGTAAGCTTCATCTTGGCTTAAGGTTTGCCAAGGATGTGTTTCTTCTGATTAGAGGGTGTATATATAGGGTATATGAAACCCTAAACCGTTTTCTTGTAGTGGAAGACAAGTAAATAGACTTCTAACCCAACTCAAATTCGTAGCCCTAAATATAGAAAACGTAAGATTCTGGTGTTGTTTTGTTTTGGTCGTAACTCCTTCAATACTTATCCGTTTGACGCGTTCCATATGTTGAAACTGATTGTCTCGGAAATCTCTATAACTTTGATTCAGACATTCTTCAAAATTCATAGCCAATATTGAGTTATGATCACTTTTATGTTTGTAGCTGCTGGAATTCAGATTTATTTGGCAACTTTATCTTTCCTTTTTCCTATTTCTTTCATTTATCTCCAATTTCCATGTTTATCTTCTTCCCCTTATCTCTTAGAATTGACTTGGCATCTAATTAATTACCATATATCTTTAAATCTTCACAATTAACAAACAATTAAACTCAATATGCTCTAAAAATAATAAATAATCAAATCAAGACAAGAAATAGGAAAGTGTAGTAAATCATGATAAAATTGACCTATATCCTAATAAATACACCTAAAATTATGTCTCCAACTAATATTAAATCATCACAAATAGGGAGACATCATTGTGTCTAGAAAGGAATCTCCTAAACTATTTTTCTTTAAAGGAGCTTTTAAAATCTTGTGGATCAAAAATACCCCTTTAGGTATATATAAGACAAAAAATAGATATTCTTTCTTCCCCATTGCCATTTTTGTCTCTCCTCCTTTATTGAGTGTCAACTCAATGAGTATCAATCACTACTTTCCAGCTCTCACCACAACCCATCGCCTACCGCCGATCACTGCCTACCACCTTCAATATCGCGGAGCAAAAACTGAGTGCTCAGAAAAATAATTGAGTGCTTGGAAAAAAGAACCGAGTGCTCAGGAAAAGGTACTAAGTACTTGAAAAAAGAATTGAGTGCCCAGACAATTTACTGAGTATCAGGAAAAAAAATCATGTGAGTACCAATGAATTTTATTGAGCATCAGATGAAAAGATTGAGTATGCTCAAAAAAATTCTTAAATAAATAATTACTGAGTTTCTAACAAGACAAAAGAAAAGAAAAAGAGCAAAAAAAACATAAAACAATACTCAACAAGAAAAAGGAAATAAAAATAAAAAGAACTCTAGATATGTACTACAAATCTACTGCCAAGAAAATGTACGAAGCTTCCCATGAAGCTGTTACCAAAACAACTTCGCTGGAGCTAATCTTCGTCGGAGCTTCCCACGAAGCTGGAAACGTTCTTCACACGGTGGCGGCGGTTTTCTTGTGCAGGAGAGTGGCTTGAGACGAAGGTAGGCCTAGCTTGAGAAGAAGTCGGGGAGGTGGAGAATTATGCTAGAGTTTCTTCTTACCACTAGAGTTTCCCACGAAGCTGGAAAGCTTCTTCTCATGGCGGTGGCGATTTTCTTGTTAAGGAGGGTGGCTTAAGACAAATGGCGGCGATTTTCTCCACTGCTCAAACAGAGCTTCACTTATCATGCGAACGACGGACGAACGACGACGATTTTCTACGATTCTTGAACAGAGCTTCACTTCTCAGGCAAACGACGGATGAATGACGTCTTCGAGAAAATCGCCGTGGCTGTGAAGCTTCCAAGATCTATCGAACAATTGTGATGGTCCACTATGTTTGTGAAGCCTCACGAACAGAGCACCGGAGTTGCTTCGCCATGCCTTGTCGAGCTGCTTCACCAAGCTTCTTCTCACAAATCAGCAGCTACCATTGTTGTTGCCATTTTGTTTTTTAGATTAAAAAATTTGAGGTGTGAGCTTTAATGAAAGAGAAAGAAAAAGAGATGAAAGAGGAATGTATAAAAACTACATAGAAAAGAAGATTCAAAAAGTGGCATAATGGGTAGAAGAATTTTGAATTTTTTGGACATTTAGTATTAAATCTTATTGGTGGTGACCTTTAGTAAAGAAAGTGAATTAAGTAGGGATGCTTAGACTTATAAGGGTGTCTCTAAAACCTCTTTGATAATAATCTCTTTAATTTATGAGATTATTGAGATCAAAGTAAAATGACATTATCATAAATATAGGATAGTTGATTCGAAGTATGGTATTATTTGGATAGTTATTTAAAAAAATTATAAAACTTCTCTTTAATGATTTTTTTATATACGTGTTCTTGAAAAATGTTGAAGAAGTAAATTGTAGTATTTTCTCGATTAGTTACGGTCTAAGAGATGGTAATTCGTTTCAGACAATATTCGAATCCTTACCTTGGGTCTTCAGTACGACAACTGCTACAAGTTATACTCTTGATTTTTGAGTTAGAGATAATATTTCGGCTGAAACTGTAATTTTCTTTTCTATCACGTGGATGATATTATTTATATCGTGTTGTATATTTCAATTGTAATTAGGAATGTCAATAGGGTGTGATTTTGAGGGTGTCTATTCTATCTCATTCTAAACACATAAAATTTTAAGGATACTATATAAGAACTGAGGTGGGTTGAAGCTTATAACTTAACAAATATACTCAATAATTTTTTTATATTATTTTGTCGGAGATATTATAGATCGAATATCTCAAATATTAAGTTTATTGAATAATTAGTTGACATTAATTATTTAAGAATGATGTGGAAATAAATATGTTTAGATTGATAATTTAGTTATAGATTTTTTAAAATTTACATTATGTTATTATATAAGTATTAATAAAAAATTAAATCTTTGACAAAAAAAATCAAAAGGTAAAAAACTAAATTATTATTGAAAATTTCTTAGCTTGTCTTAACTCTCAAAGTGTACTCAATGCTTGTTGAATTTGGAAAATGGTTAGGTCTGTTCTCTTGTTAGAAAGTAGTTTAGATCAGTTGAGTGTTTAGTGGTACAATAGATGCATCGGCTAAATGTATAAAGGAATAATTACCATCTAAGTCATCAATTTAATAATAATTGCCTTGTAGCATCTTCCATTTTAAATTGTCTATAAAAGTCCTCTAACCAATTTCAGTTTCCAGTTTTACCCCTTTATTATCTTTTATTATTTTACTTTTCATTTTATATTACTCAAATCAAACAAAGAACGAAAAAACTTGCTTCTCAGCTACCGCTTCTCGTCGTCCGCTCGCTGCCGCCATTTAACCACCGCCATCAACGCCGTCATCGATCGATTGAACACGTACTTCAAGCGATCTCGAACGGAGACGTCTTCAAAACCTTCAACGAAACCCGTAACCCTAATTCAAATTCTTCCTCAAAAAGCAACTCTGACCCGATTCTCTCAATGCATAATAGGGATCAGTTTGTGTCTTGTTAATTGGTTCAATAATTCAATTTGATTACTTTGTATTGTTTTTTTGTGAGTTTGTAAGTAAATCTAGTTTCACTACTTCGCCATCATCTGGTCATACCAAATCGGAAGGTGACGTTTCAATGGTTCAAGGAGCTTCCAGAGGCATTGGCCTTGAGTTTGTCAGTAAATCTTTCTCACCTCATTATTCCTTTTAATTGATTTGTGCAATGTAATTGAAAAGTTTATTGGACACGGATAATTTGATTTTTTAGGATTCAAATCTGTAAATTGGGATTTAATCACCTGAATACAACAGTTTAAAATGTCTGTTATATATAATTGGTTGTAATTAACTGGACATTGATTCCGTGATTGGTTAATGCAGGTAAAACAGTTGTTAGAGAAAAAGGAGAGAGGACACGTTATTGCAACATGCCGTACACCTGATAAGGCAACAGGGCTTCTGGAATTGCAGACCAAATTTAGCAAACGTTTAGACATTCTTCCCTTGGATCTCACAGTTGATAACACTATAGAGGAGTCCGCAAAGTATGTGAAAGATAAATATGGCTACTTAAACCTTCTAATTAACGCATCTGGGATTCTTTCTATACCTAATGTTCTTCAGCCAGAAACTACATTGACCAAACTACAGAGATCATCATTGCTTCTTGCTTATGAAGTCAACGTTGTTGGTCCTGTATTGGTTATAAAGCATATGTGGCCGTTACTAAAAGCTGGAGGAAATTCTACTTCTGGAAAAGATGTCGCGGTTGTAGCAAACTTAAGTGCGAGGGTAGGATCGATAGGAGATAATCGAACAGGAGGGTGTCATTCATACCGAGCATCTAAAACGGCACTTAATCAATTAACAAAGAACATCTCGGTTGAATTTCTGCAATTGTATCATCTATTTGGTTCTTAAATTAATTAATTATTTCACGAACAGTTTGGCCTTGGAGTTTAATCCACTTTTCATATCGAATTGTGTTGCGATTGGCCTAGTGTTGAATGTGGTGAATTTAATGGATTCATGGAGGAACAATTAAAGAGACATCATCTATGTCTAGTAACTTATTTAACATCAATACATATATACTATTTATATATGCTACTGTCTAATATTATCTTTTTCCTTTTTTTTATTGTAGTTGGAATAAAGATCAAGAAGAAGATATGAAATCAAAGAATAAAGATTGAAAATGAATGAACGTGAAGAAGAATTTTATAGGTAAGACTGAAATAACTCAATATCTAATCTAATATGTTTTGATGAATGTTTTTAATTATAAATTACTTTTCATTGTAGTAGGTGCTTGTGTAGCTGTATTTGGAGTCACCAAGGATTGTTCATTATTCATTATGCAGAATGTTGTTATTTTATTAGAAAATTGTTTGAATCTTTTAGTTCATATCATTATTATATTTGGTATTTATTCGTCTGAATCCAAATTAAAACAATTATCATCTCGCTTTTTGACTTGTAGTATATAGTTGAAGCCGTGATCAATTAATTTACCAGATATTACAAAACAGGCCCAGCCTCATTTAAGTTTTTTATGAATATGATATAGGATTTACCAAGGGTTAACCCGTGGTAACCCGTTGGTTAACCCGACTTAAGCCGTGGTATAATATAGGACCTGTTATGCAATTTTTGTATAATATAGGAGTCTTGAATTGGACTAGAAATTATTATATTTTACTAAAACAACATAAACTAATGTGATTTGGTGGGAAAAAAATTGTCCGAAAAACTTTGGTGGGAAAAAAAATTGGAGGAAAAATTTGGTGGGAAAAAAAAAATTGGCCGGAAAAATTTGGTGGGAAAAAAAATTGGCCGGAAAAAATTGGCGGGAAAAAAATTGGCCGGCAAAATTTGGCGGGAAAATAATTTGGCCGGAAAAGTTGGTCGGAAATTTTTTGGTGGGAAAATTTAGTTTGGTGGGAATATTTAGTCAAGGGTATTATTGTCTAATTATGTTTTTTATATTAGACATGACTTTTATGGGCAATATCTCTACCTCCTAGGGTGTATATGGTAAATAGCTCATGTATAAATGTATCCGAATAAATATGAATTTATCTGGTTGGAATGATTTTCGCTTGTTAGCTCTTTTGATTTTGTTGCAAAATTATAGTAAAGGCTATAGTACTTAATTGATTTATTTTTAAAAAATTATCCATATCATAAATAACCTATAAAAAATTATATAACATGAAAAAATATTATTTAAAAATAAATATGCTATATGACAATGACGAGGGCTGCTTCGTCACTTCGCCCTAACTACCTAGCCACTTCTTTTATTTTCTTTCTCAAAATTTAGACATCCAAGTGTGAACGCATTAAGGCAATGAAGATTCCTTACTAAAGCCACTAGCTGTAATACTAATACTTTGTCACAGACCAGTATGGCTCCACCAAAATCATTTGTTAAATTAAGATGAAAAATATAGCATGTTCTTTTTGGTTTAAAACCCAAATTATATTAAGAAACATGGATTAGGCAACATACAAAGGTATTATGTGTTTTAAGAAAGAACCAATTATAAAAAAATTATTAATAAAAAAAAACCTAGAATAAGACTCTTTACTAAAAAACGCATGAACTCAAAATACTATTACAAATAGTAATTAAAAAACAAAACAAAATAAAAACTAGAAAACACACGCGCGCGTCCGTGATTTTTTTTTAAATCGTCATAATTAATTCTAAAAAAATCAAAAAAATCAAAAAATTATATATTTAAATAAATCAAATTAATATATACGTTTATGATTTTGTTTTTGGAACTTTTTATATTTTTTTAATTTTTTTTTCGGAGACACGGAATTTCATGTTTTGAACATGGAATTTCATGTTTTAAACATGAAAATCCGTGTTTGCGAAAAAAAATCATTATTTCAAACAGTGAATTTCATGTTTTGATTTGGTGTTGGTTGGGTGTTGTTCGCTACACTTATTATCATGAATGCTTTTGACCCTTTGTTGATCATATGTTTGTTGTTAATCTCAACTTTTCTGCTTTTTTCATTCTCTTTTTTACCTTATCCTCTTTCTCTTTATATATATCTTGTTTGAGTTTCGTATTGCCAAACACAAATCCACAAAATATTAAGGGGAATGTTGGGTCTCACCCAAATATCACTATCCTGTGTGGTCCAATCATTTAAAAAAAAAATAGTTAGAAAAGAGAAACAGTATGATTGAACCATGAACCACCCAGGATAGGTGATGTTTGGATGATACCCAGCATTACTCAAAAATTAATAACTAAGAAAGAAGCAATTGGAACGAAAGTCATGTCATTAGATTGAATACAATGTCTTAAATTTTTGCATGAATGATTGTGTATGTTTTCTGTATATAGAGAGATTCTTGTTTCGAACAAAAAAGAAAGAAAGATTCTTGTTTTGAACAAAAAAAAGAGCGATTCTTGATTACTGGAAGATTGTGAAATTCTATGTTCCTTTTTTTTTCTTCTCCTCATGCATCACCACTGAAACTCACTACATTTTCTCCTTCATCTCCCCTTTCGAGATTCACCCCCTCCAACGAGATTCACTCCATCAGAGATCTCCCATGGAAGCTAGTTGTTCGTTCGAGCTCTCAGTTAGGCATTGGAGCTCTCTATTTGGCAAGATTTATTTTTCTCGTGAAGCTCTCCATCGGCGAGAATCATTCTTCTTGTGAAGATCTTGGAGCATGTTGTCTGTTCAAAGTGAACATATCTTGCGTGGATATAGGGCTCTCCGACAAAGAATTGAGTGGCTTCGATAAAGACATGAGTGGCTCTAGCGAAGACTTGAGTATTGTTGAGCTACTCCGGTTCAAAGCTCGTGAAGCATGCTCCATAGCATGAAGACCTCCAGGAGAAGGTTGAGATCTGGTGTGAAGGCAAAGAACTCGGTTAAGATCTGGTACGAAGGCGGGTAACTCACTAGATAAGATGGTTGGGAAGGCTTAGGAGCTGTTCCATTTTATTTCTCCAGTGAAGATGAGCTGTAAGAGAAGTTGTAAGTTTATGTTCCACTTTAATTCACCGGTGCAAAGCCATAGAAAACGACGAAGCTCTGCTGTGAAGGTGCGAAGCCATGGTAGAAATTTATGACCTTTAGTACCCAATTCATTCTCGAACCATACATTTTTTTTACTTGTTAGAATTTTCAGTGTACTCATTTCACTTTTTTTTGTCTGTAAGTCAGATGTAGGACCTTTTAGTGTGTACTTTTTTTCTTCTCCTTGTTCAAATTTTAGGATCTTTAGTGCGTATATTTTTTCCTCATTTGAATGTCATTCATTTGTAATTTCTTTAATATAAAAATATAAATTATGATTTCATTGCCTTTATTAACTTGTTTAAAATTTATTTTCCAAGGCTACTCAACAGTTTTCAATCGAGTACTCGTTGTTTTTTACCATACTCAATACTTATCCCATATACTCGGTAAAATCCCTAGATACTCAATGAATTTTTCATAATATCCAGTGAATTTCTTCTAATAAATTTTCTGAGTAGTGAATAACTTAAACATCAATTTTGATATGAGTAATATTGCGTATCATCCAAAAAGGAATCACCCAAAATATCACTCATGATATGGATTTAAAATGATTAAATCATATTAGAGATTATTACCAAACAGGTTTTGGAGACACCCCTATAGACCTAAGTACCACCCACCCAATGTATTCTTCTTACAAAAGACCACAAACAAAATTTAACACTAAATGCCAAATATTCTATAAATTCCCCTATCCATTATACCCTCTTTTGTTTTTTTCTTTTCTATATATACTAATTTATTCATTTTATTTTTTAAACCCCAAAAATCTTTTTCTTTTTCCTCTCTCCTTTATTTCTTCCTCTCCTCACACATGACCATTGAAGCTCACTCCATTTACTCCTTCTTCTCCGTTGTTTCGAGATTTACCTCCTCCCGCAATATTCACTCCACCAGAGCTCTCTCATCGAAGCCTGATGTCTGTTTGAATCTCTCTGTTTGGAATTGACGCTCTCTGTTTGGCAAGACTAATTATTCTCGTGAAGCTCTCCATCGATGAGATTCATTGTTCTCGTGAAGCTCTTGGTTCCTATTGTTTGTTTAAAGTTAACAGATTTGGTGTGGCTATAGGGCTCTGACGAAGACTTGAGTGGCTCTGGCAAAGACTTGACTATTGTTGAGCTCCTCTGGCTCAAAACTCGTGAAGCTTGCTCCATGGCGTGAAGACCTCCGAGCGAAAGTTGAGATTCGGTGCAAAGGCGAAGAACTCACTTGATACCAGGTACAAAGGCAAAGAACTCGCTTGAGATCGGGTGCGAAGGCAAATAACTCATCAGAGAAAATGATTGTGAAGGCTAAGGAGCTATTTTATTGCTCCGGTAAAGATGAGTTGTAAGTTCCTGTTCCATTTTATTGCTCTGGTGTGAATCCATGGAAGACGATGAGAGCTTTGGTGCGAAGGTGCAAAGCCATGGAAGAAGCTCATGACCTTCAAGTATTCAGTTCAATTTCGAACCATACTCAGATTTTTTTTAAACTGGTTTGAATTTCCAATGTACTCATTTCACTTTTTTTTGTTCGTTCTTCAGATTTAGGACCTTTTAGTGTGTATTTTTTTCCTTGTTAGGACATTAGGACCTTTAGTGTGTATTTTTTCTTTTCATTGTTCGAATATCACTCGTTTGTAACTTTTTTAGTATAAAAATATTAATTATGATTTTACTGCCTTTACTTACTTGTTTAAAATTAATTGTCCTAGGCTAGTCAAGAGTTTCCAACTGAGTACTCAGTGTTTTCTTGACCATACTCAGTGTTTTTCCTCGATACTCATTGAATTTTTCTCAATACTCATTGAATTTCCCCCAATAAATTTTCTGAGTACTTAATAAATTTTCTGATTACTCAATATATACTCTGAGTAATCAGTATATTTTTTGAGTACTCAGTAAATTTTCTAAGCACTCAGTTCTTTTTACGAAGGCACCAGTGGTGGTCGGTGGATTATGGTCAGAGCTGGAAAGTATTGATACTCAGTGAGTTGATATTAGAATGAGTTGATACTCATGACTCACTAATTTTTTTGGTGATTCATGCTTAATTCCACTTGTTTTTTATCTTTATTTGGTTTTGTTTTATTTGAGGACATTTTAGTATTTGACCACCCTTAAGATTGGGTGGTGGCTTCTTTGAATACAAACCCTAGCCACATATTCCATATAGACCACTAAGGGTATGTTTGGATCAAAGAGAGATTGTATAGCAAAGGATAGGAAAGGGAAGTTTAGTAAAAGATTGGAAAGGAGAGTATAAAATCTTGTTTGGATTAGATAAAAATAGAGGGAATAATTTTATTAAAAGATTGTATATATTTGGTGTTTGGATTAGAAGGATAATGAAAGGAAGGAATTATTTTTATAACTAAATGACTTTTATATTCTTAGTAATATATCTTATATATAAAGAATGAGGATAATTTAGACATTATGACATAATAAAAAATCTTTCCCTTCTAATGACACCAAATTAGAGAGATTGAATATATAGTATAAGAAGGGATTAGAAGAATCATTTAATAAACTTTCTCCTCTAATTATTTCTAATCTAAAAAAATGAGGGGATTATTATTATCCTTTAATATAATAATATCCCTTCTAATCCCCAGTCCAAACAAGCCATAAATTTATCTCCAAGACCCCATAGACAATTCACCCATCATACTATATCTCTTGTCTTGTTCATTTTTTTCTCTTTTTTCTACAGTTGGACAACTTTAAATCCACATAATTAGTGATGTTTGGGTGATACCCAACATTACTCTTTTGTTATAGTATGAGCAATGAATTATCAAGTTTACAAAAATAAGAGAACTACTTTTAATATGTGCAGTGGCTAAACTTATAATTTCTTGACCGATCGTAAAGATCTCTCATGTGATGGAACTTGAACATCTAGAGATAGTATTATAGACATGTAATGCATCATTTTCAACTATAATGCTACAAAAAACTAAAGATGATACAAAAATATAGAAGATTAGATTAGATATTGTCTCAACAATCATAGTTGAACAAACATCTATATTAAATTTAATATCAATGGAGGAAAATCCAGCAAAAGGAGGCAGTAGGAGCTTTATTAGAGAAACTTGTCCTAGGGTCCATCTTTAGGTTTGACATAATTGTAAGAGATATGTTTTAAATAGTAGTATGAATATCAGGTTAAAAGTTCTAAAATATGCATTTGTTCCTAACATTATATATACACCATTGGTAGATAATTAAAGAGGTATCAAACTTATAGTCAGTTATGGATGTGGCATTCAAGGGAGAGGCACATGTTTTTGGAAACTCAAGTATATGGCAAAGAAAAACTAAACGCAAAATATAGTATGGGCAACAAAATTTGAAAGCCTACAAACATGAGAGAATTGCAATTTGGGATGCATAGTGGCTAAGCTTCTAATGTGTCGAATGATCATAAAGATCTCTCATGGTATGAAAATTGGACATCTAGAGATAGCATTATAGACATGTAAGGCATAATTTTTAATTATGATGCTACAGAAAACTAAAGATGATGAAATATGCAAAAGTTTGAAATGATTGTTGTCTCACCAATCATATTTAAACAAACATATTAAATTTAATAACAAGGGAGTAAAACTTATCAAATGGATGCAGTAGGATCTTAATCAAAGGAACTTTTCATATGGTCTACCTTTAGATTTGGCGTCATTATAAGAGATGTGTGTTAAATAATAGTAGAAATATGAGGATGAAAGGTATCAAATATGCATATGATCCTAACATTCCAAATACATCAAAGGTAGATAACCATAGAGGAATCAAAATTAGAGTTGGTTATGAATGTGACAGACAAGAGGTAAGGGGGGGAGGGGGGGTATTGCCTTATTGGAAACCCAACTATATGAAAAAGAAGAATTAAACGCCAATTTTTCTATAGTACGGGCAACAAAATTAACAAGATTATGAATATAAGAGAACTGTAGTTTGGGATTCGCAGTGGTTAAACTTATAAAGTCTTGAATGATTGTAAAGATTATGGAGTGAAATTTGGACATACAAAGATAACATTATAGACATGTAATGCATCATTTTAAATGATAATGATGGTGCAAAAATACAACAGTTTAGAATGGTTGTTGTCTAAAAAATCATAGTTGAACAAGTACTAGTATTAAACTTAATGATAGAAGAGGAAAATCCAGCAAATTGAGGCAATATGAGCTTCATCAAAGGAACTTGGCATAAGTTCGAACTTCAGGTTTGACGCCATTATAAGATATATATATATATATATATATATATATATATATATATATATATATATATATATATATATATATATATATATTAAATAATAGTATAAATATGAGTTCTCAAATATACATTTGCTCCTAACATTCCATATAAATGAGAGGTTGATAACCAAAGAGGAATCAAAAATCCACTTTCATAGCGTTTAGTAGTTGTAGAATTAGAGTTGGATATGGATGGGTTAGTCAAGGGAGGGGAATCTTTATCATAAGAACTTGTCTGAGGGTCTAACTTTTGGTTTGACACCATTGTAAGAGATATATGCTAAATAATAATATTAATATGAGGATAGATGTTCTTAAATATGCATTTGTTCCTATCATTCCAAATATACAAAAGGTAGATAACATAAGAGGAACCAATATTAGAGTCAAGGATTCATTAGATGAAAATAACCAATCATCAAAGTACATGCCTAACATATTATTATTTTACTCTGCTGTGAAAGCTAGCCAAGTTTTTTTAACCCACTCACAAGTTAAAGTTTTGTGTTCAGAAGTCTCTTATTCATTATTACAGACATGGAAAGCTGGAGAGGAGACCATATTTATGTGAAATCAATTTGTACCACTTAGCAAGGCATTGTTAAGCAATTCCAAAAAATAAAATTGGCTTTAGAGTGCATTAACAAAGACCAAGTTTTCTTCCATAATGAGCAATGGATAATGTGAGAAGTGGAGTATTTCATAGCCAAATGATAATCAATCTTCATTATACATACACAATTCTCATAATTTAGCCATATCACCTTATCATGTGTATTCTTTTGAAAGATATAGATTTTCAGAATAACATGCACAACCTTGGAAAGAAAAATTGCCTGAATAGTAGATATGCCCCAAACTTTGATTCCTAGTAGGGGAAGGTCAAATAATTTGGAAATAGGAATTTGAGAGAATATATTTACTTGGATGGTCCTTATATTTTGGATCATCCTTCATCACATAAATTTATTTTAGGCAATTTATGATAATATTCAGGATAGTTCTCATTATGACGCACCTTAGGCATTGTTGGATGTATTTTGTAGAATAAATAGTCACATTATTTCTTCCCTTTTCTTTATTGATTTTATCCAGATTGATAACTGACGAATGTCGTTAAATATTTGTGGGATATTAAATATAAGGATTATTTTTAATTTGATGTCTACGTTGACAATCTCATTAATGTTACTCTGGTCTCTCTTAGATGTGTACGTTGATAATTTGTTTGCCGATATTACTACGAGTGTGAATAAAGAGTGGATTAATAATGTTTAGGGCCAACACTTTTAAAAACTTTACTGTAATGAGGAGTGCTTTCCTGAACAATATATTTGTCCTCAGTTTTCCATTCTCCATTTTTATTATTGATTCTTGAGATTCTATTTTTTGTTCTCTTCACTTTGGTTATTGCATGAAAGTATTTTATGTTTTTATCTCCAAGCTTTAACCAACAATTTCTAGATCTAAGACCCCAATATAGTTCTTCCTTTTTCCAATGAGTTACAAGATCCAAACCCAGTTTATCAAATGAAATTTTATTGTTATCTGTATATGGTTCATTATACAATCTCTCCATCTGGGAAGTGTATTTTTTTATCAGTATTCTATTATTCAATACTCTATTCCTTGCACAGAGAGTAACATGTTTTTGAATTTTAAGAAGTTTGATGCCAAGTCTTTGTATCACTCTCAAATAACCAAGTGAGTTAGATTTCCAGATTGTCAGAATAATATTGCAAAATGAGTCATCACGAGTCCATCATTTTTCAATCATGAATATTTTCTTGATCTTATTTGGAGGGATTCCAAGATTTAATATAACAGGTGAGTGATCTGACCCTGTACAGGGGAGTAGGTAACTCCAAGAATTGGGGAACTTGTCCATCCATAATTTGTTAACCAAAATTCTATCCAGCACTTGTTTAATCAGATGTTGCCATTTCTCTTGTTGGACCAAGAGAATAAAGTAATTCATGTTTGTCTATGAAATCATTGAACAAAATCATATTTCTTTTATTCATATTACCAATTTCACCACCCAATTTCTCAGATGGGAATCTAATAAGATTGAAATCTCCCTGTATACACCAACAACTTTGTGTAGTTTTAAAGTCACAAATTCTCTCAAGATATCTAACCTTTTCCACACCAGTTGTTGTTCCATATACAAAGGAAATTTCACAAAAACCAAAATTAAAAGCCTTCATAAGTACAATGAATTAAGTTCTTCTCAAAACTTATAAGTTTATGTTTATTAGTATCCTTAACAAACACTGCAAATCCCCTAGACAAACCAATTGGATCAACACAAGTAACAAGGGACGTATTCAACTTAGTACACAAATTATCAAAGAAATCAAATTTGCGTTTAGTTTCAGAGAGAAAAAGTACCTCAATGTAGTGAGCCTTAACCATATCGATTCTCAGTTCTGTCAAGGCTGTTCCAATGCCTTGACAGTTCCAGGCTTGTATCATTTTGACTTCTTGGGATTGATTTGGGTCAACCCTGCAAGCCACTTTAGAATTTTGAGAGTCTAAACCTTCTAATGATTCTTCATCTTCCAACTTATCAAAACCTTCTTCATTGTTCAGTTTCTCTAGTTCCATTGCTTCAGCCATCTCATCATCATCACTTGTAGGAATTGAGTTGTTGAGAGTTGCTGGAACCATAGAAACCACTTTATCTTCGCTATGATGCCCTAAATCCTCTCTGACCTGTTTAGTTTGGTTTTCGTTCCTCTCAAGAGACCCGAAGAAAATATTTTGATTTGAGTTAAAAGTGATCGATGGATCAATTATGACATTTGGGCTAGAGCACACTAGTGAGCCTTTATTTTTCTCTTCAATTGGGACACAGAGTTCACGTATTTCTCCTGGGCTTAAAGGCTTAGTAAAATACAAATGGGCTACCCCAGCTTGACTATTAAGACCCAAGACAACTGTCGGTAAGGTAAGAAGAGATTGGACCCAATTAGCTCTTATTTTTTTGTCCACATCTGATCTAACTTCCTCTTCTTTTTTCCTACCTCCATTTTTGTTCTTGTTATTAATGGCCTTTTAATAATTTCTTTCGTTAGATTTGGGAACCATTGTTAGTACCTCAAAATACAAAACCAGAAGAGCCCTTTTCTTGCTTAGAAAATCTAATCCAGTTACCCAACTTAGTAATAAGCTTATTTGGATTATCACAGTTTCTTTCTTCATGAGATAAAATCCCACAAATATAGAAGACATCAAACAACTTCTCATACTTAAATGAAACCCACACAGATTGCCCATCTCTAATCTTAAACATGAATCTAGAAATCAAGGGCTTCTCAATCTTACAATCAATACAAACTCTCAAAGACGAGTTCTCTTTAAATTTCTCTGGATTGGGGAGTTCAATTTCAGTAATGTGTCCCAACTTGAGGAATTTTTTTTAACATTCACATCTTTTAAAAATAGCGGAGGAATCCCATAAGTTCTAACTCTGAAAGAAGTCATCTCGAGGAGATTAGGTTTGATAATACACTTCTCATATTTTTGGACCAGAATATGAAAACCAAAAACATGAAAGGGCCTATTTTTCCAAACAATCTCCAAATCTTTATGTTTCTCAAACTGAACGACGCTAAGATTCATACCTCTATTATCAATAGAGATACGACCTTTGATTCTCCAATTTTGGCTAATGATTTGTTTTAAGTTAACTCATATTAATGTTACGTGTAGCTAAGATACAAATGAAGAGTCTCATCAAAATTTGCATAAACTGCTTCTATGTCAGGAGAAAGAGGTAAAGATTCTATTATGATTCTTCCATCCCATCTTCTTTAATGCTCGCATAGATGCCGAGAAGTGAAGAGAAGAGAGGCGGATAGAATATAAAAGTAAAGGAGAAATCAATAATACACGAAAATGTGATTTTCAGGTATCAAATGTTCGCAAAAGTAATAAAAAAAGATTAAACTTCATACATATGGTGTGGGTTGAGGGGAGAAGAGTGAGAAGCAGGTGGTGTTCCAGTTTTGGGTGGTTTTACCGTTGATTTTGGTACCGGAGAAGCAAAAAAAAGTCATCTCAGAATGATTAGTGACTAGAGGGTTTTGGGAGGGAATGTTTAGTTAGATATGGGTAGTGCATGCTACTTTCTCTGCACCTTGAGTTAGATATCATATTAATCTTATGAGAAAAAGACTCTGTGGGTACCTATGAAATTCGAAAAGGGACTTCTGAGTACCCATACTATAAAATAGGACTTTTAGGTACCTAACTTTTTCTTTTTGTCCAACCTTTAGTGTTTTCCGTTATCTTATAAATTAAGTATGATGTGGAGCCTATGTGGAACCTACGTGGCACCACCGCTTATACCTTTCAAGATGAAAGGAAACCAAGTCCACATAGGCTCCACATCATACTTAATGTGTAAGATAACGAAAAATACTAACGGTTGGACAAAAAGAAAAAGTTAGGTACCTAAAAATCCTATTTTATAGAATGGGTACTCAAAAGTTTCTTTTCGAATTTTATGGGTAGTTACGAATTCTTTTTCTCTAATCTTTTCTTGTTCCACTCTTGTAAGTTAAAAGTATATATGATAACAAAAGTTCTGTTTGGGTTGTGAGATGTAGGAGAAGGGTCACAAAATGTCACAATTTTGCACACTTTTCCTAGGATGACTTTAATCAGGGAACAAGCCACGTAGATGGTTAGAGATTTACTAGTTGGAGCCTTTAGAAAGGAGTATGTGGCAGACACACTTTGAAATAATTACGTTAAGATAATTTAAATTAAACTGGATTATTGGATTACTTGATTTTATTCGATCAGAAAGCAAAAAAGAATAAACAAATGATTATTACTTTTACTTTCTTGCTACAAGATTAACTAATGATATATTTATTTTAACTACCCTTTAAAGTTTTTTTTTTTTTTTTTTTTGTCATCGGAAAGTAAAGACAGTGAGAAACACACTTAGCCGATCCCCATCCTATCCAAATCTTCCATCAGTCTTGAAACTTCTACTAGGTGATGCTTGGCTCCGTGCCTAGCGTGTTTAGCAAGATGGTCCGCCTGACCATTTATCCTTCTAGGTATGAATCTGAAGGATACTGATCCTGCTTCTCCCGCCTTCCGCCAAATCTGTCGGATGATCGGTTGAATATTCCATCGAGCCGCTGACACCTGCCTGATACCTTGTACTAACTCAAGGTTATCTGAACAAACGAGTTTAGTTACCTCTGCATGGTCCTTACACATCTTGACCGCCTCCAGGACAGCCAGGGCCTCCCCTTCCAGTATCGTATTGCTCCTGACTGCCCAGCTTTTATCTACTTTGGTTCCAGTCCGTTGGTTGGTTATTTGTATTCCGATTCCTGTTGGTTCATATCTTGTGGCAAAAGATGCGTCACAGCAGTATATGATGTCTTGTGAGAACGTCTCCGTTTCTCCGTTGTGTTGAGTAGGTTGTCCTGTGGACAGTTCTTGTTTAGCCCACTCATTCCCATGTAGTTCCCCCATTAGTTTGTTCGTGTTTTTGATAATCTGGTCTACTTGAATGTTGGTGTTTTCATGAATCGCCTTCATTTTGGCCTTCCAAATGTTCCAAAGATTGATGAGTATATAGTCTGTAATTTTTCTTTTATCCCATCCTCCTTTCTCGAAAGTATCCCTCACTCGTAGCAGCCAGTCCCCCAGACTCTTTACTTCTTCCTGCGGAATATTAATTTGTAGCGAGGACGCTGCCCAAATGGCCTTGTTGATATTACATTGAAGTAATAGGTGTTCCGTGGTTTCATTGGTATTCTGGCACCACGGACATAATGGTGAGTCTGAGCATTTTCGATCGTAGAGATTCTTTGCTGTTGGTATCGCATTTTTACAAGCTCTCCATGTAAATAGGCGTACTTTTTTTGGTGTGTTGCCATTCCATACTGTTTTCCACAATGTTGTATTCAAATTCTCCATTCTCGTTGTTGATTGTGGTTCGTCAATCATGTCTTTATCTGTTAATAATTTATATCCTGTCTTAGTTGTGTAGTTTCCATCTCTGGAGTGTGGCCATATAATCTTGTCTTGCTGGTCCGTACTTATAATTCTAATCCTCGTTATTTCTGGGATCACTGGTCTTGGGAAAATTTCGTCTAGTATCTCTTCATTCCATACCTTTTCGTTTTGTCTCCATAGCTCACACACTTTTTGATATGGGCACTCCCCTGGTTCCTCTAATTATATATTAGTTTCTATCCATTTATCTGACCAAATATTGGTGTTTTGTCCATCCCCTATCTGGTGGAAAATGTGGTTTTTTATAAAGTCTCGACCTTCCATAATGCTTGCCCAACTCCAAGTTCTACTCTGTCTAAGTTTAATTTTCATAAAATCAGATTTGGGATAGTAGATACCTTTTAAAAGCCGAGCAGCTAAAGATTTCGGGTTTTGAAGAATCCTCCATGCTTGCGCTCCCAATAATGCCGTATTCATTCTCTTTAAATCTTTAAATCCAATCCCACCGATCAGTTTCCCTATTGTTAGCTTTTCCCATGCCAGCCAATGTATTCGGTTTCTTTCCCCTGAGCTCCACCAGAAGTTTGCAATTGCTGACATAAGACGTTTGCAAAACGTGATCGGATATGAGAAAATCGACATCGTATACACCGGTAAAGCTTGTAGAACCGCTTTAATTAGGACTTCTTTTCCCCCTTCGGATAATAATTTAGCTTTCCATCCTTCTGTTTTTGCAAAGATTTTCTTTGCTATCCATTCGAGTGCTTCAATCTTTGATCTCTTGTGGCATAGCGGTATACCTAGATATTTGCCTAGGTCCTCCGTTTCTACCATATGAAGTTCGTTCGTAACTCTTTCTCTTGTTTCCGTCGGTGTTTCTTTGCTAAATAGAATTGCTGATTTATTATAGTTAATTTGGTGTCCTGATCCTTCGCAATAATCTGTTAGGCATTTCTTAAATTCACCAAGGTTAGTCTGATCAATTGTAATGAAAAAGAGTGAGTCGTCCGCAAATAAAAGATGTGATATTTCTGGGCAATTTCGTGTTATCTGAATACCTTGAATCTTGCCTTCATTACACGAAGCATCAATGAGACTAATAAGGGCTTCTGTCATAATTGAGAATAGAAAAGGGGAGAGCGGGTCACCTTGTCTTAGTCCTCGTCCCGATTTGAACTTTGGGGTTCTCTGTCCGTTGAAATTGATTTGAAAAGTAACATCTGTTATACATGTCATTATCCATTGTATCCATTTCTGATGAAAGCCAAGTTTGTTCAAAAGGGAGATAATAAAATCCCATCTGACTTGGTCGTAGGCCTTCGCCATGTCTATTTTGATACTTGCCATTGGTTTTGGATTTTTCCGTTTTCGTGTCATGAAGAAAGACAACTCTTGTGCTATTATAATGTTATCTTGAATGGCTCTCCCTTTGATGAAAGCCGCTTGTGTCGGCGATACTATTTCATTCATGAATTTCTGGAGTCGATTCGCTAGCATCTTTGCTATCAATTTATATCCAAAGTTAATACACGAAATCGGTCTATAATCGCCCAGAATTTCCTGTATTTCTCCTTTCGGAATAAGTGTTATCAACGTATCATTCATTTCTTTCAAAGGGATATTATTGTTGAAAAAGTCTTCAACCACTCTAAAAACATCAAATTTAATAATATCCCAAAATTCAATATAAAATTTACCATTCAGACCATCTGGCCCAGGGGCCTTTGTTGGGGATAGATGAGTAAGGGCCGCTTCCAATTCTTCCATAGTTGGATTTCTTGTAAGACTAAGATTCATTTCATCTGTAATTTTTGGTTGATGAATCTTAGTGCATTATTGATTGATCCTGTTTGACCTTGTTTTTCTTCAAAGAGTTGATTGTAGAATCTTTGGAAATTCATTTTGACTTCTGATATTTCTTCAATCCAAACTCCATGAGGGTCTTTGATTCTAGTAATTTTGTTAATTGATCTCCGTTGCATTGTTGCCATATGGAAGAATTTCGTGTTTCTGTCCCCGCAGGTAAGCCATTGTTGCCTGGCTCTATCTGCCCAATAATTTTCTTCGCACTTATATTCAAAAGCAAGTTCATTCCGTAGTACTTCTTCTTCTAATTGGTTATCCGTAGTTGGCTCCATATTTGTTATTTGTATCAATCTTTTTTGAATTTGTTTAATCTGTTCCTGATGATTTTTGAAGGTAATTTTACTCCAGACCTTCAGTGCTTGTATTGTTGACTCTTTTTTCCCCAGATAGTTGAGTAAGGGTTGTTGTGTTGTGGGCCCTTCCCAGCTCTGTTGCACCACCTCTCTACATTCATCATTATCTAGCCAGTGAGATTCAAATTTAAAATACTTTTTACCCTTTGGTGCTTTAACATTGTATTGGAGGACGAGCGGAGAATGGTCAGATCCTACTGCTGGAGGAATAAAGATTTGAGCGTTGCTGTAGTTAGTCACCCATTCATATGAGCCAAAAGCTCTATCAATCTTGGTTTTGACCATTTTTTGTCCTTGTTGTCTATTGTTCCACGTATAGTTACAACCTCTAGAGTTAATTTCTGCAAGCCCATTGTGATTGATAAAGTTCTTGAAATCTATAATGTGTTGTGTATTTGGAGGTGATAAGCTACATTTGTCTTCTATGTTGAGTATGTTGTTAAAATCTCCCAATATAATACATGGTTTGTCATTAGTATCATTCCAATTTGTGATTTGATTCCATAGTGTTTGTCTCTCTACATAGTTATTAGGCGCGTGTACACATAAAATATAATACGGAAACTTAATATCATTAATAAGTAAAATAGCTAGATAACGATTACAAAAAATGACTTGGAGATTCATGCAATCATTCCACGCCACCAAAAAACCCCCCGAGTGGAAAGTGCTTCCTAAGGGGTAAAAAACAAAATGATTCTTAAAACCTAAGATGCGTAAAGTATCTTTCGTGTCCACTTCGCGAATCAAAGTTTCACAAAAACAAACAAGATCAGGCCTATAGCAGTTCAAAAGTGACCTAGCAAACATCTCTGTCAAGGGGGCCCTAATCCCTTGACAGTTCCAAAAAATTGTGTTCATTTTCCGATGGCGGTCTTAGGAAGACCGCTTTCCTTTTGGATCTTGTTAGGGTTTGCAATCTCTTTCTTCTTTCTCCTCATACTCTGCACTTCTTCTCCACTTTCCACGTCAGCATAACCACCTGTAGCTCCCAAAGTATTATCAGAGTTATCCACGCTATCCTCTTCCTCAGGTTCAAAACACGAATCATCTTCATTCAATTTCTTCTTTCCTCCCGACTTATCTGAATCAGTTATATCCACAAAACCTTTTTCACTGGACCTTTCCTCATCGCTCTCGTCATTACTAACGGTCATCACATTTTTTCCTTTCTCGTTCTCATCTATTCTTCTTCTCTTTGGATTTTGTTCTTCATTAAATTTTCTACTCCGAGTTCGACTCGCGATACCAGCCTTATTTTTATTTATTCCTTCAACCTCCCCCGTCATAACTTCAAAGAATTCTCTTCTGCGTTTTTTAACTATTTCCTTCTGCTGCTTATTAGACAACTTCCTATTGGTGATAGGGTTTCTGGATTTGTTGTTTGTTCGAAGCATATACCCTTCTACATCATCACTCTCTTGAATTGGCTCTTTCCCTTTCCTGTGAGTACGTTTACCTATTGTCTCATTCTGGTTTGGTGTTTCGTTCGTTACTTGATCATATCTTGTTGTGACCTATTAAGGTCCAGTTCTCTTCTTCGACTGTTCTCCACCCTCTCGCTTGTTCTACCCAATCCTCTCGCAGCCTGTTGTAGCACTTCTTGGAGTAACCCTGTCCCACGAACATCATTCTCCCTTGTCTCATTTTGCTCTGTCGCAAACCTTTGGTCCCTGTTCTGCTGAGCACGATTATTTCGCGCTTGGCGAGCCTGGTTTGATCCTCCCATGTCCGTATCCTGGTCATAATTTGAGTTGTTTGGATTTGGATTATTCCTACCGAAACCACCACCATTATTATCTTCTTCATATCGATCCCAAAAGTATTGCCTTCCTGCTCTCGCAAAACCATTTCCAATTCTTTTTCTCACCCCATAAATAGGTTTAACTGGTGGAAAACTCGCAATGTTTGCCACCGACCATGAAGCTTTCCTCTTTTCATCTGGATCCTCTACTTGTTGTAAAATTATAACATTGCATGTATCATCTCGGTGACCAACACAACCACATTTAAAAACAAAGTGCTCCCAAGTTCTCATATCTAAAAGTTATCCAAGCAGCGCCGTCTTCTTGGGCGAGATACCTTCCCGGAGGGAGTGGTAACTTAGTATTATACCGGGCTCTAAACCTCAAGATTTTAATATCCGTTACTGCAACATCAGGATAATCTATATCTTCTATATCAACAAAACAAGGTAGTAAATCTAACACTGTTTGCTCCGTATTTTTTTTTAAAGGCGAGACCACTCGCTTGAACCCAAACCGAAGAAAAATCACGGTTGACACTCTTAGGATCTACATGATGCTGGCAAGGAGTAAAAGCACAATGCATGCCTAAAAAATTACCTGGTCTGAGGTTCCACAATCTCTCGAGCTCCCCCTGTTTGAATGTTTCGAGTTTGAATACATTTTCTTCTTCTTCTGTAAGCCTAAAGTCTCCACGCACACCCCACTTGTCTCGAATATAGCGTCTGAATCCATGGAGGTAAATCGTTTTTTTCCCAACCGCTGATATGAGAAGAAAAGGCTCAGCCTGCTCCTGCTCAAACCTTCTTGCTTTAATACCTAGATTAATAACACCAAGGGATTTACTGTTGCTCTCGTTGAGTGGTATCACTGGTAAGGCGTGTCTTTCTCTCGTTGCCATTGTGTTTGTATCAGAAAGATCAAGTAACAGATGACAAATTTTAGTATTAGAAAGAGACAAGTGAAAAAGGTTGAAAGATGTATGTGATAGAACGAGTTGCAGAGGATAAGAAACGGCTTTAGAGAAGTATGACTTACATTGTAAAATGAACAGGCAGGGGGTTTTATTTATAATCGAGACAGACCTCGGTATCTCCGTTTGTTTCTGCATGGCTATAATAATTATTTCCACTAACCTTGTCACCGATGGGCTCGATATACTAGGAGAAGCCTTATTCTCTTCATTCTGTCTTATGTGTCTTAATTTAACAAAGGTTAGTAATATACATATTCCCTTCTTCCGCCAAGTGTCTTTCTTTCTTTCTATTGATGTCTTCGTTCTTATGCAATTCATTAAATAGATACTCCCACGATTATTAACACCAATCATACATGTGAGACAAATATTAAACCGCCTTATTGACTTGTGTCTACCCCCGATCTTAAAGTCCCTTTTTGAATGCCTTTGGACTCTTCTATTAGCAGCAACATAAGGCCAATCTAGTAACATATCCAAAAGAACTCCTTCCTCTACCTTAATATCTGATATCCCCCTCTTCAAATCCGACATCGACCCTTCATCTATATTGAAAATTTCCTTTATCCATCCTATCAAGCCTCTAAACTTATTGATGTAATAACTAAGATTCTTATCTTGATTTATATGCTGTGCTTTATTAATCTGCTGAATTAAAAAACATTTGATTTTCCTTATCTTTGATTCGCTTTCCTTGTCGATATAGATTTCTCCATGTTTTGGTGGTGTTGGGATAAGCCACCAATCGGTTTCCTTTTCCTTTATTGTATTGAATACCTGGAACTGGAAAACTCGGAGCCTAAGAACCCCATCGGAGAACGCGTTCATCTCGAAACCTAATTTGACGAACTCCAATCGCTGAGCCCCAATTGCAAATCGCTACTACCCGACCTTAGATGAGACCTGTAAAACCTCTTTGGAAACGATATATGAGTGTTGGAGTTTAAGATTGATTGGATTTGATCAGGTTTATTGAATAAGAAAGAACCCTAAAATGTCGAACAAAAAGTCGCCTCTTGAGAGCGTTTCTCTAAGTGTAAAAGTAGTCTCACGGTGAGGTGTCTGCTGGTATCTTTAAAGTTTAAACTAATGATATAGTTTCCTCTTTTTCTTTTTTGTTTTTTCTGTCCTTTTTTTTTCAACGTTTTCTCTGTCAAAAATGAAAAAGCACTCCTTCAATTTAAGTACGGCTTTTTCCCAACTTTTAATAATTATTCCCCATACTAACAGTGTTATATACTTCATTAGGGGGCGAGTAAATGAGAATCAAAAATTCAAATCGAACCAAAAAACCAAAAAACCGAATCAAATAAACCAAAAATCGAATAACCAAATAGTTCGGGTTTTAATTTTTTAAAAACTGAATTTTTGGTTCGGTTCGCTTTACTACGCAAAAACCGAACTAAAAAAACCGAACTAACGAAGGAAAAATAGGGAATGTGTGAACTTTTTTTATAAGAATTATGTGGGAGAAACTTTTGTTGAGAATTTACCATCTACGTGAAATTTTAGTTATATTATTCGATGGTACTATTATTGAGAATTGTTTATATCACTTAAAATTATAAGTATTCATTACTTGATTGGTTTTGTAAATCATGATTGTATGAAGTAGGAAGTAAAAGATTTAAATTTATTGTAGTATAGTAAATTAAGATAAATATTGTTAGATTATAAGTTTATATATAATTGATATATTAATATCCCACATGGACAAGTAATAGTAGCATAATTGTATTTGAATATTAGTCTTTATTGGACACTGTATCTCAAAAAATGGGGTGAAAATATTATTGACCAAGCATCGGAATTCGAAGCGAACCAAAACCGAACCGAAATGAACCAATTCGGAACCAAAAACCGAATGTGGAACCAAATGCGAACCACCCGGTTTGGTTATTAAATTATAAAAAACCAAAATATTCGGTTCGGTTCTGGTTTTGGCCAAAAACTAAGACGAAACGAACCATGCCCATCCCTGTATTTCATGGCACCATTAGCCATTCTTTTTTACCAACCGTTTTTTTTCAAACAAGATAAAATTTGCAAGCACGGTGTACGCAAAACTAAAGACCAGCGTTATCAGTTGGATTGCTCCAAAAACAATTGTCTTATTCTTATACGACTATACGAGAAAAGTAGCTAGAACTCTCAGAAAAGACTTTATTGCAAGTGATGCACGTCATCTAATCTCCTTGAAAATTAGTCAATAAAAAAAATTAGTTATGAAATTCAAAAATCATATAATATGATAGAAAGAAAAGAGATCATTTGATTATCTGAGGGCCAATCAAATGGTAGAAGAATTTAACCCAATATCCTATAGGCATTTGTCACGCAAGATGAATTATGCAGACAAACTTGCAAGAAATGTTAGACACAGAGCCAATGAAGGGATATCAGAACAGGATAGCAGAATCGACCTCAATTACGGAAGACTTCATACGGATGTGAATTAGATGAAGTGAAACAAATCTAGATTACTTTCCGTCCAAAGGAAAAAAAAGGAGATGACCCTTCACGCTATTTCCTTAATTTTCATAATCATATCTCTGAATTACTAAGAAGAGTATGACAGTATTAAGATTTGATATTCGTTACTAATCTGGTCGCCTGCTGAACGACCAAAATTTCACCATTTTCTTTTTGTTCCATGGTTGCTACGTTGACACGTTACATTATTCTCGTCTACGGTTCCAATCGTAACGATCTTTACTTAACCCGCATAAGACACATCAAAAAATACGATATATATTTTATCATAGTATCGCCATTGTTATCATCCTGGTATGTGGGACATCCTTGTATTGATGTTATTCTTCATTCTATTATATGCCAAAAAGTTCTATCATAGGGTGTCCGATTGACTATACAATTTACGCCACTTCAAAAAAGTCCTTCTTTTTCTACCAACACTTTCTTTTTGTACGTAAAAAACCGATACCTGTTTGCCTTCATCCAAATCCCATCCGTTGAAAGTCTTCCACGATTAGGGCCGTCCCAGCCGTCCCCTGTTGGCTCCGTGTCTAGCGTTCCTGATAAGTTTATCTGCTTGGTTGTTCATCCTGCGTGGTAGATGCATGTAGGATATCGGGCCAAAATCTTTTGCCATCTGGTTAATTCATTGGATGATCGGTTGAATGGTCCAACTTGCGGCTAACACCTGACTAATACCTTGAACTAGTTCAAGGTTATCTGATTATATGATCTTTTGTACATTTGGAAACTCTTGACAGTGATATGTTGCCGTCATGACTGCCACTGAATCTCCTTCCAAGATTGAGTCGCATCTGATTGTGTCATGTAGTTCCGTCGTACAATCGTTTCGATGATATACCTAGACTCTTCATATACCGGTGCTCTCGTATTTGTGCGTCAAAGATGCGCCGCATAGGAAAGTGACATCTCCTGCGTGGTCCTCTTGTAACCCCGATGTCGTGATATTTGTCGTGTGGCCCTGTTGTGTTGGTTGTGTTGTTCTCTAGTTGAGTCTGTACAGTTCCGCCATAAGATTGTTCATGTCGTGCAATATGTTGTCGATATCAATGTTTGTGTCTTCATGTAATGATTTCATTTTTGTTTTCCATATATTCCAAATGATTATGAGTATGTAGTTAGTGACTTTATGTTTTTCCCATCTCTCTTCCATGTACGTCTTTATTATGTCCATCATCCAGACTCCGATATCTCTTGTGTCATCTTGATGTGCTCTTATATGTAGTGTTGAGGCTGCCCATATAGTTTGTGACACCTTGCATCCTATTAGTTGATGTTCCACTAATTCTGTTGATGTTGGACACCAAGTGCACACCTTGGAGTCTGCGCAATTCTGTTTTGCTAAATTTCATGACATTGGTATTGCATTGTTACACGTTTTCCAGATGAAAATTTGGATTTATTTGCGATATTTGCCTTCCACACTGTGTTCCATGAATTGGTTTCATATTTGAAGTTGCGTTTGCCGAATGCGGTTTGTTTATCACCTTCCTTTGATGAATGATGCCTAAGTTGGGGATACTATTTCGTTCATGATATGTTGTAATCTATTCGATAAGATTTTGGCTATAATCTTATATCCAAAATTGACGCATGATATCGGTCGATAATCTCCTAAAACTTCCTATATTTCTCCCTTCGGAATGAGAGTGATCAGTGTATCATTAAGTGTTTCTCAGGAAATATCGTTATTGAAAAAGTCCTGTATCATTAGTAGCACATCGACTTTTATAATTTACTAAAACTCGTGATAGAATTTGTCATTTAAACAGTCTAGGCCCGGAGCTTTTGTTGGTGATAGCCCTTTAACTACTTGTTCTACCTCGTCCTTGGTTGGAATTTTAGTCTGTTCCAGGTTCATCGCGTTCCTATAATATCCTTATTTAATATATATATATATATATATATATATATATATACTAGGTATTGCCCGTGCCTGAAGTCACTTCGGAAAAAAAAACAATTCATCTTTGTCAATTTACTTACTTTGAGTTACCACGTTGAGAAGTTAAGATATAATAAAAATGCACAAAGATTGTATATTTAATAGCATGTGTCACAAACTCCCGTATTACCAAATAATGAACCTCGTTCATTCGTTATTTACATAGCTCAGTTGTTGTTTAAGTTAGGTTCCACCTGGTTAATGTTAGGTGGAGGTGATGATTGATCGCTTTTGTTTGGTGTTTGTATTTTTGGTTAAAACCTGTTTCTGAAGACACTTAAATTATTTTGTTGACGGAAATTGAACCCAAGTTCCATAAATGAAAGTCAAGATTAAGGTTTAGGTTAAGGTTTTTCTCTTTTTACTCGTCAAGGAGAAGGTTAAGGTTAAAGTCAAGGTTAGAGTTAAGGTTTAGATTTAGGTTAAGGATAAGGTTATGGTTATGGTTAAGGTTAAAATTATGGTTATGGTTAATGTTAAGGTTACAATTCTAGTTAATGTTAAGGTTATGTTTAAGATTAGAGTTGAGGTTAAGGTTAAGGTTAAGTTTTAGATTTAGGTTAAGGTTAAGTTAAGGGTAAGGTTAATGTTAAGGTTATAAGTTTATTCTACATCCTAAACAAATTTTACAGAAATTTGAATAACTAAATATCATATTATAATGTAAAGAATTATATTTTTGGTGATACTTTTGATTAATATTTAATATTATGCTGGTTACTATTTTGAGTTAAAAAAATATCAAATATACCATTAGATTTTTAAGCTAATTCTAGGAAATGCCTCGTATCTAAAAATACTTGTGCAAATTTAATTTAAAAAATTATAATTGATAGTGCAAAATTTCATAATTTAGCTTTATCTTTATATTTCAAAGAAAAGGGGACAAACTTTTTCATTATTTTGTGATTACAATTAGGTTTATGACTTATTTTGTTTGCTATAGAAGAATATGAGGAGCATAATGTTGCACCAACATTACTTGGATATTATAAAGTATGGAATGACTCTGAATTTTTTGGAAAAAATTGGGAGAGAGGGCAATCATTCGGATTTGTTGGAAAAATCGAGTTTAGAGGACGAATTTTTTCTGCCATAAAAAAATAATGGGGTGTAAATTATTGATTTGTTGGGACACTGGATGCCGATGTTTCACTTTGCTTTTACTTATTTAAATTAATTTAATTTTTTAAGATTAAAATAGTTTTTATTATTTGAGAACAATAGAATAATTTATTAGGAGAAAGATCGCACTTGTAGTTTTTTAATTTGGATATTTAGAATTAATGTTAAAGCCTTAAATTTTTATTATTATATATAAAAATGTAAGGCAAATTTTTTTCTCGCCCATATTAATTCAAATTGACTTGATGTACCAAAATGCGGAGTTGAATATAACAAACTAAACAACACAATGCTTTGTCATCGCAAACTAACATTTTAAAACAAAATTATGAAATTTCACACACACACACACACACCTTCTCGCCTTGATATACAACATCCCTGTCTTCATGCATCATAGTCTACAGAAACAAATGACACACACTCATGGACATAATTACATCAGAGTACGTCAGGATGGTGCACGAAGGAATGTGAATTGTCTGGGTATTGCGTGATTGGAGATGGTAAAGTGTACTCTTATGTTTATGAAGCAATCCGAGAAGTGTACCCTGTCAAAACCTTACTTCTTGTGCACTTGAGTTGCTCCAATCAGAGACTTACTTCCCTGTCTCAAACAACAAACAACACACATTTAGCCTACCAATACATGACCAACGATCTTACTACTGCTAAATTATTATTCTTTGTATAAAAGTCAATACTTACTTCAAAGGTCATGCTTTAGCTTATAAACTCCCTCAACACCAGAAGCAGTTTTACTAAAATTGTATACACACAATGTGCAACATAAAGAAAATAACATAAATCAAATAACTCAAAGGTCTTTTTAACCCACTGGACGTCTACAACCTATTTGTCTGCGTAAATCAGTTTGATCAATTCTTGAGTATCGAGTCTCAACTTTCATTCAACAGTAAAAAAAAAATCTTCAGTATGGAATTTTAACATTCCAATGGATGTACAGTGATTTTTCAATAATTAGAATGAGGTTATTAAGTTACTAAAGATATTCCAATCAAGTTATTTTAGGGCCACATTCCAAGATACACCAAAAATTTGTCCAAAAATATTAGAAGAAAAACATCACTATATCTATAGCAGTGACCATTAAAAACGTCAAGCAATTAAGCAGCAAAAGGAATTGGTATAGGGACCTATGTTGCAACATTTCAAAAAATAATTTAGGAACCTATATTGCAATTTTTACATAATATAAGGACCTATATTGCCATATCTACATAATATAGGAACCTACTGTGTAATTTTTACATCATAATATGGGGACATGTAGTGCAATTTTGACATAATATAGGGACCTACAATGCAATTTTTGCATAATAAAGGGACATACAATAGTCCTCCTCCTCTCTCTGAATTGCTTCTACAGCTTTTGGTTTTGCCTTTTTGACAAACTCTTTACTCAGCACGTCCAACTATAAACAGGTACATAATTAAATTTACAGCACATCCCACTTTTTGAAATGTGTTGGTCCTACAGTTATTCATACTATTGTTTTGATTCATAACAAAATTAGACAAAATAATAATATAACTGAATATAACAAAATTTGCTGATGAACACCAGCCACTAATTTATAGTGCTCAAATTTCATTTCATCACACTTTAGAGCAGCAATTTTGCAAGCCCTTATATACCCTATCAAGAAAATGAAAATAAACTTAAATTATTTATACTAATAATAAAGATAGAATCATAAGAAATAGTCACAGAACAGATAGGGGATAATTGCTCCATTGGTCCCTAGGAGAGGTTAAATGCACCATTTATGATCGATACTTTCCCTTGGCCATTTCATTGAATAGTTCACCAGGTTAATGGTGCATTATTTGATCGATGAGTATATATATTAATTAATTACCAGAATCGTTCATAGGTGAAGTGAATTTGTGTCAGAAAACTAACCTCTAGGGTTTTCCGCTTCCGAGCATTACTTGTCATCATTTGAGCAGAGAGGATTAGTTCTTGAGAAGGTTAACCCCTATATAACACAAAATTTACTAATTAGTCCCTATTACAGATATAAACTCAGCACAAAGGGATCACAACTGCAATTAACTCAACACAAAGCCTTCAAACTTAAAGGTAATGTGCACCACTGAATAAAGTTCAACAGAGCTCAGATCAACATGATTTGGTGAACAGTTTAATTGGAAAGAAATGTATGATACTAACACACAGATAAGACCCACGCACAGATCACATTATAGGGACCTATAGTGCAATTAACTTGAAAATAATATAAATCAGATAATTAGGAGAGTGCAATTAACTCAAAATCATATACTAATCTATTAAATAACTTCTTTACAGTGCAATTAACTCAAAATGACAAATAGCACTGTCAACACACATTTCACTAATAAATAAGTGATCAGTACTAATCAAATTATAATCGATCAACAGAAGTAGAGATACTAATATTAACCAATTGCACGATCAAACTCGAATACAAATCGAAGTATAGTTGAAGAAAAATAAGTAGAAAAATTTAAAGTGTAAATATAACTGAAATGAAAGTGAATCACTGTATAGTAGAAGAAATAAATTACCTTATACAGAGACATTGATCTTTCAATGTATATCTTACTCAGGGTTTCTTAGAACAATGATAACAGAATCTCCACGCAAAAACATCTTGCTAATGAATTTGTCCTTGTTCACTGGAAGAGCTTTTTTCTTACCTTTTCCAGTCTTGGGAACCTGAATAAGATAATCAACTTAAACAAAACAATACTTTATAATTAGTTAAAAAAAATTCAGGACAAAACTAACTTCAGTCCAAATCTCTCTAACATTTTCAAGGACCATGTTGCAATGACGATCAAAAGCTCTCACACGTCCAAGAAGCTTTCTGTTATTCCTACAGTTGATCAGCACCTGGGAGTGGGACCAATATAAACAATTTAAAAAAAAAACTAACACTCAACATATGCTAAAAGAGCCTTAATCTGTAATCTAAACATTCAAGCTTTAATTTAATTTTATGTAGTTTTACCTGAGTGTTATTTTTAACGTTCAGCATCAGAATTGATAGTGGACCAGGGTTGAACTCTTCTTCCTCGTTCTTTGCCTGTTACAAAAAATTCACATAAGCTCCACATCACTAAAAGTAAGCAAAAAAAAGAAATACATTTTGTTAAAGTATGTCACCTTATAGGGGTAACTAAAAGATGATACCTTAATGTTGCAATAAAAACTTAGACTCTTTTTACTTTGTCAGGCTGCAATTGCATTATATGAAATGAATTGAATTTTAATAAAGTTTGAAAAAAGGAAAAATTGGAATTACAACACAATTTCTACCTCCTTATTAACAGTCAATGCTGCATATACCATTTAAGCATTTTCCTCGGGACCCTAATCCACCTCCAAGTCACTAAAGAAGAGATATATAAAAGATTATTAAATAATAAATAAAAGAGAATTAAAGTGATCGACTAACCATAATGTAGGGCTGTAAATGAACCAAGCCGCTCGTGGGCCGCTCGAGCTCGGCTCGGTAAAAATCTCGTTCGAACTCGTTCGTTTATATAAACGAAAAAAAAAAGTTCGTTCGAACTCGTTCGATAAAAACTGTGTTCGTTCGAGCTCGTTCGTTAACTCGTTAAAAATTTATAATCTGTAAATTAATGGTTTAGTTATCAATAAGTATATTGTTAAAACTATAAAAAAAGTAAATTATTCGTTAAAAACTCGAGATCGGCTCGAAAAAAACTCGTTCGATATGTTATCAAGCCTTAAAATTTGAGCTCGGCTCGACTCGTCAAAATTGGAGCTCGACTCAGCTCGACTCGTAAATCTTATCAAACAAGCTTGCACATCTAGTATTCGGCTCGACTCGATTCGTTTACAGCCCTACCATAATGTCTTCCATGAGATAAAGTAACAGTTCCATCAACAATAAGATCTCTACCACCAACAGATACATTAAAATTCTCCATACGAATATCTTTAATGGAAGGTCCATCAGTACCATCAATATTAACTTGTACAGTAGGCATACCAGCTCTAGCTGCTTCCATTTCCTTTAAGTGCATTTCATATTGCATTTCTCTTTGTCTATCATCTTTTCTCTTTCGCCTTTCTTCATCCATTCCTTCGTTCATTCTCATTGGTGCTAAAAGGCTTCTCACTGCTGGTTTTTCTTTCACTACTCCCTTTTTCTCGAATTTCTCACATATTTTGCTACAGGCCTGTCATACAAAATGTACAATCCAATTACTAAATCAATAAATCGAAGCAAAACTAATTGAACTTTAGAAGATCTCATTCATTACTATCCACGGTTTAATTCAAGTATTATATATATAATTAACGTTATGAATCTAATTAACGAATTAATTTGAAGAAAAAACAGTACAATTAAACAGTATAATCTAACAGTATAATTAAACAGTATAATCTAATAAGAATCGAAGAATCGAGAAATACCTGGATAAGATTGAGAATGGTCTCGAGAGACGGTGATGGAGAATGGTTTCCAAGCGGCGGCGAACCCCTGAGAATGGTTCTCGATTAGGGTACAAAATGGTCTTCGAACGGTGATGGTGAAGGGTCTTCGAACGGCTTTGTAGAAGGGTCTTTGAACGGCGTTGATGGTGGCGTTGATGGTGAAAAAACAAAGAAGAGGGGAAGGTGGTTTTTCTATAGCAGAATAAAGAAGGTTGCGATGATGGTGGTGGGAGAAATGGTGGAGAATGGTTATAGCGGCGGTGATGTGTAGCGGCGGTTGTCTTGTGATGGAGAGCGGCTCTGGAGAAGAGACCGAGTGAAATGAGGGTTTTGGTTTTTTTTTTTGTTTTTTTGTTTTTTTTGGTTATCCATGTTTTGTATTAAAAAAATTAATAAGTGGAGCCAGAATCGATCCTGGCCACCACTTATGTTTTGCTAGAATCGATCCTGGCCACCACTTATGTTTTCCCAGAATCGATCCTGGCCACCACTTAAGTGGGTAAATCCGGACCGTAGGAAAAACTTCGAAATATAATATAGATATATATATATATATATATATATATATATATATGATGTCTCCTCATTTGTGATAGATTTATATTAGGATGAGACATCATTTTTAGTGATTTAGAAGTCATTATAGTCGATTTTCTTGAGAAATGCTACACTTTCCTATTTTGAGTCTTGATTTAGTAAAATAATATTTTTAGAGCATATTGGGTTTAATTATTTATTTAGTGTGAAGCTTTAAAGATAATTATGGAGATTAATTAGATTCCAAGTCAAAGACTACAAGATATGGAAAGAGATAAGCATGGTAATTGGAGATAAGGAAACAAAAGCTAAACATATGGAAAAGGAAAACCTGCCTTAATCCTGAATTTCTGCACCTACGACCACAAATCAGCTTATATCTCAAAACCGGTGTGGAATTTGGAGAAACGGTCAAGAGCAAAGTTGAAGAGCTTTCCGAGACGATCAATTTGGTATACTCATACGCGTCAAACGGATGAATATTGAAGCTGCTAGGACCAAAAGAAATACGGGTCTGAATTCATGTTTTTAGGGTTACGAATTTGAGTTGGGCTTGGAGTCCACTACTTACTTCTCCTTCAAGAAAACGAATTAGGTCTTCCTAAACACCTATAAATACACCCTTATACCATTGTAAACATGTCCTTGCTCAGTTCTAAACATTAGCTTAAATTATAAACAATAGCTTAGTCCTTTAGTTATATATTCATCCTTAGAATCAAGCTATTCATCCAAGAAGCAAGTTGACCTGTAGAGGAAGACAAGAAGAAGAAGAAGATTGGAGACTGGCAACTCCTCTTCTACATCTCACCTTCTCTATATTTAGAGTAATTAGCTATAGATCTATTCTCAACCATATTTCTAAGCTTTTATTCTGTAAGTTTACTTTTAATTGTTGGATTATTATTTTGTCTTTAAATACTATTTGGTTATTTTAATTGATTAAGCTTGGCATATATTGTATTATGTGTTTTGACTTATTTCCCTAGATTTGGCCAATCTTAGGATTAATCTTAGTTATTGACAACACCACATAATCGTCTAGTGTAACTAGATAGCCATTAAGGTTTGATTTAATCACCAAACATTACTTAGGAATCCCTAATAGTGGAGAGGTTGCTCCTAAGTCTAGAAAAGGCTAGGTAGTTATTGGAATCCTGGTTAATATATAATGCTTAATGTGACAGGTTAGAATAACAATTTAGTAATAGACGTAGTAATCCTAATCTATTTGACTTACTTTCATATTTAGTTATTTGTTTTGTTTATTTGTTTTATTTATTTATTTGCGTTAGATAGTATTCATATTATTTTATCTTTTCATACTTTATTCCAAGCATATAAATTCATCTACGCTTGTTAAATATAAGTAGATCTAACGGATACAATCCCTGCGAACGAACTTGACTTATCATTAAAACTTGCATACGATCTGTGATACTTGCAGTGAGTTCTGTGGTTCTCAAGGGTGTGTGACTCTTTATTATTATCTTTATTTATCTACTATTTTATCACACCTTTGCCCCCACCAATATATATATGTATACCTATTTCCATTAGACCCCACCCATCCCTCACATCTAGGGATGTCAATAGGGCGCGGGTTTGCGGGTACCTCCCTCACCCCATTCTAAACATGAAGGGTTTTGAGGTACTAAATGGGAATTGAGCAGGTTGTGGGAATTGATATTCAAAACCTACATGGGGCGGGGCGGGTTGTGGGGATAAGCATTCTCCAACCCGCAAACTCTCCTCGCATTTATATAATATAATCAATATTATATTTTGAAATAATACATACATATATATAATCTAAAATTATAATAAGTATAAAATCTAACTAAATCATAAAATCTAACTAAATTATAAAATCTAATTTTTTTTAAAATAGTATAAATATGAGTTTTAATTAAGGAGTAAATACAACAGTTACCCCTGTACTATGTGCTGATTATCTACTTACACCCTATTATATAAAATGCGACTATTTACCCCTAGACTAAGTTTTCGTGTCTCGTTACCCCATGTTTCCCCCATTTAACAGAATCCATGCACGTTTTCGTGACTATTTACCCCCTATAAAAATATACTAAAACTTAGTATAGGGGGTAAATAGTCACTAAAATGTACATGTATTCCGTTAACTGGGGGTCACGAGACACGAAAACTTAGTATAGGGGGTAAACAACCGCATATTAAACAGTAGGGGTAAGTAGTCAATCGGCCCATAGTACGGGGGGGGGGGGGGGGAATTGTATTTACTCTAAAGCAAATAGTATTTTTTATGGTTGAAAGTCAAATAATATCTATCACTTTTTTTTTTCATATTTATTTTCATCAAATATTTTAACACTTTAGATCAAAACCTTGACAAGATAATCAATAAAAATAAAGTGTTGAAGCATTGAATTTAGATCATGTATTTATTATATTTGTTACACAATTACTCCCACATAAAAAAAAGCAATTAAACATAACAATGGATCATTTTCATCATTGAGATATTGAGATTATCCTTCACTGTACTTTTTCTTAATTTTCCATGCTAGATAATATAAGATCACAGACAACCTTAATTATAGTTCTCGTGTGTTCCTTGATAGTCATATAATATATGGCTCGTATTTTTTATTATATTATTGTTTTAGTTTGTCTCATAGCCCACGTGTAAAACCCAACCCCTACGGGGATTCAAAGAATGGGGAGGGGCGGGTCATGGGGAAGAACAATGCAGGATGGGGTGAGTCGTGGGCCTTATTTTCATATTGAGGGGATAGGTAAATGTCCCAAACCCTCCCCATCGACACCCCTACTCACACCATCACCTCTCAATTCATTGAAATACACTGATAACCCACTGAAGAAATGGAAAAAATTAATCGATACCCCCACCCACATTTAATCAAAATACGTTGAAACTCACTAAAAAAATGGAAAAAATTATAATGGGCACCCTACCCCACCCCCACGACCTTGCAATTCATTGAATTGGCTAGAATACACCCACAATTATTATAAAAGTTTGGACAAGTTTTGGAGAGCTCTGCAACTCAAAAATCAAAGGATACTTTTTTCTTCCCCATATAGACTGCTCAGATGAGAGTAGGAAGGAGAGATAAAAATTTATATTTTCTATTTCTAGTCTTGCAAGAAGAAGAAAAAAAGAATTATATCTTTTTATGGACGGGTAAAGAAAGGAAAATAAAATATAAAGAACGACAAAGAGAAATTCAAGCTTCCAGAAAGTTTGTTACAGTTGTTTCCTTGTAGACTTGTGGCTCCATACCTAGCAATCTTCGCAAGTTTATCAGCTTGATCGTTCAACCTTCGTGAGATATGTCTAAAGGTGATCAGTCCAAATTCAACGACCATCTGGTTGATCTTCCCGATGATAGGTTGAAGTTCCCAACTTGCTGCTAACATCTGGCTAATACCTTGAATAATCTAAAGGTTATCTGTGAGATAGGTTTATCTTTATTTAGAAATTCTGTATATTTTTGCGTTGCTTAAAGAACCGCTATAGCTTCTCCCTCTAAGCTTGTATCACAAAATTAAGTTTCTTTGTACTTGATTCTGTATCCAATGTTTTTATGATATTGGATAATACCTATTCCTATAATTTTGTTAGGCTTATTAAAAGACACATCTCAAGAAAAAATCACGGCAGATTTGCTGTCTAGAACATCTGTTATTCGACTACTTCCTACTTGTACCGTTTGAATTTCTGGGAGTTTGACGTTTCTCCAATTAGTTACATGAAGATCCTTCATTAGATTATTTGTTGAGAAGATAACCTTATCATCATCGATTGGGCAGTTCTCGTGAACTATCTACATCTTCCACATTGTGATCATGATATAATTGGATACTTTCCTTCTCTCCCATCCGTCGTCTATGTAATCTTTACTTACATTTAACAAGTACCCATATCTTTTTGTTGATTACGGTCTACTCTGATTTGAAGAGAGGAACCTACCCAAATAGCTTGACAAATTTTACATTTCATAAGAAGATGTTCAGTAGTATCTGTAATACCATTGCACCACATACGCTAACTAGAATCTACACATTTCCTTTTGAATAATTTTTTTTGTTGGTATAGCATTATTGCACGCCTTCTAAATAAAATTACGAATTTTATTTGGAATATTAGAGTTCCAAACCATTTTACATAGGATTGTTCTAAAACTTGCCAGAGTTCTGGATGATTGGGGACTCTGAAGAACCTGTTCATTTGTAAGAATTTATATCATATTTTCATATTATAATTACCACCTTTAGAGAAAGGCCAACCAATTTATCATTAGAATTCGTATCAATAATGTTTATTTTTTTATGTCTGGAATAATGGGACTAGCAAATAAATTATCTGACAATTAACAATCCAATTCATCTGAATCTTGCTTCCATAGTTGACAAATTTTATCAATATTATAGTCAGGAGGTTTGTCAAGTTTCCAATTGTTATCAAACCATATGTCTTACCAAATATTAATATCTTCCGCCATTCCCAATTTGGTAAATCCCATATTCTTTTTCAAAAAGTCTCTACCTTCTAAAAAGACTGTCCCAACTCTAAGTTCTGATTTGTCTAAGACTAACATTCATAAAGTTTATATTGGGAAATTATATACCTTTTAAAAGTCTTGTTGCCAATATTGTTGGGTTTGTCAAGATTCTCCATGCTTGTGCCGCTAAAAGTGCAGTATTCATTCTTTTAAAGTCTCTGAATTCAATACCTCCTAATAAATTTCCAACCGCCATCTTTTCCCAAGCTATCCAATGGGTCTTATTTCTTTCTCATGAGTTCCACCAAAAATTTGAAATAGCTGAAATAAGTTTTTTACAGAAAGAAACGAGAAATGAAAAAACCGACAAGGTATAATTTGGAATGGCTTGCAAAACAGCTTTAATTAAAACTTCTTTGCCTCCTTCGGAGAGAAATTTAGCTTTCCAAACATCTGTCTTCTTGAAAAGTTTTTCGCAATCCATTCTAAAGATTCGACTTTGAATCTTTCGTGACAAAGTGGAATCCCAAGATTATATCTTAAATCATTTGTTTCTTTGATATTGAGATCCAGTGTGATTGAGTCTCTCTTATCTTGTGGAATTTCTTTACTGAAGAAGATTGTTGATTTATCTAAATTGATTTTTTATCATGAACCATCACAATATTTCTTTAATACATCCTGTAAAAGCTTGAATATATTAGTGAATAAGATGTGAGAGAGAACTGGACAATTTCTATTGATTTGAATCCCCTGTAGATGACCTTCTTGAACATAGTTATCAATAGGATTAATGAGAGATTCGGCCATTATAGTAAAGATAAAAGGAGATAAAGGGTCACCTTGTCTAACACATCTTCTTGGAATAAATTTATCCAACCTTTCACCATTTAAATTGATTCGGAAAGCTACTGCTAAGATACAGTTCTTTTTCCAGGTAACCCATCTGTCATAAAACCCCATTTTTGTAAAAAAAATTAAAATAAAATCCCACCGTAGCTGTCATAGGATTTGGCTATATGAATGTTTACTACTTCCACATGCTTTGATTTTCCCTTTTACGACTCATAAAGAAAGAAATCTCTTGAGCATTAATAATATTATTTTGAATAGCTCTACTCTTAATAAATGTTGATTCTGTTGATGAGACTATTGTATCCATGAGATCCCACATCCTATTGGAAAGTAATTTAGAAATAATTTCTTAGCCAAAGTTAACACAAGAAATAGGTGTGTAGTCTCCCACGTTTTCTAGTGTATCTCCTTTAAGAATTAACATAATTAACGTGTCATTTATTTTATCAAGAGAGATGTTATTATTAAAAAATATCCTAAACCATAAGAAAGACACCAGTTTTTATTATGTCCCAAAATCTTTATAAAGTTTACCACTGAGACCATCATGCTTTAGAGCTTTATTGGGTGAACGATCTCTACGTGTATTTTCAACTTCTTCCATTGATGGTTGTCTAATTAGGCTTTCATTCATATCCCTTGTAACTTTTGTTTTAATATGCTGTGTTGCTATTTCTATTTAATCTACCAGTGCAACCTGTTAATTAAAAATATTTTTATAGAATTCTTGAAAACATTTTTTAACATCTGCCATATCTTCTTTCCATTCACACTGGTCATCTTTGATTCTAAGTATTCTATTAAAAACCTGTCTTTGAATCGTGGATAGATGAAAAAGAATTGTCTTTTTATCTTCGCAAGTTAACCAAACCTGTCGTGAACTGGCTGCCCAGTATTTATCCTCACATTAAAATTCAAACATAATTTGAGTTTTGATATAAGTCTCTTCTTGTTATAATTTTGGTGTTGATGCTAGATATGTATCTGTAAGTCGTCCTTGTAAAAGTTTAATGTGTGTTTCATGATTTTTAAAAGTTTCTTTACTCCATATTTTGAGATCTCGAATAGTGTCCTTACGCTTACAAATGAATTCTGGCAGTGACGGGAGATATCCCGAATCACCCCAAGCTTTCTGAACTATGCCTTTACATTCGATGTTATCCAACCAGTGTGATTCAAATATAAATTGTCGTTTTCCTTAATTCATCGTATGATAGGTGTCACCTACGGTGTGATAAAATAATAGATAAAAATAATGCAACTAACACCCTAGACTGAACACGTTACTCACTGCAAATATCATAGATCGTATGCAAGTTTAGATAGTAAGTAAGATTCGTTCCTCAGATACTTAGTGCGTTATACAAATGGGTAAATAAAATAGAGTATTAATAATAGTTAAAGACAACAAAAGTAAATAAATATGATTGAGGAGATTAATGATTAACTAAAGAAAATAAAGAGAATAAATAAAATACGAGAGAATTAGATGAGAAAGTATAGCTTAGGGTTTGCTAGTATGCACTAATCCTTATATTTCTTCTACTAGCTAATAAGGGTGATCAAAGCTCTTAGATAAGTAGTCAGGATTCTAAATTCCTCCTAACCCCTTCTAGGTGGACTTAAGAGGCGACCTAACAATTCCCAGGGGATTTAACTAAGGTGCTCCTACGCCACTAGGTTCTTAGATGAGACTGGCCTGCAATGATGGGTGGTGAAATACCAAACCCTAAGGACTATCTTGTTAGGCAAGCCCTTCTAGATCACTACCACACACTAGACGTTTATGTGGTATTTTATAAGAATTTTTAATTTTAAGCGTTTCCAAGATGTTTATTGGGGAATCTAACAAGCTTTTTTTAGTTCAATATGATACAACATTGAGAACCTAAGATATATGTTTTACTCCCTGGAATTTTGGTCAAAAATATCACCATTCAGTCCTCCATTTAATCACTCAAAGGTGGATGTGTGCAAATATATTCTGCAGAATTATGAAAAGTAAATTTTTTCACTTGAGGTCCTTGTGTTTGTTCGATTATAACTTTTTAGTTACTTCACTATTATGGATTCCTTCGTCGAACATAGTCTCACTTTTGTGCTCCGTCCTCAATCCTTTTCTGCATAATTCTTTAGGAGTAAACATTTCAAATAGGTTCCTGCAATTTCTCTTTGTTTGTTCCATATTCTTCTTTGCCAACCACATTTTTATAAAGCTTCATCAAATGAAGTGGTGGAGGAACTGTTTTTACGTAGTTTTTTACATCCACATGAGCTTCGATAAGTGTTTGTCATTTGCGAACTAAGGATGTCAGTAGTGAAGTTCATTCCCTAGAAGTTATTAAGCATGTTCCTTCCTTGACCATTTTCTGCTCTCAAATTGATTTTTCAGTAAGCTTGATCTTCATCCTTTTGAAGATAAACTAGAATAACTTTGAAGACTTTGCGTATGATTCATTTATAAGCAATCTTGGTACGCTGAGTCCTGGTGACAGTCTTGCCAGCATTCTTCACATCAAAGACAAATGGTGCTTTGATATCGTATACAACAACACCTAGAAATAAACCTGAAGGAGACAAAAACAAATACAAGCGTAAAACTGAAACAACTAAAAACTACTACACTAAACTAAACACAATAACTAACTAAGAAAATCCCCGGCATTAGCGCCAAAAACTTGGCGGTGGCAAAGATGTGATAAAATAACAACTAAATAAAAGAACAGACCCCTTATACCACTACGAGAAACTCACTGAAAGTGCACCGATCGTTTGTATGTTATAGTTAATAAGTAAGATTTATCAGTTAGCTCAGACTCGAGTTTAGATGAGAAAGTGTAGTAGAGATTAATTGTTAAAACTAAAAGACAAAATAGAAGATAATTACTTGTTTGGTTTTTGAAATAGAAAATAATTAAACTAATGCCAATAAACTACTAAGAATGTAAATGAGAATATGGCTTAGGTCTTCTAATATGCACATATCTTTCTAAATCACTATTATAATTATAAGGGTGAAATGAGCATGTATAGATAGCCGGGATTCTATAATCCTTTTAACTTTTCCAGGGTAGCTTATAACGAAATCTAAACTCTACCAATGGAATTGGGTAAGGGGACCTTGCGCAGAGATCGGTGATGGAAATCTAACCCTTTTGACTCTCTAGTTAGGCAAGCCGGAGAGGATCTATACCGCACACTAGACGATTACGTGGGGTTGTCCATAATTGAATTCCCCGTCAGGATGACTATCCAACTACTAGGATATTCCTAAGATTGGCCAGATCTAGGTCTAGAATAAGACAAACACATAATACATGTATATAAATTAAAATCTCAATCAATTAACTGTCACTTTCCTAAATAACATAATTTATGTAGAAATAGAATTCAAGGGTTATACATGGTGCAAACCCAAGCTATGGGAAAATTAGTTTATAGCTAAAGAAATAAAACTAAAGATAAAATACCTTACAAACATGGTTAATCCAAGAATCTAAGATAAATTACCCTAATGGTAGAGTGTAAGGATGGATAAGAGGAGTTTGTGACTCTCCAGTTTCTTGTCTTCCTCTACAAGTCAACTTGCTTCTCTGGATGATCTCTAAGTGTAATTATGATTTGGGGCTGAGCAAGGAAATGTTTCCAAAAGAAAGTAGTCATATATATAGGTGTTAGGTCGAAATCTAGGTCATGGGCCAAGCCTTGGAATCCTAATCCAACTCAAACTCGTTTTCCTTAATGATAGGACTGTTGACCTTTGGAGTTTGTAAAAATCATAACTGCTTCGTTACAGCTCCAAATCCAGTGATCTGTGTATCAAAACGACCGCAAGTCAAAGACCATTATAGATATAAAAGGGCACCTTCAAATTCCTTGTCCATTTTATGCAACATCGAAAATACTACACGTATTCACAGCTGGACATCAACTTTTGGCAGATTTGCACTTTCCTAAAACCAGTTTCTTTTCTTTTAACTCTTTATTTTGCCTTGGCTATTCTTCCCTCCACTCCATAATATTTATTTGGATAACACACAAATTAAACTAAAATTTCTCTAAACGTAACAAACCTCCAATACAATGCAAAATTTGAGAAACTAAAAGTAAATAGGGAAAAACCCCTTAGCTAAGCGCATAATATACCTAAACTGATGTGCCTAAAATAGATTAATTCATTACAAAATGGAGACATCATAGGCAAAAAACAACAACCCTGGCATAGGTGATCGTTTGTATTCTGTCAGGGCAGATTAATCCTTTATTTTGCCTACCTATTTGTTTTGCTAAGTTGATTATGATGATCCAATTCACTCTTTATTTTTATTTGAATTGTGACTGTCAAAGAAGGGAGAGTATTAAGAACAATGAATTTATTGTGTAAAATTGATAATTCTAATGTACTAAATTGATGTGTTTATATAGGAGAGTAATAACTTGCTCACCAAGAACTTGTCTAATCTAATAAGTCTAATTACAGAATATGTAATATACACTAGCCATAGTTATAAGATATGTAATATACAATAACTATAATTAAGAGATATGAAATATTCTAACATTCCCCCTCAAACTCAAGGTGGTGAGAAGGTATACCAACTTGAGTTTGTAGATCAAGTCTTGAAGACACCATAGAGGGTGAGCTTTGGTGAAAATATCAGCAAGTTGGTCATTGGAAGGTGTATATTGAGGCTTTGTTGTACCTTGAGTGACATGTTGCCGAAGAAAGTGACAGTCACATTCAATATGGCGAGTGCGCTCATGAAATACATCATTATGGGCTATTTGAATAACACTTTGATTATCACAGTGAAGAATGGTACTATATTACTGAGAAACTCCCATATCTGCAAGAAACCAACAGATCCAAATTACCTCTTGAGTAGCATTGGAAAGAGCGCGATATTCGGCTTCAGTACTGGATCGAGCGACAACATTTTGCTTTTTACTTCTCCAACAAAGAAGAGAATCCCCAACACAAAATAGAACCCGTTTGTTGAAGCGATGATTAGTAAGATCACCATCCCAATCAACATCTGAATAACCTCATAAAATAAGAGAAGATCGAGCTTGAGAAATGTAATCCATACAATAAAGTTCCTTTCATATAGCGAAGGATGCGAAGGACAGCGGCATAGTGGGTAGAGAGAGGTGCTGACATGAATTGACTAACCAAATAAACAACATAAGCAATATTAGGATGAGTAACTGTGAGATAGATAAGACTACCAACCAACTGACGATATAAAGTAGGATCTGGAAAAAGTGTACCATCAATCAGAGTAAGTTTGAAATTCTGATCAAGAGGAGTAGAGGCGATCTTACTATCAGTGAGTTGAGCACGAGCCAAAAGATCAGAGGAATACTTTCCTATGATATGCGAAATTTGGAAATTAGTCCCTGTATTAGTCGAAAATTCCCTATGATAGGCAAGTTTTGCATACAAAGTCCCTACTTATTTTGAAAATGCGATTGTAACTATCAAGCATATATAAAATTGCAATTTTTGGGCCCCTAAGTTTCGAAAATGATGAAAATTGAATAATACTTGATTTATTAACAACTAAATGCATGTAATTTTTAAATTTATTGTACTTCTGATTTGAAACTTATTGGGCCTTATAATGGTAACTTTATTTTGTTTGGTAATACACACTACATATAATGTGTATTTCGAAAGTTAAAGGGGTAGTGTGTTTTGAAAATTTGATTGAAATTACCAACTATAAATAAATTTGCAACTTTTGGGCCCCTAAGTTTAAAAAATGATGAAGACAAATATTATATTTGGTACAAGCCTCGAAAGTTTAAAAATTAAGATGAAAAACTTAAAGAGTTGCTCAATTGTTATTGTAATTATGATTTGAAACATATTGGTCCTTAAGATGGTAATTTTATATGTATGTTTGGTACTACACACTAAACAAAGTGCTTGTTACATACTATTTCATTCACTGAACTAAATATAAAAGAAGAAATTGAATACAATAATATAAAAGAAAATGGGATATGTTTCTCCTATACAAATATGAGGTATGAACTTGAATACATCATAAATCGGTTAGGAATGTGTAGTTTAGTGAGTTGTATTTGCATTACTTATCACTTCTTTTGAATATTTGATTTTTATTGATTAATGGCATGGCTTATAATTATGCTTCTGCTGATTTATTAACATGATAATCAAATAGTTAAAGATAGCAGCGCTTAGAATCTAAAGTGAAATACTTTACTTATTTTATCATAAACTCTTATAAAATTGATCTGGATATACCCTTTTGTTTTAGGCTTGAAAATTTGGATTCTACTTCCGGCTTAAGTTTTATTTTTGCAAAATTTCTTGTGTCAAAATTTGTTGTTTCAGTATATCATAGATATTTTTCCTATTATATTTGTTGCTTTTTATAATACAGTATTATTTCTTCTTTATGACCAATGTGACTATAGATATGATTTTAGTCTCTTAGAAGAAAATGAGACAAAACTCGTGACCGGTGCAAGAGGTATTTCATATTCTTATGATCTTATTAATATAGTTATGCAATAAATAACTTATTTTTTGATTTTATTTGTTTAAATGGTAGGCTAGTTCAGCAAAATGGGAGCCACCACATGGAAAGTGAATTGTGTTGTTTTAAGATATTGCGCATATGAAGTTATGGTACTTCATGGTGTTCTTCATCTAGAAATTCAGTAACTTGAATGGAAATTTATCCTGCCCTGAAATTGTAATTTGTTAATGATTATTTTTGTAATTTTTTCTTTAATTTTATTTGAGTAAATTGTAATTTATTAGTTATTATTAAAATTAAATAAAAATGAGGCAGAACCGGTTAGGACTAGACCGGAACCGGTCAAACAGATCCTTCTTAACGGTTCGTGTCTCTCATATATCTCCTTGAGAACCAGACCAAACCGATAAGGGGAGAACCGTTAGACTGGAACGGTCCGATAAGAACCGGTCCGGACCGGTCCGGACCGGACCGTTAGCCAAGCTGAGTGATGAGTGAGTGAAAGTGCCTTTGCTTGTTTTGAATTGTATAAAGCCAAATTTTCGCAAATCGGGTGGTGTTGGTGTTAAAAAAGAGAAAAAAAACCAAGGCTCAATAAATCTAAGTAAAATAAATTATTTGAATTAAGAAGAATGCGTCTTGATTAATGACAAAAAATTATAATCCAACTCATCTGGTAAATATGGCATCAAAAGAAAGAGGAAAATGTGAATATGTATTGGGTACGTAATGATCTTTGCGGGTTTGAGTGAGAATGTTGTGGAGTGTACTCTCTATTTGTGATGGATTAATCTATTCACAAGACATTATTTTGGGCGTTTATTAGGCCTAAGTGATGATTTTTTCCCCTATTATATGTTATAATGTACTTTTGCCTCTTGTTATGGTCATATTGCTATTTATAGAGCTTTCGTACCTTAATTGTGTGTTAAATGTGTAGTTTTTAGGTACACGGTTGATACAAGGTGACAAGACGAGGAGAAGAAGTCAAAAAATCAAGATAAACCCCAAGCAAGACGGTTGAGCCTAGAGTTTCTTTGGGAAGTTGGAGCATTTGCCCGAGATATCTTAACGTCATATTGTTTCAGTCACCAAAAGATATTGGTAAGAGACTTAGACCTGGTTCCTTTTGATTTAGTAGAGCTTGAAGTAAATGTTGTATGGGAAGTGACGGAAGTCATTTCGGAGTTAAGATAAAGAAGTTATGACATTTTTTCCATCGTGACTCGAACCAATCCAACTTTAGCTAAAAACAAATTTGACCCTTTAAACCTAATTAAGTGAGTCAAATGGGGCCCAAATTTTTTTAGCTATACTATTATTCAATAGGGTTAGAACCTCAATCATTCGAAAACATTTTAAGGTCACCCAAAAGGAGATCTCTAGTGAAGGAGGTTTTCCATCTAAGTTACCGTCAAGAGTTAGATGGATTGTTGAATTTCGGCTAATGCGAATTCACAAACTCGTTCTTATCAATAAAACCATTAAACTAGCGGGATAGGTAATTACTATCAATTTCTCAAGCAACTTTATCATACTTTAGTTCATCTTTTATATGTTTAGTTTACTTCATTATTAGTTTTAATCTTGTCCCAGTTATTATTTTATTCTTTAATCATTGAAAACCCAATAAATATATTACTGTTCAATTTTTTGCCAATTACTTATTCATTTTGACAAAAAAATTACTTATTCCTATTTGCAAGATCTACACATTTACAATATTCGAAGAATAATCATTGGTGGCTGGTAGGGTGTGATAAAATAATGATAAATAAAGATAAGAACTATCACCCTAACCAATCACGTTACTCACTACAAGTATCACTGGTCGTATGCAAGTTTAATTGATAAGTGGAATTTGTTCGCAGGGACTACGCAAGTTAGTTAGGACTAATGCAAATATGAAGTGCAAATAAAAGAAGTTAGAAGGGTGATACGCTAAAAGACTTTGAAATGTTTGTTTTGGTTTTATGATTATAAATAATTAACTAAATAAAATAAAGACAACAAAATAAATAGAAAGAAAGAAGTAGTGTGAGAGCCTTGTGTTATGTCCTATTTATGTAAGGGAGAATTGTATGATAGTCATGATCCTATATTACTGCTAACCTCCTTCCGGGTGGACTTAGGTGGCGACCTAACAATTACCAGGGGATTTGGGTAAGGGGACCCTGCGCAATGATCGGTGGTTAATCTCAAACCCTAGTGACTCTTTAGTTAGGCAAGCCCGTCAAATTACTACTGCACACTAGAGGTTTATGTGGTGTTTCAATAATTAGACACCCCTTCCAGGTGACTATCTAACTACTATGGCAATCCTATATGTTTGCAACCTTAAGAACTACAGACAATACATCAAAGCACATAAAAATAGAGATATCCCTACTATTTCAATTAAATGTAAAAGGACATCCCAACTTATAATAGATATAAAACAAGTCTAGGTTCCATACCCTTATTCTAATCTCAAGCTAAATAAAATTAGTTCATACTAGAGAAAGAAAGAAAAATAAATTACAAAGGTGAAGGGTTGGAATGGCATGAATAGCTTCCAATTCCTTCTTGTCTTCTTGTCTTCCTAATCCTGATGATTTCTTGGTGTAATATTGATTGAAGATTGAGAAAGGATGCAAGTATGATTTATTATAAGGTGTAAATGATAATATATAGGCCTTTGGTGTAAATATGGAGTAATCCCCAAGTTAAGGAGTCCTAATCTTACCAAAATTCGAATCCCAAAATTGTAGGACAAGATAAACCTTTGCATATTTTTGTTTTGGTCATATCTCCTTCGTTACTTATCGGAATTTAATGTTCTTTATATATAAATTACCGAAATTAAAATATATATCTTCTCATAGAAAGGGCTCCTTATTATTCCTGGCCGAATTTCTAAAGCAATTTAATTAGTGAAGGTATCTGCATTTTTGGCAGCTTCTTTCCTTTCCAAATAATCCAAACTCTTCCTTTTTTACTTTGACTAAGGGATTTCCTTTACTTTTCCACTTCAGATCAATTTCCATAGGTGAAATAGCTTCAATGTACCTAAGTGCTACACATATAACACACAAATTACGCGTAAAAGCTCATAAATTAACAAAACACCTAAAACTAAACATGAAAGTGTAAAGTATGAATAAATGGAGGGAAATCCCAAAATTGATTACTAAATACCCATAAAATGATGTCTCAAGTATAGATTGATATATTACAAATATGTAGACATCAAGACCCTCAACTCAAAGTTGTATCATCCCAATACAATAAAGATAAGAACGGTAGGGTAGTCTAAATTAGAAGAACGAGAAGAAGAATAGAAAGTAATGAATTATCCTAGAGCAATATCCTAAAATATCTCATGTAGTAAAGTTAAATAAATAATGCACACACATGCATTATTTACACATAATTAGCAATCCAAAAATACAAGTCCCGATTGATTTCGCTATGCTAGAAGGAGAGGTCTTCAACCTAGATTGTGTTAACGGCTATAGGGTGATCATAGGTCCTAATATAGTATCCAATGGTCCACCAATTTATTTCCTAATTGTTCCATTGTTCCTCAACCAAGTAGTTATAAATTCTAAGGTCTTTATGGTTATTACGTTGGCTTAGGGATGGTATGATATATTTGGATAATGAAAAGTGAGCTTTTGTCTCTATCACATTCCATCAAAGAATTGCCCTAGAGCTTGAGTGTCACTCGAAGATGTTCTCACTCAACCCAATTTTCGATGCTCTGATTTGCATCCCCAAATAACCCAAATAACCCAAATAACCCAAATAACCCAAATAACCCAAATAACCCAAGTAAAGATTCTTATGATGACTACATAATAAATTCCACTTGCCGGTCCAAATCTTTTCAATCTTTTTCATATAATACTTTCTAAGCTGGTTATGACTTCCTTTTTTATATGAGATGTCATACCACTTTTTCTCATATTTCTTTTCTTTTCAGCATGTATATTTTTTTCATTTTACCCTGGCAAAGGGTTATAATAATAAACTCATCATCATCAATAATATCACAATTACAATTAAATTTCACAATCTCAATGTTCCACAATGATGAAACCCACCACCCCAAACTCAAGCTCTAAAAAAGTCTTGTCTCAGGTCTTGCGATTTGAGTGCGGGTCATATGGATAAGTCCTATAAACTAAGGGGTATGGCTTGCAATGTGGTTAATAAAAAGGCTTTAGAAAGGCTCAGAGGGGATAAGACAGATAATAACAATAATCAAATAAAAGGGTGAGAAAGACAAAAGGCTTCAGGTGGCTTAAATATGAAAGAACTGCCTTATTCACTTTTCTAACTACCAAATTTCATTAGTCTTTCACTATTAGTTCACAGACAATCGGTTTTACAACTAATTTCAAACCTCACGTTCTACACACCACTTAAATCTCCCTAAGATCCAACTTGACACTTGATTCGCATTGATTATTAATCTTTCCTATCTTTTACCTCCTGTTTTCATACATGCATGTTAAACTTATTTGTAACACTGTTCATAAACATACTACTTACTATCATTGATTTAATCAAAACATGCTCAATAGGTACATTCACGATATTCTCTACCAATTCTAACTCTAATTTTTTTTAATTTTATGCAAAAACAAAAAGGAAGACGAGGACAACGAATCCCCACCCCAACTCAAAAGTGAGTCTTGTCCCCATGACTTGAAAAAGACTCAATAAAGCAATAAAATTTAAACTAAACTAAACTAATGCACATAAGCAATTAAGTAGAAGAATTAGAAGGTGGTACCTTGCCATAAAGTATCTTTTTCCGTTCATCCTCTGAAGGAGAATCGTATCTTAAACCCAATTTATCTGTGATCTTGTTAATGTTGTAGTTCATCCTCATAATTTTTATCCAGAAGCAGTTATATTTGATTTGTCACCTTGTAACTCTGTTCATCAATGTCACTGCCCATTCTGGTGGTGTAGATACACCTTCTGATTTGTTATTACGATTCGAAGATAAACCTTGATCTTGTATAGGTGTGTTTGCTTTAGGCTTAACTTGTACCCTCTTTCTCTTGTTAATTCTTTTTATTCCCTAAGATGCAACACTTCCTTTTGTAATCTGGTGTCGCCTAAGGTGTGATAAAATAATGTAATAAATAAGTGAAAATAAACACCCTAACCTGAGCACGGTTCTGCAAGTATACAGATCGTATGCAAGTTTTATGAATACGTAGAATTCGTTCCTCAGGGACTACGAAGGTTAAGAAGAACTTATGCAAATATTCAGGTGCAGATATACAAGTTAGAACAGATAATACGCAAGTAGAAAGAAGAGATAGATAGATGTTTATTTGATTTTCAATAAAGGAAAATTAAACTAATAAACTAAAAGACAGAAAATAAATAAAAGAAAAGAAAAGAAGATAGTATGAAAGTTTAGCTTGAGTAAATAGCATGTAATCCCCACTAGTTTTGCCGTTCTAAACATGTAAGGGTGAATTATGTAGTATTTCAATAATCGGTTCCAATTGCGCTAGGTAGTTTTAAATAGGGTTTACCTATGTCAATAAGGAGTTCTAAGCAAACTGTTCCTGCAATTGGTTAAATAGCAATACACTAAACCATGGTGATTATCTAGTTAGGTTGATTTGTCAGATCTAAACCTTATTCTAGACGTTATGTGCTAAACTTTTAATTAAACACCGTTGTCAATGGTGACCTAACTACTATGATAGTGATGTATCCTCATTTGTGATAGATTAATGTTAAGATGAGACATCATTTTAAGTGATTTAGAAGTCAATAATGTCGATTTTCTTGAGTTTTAGTGCACTTTCCTATTTTGAGTCTTGATTTGTAGAATTATTATTTTTAGAGAATATTGGGTTTAATTGTTTATTTAGTGTGTAGCTTTAAAGATGATTATGGAGCTTAATTAGAGTACAAGTCAAAGACAACAACTTATGGAAAGAGATTTGCATGGTAATTGGAGATAAGGAAACAAAAGCTAAAAAGATGGAAAAGGAAAAGCTGCCTAAATCTGATATTCTGCATACACGTCTAAAGATATGCGTTTTTACCTAAGAAATAGGCCGATTTTGGTAATTTCCTTATTTAGGGTCAAGATAATTCTGTTGCGATTCTTTTGGTATCTTATGGAGCTCAAACCGACCAATAACGAAGAAGATATGCTCAAAACGGTCCAGCAGTGTTTATCTTTATTTCCATACGAATTTGAGTTGGGCTAGAAGTCCAATACCTTAACTCTTCCTCAAGAAAACGAATTAGGTCTTCTAAATACCTATAAATACACCCTTATATCACTTGTAAATCATCCTTGCCTCATAATAATTAGTTCTTAAGGTTTTATTCTTCCAGTTTATTGTAGAGAGCAAGATGATGTCTTTTGTAATTTCTTTTAGTTTATTTCCTTCAGGTATGAACTAAACTCCCCATAGCTTGGGTTTTGCATATGTATAATCTATGAATTCTAATTCTTCTATCTAAGTTTCTTTGGGAATTATATGTTTTAATCTGATATTAGCTTCTTACTTAATATTTGTTTATGTGTTTTGATTTAATGTCTTTCCTAGAACTGATCACTTTAGGATTGTTTTAATAGTAGTTAGAGGGTCTCCTTGACAGGGTGTTTAACTATTGAACCACCACATAATGTCTAGTGTCGATATTAGTTCTGACAAAACATGATTCTAACTAGATAGTCATTAGGGTTTGTTTTAACCACCATATCACCAGGATTGCAATATTTGCTTAGGGCCTTAGTGGCGTTTGATAACCCTAAGATAAAACACTTCTTGGTTGTGTCGTATCCCCCTTAGTCGCTCTCAAGGTCTAAGGTATGGGAATTTAGAATCCTGACTAAGTATACCAAGAGCTAATATTCTCCCTTATTAACTAGATTTATAGATAGAATTAGAAGGATTAGTGCATACTAGCAAAACCTAAACTATACTTCTCATCTCATATTTCTTATCTTTACTTTATTGTCTTTCAATTTCTTAGTTTTAATTCTTAATTTCGAAATCTGTTCCCTTTACTTTTCTGTCTTTAATTATCTACTTCTTACTCGTAATTGCTACCCATTCGTATAACACACTTAAGTCCCTGAGAACGAACTCAACTTACTAACTAAAATTTGCATACGTCCTGTAATACTTGCAGTACTGTGCCTGTCTAGGGTGAGAGTGCGTAGTTTCTTGACTTATTTTAATCTTATTTTTATCACACCCTAGGCAGCACCAAGTTTTTGGCGCCGCTGCCGGGGACTTGTGTCTCGTTAGCCTGTGGGTTATCTATTTCGAGTAGTAGTTTTTAATTAGTTTTTACTTTTCAGTTTTTAGTTTAGTTTTTATTTTTCCAGATTTACGCTTGTGGTTTGCTTTAGTCTTTTTCAAGTTTCACAGTGTTTAATTCTTGGCCTCCTTTATCGGAGCCTGAGAGGAGCTTCAGACCTTACAACAAACGAGTTCGTGAGGAAAGAGCCTTGAGAAGAGTAATGGCAGCCCAAGATCCACCACTCGGTGTACCCCTTGGTGGAGTGCAGAATAACCAACCAGGGATCCAACAACAAGATCCACCACCTGGTGTGCAATTACCAGCAGGAGGAGGTAATGGGCAGAATAACCTCAATAATCAATAGAACCGAGTTGAACAAGACGTTCCTGGCCTTAATGTACCATTCCATGTTCAACCCATCGGTTACCGCCCTCCTGAGATTCCGAATATCAAATTTAGACCCGATCCGGGTATGCTCAGTCAATTCCAAAGTTTCAGACTCTATACTGGTACAGCAATACAAGATCCGGTAAAAGCGATTCAGAAGTTCATGCAGATTTGTGATGCCTACATTACTCCTGGCATTACACGCGAGCAACTGTATTGTCATATGTTTTCGTTTTTCTTGACCGGAAGAGCTAGCAATTGGCTAGAAAGACAACCACATGGAACTATTCATTCTTGGAGAGAACTTCAAGTGGCGTTATTTAACCGTTTTTATCCGAAGAGCATGAGACTCAAGGATCAAGCCGAGCTTGCAAGATTTTGCCAAGAGGATGGAGAAACAGTGGGAGAAGCATGGACAAGGTTTCAACAAAAATTAATTAGATGTCCGCTCCATGGCTATACACCTGCTCTACAACTTGCTATGTTCTATGAAGGTCTTAATGATAAAGGTAGAGAAAAGGTGGATAACATTGGAAAGGGTAATTTTGTGTCCATGAATCACAATGAAGCTTCCAAGGTGTTAGAAAATATTATGGAACAAGAAAGAAGTTGGCCTTCAACGCGAGCTTCTGTAGCAAAGACCCGAGGAACGCTTCGTTTAGATGCAGAAACTGCGAACTCAGCTCAAATATCCTCGTTAGAAAATCAAATATAGGAGCTAAGAATCGCAATGGAAAAGAATTTAGCCGCTACAAAAGTAGTACAAGAAGCTCAAGGTTGTCAACAATGTGGAGTTAACGATCATACATGGGAAGAGTGCGAATCAAATCCGCAATCTGTTTACTTTATATCCAACCGATGGGGTAACCGAAACCATCCGGGTATGCAGTATTCAAATCCACAAGGGGCCGCAAATCCTGGTCATTATCAACAGCGCCCCCAGAACAACTCTTTCCAACAGAGAGGTTAGTATCAAAATCAATATCAAAATAGACCTGCTCCCCCACAACAACCTGCTCAAGATGCCTATACCGATTCACTAAATCAGAAAGCTTTACCTCAGTATCCGCAAGAAGGATCTATGGACAATCAACAGATAGTACAAGCTCTAGACCGTTTGAACACGACTATAAACGCTCAGGATGAGAAGGTCCGAGGACACGATGCCATACTTCAGATGTTAAGTACTCAAGTAGAACAGTTAAACAAAGTGTTAACAAATGTAGTAGAACAAAAGGAAGTAAAGGCAATCAAAGGAGGTGAAAACAATGTTGGGTTTGAAGCTTGCAAGGCTATATGCCTTGAAATTGAAGAGGAAAAAGAGGAAGCACCACATGCTGCCATTAGTGCCGTGGAAGTTCCGAGTACTGAAGAAGAACCAACCAAGTCTAGCCCCGTGGAATCTGACTGTTCTGAAGTTTATGTGGAGGACGATCAAGAGAGAGCCGAATTTATAGAGTTATTGAGGAAGATGCAAGAGGAAATTCGATCGGTAGTGGATTATGCAGCTGAGTTGGCTAAAGAAAAAGAGGAAGAAGACTCAAAGAAGGAGTCAAAGGTTGAAGATGAAGTTGCACCTGCTGTGCATGAAGAGAAAGAAGAAGAGAAGGTGGAATCGCCACCTACTGTTCAACCAGTGTCATCAACTATTCCTGATACAAATCCAAAAGATGACTCTGTTCTCAAGACATTTGTAGAGGCGTACCAACCTGAAAATATCAACGCCCAAATGCTTGAGATTGCGAAGAGAGGACTTACACCGCAACAAGTTTATACGCAAGTTATTCCTGAGAAGGAGGCGAGTGTAGTGATCCCGAGAGAGAACCTGAGGGTTTCAAGGAGAAGTGAAAGAGAGCTACCACCGAAGCTTAAAGATCCGGGAAGTTTCAACCTTCCTATTCAATTGCATGGTATGCTCAAGGTGAAAGCAATGTACGATGTGGGTTCTGGTGTGAATCTTATGCCTAAGTCCGTGTTCGAGAGACTTGGACTTCAGAAATCAGAGAAAACTCCAGTGAAGTTGCAGTTTGCTGACAACTCAGTTAAAAGGACATGGGGAATAGTGGAGGACGTCTTAGTCCGTGCAGGTAATATCGCCATCCCTACTGACTTTGTTATTCTTGAGTTTGATGCAGATAAGCAGGTTCCAATCATACTTGGACGGCCTTTCATGGCCACAAGTCAGAGTGTGATCAACTTCCAAGAAGGGACCATCACCCTTCATGCAAAGAATGTATCCGAGACCTTCTATGTCTTGGGTAAGAAACCAAGGAAGTTAGATGCCACAGTTCCTGTCATCCACAACCTTTCACATCACAAAGTCCCTCCTGAGGAGATCCACTTAAAATCTGTGGATACTGAGCCAAACATTGAGTTTGGGGTTGGCCATGAAGTTCTATGGAAAGCTCACAAACGCGAGAATAGGCCACGAAGTTTCAAAGACTCGTGGATGGGACCATTCATTGTCACTAAGGTTGTTTCAGCCAAGGTGATAGAAATTCGCCCCAAAACTGGGGTCAAGCGCAGATTAGTTGACGTTCATAGCCTTACTCGTTGTTGCGGAGGCTATATTCGCAAATCTTGACAGAGGTAACATGTCTAACTTTGAAAGACGTAAAACAAAAGTGCTGTACGGGAGACAACCCGCAGTTTTTTTATGTTTTCATGTCTTTTACGTTTTTAATTTAAGTTTATTTTAGTTGTTTTTAGTTGATAATGCATATTTGAGAAAGGTATTAGTGTTTTTGGTGTGTAGGAATTGAAGAAATCGAGTTAGGGAAGAAAACAAAAAATTTTGGAGCGCAAGAATGACCTGCGCGGACTACCCCCTAGTCCGCAGGTATGTACCGCAGGGTCAAAACGCGTACCACGGGTGGAGTCACGGGTTTGATCCAGAAACCGAGAAAAATTGCCCCGCGGACTACCCCATGCACTGTGCCCTGGTCCGCAGGTCAATACGTGCCACGTGGTAGGTGCCACGGGTATTTTGACGTAGAAGCCACAGACTACCCCCGCGGTACACCGCGCCCTGGTCCGCAGCTCAGAAACACGTGCCACGGGGTTGTACCACGGGTATTATCCAGTGGGTAAAAATTTTCGAGCAACAGAAGCTGCGGTGTACCCCGCGGTACACCCCATGGTCCGCACCATGGTCCGCACGAGCCGCTAGAGAGAGAAAAGAAAGGGTTTCAAGTTATAAAGGAGATCTAATGCTCATTATTCCGAATTTATTAAACCTTAGACCTCTTTCTCTTCTCCAAAACTCTCCTAACTCCATTGAAGCTCATCAAAACCTTCACCAATCACCAAAACACTACCTAATCATCAAGAAAAACACATCAAATCTTCTCTCCACCTCATTACAAGAGAGAATCAAACACCCAATCTTCACCAAATCCATTCAAATTGAAGAATCAAGAGCTTAAATTTTAAAAATTCATCCTACAATTTCTTAAATCCAAGCCAACCCATTACAAATCCACCTCACCCACATAGAGATTCATCATCAATTCACCTATCCTAAGCCAAATCAAGCTTGTTTAACCATTAATTCACAAGTTCAAATTTCAAGGGTTGCTAAAGCTTTGAGTTGGGGGTTAATTGAAGATGACTAATAGAACAACAATCTTAGCTAACAAGAGGGAGGTGAAGAGTAACAAGGGATTGGATTTAAATAAGAAGAAATCAATTGACAAAGGTGCTAGTTCTAAATCAAAGGGTAAAGATAAGGTTGAGAAGAGTGGAATACCTTTGTTTGATCGTAATGGTAAAAAGCTTTACTTTTATGCAAAGGAGAAAACACTACCTCAACAAGGTCCTACACCCAAAGAAGAGAAAGAGGACGCTTTAAAAACCTTAAAAGCTTCTGCAGAGAAACAATTGAAAGAACTACCTTTTGCTTATGAGAAAGTATTCAAGGAAGAAGTTGGTACAGGAGAATATGCAAGATTCTTAGAGCTTGGTGAGAAATTGGGTTGGTCTACGTTCATGGTAAGACGTTCTTAATTATGTCATGAGTTAGTTTTGGAATTCTATTTAGGCCTCTTTAGCCGAGATAGTAATTGTGTTCCGATTAGAGGAAAGCTAGTTCCTTTCACAGTTGAGGAGATTAGGAACCACTTCAAGTTTAAGAAACTGAAAGGTTTTTGCAAATTTGAAGAAGCAGTTGCTAAGCGAAAAATCTTTGATGAGGAATTGCTTTTTGAGCATGTATTAGACAAAGAGAAAGTGCAATCACATAAGGGAGAATTAGGCACCTTGGCCTTACAAATATCTTCATTTGGCACAATTTCCTTTTCCCTAATATCTTCTGAAACACACGAACTTTGGATGTGACTATGAAGTACGCTCTACTTTTGGACTGTATTTTGAGAGGAGAAGAAGTTGATGTGGCACAGTTGATCTATGAGGAGGTGATACGATTTTCGGTCTCTCCTAAATCAGTTTATAATGTTAAATTTCCAACTATGATCACGTGTCTTGTGCGAAAAGCGAATGTATTATTGGGTGAAGAAGAGAAACTCGAATTTAAAGGGAGTTATATTGATAATGCTTGGATCAAGGATATCTTTCGAAGAGCGGGTTCTACACAAGTCTCGAAAGAAGAAAAGGAGGAAAATTGGCAAGAGAAGATGGAGGAGCGTTTAACGAAATTCGAAGCAGCTCAAACTTCCTTAGTCAATGATGTGGCACAAATCAACGCTAATCAAGTGCACATCATGAAACTCCTCGAGCAATTAACGAAAGGTCCAGCAAATCCAACCTTGGATGTCAATGATGCGAGGCAATAGCCTCGAGAGTATGTTCTCTTTCTTCCTTACCAATTCTGTAAATATGTCTATCTGCTAATTTTAATTTCTGTTTTTCGAGTCTTTTCGAGTCGTGGGGACACAGCTCATTTTTGAGTTGGGGGTGGGGGGATTCATTGTCTCTCATCTCCATTTTTCTGTTTTTAGGTAGAAATTAAAATTTTTGATACATGGGAATTAGATGTAGAGTGTGTTTAACAGCTTGAAAGCATAAGCTCAGTAGATTAATGATAGTAAGCAATATGTTTATGAGCTATGTATTTGTATGCTTTGAGTAATTGCAAGAAAACACACGTTGATAGTAAAGAAAAGATTAGTGAGCAATGCGATAGAAAGTATGTTCGATCTCAGGGAACCTTGAGAAGTGTGTAGGCGTGAGATCCAAGCTAGTTGAAAAACCATTAGATGAAAGTGCTAAAGGTAAGAAAATAACTAAATTACATAGTGTAGAAAGTGATTAAGGCGGTTCTTTCATATTTGAAGCCCTTGAAGCCTTTTTATACCTTCTCACCTTGTGATTTTTTATTTTATATGCTATATCCTTCTCAGCCCCTTCTAGCCTTTCTAAAGCTTTTATTAAACACGTTATAAGCCATATCCTTTAGATTATAGGACTTTTCCATATGACCCCCACTCGAATCACGATGCATAGACAGTTGTTTTAGAGCTTGAGTTTGGGGTGGTGGATCCACCATTATGGGAATTGTTATTGGGTTAGGATTTTTGAGCTTATTAATTGTGCTTTGTGCTTTATATGGATGATGATTCACAGATTTTTAGTGTAACCCTTTGCCGGGGTAATAGTGAATGAAAAAGAAGCTTCGAGCTAAATTTGCCAACAAGGGCATTAAAAGAAAGAAATATATATATGAGAAAAATAGCGTGATATCTCAACATTAAAAGAGAGTCATAGCTATAAAAGAAATTGATTTGAAAAGAAAAGAAAATATATATATTCGGACCGGCAAAGTGGATTTTTATGTGAACATCTTAAGCTTTAATTGGGTTATTGGGGATGCTAAATTATGCATCAAGGAATTCATTGGGTTGAGTGAGAAACGTTTTATGAGAGTAACTCAACCTCTAGGGCGATTCGTTGATGGCTAGTGAGGAGAGAGCCAAAAGCTCACTCCAAATTATCCAAATATACTATCATACCGTCCCTAAGCCTACATTACAACCTTAAGACCTTTTGATTCTTTGCTATGTAATTGAGAAGTGATTGAGCCATTAAAGATTAGTTAAGTGGAGCTTTGAAACTAGTGAAAATCTATGAACAATCTATAGCTCTCTTGGGGAACTGAGTAACCCAATCCTTCTTACATTGCGAAACTAATCTGATCTTGAATTCAAGCCGTGTTGACTGTGGATATGAGAAGTGTACAGGTATGTAGTTTATGAATATTATTGCATGAAATTTTCTGAGTTATGTGCTTTAGGTTTATTCTCTATATTCTGCTATGCTTTTCCCCATTGTGTTGAGAATTTTATAAGTGTGTATTTATAGACTTCCCTTTGTTTTTATCTTTATTGTATCAGGACGATACAACTTTGAGTTGGGGGTCTTGATGTCTCCTCATTTGTGATAGATTAATGTTAAGATGAGACATCATTTTAAGTGTTTTAGAAGTCAATAATGTCGATTTTCTTGAGTTTTAGTGCACTTTCCTATTTTGAGTCTTGATTTGTAGAATTATTATTTTTAGAGCATATTGGGTTTAATTGTTTATTTAGTGTGTAGCTTTAAAGATGATTATGGAGCTTAATTAGAGTCCAAGTCAAATACAACAACTTATGGAAAGAGATTTTCATGGTAGTTGGAGATAAGGAAACAAAAGCTAAAAAGATGGAAAAGAAAAAGCTGCCTAAATCTAGGATTCTGCATACACTTCTAAAGATATGCATTTTTACCTAAGAAATAGGCCGATTTTGATAATTTCCTTCTTTAGGGTCAAGATATTTCTGTTGCGATTCTTTTGGTATCTTATGGAGCTTAAACCGACCAATAACGAAGAAGATATGCTCAAAACGGTCCAGCAGTGTTTATCTTTATTTCCATACGAATTTGAGTTGGGCTAGAAGTCCAATACCTTAACTCTTCCTCAAGAAAACGAATTAGGTCTTCTAAATACCTATAAATACACCCTTATATCACTTGTAAATCATCCTTGCCTCATAGTAATTAGTTCTTAAGGTTTTATTCTTCCAGTTTATTGTAGAGAGCAAGATGATGTCTTTTGTAATTTCTTTTAGTTTATTTCCTTCAGGTATGAACTAAACTCCCCATAGCTTGTGTTTTGCATATGTATAATCTATGAATTCTAATTCTTCTATCTAAGTTTCTTTGGGAATTATATGTTTTAATCTGATATTAGCTTCTTACTTAATATTTGTTTATGTGTTTTGATTTAATGTCTTTCCTAGAACTGATCACTTTAGGATTGTTTTAATAGTAGTTAGATGGTCTCCTTGACAGGGTGTTTAACTATTGAACCACCACATAATGTCTAGTGTCGATATTAGTTCTGACAAAACATGATTCTAACTAGATAGTCATTAGGGTTTGTTTTAACCACCATATCACCAGGATTGCAGTATTTGCTTGAGGCCTTAGTGGCGTTTGATAACCCTAAGATAAAACACTTCTTGGTTGTGCCGTAGCCCCCTTAGTCGCTCTCAAGGTCTAAGGTATGGGAATTTAGAATCCTGACTAAGTATACCAAGAGCTAATATTCTCCCTTATTAACTAGATTTATAGATAGAATTAGAAGGATTAGTGCATACTAGCAAAACCTAAGGTATACTTCTCATCTCATATTTCTTATCTTTACTTTATTGTCTTTCAATTTCTTAGTTTTAATTCTTAATTTCGAAATTTGTTCCCTTTACTTTTCTGTCTTTAATTATCTACTTCTTACTCGTAATTGCTACCCATTCGTATAACACACTTAAGTCCCTGAGAACGAACTCAACTTACTAACTAAAACTTGCATACGTCCTGTAATACTTGCAGTACTGTGCCTGTCTAGGGTGAGAGTGCGTAGTTTCTTGACTTATTTTAATCTTATTTTTATCACACCCTAGACAGCACCAGATAGTAATTCTATATGGCTACAGTCCACAAGAACACAGAATATAAATCCAAACACATAAACAGAGAATAAAAACAATAATTCAATTTAAAACATAAAATTCCCAAATTAGATAGATGTTAATCAAAAATAGGGTTCATACATATATTCTAAAACTCAAGCTAAATATAATTTAGTTCATACTAAGAAAAGAAAAGAAAAGAATTACAGAATTAAAAGTTGAAGGAGACATGATTGATGTGCAGCTCCTTCCAGACTTCTCTTCTTGTTGTAAGCTACTTCCTGACCTTAAGGTTTGGCCAAGGATGATTTTCTAATGTTAAGAGGCTGTATTTATAGTGTATAGGTTGACCTAATCGTTTTCTTGAAGAAAAAGATAAATATTGGACTCCTAGCCCAACTCAAATTCGTAGCCCAAAAACATACATCAACCCGTTTTTGTTTTTGTCCTAACAGCTTCAATACTTATCCGATTGACGCGTATGAGTAGTCGAAATTCATCGTCTCGGAAAGATCTTTAACTTTTCTCTTGACCGTGTCTCCAAATTCCTCACCAATTTTGAGATATGATCTTATTTGTGGTCGTAGGTGCTGGAATTCAGATTATGGCACCTTTTCCTTTTCCATATTTTTAGCTTTTACTTCCTTATCTTTAATTTCCATGTTTATCTTCTTTCCTTTAGCTCTTAAACTTTGACTTGGACTCTAATTAATTACCATATATCTTTAAAGCTTCACACTAAATAAATAATTAAACCCAATATGCTTTAAAAATAATAAATAATCAATTCAAGACCCAAAATAGGAAAGTACACTAAATCATGCAAAAATCGACCTATAAACTAATACATACGCCTAAAATGATGTCTCGGAAATAGATTTTATTATCACAAATAAGGAGACATCAAGACCCCAAACTCAAAGTTGTATCGTCCCGATACAATAAAAATAGAGAACAGTAGGGTAGTCAAATAAACAAGAAGAAGTCGGAGGAGAATAAGAACAGAACATAATGAATGATCCTAGAGCAAAATATCTAAAAAGTCTCATGTAGTAATGCTAAATAAATAATGCATAAGTATGCTTAATATACATATAATCAACAATCCATAAATTCAAGTCTAGATTAATTTTGCAATGCCAGAAGGAGAAGTTTCAACTTAGTTCGTGCTAATGGCTATAGGTTGTTCATAGGTCCTAATATAGAATCCAATGGTCCACTTACCTACTACCTAATAGCTCAATTGTTTCTCCATCAAGTAGTTAGAAATCCTAAGGTCTTTGGTTATAACGTGGATTAGGGACGGTGTGGTATATTTGGATAATTTAGAGTGAGCTTTTGGCTCTCTCCTCACTGCCCATCAACGAATCCCTAAAGCTTGAGTTTCACTCGAAGATGTTCTCACTCAACCCAATTTTTGATGCTTTTGATGTGCATCCCCAACAATCCCAAATAAAACCTTTTTCATGATGATATACAAAATCCACTTTGCCGGTCCGAATATATATTATTTTCATATCAATTTTTTTCTTTATATATATATTTTCCTTTTTATGCCCTTATTGGCAATTTTAGCTCGTAGCTTCTTTTTCATTCACTATTACCCCGGCAAAGGGTTACAATATTAACTTTTTCATCATCAATAAAATCAAAATTACAATTCCCAAACCCAATGTTCCCTAATGATGAAACCCACCACCCCAAACTCAAGCTCTAAAATGACTTGTCTTAGGTTTTGCGATTCGAGTGCGGGTCATATAGATAAGTCCTACAAACTAAGGGTATGGATTATAATGTTTCAATAAAAGGCTTTAGAAAGGCTCAGAGGGGCTAAGACGGATAAATAATAACAATACTCAAATAAAAAGGGTGAGAAGGTATAAAAAGGCTTCAAGTGGCTTCAATATGAAAGAACTGCCTTATTTATTTTTCTAACTACCAGATTTTGTTACTTTTTCACTCTTAGTTCATAGATAAGCGGGTTTTCAACTAATTTCAAACCTCATGTTCTATACACCAAATAACTTTTCCTAAGTTTCAACGTAACTTCTTAGAATTGCTCATTAACTTTTCTATCTTTTATTTCTTGTTTTCATACATGCAAACTAAACATATTTGTGACATCTTTCAAAAACATACTATCTACTATCATTAACTTATTTAAATCATGCTCAGATAGGTACCTTCAACATATTCTATGCCTATTTCAACCCAAATTTTTTTAAATTTTATGGAAAACAAAAAGGAAGATGAGAACAATGAATCCCCACCCCCAACTCAAAAGTGAGCCGTGTCCCCACGAGTCGAAAAAGACTCAAGAAAATAAAATTTAAAATTAGCATACATATTGCACATAAAGAAATGGTAGGGAAGAAAGAAAACATACTCTTCGAGGCTATTACCTCGCCTTATCGACATTCCAAGTGTTTCTTCTTCACCCAACTTCTTATTCGCTTTCCGATCAAGACACGTGATCCTAGTAGGATATTGCATTAAATAACGACATGGGAGAGACCGAAAATCGTATCACCTCCTCATAGATCAACTGTGCCACATCTTTTTCTTCTCCTCTCAAAATACAATTCAACAAAAAGAACGTCTTTTTTAGAACGTCTTACCATTAACGTAGACCAACCCAATCTCTCTTAAATCTCCAAGAATCGTTTTGTATTCTACTTTATCAACTTCTTCTTCAAATACTTTCTCATAAGCAAAAGGTAGTTCTTGTAATTGTTTCTTCGGAGAAGCTATAATGGCCATTGAAGCTTTCTCTTTTTCTTCGGGTGTAGGGTCTTTGATTTTTAGAGGTTGTGTTATCATCTTCACTAAATTTTGAACCTTTTTGCTCATTGAATCAACACAGCATGCTGACCTCTCTTCTTTTAACTTGTTTACCCTTTGAATTGGAACTAGGACTTTTCTTACTTGATTTCTTCTCAATTAAATCCAATAACTTTCTTTTCTTCATCTCCCTTACAGTAGATAATGTTTATGTTCTCTTAATCATCTCAATTGACCCCCAACTCAAAGCTTTAACAACTCTTGAAATTTGAAACTCTTGATTATTGGTTGTACAAGCTTTATTTAGGTTAGGAAAGGTGTTTTGATGATGAATCTCTATGTGGGTAAGATGTATTCTTCATGGATTGGTATGGATTTAAGAAATTGTAGGATGAATTTCTGAAATTTAAGCTTTTGATTCTTGGATTCAATGTGTTTTGGTATGATTTGGGTGGTTGAATCTTCTTTGTAATGATGTGGAAAAAGGATTGGATGTGTTTTTATGGTGATTGGGTAGTGTTTTGGTGTTTAGGGAAGGTTTGATGAAGCTTCAATGGAGTTGGGAAAGGTTTGGGGAATAAAGAAGGTTTAAAAGATATAAAATTTATGATATAACTAACCTCTATCTTATTTAAACCCTTAAAAGAAAATTCTCCAACGTCGCCGACCGGTATACCGGTGAATTCACCGGGTTACCGGTGAGCTTGGGGTTCCTCTCAGCATAAAACCCGTGTCGAAAACCCGTTGTCACGTGTTTTTCTTCGTAGCTGCACCGGTATACCGGTGAAATGAGCGGCTTACCGGTGAAGTCCATAGGCTTACCGGTGAAATGAGCGGCTTACTGGTGGGAGGATCAGATTTTCTCCGAATTATTTTTCCTTTTTCTCCTAACTCGATTTTCTTAGTACCTGAACATCAAAAACACTAATACCTTCCTCAAGAATGCAATATCAACTAAAAATAACTAATCTAAACATGAATTAAAAACATAAAAACATAAAAACATGACAACATAAAAGAAACTTACGGGTTGTCTCCCGGATAGCACTTTTGTTTAACGTCTTTTAAAGTTAGACGTGTTACCTTGGTTATGGTTTGCAAAATTTAAATCCCTTGCCTTTTACTCCCATGAACTTTTCAGATCTATTCTTTGTAGCAATGGACGGTTTCATCCATAAGTTCTGGGGTGTAAGTTTGTCTAGTGGTAACTCTATTTCGTTTGTAGCATTACACTCCTCTGGCAATCCATTCGTCTCTCGTTTGTTAGAAAGAATATATTTCATGAACTTACGATACTTCGTTATTCTTGTGAGAGCTTCTACAAACGGGATGTTGATCTTTAACTCGTTCACCATGTCAAGGAACTTCTAGAATTCTTTTTCATTGTTCTGATTTCTGACACGTGACGGGAATGGTGGAGGAGGGAGTGTGTGGGTTACAACTGGGCTCTTTTTCTTTTCTGGTGTCTTCTCTGGGACACTCGTTTGTTCAATTACCTCTTCAACCTTGTCTTTAATTGTTTCTTCAACCACTTTTTCAGGAATATAGGTTGGTTCTGGTTCTATTCTAGGTGGAGGTAATTGTTTTCCACTTCTTAATTCAACTGCATGACAAGCATGATCTTCAGCAACAACAATATCACTTGGGAGTTGCCCTTTTGGCCTATTTTGCAGTGCACTCGCCATTCATGATATTGTATGCTCAAGGTTTGATTACCTTGGACTGAGTTTGGATTCTTTGCTGGCTTATCTTATCTTCATATTTTCTTCTACTGCTTTCATCATTGCACCCATGCTTGAATTCAAACTCGAAGATTGCTTTTGTGGAGCTTTTTGCATTGAATATTGAGGTGTTCTTGATAAGCTTCTTTATAAACTGGCGCTTCTTGATAGATTTGTTTGTAATGCGGCGCTTCTTGATAGATAGGTTGTGGTGGATAGTAGGATTGAGTTCGAGGTTCATAATTCCCCGGCAGCGGCGCCAAAAACTTGGTATCGCCTAAGGTGTGATAAAAAGATGTATATTGATTTCCGACCCAATTATAATTCTGTGGGGGCTGATAATCAGCGTAATTTCCTTGAGATTGATAATAACTATCATAATAATGGTTTCTTTGATAAGGTATCAAGGAAATCGAAGCTGGATTATTCATGCAATTCTCCCACGCGTGATCTCTTGCTCCACAACTAGGACATGAAGGTGAGGTATGTACTAGATTTCCCTGAGCTATTTCTCGTGCTAGTTCGTGTAATTCAGCGAGTTGCTAGTCTATCTTCTCCATAATTGTATTAGCTTCTGCAGGATCTAGTAATACGAAATTTTCCTTTCCTAATAAATCTGCTCTCGCCTGGAAAAAATCTGTAAAACAAAAACTAAAAAGAAAAGCGTAAAACAGAACTAACTATAATATAAGCACTAGATAATTGCACAAGGACTAACGATGTAGTCCCCGGCAGCGGTGCCAAAAACTTGGTGTCGCCTAAGGTGTGATAAAATAATGTTATAAATAAGTGCAAATAAACACCCTAAGCTGAGCACGGTTCTGCAAGTATACGGATCGTATGCAAGTTTTAATGAATAAGTAGAATTCGTTCCTCAGGGACTACGAAGGTTAAGAAGAACTTATGCAAATATTCAGGTGCAGATATAAAAGTTAGAACAGATAATACGCAAGTAGAAAGAAGAGATAGATAGATATTTATTTGATTTTCAATAAAGGAAAATTAAACTAATAAACTAAAAGACAGAAAATAAATAAAAGAAAAGAAAAGAAGATAGTAGGAGAGTTTAGCTTGAGTAAATAGCATGTAATCCCTACTAGTTTTGCCGTTCTAAACATGTAAGGGTGAATTATGTAGTATTTCTATAATCGGTTTCAATTGCGCTAGGTAGTTTTAAATAGGGTTTACTTGTGTCAAAAAGGAGTCCTAAGCAAACTGTTCCTTCAATTGGTTAAATAGCAATACACTAAACCATGGTGATTATCTAGTTAGGCTGATTTGTCAGATCTAAACCTTATTCTAGACGCTATGTGCTAAACTTGTAATTAAACACCGTTGGCAATGGTGACCTAACTACTATGATGGTAATTCTATATAGCTGCAGTCCACAAGAACACAGAATATAAATCCAAACACATAAACAGAGAATAAAAACAATAATTCAATTTAAAACATAAAATTCCCAAATTAGATAGATTTCAATCAAAACTAGGGTTCATACATATATGCTAAAACTCAAGCTAAGTATAATTTAGTTTATACTAAGAAAAGAAAAGAAAAGAATAACATAATTAAAGGTTGAAGGAGACATGATTGATGTGCAGCTCCTTCCAGACTTCTCTCCTTGTTGTAAGCTTCTTCCTGGCCTTAAGGTTTGGCCAAGGATGATTTTCTAGTGTTAAGAGGCTTTATTTATAGTGTATAGGTTGACCTAATCGTTTTCTTGAAGGAAAAGGTAAATATTGGACTTTTAGTCCAACTCAAATTCGTAGCCCAAAAACATGGAATGAGCCCAGTTTTTTGTTTTGGTCCTAACAGTTTCAATACTTATCCAATTGACGCGTATGAGTAGTCGAAATTCATCGTCTCGGAAAGATGTTTAACTTTGATCTTGACCGTTTCTCCAAATTCCTCACGGATTTTGAGATATGATATGGTTTGTGGACGTAGTTGCTGGAATTCAGATTTATGGCAGCTTTTCCTTTTCCATATTTTTAGCTTTTACTTCCTTATCTTCAATTTCCATGTTTATCTTCTTTCCTTTAGCTCTTATACTTTGACTTTGACTCTAATTAATTACCATATATCTTTAAAGCTTCACACAAAATAAATAATTAAACCCAATATGCTCTAAAAATAATAAATAATCAATTCAAGACCCAAAATAGGAAAGTACACTAAATCATGTAAAAAAATCGACCTATAAACTAATAAATACGTCTAAAATGATGTCTCGGAAATAGATTTTATTATCACAAATGAGGAGACATCATAATCCATAGCATCCGGTCTGTTAGTCATCTTTGTTTAACCTGTAACTCAAGATGCACCAAGTATGGAATATATTTATGAAAGATTGGTATGGCTTGAGGTTTTTGATTGGATGAAGGATTATATTTATTAGAGGAAGGAATAATTTACTTGAGGTGGAAGAAATCTTGAAACCTTGATGATCTTTGGTATTTTGTGGTGTTATGTAATGGATTTGATGAAGATTATGTGTTTATGGACGATGGAGGAAAGATTTGATGGTGTTGTTGTGTTTTCTTGAAGGTTTGATCAAGCTTCAAGGTGTATTTATAGGGGTTGGGTCTGAAAATTTTGTGTTGGGAAGGTTGGAAGAGGCTAGGGTTAGATCTTGTATGGTAAGAATCCAAAAAAAATCGATTTCCCTCTTCAATCCGCCTTCATGTGGTGTACCGCAGGTGATGTCATCTTCTCGTGTCACGGTCTTACACTGTTGACGACACGGTATGGCCATATGGCTTCTCGGCATTGGACCCGATTTGCAAACTGTTGGGACATTTTTTTCTTCTGGTGCGGTGTACCGCACGAACCTTCTGATTTCTCCCGATTTGTGATGATTTAATATTAAGTGGAGACATCATTTTTAGTGTTTTAGGAAGTTTAGTAGTTGATTTTCCTATGTATTAGTGCACTTTCCTATTTCTAGTCTTGATTTAATGAATTATTATTTTAAAAGCATAATGGGTTTAATTGTTTATTCAGTGTGAAGCTTTAAAGATATATATGAAGATTAATTAGATGCCAAGTCAATTATAAGAGATAAAGGAAAGAAGATATACATGGAAATTGGAGAAAAGAAAAGGAAAGCTAGGATATGGAAAAATAAAGTTGCCAAATAAATCTGAATTCCAGCACCCACGACCACAAAAAGGCTTAAACCTCTGTACTGGCTAGGAATTTGGAAGAATGGTCTAAAGCAAAGTTAAAGAGCTTTCTGAGAAGACTAGTTTCGACTATTAGAACGCATCAAAAGGATAAATATTGAAGCACTTATGACCAAAACAAAACAGTGACAGATTATTACCTTATCTATATTTTAGGGTTACGAATTTGAGTTGGGATTGGAGTCCAAGTTACTTGTCTTCCACTCCAAGAAAACGAATTAGGGATTCTAAACACCTATAAATACACCCTTTTATCCTTGTAAAGTCATCCTTGCCTCCCATTAATTAGTCCTTAGGTTTTGTATCGTTAGAGTTATTGTAGAGAGCAAGATGAAGTCTTTTATTCAATCTTTTAGTTTATTTCCTTCAGGTATGAACTAATTTTCCCATAGCTTGGGTTTTGCATTATGTATAATATATGAATTCTATTTTCTTTCTATCTAAGTTTCTTTGGGAATTATATGTTTTAATTTGATATTAGCTGCTTACACATATATTTGTTTATGTGTTTTGAATTATTGTCTGTCCTAAACCTGATCACTTTTGGCTTTCTTAATAGTAGTTAGATGGTCGCCCGGAAGGGGTGTCTAATTATTGAAACACCACATAACTTCTAGTGTCCGATATTGGTCCTGACAATACCGATTCTTACTAGATAGTCATTAGGGTATATTTTAATCACCATATCACCAATTGAAGGAATTGTACTGCTTAGGGCCTTGGTATCGCTTGATAACCCTAAGTTTAGACTGCCTCGTGGTTGTGCTGTAGCCTCCTTAGTCGCTCTCAAGGTCTAAGGTATGGTAATTTAGAATCCTGACTAAGTATTTAAGAGCTATTATCTCCCTTATTAACTAGAATTTGATAGAAAGAATTAGAAGAATTAGTCCATACTAGCAAAATCTAAGCTATATCTCTCATCTCATATTTCTTCATATTTATTTTATTGTCTTTACTTTTATTTAGTTTAGTTAATTATCTCTCAATTTATTCATCTTTATTTTCCGCATTTTAATTAATTATTTGCCACTCCTAATGATTTTCTCATTCGTATAACACACTAAGTCCCTGAGAATGAATTCAACTTATCATTAAAACTTGCATACGTCATATAATACTTGCAGTACCGTGCTAGTCTAGGGTGAATCGTGCATCACTTATCTATCTTTTATTATATTACTTTATCAAACCCTAGACAACACCAAGTTTATGTCCCCGTTGCTGGGGACTTGTGTCTCGTTAGCGTGTGGGTTATCTATTTCGAGTAGTAGTTTTTAATTAATCTTTATTTTTCCAGATTTACGCTTGTGGTTTGCTTTAGTCTTTTTCAGGTTTCAACAGTGTTTCATCTTTGGCCTCCTCTACCGGAGCCCAAAAGGAGCTTCACAGCTTATAATCGACGTATCCGAGAAGAAAGAGCCTTAAGAAGAGCTATGACAGAGCAACAAGATCCAGTAGATCAAAGAATACTTGGTCTGTTAGGAAATATACCACCATCGGTAGGAGATAACATAAATAACAATAATAATCAGAACAGAATTGAGCAAGACCTCCCAGTCTTGGGAACACCGTTTCATGTTCAACCATTAGGTTATCGTCCTCCAGAGATCCAGAATATAAAATTTAGGCCCGATCTGGGCATGCTCAGTCAATTTAAGAATTTCAGACTGTATAGTGGTGCAGCAGTTCAAGATCCGGTAAGAGCGATTCATAAGTTCATGCAGATTTGTGATGTCTATGTTACTCCAGGCATTACACGCGAGCAACTGTATTGTCACATGTTTTCGTTCATCCTGACCGGTAAAGCTGGTGAGTGGCTAGATAGGAAACCACCATGTACAATCAATACATGGGCAGAACTTCAAGTCGCATTCTTTAAACGTTTTTATCCGAAGAGTATGAGACTCAAAGACCAAAGCGAGCTTGCAAAGTTTTGTCAAGAGAATGGAGAAGAAGTAGGAGACGCATGGACAAGGTTTCAACAAAAGTTAGCTAGATGTCCACTCCATGGTTACACCCTGTCTTTACAGTTAGCTATATTTTATCAAGGTATCAATAGAGAAAGTAGATTGAGGGTAGATAATCTTGGAAAAGGAAATTTCGAGTCCATGGATCCTGCAGAAGCCGCCGAAGGTTTGGAAAATATTATTGAAACATAAAGGAGTTGGCCACTTTCGCGAGCTCCTATTACAAACGCCAAAGGGATGCTTCGATTAGAGGAATAAACTGCAAACTCAGCTCAATTGTCCGCATTAGAGAATCAAATCAAAGAACTTAAGCCTGAGATGCAGAGAAATTTAGCCGCAGCAAATGTAGTGCAAGAGGCATAAGGTTGTCAATAGTGTGGGGTCACAAATCATACATGGGAAGAGTGCGAAGGAAATCCAGCATCTGTTTATTTCATATCCAACCGATGAAATTATCAATTTCGTAACAGGAATCATCCGGGAATGCAGTATTCAAATCCACAGGGGGCCGCTAATCCTGGTCATTATCAACCTTGCCCCCAGAATAACTCTTTCCAACCAAGAGGTCAAGTTCCATATCAAGGAAACCAGAATTATAATCGACCTGTTCCACCACACCAACCTTCTAATGACGTATATACCGATACTTTAACTCAGAAGGATCTACCACAGTATCCTCAAGAAGGAGCTTTGGGTGATCAAAATTGAAGAATTTTATGAATCTTATGACCACTAATATGCATTCATAGAACAAGAAGTTAAGAGAACAAGAAGCTTCAATTCAGATTTTAGGTAGGCAAGTAGAACAAATGAATAAGGTTCTTACTAATATTATGGAAGCAAAAGAACTGAAGGCTATCGAAGGATGTGATGCCAATGTTGGGTTCGAAGCTTGCAAGACTATTTGGCTTGAGATTGAAGAGAATAAGGAAGTACCGCATGCTGCCGAAAGTGCCGTGGAAGTTCCTAGTATAGAAGAAGAACCAACCAAGTCTAGCCCCGTGAACTCTAACTGTTCTGAAGATGACGAGGATAAAGATTCAGAATAATCCAAATTCATACAGCTTCTGAAAGATATGCAAGAAGAGATTAGATCGGTTATGGAGTTACAAGCTGAGAGAGCTAAAGAGAAAGAGGAAGAAGCCTCAAAAGGGAAAGTAGAAGTTGCACCTGCTGTGCAAGAAAAGAAAGAAGAAGAGAAGGTGGAATCGCCACCAATTGTTCAGACAGTGTCATCAACCATTCCTGATACAAATCCTAAGGGTGACATTGAACTCAAGACATTTGTAGAGGTGTACACTCCTAAAAATATCAACGCCCAAATGCTTGAGATTGCGAAGAAATAGCTTACACCGTAACAAGTTTTCACGCAAGTTATTCCTGAGAAAGAAGCGTGTGTATAAGCCATGATAGAGACTGTGAGAGTCTCACGAAGAGTAGAGAAAAAGTTACCATTGAAGCTCAAAGATCCTGGAAGCTTTAATCTTCCTATCCAAATAAATGGTATCCCCAAGGTGAAAGATATGTGTGATGTGGGTTCATGTGTGAATCTTATGCCAAAGTCCGTGTTCGAGAGACTTGGACTTCAGAAATCAGAGAAAGCTCCAATGAAGTTGCAGTTTGTTGACAACTCAGTTACCAAGACATGGGGAACAGTGGAGGACGTCCTCGTCCGATCAGGTAATATCACCATCCCAACTGACTTTGTTATACTTGATTTCGATGTAGATAAGCAGTTTCCAATCATACTTGGAAGTCCTTTCATGGCCACAAGCTAAAGCATAATCAACTTCCAAGAAGGGACCATTACCCTTCATGCTAAGAACGTATCCGAGACATTCTATGTCTGGGGTTAAAAACCAAGGAAGTCAGATCCCACCGTTCCTATCATCCACAACCTTTCACATCACAAAGTCCCTAAAGAGGAGATCCATGAAAAACCTGTGGATACTGAGTCAAACATTGAGTTTGGGGTCGGCCATGAAGTTCTATGGAAATCCCACAAACCAGAGAATAGGCCACGAGGTTATCAAGACTCGTGGATGGGACCATTCATAGTCACTAAAGTTGTTTCATCTAAGGTGATAGAGATTAGGCCAAAGAAGGGAATTAAGCGGAGATTAGTTGACGTTCATAGCCTTGCTCGTTGTTGGGGAGGCTATATTCGCAAATATTGATAGAGGTAATGCGTCTAACTTTAAAAGACGTTAAATAAAAGTGTTGTACGGGAGACAACCCGCAATTTTTTATGTTTTTATGTTTTTAATCCATGTTTAGTTTAGTTGTTTATTAGTTGATATTGCATATTTGATAAAGGTATTAGTGTTTTTGATGTTCAGGTATTAAAGAAATCGAGTTAGGGAGGAAGAACGAAACTTTTAGGCATATTCTGATCTGCCCACTGGTATGCCGGCCATACGACCGGTAAGCCGGTGGGTCCAAAAGGGGTGCCCACGGGTACACGCCACGGGTTCTTTGCCGAGAGGCGCATGATCGAAAAATTTCGCACCGGTATGCTGGTCAGACAAAAAGGGGTGGCCTCGGGTTCGTGAATCAGGTTTTTTGTCGGAGAAGATTTTTTAAAGAGCAGCTCACCGGTAATGCCGGCCCATACCACCGGTAAGCCGGTCCGCGCCGCTGGAGAGAGAAAATTTCAAATTTAGGTTATAAAGAAGAGGAAGGTTAGTCTATTACGAATTTTACAATCCTTAACCCTCTCTGTCTTCTCCAAACCTCTCCCAACTCCATTAAAGCTTCATCAAACCTTCCCCAGACATCAAAACACTACCCAATCACCATAAAAACACATCAAATCTTCTCTCCACGTCATTACAAAGAAGATTCAACCACCCAGATCTTACCAAAACACATTGAATCCAAGAATAAAAAGCCTAAATTATAGAAATCCATCCTACTATTTCTTATATCCATACCAATCCATCAAGAATCCATCTTACCCACATAGAGAATCATCATCAAAACACCTTTCCTAACCCAAATAAAGCTTGTTCACCGATAATCAAGAGTTTCAAATTTCAAGAGTGGTTAAAGATTTGAGTTGGAGGTTAATTGAGATGACTAAGAGAACAAAAACATTATCTACTAAGAGGGAGATGAAGAAAATCAAGGTATTGGGTTCTATTGAGAATAAATCAAGTGATAAAAGTTCTAGTTCCAACACAAAGGGTAAAATAGATATTGTAAAGAGAGGTGAGCTAGCTGTGTTTGATTCAATGGGCAAAAAGGTTAAACTTTTTGTGAAGAAGACAACACAACCACTCCAATTCAGCTTCTGCAAGAAAACAATTAAAGGAACTACCTTTTGCTTATGGGAGAGTATTTGATGAAGAAATTGGTAAAGGAGAGTACAAGAGATTCTTGGAGATTGGTGAAAGATTGGGTTGGTATACATTCATGATAAGACGTTCTGATTTATGTTATGAGTTGGTTTCAGATTCTATTTAGGTTTCTTTAGCCGAGATAGTGAAGGTTGTGTTCTAGTTAGAGTAAAGTTAGTTCCTTTCACAGTTGAAGAGATTAGAAACCACTTCCAATTTAAGAAATTGATTGGACCATGCAAGTATAGAGAAGTGGTGGATAAATAGAGAAGCTTCGATTGGAATTTACTTTTTGAACATGTTTTAGACAAGGAGAAAGTGCAATCACATAAGGGAGAATTGAATGCACCTTGGCCTTACAAATATCTCCAACCGCATGCTAGAGTTTGACACAATTTCCTTATCCCTTACGTCTTTGGAAACACAAGAATTTGGGACGTAAGTAAAAAGAACGCTCTATTTTTGAATTGTATTTTGAAAGGAAAAGAAGTGGATGTGGCACAGTTGATCTTTGAGGAGGTGATGTGATTTTCGGTATCCTACATTGATCACGTGTCTTGTGCAGAAAGCGAATGTAATTTTGGGTGAAGAAGAGAACTGGAGTTTAAAAAGAATAACAATATTTATAATGCTTGGATCATGAATGTCTTGAGAGGAGCGGGTTTTACGCAAGTCTCAAAAGAAGAAAAGGAGCATAGTTGGCAAGAGAAGATGGAGGAGCGTTTAAATAAAGTCAAAGCAGCTCAAACTTCCTTAGCCAATGATGTGGCACAAATCAGATCCAATCAAGTGCACATCATAACACTCCTTGAGCAATTAAAGAAAGATTCAGCAAATCCTGTCTTGGATGTCGATAATGCGAGGCAATAGCCTCGAGAGTATGTTCTCTTTCTTCCTTACCATTTCTGTAAATGCTTTATCTGCTAATCTTAATTTCTTTTTCGAGTCTTTTCGAGTCGTGGGGACACGGCATTTTTTAGTTGGGGGTGTGGGGATTCATTGTCTCTCATCTCCATTTTTTCTGTTTTTAGGTAGAAATTAAATTTTTTGATACACTGGAATTAGATGTAGAGTGTGTTAATAGCTTGAAAGCATAATCTCAGTAAGTTGATGATAGTGAGTAGTATGTTTATGAGCTATTTTATTTTGTATGCTTTGAGTATTTGCAGGAAAACACACATTGATAGTAAAGAAAAGATTAGTTAGCAATGCGATAGAAAGTATGTTCGATCTCAGGGAGCCATGAGTGGTTTGTAGGCCATGAGATCCAAGCTAGTTGACAAACCCATTTGATGAACATGCTAAAGTTAAGAGAATAACGAAATTGCATACATGACCCAAACTCCAGACATACCTGCAACCCACCATTAAAACACCAAAATATCAATATACATGACCCAAACTCCAGACATACCTGCAACCCACCATTAAAACACCAAAATATCATTAACCCTTCCCTCCATACATAATCCAACAATTCTTTTCTTCACAAAAGCTTAAAGTTATCCATCAAACATCTCCCAAACCTGAAGATATTCATGACCCAGCTCAAAACGCACTATAAATTATATACATACGCCTTCTAGAACATCAAAAGTCACAAAATTTCATCCAAAACTTTTGGGAGTTCTTGAAGCTTTTAGTTTGGGGTCATCGGAGCTGACCATGAAGGTTGGAAAAGGTACAAAGAACATGAAGAGAAAAGAAAGTTGGGTGTTGATGGAAGATTTCCGTAGAGGAGGTGATGAGTTATAGGGCTTGGAGGAGATGATTAATTAGAGGAGACGTGAGTTTGAGTTGATGAAACACACTTTACAGAACACGAATTCTGCTGTATATGACCTATACACCATGACTTTTGAAGATTTCACAACCTCGACGCAATACCACATGCAATCGGCCTAGTGCCGATCCAGATATGTTTCCTTCTCCCTTTTCTCATTTAGTAGTGTAGATTATTTTTATTTTCTTTCAGAGTATTTTCGAGTCATGGGGACATGACTCATTATTGAGTTTGGGGTGGGGTTCGTTGCCTCATCCCAATTTTATGTGTTTTTACTGCTTTTTGAAAAATTTAAAAATCAAATAAAAATTAGTTTAAGTAATGATTTGACTGTAGAGTTTGTTGAATGTCCCCATAAGCATACTTTTTGTAATTTAATGATAGAAAATAGTAGATCTTAGGAGTTAATGTAAAACGAAACTTGAATGCATGCAAACACTAGATGATTGATAGGAAAAATTAATGAACACTGCAAAAGAAGTAAGCTCGTACTTAGTGAGGATGAGTGGTGAGTAGAACATGAAATCTAAATGAGTAGAGACCCCACTTAATTATGAACTAGATGTGAAAATGGAGTGAATCTATGTACCTAGGAAAATAATAGCCACTTGAAACCTTTTTAGCTTTCTATCCCGTGATTAATTATATCCTTCTTAGCCCCATTTTTTTAGCCTTTAAGCCTTTTTTTTGAAGCATATTATAAGCTTATCCTTTATATGTTAGGACTATACCATATGACCCGCACTTGAATCACGATTTCTTAAACTAGTTGTCCTTGAGCTTGATTTTGGGGTGAGGGAATCTGTTATTACATCTGTTAGGTATATTTGTGATGTGCTTAAATGATTATGCACTTTATTGTAAATTCCTTTGCTGATTTCTGAGAAGAAAAGAAAAAAAAGAAAAAAATGGAAATTGGGAAAATAAGTTAGCATAACAATTCACATTATAAAGAATGTCATGTTTAACTTACAAAAAAAAAAAGAGATTGAATAAATATGAAAACAAAGAAGCAGCAAAGGAATATTTTAATCATATTGATAGGTTGGGTTCATTTTAAGGACGCTAAATTTGTGCGTCGAGTGAGTGAGATCATATGTGAGTGTAAACTCAAGCTCAGGACAGTTTGTTGAACACTAGTGAGGAGAGAGCCAAAAGCTCACTTTTCATTATCCAAATGTACCATACCGTCCCTAAGCCTACGCTGAAACGTAAAGACCTCGTGATTTCTAGGTATATAGTGGAATAATATTTTTTCTAATAGGGAGTAAGTTAAGCGGAGCATTCAAAGCAAGTAAGGATTGATGAACACCCTATAACCACCATCTCGAGCTAAGTATCAAGTGAAATCTTCTAGCATTGTGAAGTTAATTTTGGATTGAAATTATTTATGTTTTTTATTTGTATGATAGGTGTATGTGTGAGTTAATTATTAGGTTATACTATATGAAATTTAATTTGAGTTTTTATTTGGGTTTATTCTTTGGATTCTGCATGTTGTTTCTTACCTTAGACCTCTGTTTTGTTTTACTTTGTCGGGACGACAGAGGTTTGAGTTTGGGGTCATGATGTCTCCCTTTTTGTCCTAAATTTATGCCCTTAGGAGACATCATTTTAGGTAGAAAATGGACTTATTCAATAGACTTTTGTGCTTATTTTGTCATATTACACTTTCTCCCCTTGGAATTAGACTATTTGCATCTTTAGAGCTTTTGTGCGTTAATTTGTTTGTTTTTAGTATAAATCTTTAGGTACATTGATACTATGTAGAATCAAGATAAGGAGGAGAAGTGATAATTAAAGTCTTAGATAGAGTGGAGGAGTCAAAGGCAATAAAAGAATTCCCGAAGAGTTGTCTAGAAAAGCTGCAAATCTGGAAGGCTGTTACTAATTGCTATTCTCGCGCTACTTAGACACGGATTCAGCCTTTGGATTGTGAAATAAGGAAATTTCATTTTTGAGTTAGGAAGATTTTTTCTACTAGAATGAGGAGATTTAGAGTTGATAAGGAAAAGTTACAGCAGTTTTACTACGGGCTGTACAACAGTTACAGGAATTACCAATTGGACTTGGGCTTTTAATTGCTTAATTAAACCCATGTTTAAACCTAATCCGAATTCAAGCACTATATAAGCTCCTTTAGACCTCATTATTCAGTACCTCTCATTAATCCTTCAAATTAAATCATCCTTAGAGAGAGCGTCAAGAGGCGGAAGCAAGAGCAGGAGATCGAGAATCCTTTTCCTCCAACAACAGCTCAAGTCATTCATCTACTTAGGTTCTTATTTTACTTCTATTATTAGGAACATGTATATTATTAATTTCTTTTCTGTTTTTAATTTCATTATGATCTAAACCAAATTATACTTGAGAAGCGCATAATGGGTTAAGCCCTAAATTATTTAATTAGTATTTTTGGATTTGGGATTACCTTAATTTAGTTCAGGTTGGGTTTTCATATTTTTTTTAATTATTTTATGCTTATTTACTAATTTTAATTGGGATGGGAATTAGAATTAGGTTTGAGTAATTGGGCTATTCGCTTTAGTGGCAAAGTGATCATCTGACGGGGGGGGGGGGGGTGGTGGTGGGGGGGGGGGGGGGGTTTGACTAAACACATAGCCAATTGGGTAAGGAACTTCAAATCCATAAGTAAATTTACTACCTTAGAGGGGTTTATCTTACCGTAGGATCGCTCCTAAGTCCACCCGACAAGGGTTTGGAGATTGTAGAGTCCCGACTAATATAAAATTACCAACTTGTCCCTTAAACGAAAGCATTAAATGTATGACCTTAGGTGGATCCCTAGAGAGACTGAAGTATAGCTCTCAAATCTGCGTCTACTCTTTATTATATTAATCTTAGTTATTTTATTTAATTGCGTCTAGTAGTTTAATAACTTGAAACCAAACAAATATCTCTTACATTTTATATTTTGTATTCGCAATTACTACTACTTATCTACTGAACACTTGAGTTATACCAGTCCAATCCCTGAGAACGAAACCCGATTTATTGGAGTATTACTTGGACATCCATACACTTTCTTTATGTGGATTCTTTACTTTCATTGCTTTAATTTGTAACACCCCAGGACCCACCAAATACCCACATCTAACAACTTGATCACTTCTTTTCTTACCACCTTCTTCATTGTGGGCATAAGTCTTCTTTGTCTCTCTATAGAATGCCCCCTTCATCTTCAAGAATGATTTTGTATTGGCAAATGGTAGGACTAATCCCCTTTATATTGCATATAGTCCACCTGTAGAACTTATTTTCTTGAGGACCTGAAAGGGTAGTAGAAATAATAAAAGGCAAATTTTATTCATACCTAAATACGCACAGAAGAGCAGGAAGTGGTTTTTCCTCAAGGACAGGTAGACATATTATAGATGGTTTCTTCATCAGTTCAATGTCTCCTATATCTCGGAGTTATTCGCGAACTCTTGCCTTTGGTCTCCCGTCATCCAAATATAGAGCAGCTACTTCTTCAGGTATCTCGTCATATACATCTAGTGATTCAAGTGATAAGGCTGTTGTTAAGGTGTCATCGAAGCTTGACTCATTAAAAACTTCTTGCGTAATTTTTCTCACGATATCTATTTTAAAACATTTATCTTCCATATCTGGATATTTCATAGCCTTAAACACATTGAATCTCACATGTTCGTCTTGGAGTACACCCCATGGCTAAGAATGGTCTACCCAAGATGATTGGGACATTCTTATCGGCGTCCTGGTCAAGAGTAATAGAATCACAAGGAAATATAAAACTATCCGCTTTAACTAAAACATATTCAATTTTACCTACTGGTTGGGAGAGGGATCGATCCGCCATTTGTAATACCACCGATGTAGGTACCACCTCTCCTATGCTGAGCTTCTCGAATAGTGACTTTGACATGAAATTGATACTCGCACTTAAATCACATAAATATTTCCCGGTCCATCCTTCGCCAATGGATATGGGAATTGAGAACTTCCAGGATCTTGTAACTTTGGTGGCAATTTGATTTGACATATATTACTACACTCCTCTCAATTCAATCATCTCCCCAGTTTCTAAAAAAAATTTGTTAGAAAGAATGTCCTTCATGATTTTGAGATATTTTGGCATTCTTTTGAGATCTTCTACAAATGGTACGTTGATATCTAATTTGCTCACCATGTCAAGGAACTTCTTGAATTTGTTTTCATTGTTCTTATTTTTTACACATGAAGGGAATGGTGGTGGAGAACGTGTGTTGTTACCACTAAGCTTTTCAGGTGTCTTCTCTGTAAGGACACTCTTTGGTTCAATTACCTCTTCGATTTTATGTTCAACTATTTATTCAACTACCTCTTTAGGAATAGAGGTTGGTTCTTTTGGTTTTTATGTTTCTTCCACTCTGGGTGGAGGTAATTGTTTTCCACTTCTTAATTAAACCGCATGACAAGAATCATCTTGAGAATTTGTGGTATCGCTTGGAAGTTTCCCCTTTAGCCTGGTTTGTATTGCACTAGCAATTTGTGATAGTTGATACTCGAGTTGCTTTATAATCCTGTCTCGTTCTTTAAATCTCTTTTTACTCATCTTCATGCTTTCCTTTATAGTATCCATGAATTTGTCTAAAATTTGTTCCAAACTGTTAATTGAAGGTTGCGGTGAAGGTTGATCATATTTTGGCTTGTTGCATTGAATATGGATCGTAGTGTGGAGTTTGAAATCCATACTTTGGCATTTGTTGATAGATTGTTTGTGGTTGAGCTTGATGATAACAATTTTGAGGTCGAGTTGGATAATAGTTACCTTGATTTGCGACCCAATTCTGATTCTGGGGAGTAAAAATTTGCATGATTTCCTAGAATGTGATAAGGGGCATTCGAGTAATGGACCTTTTGATGAGATACGAAGGAAATCAAGGTTGGATTGTTTATCCAATTCTCTCACGAATGAATACTTTCTCCACAACCCAGACATGGAGGTATTGTGTTTATCTGACTCACTTGGGCTAGGAAACTGTTCTCTAAACGTGATTTTGATTTTAATTCTTTGAGTTATTGTCTTAATTCTTCGATCCTTAGTTCTTCTAAGGAATATTCTTCTATCTCTAATGGCCAGCTTCTTTCGTTCAATAACTCTTTCCATAGTGATACACGCATCTTCTGGATCTAATAGCACAAAATTTCCATCTCCTAATTTATTTACCTTTGCCTTTTAATCGTTGTTGAGCCCTCCATAGAACATGGTTAATTGATATTCATACGAGGAGACGTGGAATGGACACCTTGCTTTCTTTTCGATAAAACGTAACCATGCTTCACCAAAACTTTCCCCTTCTTCTTGCATGAATTGCTCTAACTCCAATATATCTTTTAAGCGCCTACTTGTTGGATAGAATCGATCTAGGAAATTTGCTTGGAGTTTATCCCAATCTGGAATTGAATAGGGTGTTGGTAGTCATACCAATCGCTTGCACTTCCGGTCAAAAAGAATTAGAACATAACGTAGTACATCTGGTCCTTTGTGACACCTTTGATGATGTAGGCATCATAGATCTACATGAATTTCCGAAGATAACGAACCGGATCCTGTTGTGCAGCACCACTAAATCAGCCATAACTAGAAAATTGTTCTATCATGCCTGGATCAGGCCTGAATTTAGCGGCTTGAATTTCTAGAGTGTGGGTTCCTCTGGGTTGCACTCTGAATGAGATGGGAAAGCTCTATATTTCTTGGACTTTCCATCTTAATAACCTGAAATAGACAAAACAAAAAACAAAAGCGTAAAATAGAACTAACTAAATTAAAGCACTAAATAAAAACACTAGGACTAACTATGTAGTCCCCGGCAGCGGCGCCAAAAACTTGGTGGCTGGTAGTGTGTGATAAAATAATGATAAATAAACATAAGAACTATCACCCTGGCCAATCACGTTACTCACTGCAAGTATCACAGATCGTATGCAAGTTTAATTGATAAATAGAAAACGTTCGCAGGGACTACGAAAGTTAGATAGGACTAATGCAAATATAAAGTGCAAATAAAAAAAGTTAGAAGAATGATACGCTAAAAGACTTTGAAATATTTGTTTGGCTTTATGACTCTAAATTAACAAAATAAAATGAAGACATGAAAATAAATAGAAAGAAGTAGTATGAGAGTTTAGCTCGAGATATAGCAAGTAATCCCCACTAGCCTTGTGTTATGTCCTGTTTACGTAAGGGAGAATCGTGTGATATACAATAGCCAGGATTCTATATTCCTCCTAACCCCCTTCCGAGTGGACTTAGGTGGTGACCTAACAATTACTAGGGGACTTGGGTAAGTGGACCATGCATAATGATTGGTGGTTGATCTCAAACCCTAGTGGCTATCTACTTAGGTAAGCCCGTCAGGATCACTACCCCACACTAGACATTTATGTGGTATTTCAATAATTAGACACCCTTTCCGGGTGACCATCTAACTACTATGGTAATCCTATACGTTTGAAACCGCGAGAACTACATACAATACATCAAAGCACATAAAAACAGAGATATCACTACTAATCTAATTAAATGTAAAAGGAAATCCCAAATTAAAATAGATATAAAACAATTCTAGGGTTCATACCCGTATGCTAATCTAAAATAAATAGAATTACTTCATACTAGAGAAAGAATGAAATTAAATTACAACGTGAAGGTTGGAATGGCATGAATAGCTTCCAACTTCTTTTTGTCTTCTTGTCTTCCTGCTCCCGAAATTTTCTTGGTGTAATATTGATTAAGGACTTATCTAAGATGCAAGGATGATTTCTTCTAAGGTGGGAATGGATATATATATATATATATATATATATATATATGTATATGTATAGGCCTTCGGTCAAAATATGGAGTAATCCCCAAGTTAAGGAGTCATAATCTTACCAAAATTCGTATCCCTAAATTATATAAACCTTTGCATATTTTGTTTTTGTCATATCTCCTTCGTTACTTATCGGAATTTAATGTTCTTTATATGGAAACGACCATAATTTAAAATATCTATCTGCTCATATAAAAGTCTACTCCTAATTTCTTACCGAATTTCTACAACAATTTAATTAGTGGACGTATCTGCAATTTTGGCAGCTTCTTTACTTTCCAAGTATATTGAAACTCTTCCTTTTTTACTTTGACTAGGGGCTTTCCTTTACTTTTCCACTTCAAATCAGTTTCTATAGGTGTAATAGCTTCCATGTACCTAAGTGCACACAAATTACGCGCAAAAGGTCACAAAATAGCAAAACACCTAAAACTAGACAAGAAAGTGTAAAGTATGAATAAATAGGGGAAAATCCCGAAATTAATTACTAAATACTCCTAGAATAATGTATCAAGTATAAATTAATATATCAAAAATATGTATACATCAACCATCTACATTGTTAATCCATGTGGAGACGATTAACCTCCACTCATTAATTATTACTTGTCAACGACCCGTACGCTTGCGGGAAGCCATCTTCTTTGTTGTTGATTTTTTATATCACATATGGGGGCGAACAAGTTTTTTGCACTGCTGCAGGGGATTATAGTATTAGATTATTGTGTTTTTATTTTAGTGTATAAGTATCTAGTTTGTTTTTGCTTTTACGTTGTTTTCTTGTTTTTGTCTCTTCACAGATTCACAAGTTTTAGTGTATGGTCTCGGATCCCAAGAAGTTATTTGAGACCAAAAAAAGAGAGAAAGAACAAGAAAATTGCAAGTAGTAATGGCTAATCTTGACCCACCGTCTAGTTTTGAGGTCAATGAGAATCAAGTGAACCTACAAGTAGGAGCCCATCCACCTGGGGGTGTTCACAACAATGTTAAAAAATGAGCGAATTGAATGGATTCAATCCACCAAATGGGGTTAATTATCAAATGCAAGGCATCCATGAGCCGGGAGTGCCTTTTTGTTTTCAACCTTTTAGGATTCGCCCTCCAACTATTCAATTCGCACTGTTTAAGCCTGATATGGGTAATGTTGAATCAATTCCTTAACTACGGGAATTATAGTGGAGCCATCCACCAAGATCCGGTATATGCTATTCAAAAATTCATACAGATATGTAACGCCTACATTACTCAAGGTGTTACAAAGGATCAAATGTACTACTTCATGTTCTGATTTTTCTTAACTGGAGTCTAGAGGTGCAAATGAGTGGCTAGATAGACAACCATGTGAGACAACCCTTAATTAGTATGCACTTCAAGCAAGGTCCATCAATCGATTCTATGCACAAAGTATGAGGATGAAAGATTGAGCTTGCAAATTTCAATCAAGTAGATGATGAAACCTTAGGGGAGACATGGATCAGATTATAACAACATTTGACGAACAAACCTTTTCATGGTTACACCCCTTTGATGCAGCTCTCTATGTTCTATAAAAATCTTGATGGAAGTTCATAATTACGAGTTGACAATATCAGTGGTGGTGGTTTTGTGTCAACAGATCCTAATAAGTCGCACAAGCAATGGAGAAAATTATTGATACTAAAAGAAGTTGCCCAATCTCGCTAGCGCAAAGAGGAATTTTACATGTTAATAGTGAGACCGCGATAGACGCCAAATTTTCTACATGGTAGAATCAAATGAAACAGCTGGCTATGGTCGTGAAGGAAGGATTCTAGAATAAACAGAAAGAAATGATATTTGTACGCGAATCCTTTGGCTGTTCTAATTGTGGTGCTACTGATCATGCTTGCGACGAGTGTCAAGGAAACCCAGGATCCGTGGCGTTCATATCTAATCGAGGTAACCACTATGTTGTTGGTCATGGCTATATGCAACCTAATCGCAATCATACCGGATTACAATGGTCAAATCCTAATAGGGTGGCAAATCAAGGAAATTATCTACAACACACCCAAGGAATTTTCAATCAAGACCTCAGAAACCATTCCAAGGAGGCCAAAAGCATGTACAAGATTCTTATTTTGAGTATCTTGATCAAAAAGCACCTCTTGAGTATCCATTAAAAGGTACCTCAAATGCCCTTGCACAAAAATTAAAGTCATTCATGATGATGACTCAGAAAATTTGAAGTCCAATCAAGAGGCGTGGAAGTCCAACAATTAGAGTATGAATGAACGCTCCACGATATTGAAAATGCTCAAAAATGAGGTATCTCAGATTGCTAACCATTTGAATATGAGGCCATAGGGTCAATTACCAAGCAATCCTGAGAACCCAGAGAAGAATTAAGAGTGTAACACGATTGTGTTGAGGAGTGGGAATCAATTGCTCCCATATTTGTTAGTAATGAAAGAGAAAGAGTTGACCTCCAAGCCAAAAGAATTAGAATAAGAGATAGAAGAGGTTGTTGTGGAAGTGATTGAGTCGGTGATCATGAAAGAAAATGTTGAAAAGATATCGATAGCTCAAAAAAAGAAGAAATAAGTTGTTAGTAAGAATCGACCTCCCCCACCTTTCCCTTCATATGTCCAAGATAGGGAAAAAGACAAAGAGTACAAGAAGTTAGTGGACATGGTGAAGAGGTTTCAAATCAATTTGCCGTTTGTGGAATCCATCCAAGGTATGCCAAAGTATCTAAAATTTATGAAGGATGTGCTCTCCAGCAAATGAAAATACTTTTAGGGAGAGATGGTTGGACACATTCAATCGTGTAGAGAAATATCTAATCGAGGTTGTGGAAACCTTAGGGTGGAGGATGAAAGAAAGAAACCACCATTCACAGCTTCTCCTAACCTTAAGGGAGATCCATTTAAAATTTATTAGCTGAAGAGAGCTAACTTAAGTGCTAAGCAGGTTCCAAGGGAACCCAAGAGAAGGTGGAAAGATGATGAGTTTGAGGTATGAGATAAGGTAGCGATGAATGATCCTGATCCCCCAAACACATCACGTAAGCAAAATAATTTTTGGCGTGGCCCTTTCAAGGTCACAAGAGTTGTTTTCAAAAGGTTAGTTGAAGTTGAGACCAAGAAGGTATGCAAACCTCGCTTTGTAGAAGTTAATCGCCTCACCCACTGCTGGAGAATCTATGTGAGAAATAAATAACCTTGAGGTAACACGTCGAACTTCAACGATGTTAAACAATAGTGCTTCTTGAGAACCCATATTATTAATGCTTTTGTAGTTTTACTTCATGTCTTTAGTGTTTATTAGTAATTTTATTTGATGTATACTACGTCAATGAGAAGGTTATAGAGTATATTTGATGTGTAGGTGAGCGAACGGTTGAGTTTGGGGTGAAAATTTGGGAACTTTGTGAGCTTAATAACATGTCTATGTAGTACACCACGCTCAACGGGCGGTGCACCGCGAGACGCTAGACCGTAACGAAGATATCCCCATGCTAGAAGGGTCAAAATAATTGAGGGTTTTGCGGTAAACCTCACTCCATTCGCGGTGCATTGTAACACGAGAAACCGACCATGGGAGCGTTATTGACATGGTACAACCGCTCAGAAGGAACGCAAAGAGTCGCTGTACACCGCACTCCATTTGCGGTACATCGCAAGGTGAAAAACATGGAGACGGTTAATCTTAATGCTTCATTGGTCAGAAAGATACAAGCTAGGTGAAATACACTGCAACTTACTCATGGTACACCACGTCGTGGCGCAAAGAGTTGACTCAATTGAAGTTAATACCCCCACCTTGTCCTAAACCTTAAGCCTCCTTCTTCCCCAATCTTTCAAAATCCATTAGAGCTTCAACCATACCTTTATCCACCATCAAAATACACCTAAATAACCCAAATTTCATATCTAAAATCATCCCTACATCATTCGTAACAACAATTACCAACCTAAATCATTCCAACAGCACAAGAAATCAAGAATCAAATCAAAGAATTTCAAAATCTTTTTTTATAAATTCTTTGATTCCTTCTTATCCCTCCATAAATACTTTATACCCTCATAGAACACTATCCTTACATCCTCTTTACTCTAAATTGTACCTTATTCACCTATTTCAAAGGGGAATTTCAATCTTGGTAAAATCTTGAGTTGGAGATAAAGGAAGATGACACGAATAACGGAGACACTTGCTCATGTGAGGGTGATGAAGAAGAATCCAAACAAGGATGGCTGAGAACAAGAGGAAACCACTTGAGGTTTATGTGAGTAGCAAAAGGGTAATCTGAGTCATGTGACTAGAGAGGAACCGGTTATGGTGGAGTGTTCATGAACATTTGATTGAGATTCAAATAGAGAAGACACCAACACTTCTCCAAGTCAAGATGCCTCTACCCAAAAAAGCAATACTTCTAGGGCCCTAGAAGCTATTGCAACACAAATTATGCCGACTTTGGCACTCACAAACGAGCAGAAATTTGTGTAGGAAGCGGAAAAAGGTGTGTATAGAAGATTTCTTGAGATGGGGGAAAGATTGGGATGGAAGACGTTAATGATGGAGCGTTCAAGTTTGAACATGGAGAGAGTAAGAGAGTTATATCTTGGCCTCTTTAGCCGAGATAGCAAGGAAGAGTTCCCATTCGAGGCAAGTTAGTTCTTTTCACGATTGAATAAATTTGTAGCCACTTCAAGGTGAAGAAAATGGTTGGACCATGCAAGTATCAGAAAGTGGTGAAGAAAATAGAGACCTTCAATTGGAACCAACTACATGCACAGGTGTTTAATGAGGAGTTGGTGCTAGATTACGATAAAGAAAAAAATAAGTTGAAGACATATTGGCCTTACAAGTTCCTTCAACATGATGAAAAAATATGGTACCACTTTCTTGCAACCTCAACCTTTGGGAACGCTCGAACCATGGATGTACTTCAAAAATCCGCCATCTTTTTGGAATGTGTTATGAGAGAGGAAGAAGTAGATATAGCGCGAGTGATTTTTGATGAGGTCATGCAATTCATAGTCGATCTAAAGAGGTTCTTTAATTTGAATTTCCCTTCAATGATAAATAGCCTATTGATTTAGGAAGATGTGAAGCTTGGGGAGAAAGAGAAACTTTTTAGATAATTGAGTACCATCTCATATAATGCGTGGCTCACGAACATTTTGACAGGAGAACAGTCGAAAGAGCTTTATTAGAAAGGGAAGGTGAGTGTGTAACTTAATCAAATCTAATTATATCAACCCCTCATTGGAAATGATGTGGCACTAATTAAAGCCAATTAAGTGCACATCACGACAATCTTGAAATAAATAAGGCACAACACCACGAAGGATCCACCGCATCCCATCTTGGATGTTGGTAACGTGAGGCAATAGGCCCGAAAGTATGTTTTCTCACTTCTCTACCCATTTCTCTTTTTGTATATTAGGTATTTGTCTATAATTTTATTGAGTCTATTTCGAGTCGTGGATATCACGACTCAACTTAGAGTCGAGGATTTGTTGTGCACATCCCCATTGTTATGTGTTCATTTGCTTTTTAATATATATGGATGTTGGTGTAGAATCAAGTGAATGTAACTTTTATGCGGACTTTAATGTGTCAATGATAGTAGGTAGGAGGTTTATGAACTTTCCTTCTATGTGCTTACAATATTTACATGAAACACACCTAAAAGTAAAGAAAAGATTAGTGAGCAACGCGAGAGAAGTAAGTTTGATCTTAGGAAGTATGAGTGGTGTGTAGAACTTGAGATCCAAGCTAATTGATAAACCATTTAATGAAAGTGCTAGAGGTGAGAAAGTAACTAAATTGTATAGGATAGAACATGATTAAGGCGGTTCTTTGTTTAGCCCTTTGTGACTTTTTAGCTTGTTGTCCATTTATTATTGTTATTATTGTTGTCCCTTATTGTCTTTCTAAGACTTTATATTAGCCACTTTACAAGCAATACCCCTTAGATATTAGGACTTCTCCATATGACCTACACTCGAACCACGATGCTTTGACACTCGTCTAGAGCTTGAGTTTGGGTGGTTATGGGAAATATCATTGGGTGGGTTCTGCGCTTTGTAGTTGAGATATTTGATCACTTTTTTATATATTGTAAACCTTTTCAAGGGTAAAAAAAAGATTTGAAAAGATATATATTAAGAAGAAAAGAAAAGAAACATAGTAGCATGACTTCTCAAATAAAAAAAAAGTCATAGCTAGTTACAAATATATATATACACACACACACACACACATTTAGACCGGAAAAGTGGGAATTATGTAGGTGATCATTAAGGGTTTCTATTGGGTTATTGGGGATGCAATGAAGCGCATCAGTTGGGTTGAGTGAGAACGTCTTTAAGAATAACTCAAGCTCTAGGTCGACTCATTGATGGCTAGTGAGGATAGAGTCAAAAGCTCACATTAAGTTATCCAAATATACGATCATACCTACCCTAAGCAGACATAACAACCTTAAAGACCTTAGAATTTTTGACAATGCAATTTAGGAGCTTTTGAACTAATAGAGAGTAGTTAGATGGAACTTCGAAATTATATGAGGATCAAGGAACACACCATAGAGGACTAGTAGAAAACCTATCTTTCATGCATTGCAAATCTAATCTAATATTGAAATTAATATGTGTGGATTGTTATTTGATAAGTGTATATATTTGATTTAGTTTTTACATTTTACTATATGACTTGTAAGAATTAGTGATTTGGTGTTATTCATTACTTTTCTACTCTTTCTCTCTTCTTTGATTATCTGGACTTAGACCCTTCTAAACTCTATTAATCTTTCTATTTTCTCGGGACGACAAAACTTTGAGTTGGGGGGGGGGGGTATTGATGTATATCTTTTTGTGATGGATTAATCCATTCACGAGACATTATTTTTGGAGTTGATTGGGCCTAAGTGAGGAATTGTTCCCTATTATCTGCTATATTGTACTTTTGCCTCTTGTTTTGGTCATATTGCTATTTATAGAGCTTTTGTGCCTTAATTGTTCGTTAAGTGTTTAGATTTTAGGTACATGGTTAATACAAGGTGAAAATATGATGAGAAGAAGTAAAAAGTTCAAGATAAATCCCAATAAAAAGCGTAATTTGAGCTTAGAGTCACTTTGGGAAGTTGGAGCGTTTGCTGGAGAGATCTTAACGTCATATTGTTTCACCACGAAATATTGGTAAGAGATTTGGACTTGATTCCTTTTGATTCCGAAAGAGCTTGAAGTCGCTGTCGTGTGGGAAGTGACGAAAGTCAATTCAAAGTTAATATTAAGAAGTTATGGTATTTTCTTCCACCGTGACTCGAACCGGTCTAACTTTAACTAAAAATGGGTTGGGCCCTTCCAAACCTAATTAAGTGAACCAAAGGGGCCCCAAACGTTTTTTAGATATTATATAAGTCATTTGAAATCTATTTTAACATATAAATCTCAAAATCGGTCAGCAACAACTCAATTTTACAAGGAGCAAGAGCAGATTATGCAGGAGAAAAAAAGGGTTTATCTATGAGCCCAGCGATTCTTCCTCAACTATTCATCATTTCACTTCATCTTTAAGAGTAAATCCAATTTATTTTTTTGAATATGATTCTTGCATTATTTTTTTTAGTTTTATTTCTTTTATTATGAACTAAACCCTTGTTGCTTAGTTAGTTAATTAATTTATTGCATTTGGGACAATTATTTAATCGAAAAATGGTTTGATTTTTATTTCATTGACTATGCGTTTTTTAATACTACATATGTTTTGGCCAAATAGTGGGTAGCCCTTGTGATTGAGCTAGCACCCGAGAGTGGGTTTAATTGCAGACATAGGGTGTAGGCGTCTAGTGTGCGATAATGAACTGAGAGGTCTTGTCTAGCTAATTTACCAGTTCTCCCCTATCAATAAAACCATTAAACTAGCGTCATAGGTAATTACTGGCAATTCCTCAAGCAAATATCTCATACTTTAGTTCATCTTTTATTTGTTTAGTTTACTTCATTATTATCATTTTTAATTTTGTCTCAATTATTATTTTAGTCTTTAATCCTTAGAAACCCAATAAATATTTTACTGTTTAAGTTTTTTCAAATCACTTATTCCTATTTGCAAGCTTTACACATTTACACTAATCGAAGCATAATCATCTACATTAATAATAGAGTAATGATATTTATCACCCCTTTTTGGTTTACCATTATATCACCTCCTATGTGGATGTTTTGAACACCAATCCGAATGTTTCTCTTTTCTAATTACTTTTTTCCTCTTTCTTTGATTTAATGCCACATAAGGTGACACATAAAGGGGGATACAAGGGTGAATCGAGAAGAGGTGATAAATATCATTAATCTTAATAATACTTGTGGAGACGATAAACCCTCACTTATCAATTATTACTTGTCAACGACCCGTACACTTGTGGGATGTCATCCTCTTTGGTGTTGATTTGTTATATCACACCTGGGGGGAAACACTGGGTTAACAAAAATAAAGAAGATTTAGCCTAATCATACGTTTACCATATATATTACTCCCTACGTAATGTTGAACATTACAACCTTATAAGTACTTATGATACTATAGTGTATTTCAAAAAAAAACATTATTAGCAAGGTTTAAGGTAGTTGGCATATTAAACACATATATCATGACAATGACCAGCATACAAATCACTTGGTCAATCTTTTTAGCTCTCACTTTGTACATTGATACCTCAACACTCTTTGTGCTTGATACTTGACAAAATCATGTTTTTGAATGTACTTTGACATGGTATGATTTGTATGAGTCCATTTGGACTGTTTCCTATGTCATGCTTTTCAACCCTAGATGAATGACTTGAAATCTTTTTGTTCCTAACTTGTGTGCTAATATTGTAGGGACAACAATAGTTCCAGTTAGAAGGCATGATGTTCTAGTATTTATTATTCTTTTTACTAGGTTTGGGACATCATTTTAAATTTCTTCTCATGTCAACCACATACTTTTATGCCCCATTTGTGCATTTGTGTGTATTTTGTTAGTCTTATCGCATTTAATTAAGGCAAACATTGATACTCAGATGGTGGAGGAGCAAATACTAGACCAGTTGATATCTCCATATCTGTGATGAATTAATCGATTTATGAGACATCATTTTAGGTACATCATAGTAATTGTTAAGGGATTTTCCCCATTAATTGATAGTTTCTTAATTCATGCCTTGATTTGGAGATTTATAATTTTTAGAGCATTTTTTGTATAATTTGTGTGTAGATATGAAGCTCTTAGGTAAATTGGTCTAATTAGATGCCAAATCAATGTCAAGGAGTTAAGGAAAGAAGATCCAAGTCAAAATCTAGAGTTAAAAGGAAATAAAGTTGATTTAGGAAAGGAAAAGCTGCCAAAAGAATTTGTCCAACTGTAGAGATGTCCAGTGTTTTGATTACTGCAGAAAATTGGCTAGGAATTTGAAGAAGTCCTTTTATATTCAAATATTTTTTTGAATTACGGTCGTTTTGATGGGTGGATCACTAAATTTGGCACAATAACGAAGGAGTTACGAATTTTACGAACTCAAGAGATCAACCAGTCATACAAGTTAGGAAGACGAATTTGAGTTGGATTAGGACTTCAATAACTTGGCCCATACTACAAGATTTCGACCTAGCACCTATAAATATACCTATTTACCTTTGTAAACATATCCTTGCTCAGACTTAAATCAATAATACACTTAGGAATCATCCAGAGAAGCAAGTCGACCAATATGCATATATTTCTTAGTTTTATTTCTTCTAGTATGAACTAATTTTTCCATAGCTTGGGTTTGTATATGTATTATATTTGATTTCTATTTCTTTAATCTATGTTATTTTAGAAAGTGATAGTTAATTGATTGAGCATCGTATCCGTTTTACATATCTGTGTTATCAGTTTAGACTTATTCCAGCCTTAATTCTCACCCTGACGGGGGATTCAATATTAAATAACCAGATAAAAGTCTAGTGTGCAGTAGTGATCCTGACAGGCTTGCCTGACTAGATAGTCACTAAGGTTCGATTCAACCACCGAACATTGTGCAGGGTCCCCTTACCCAAGTCCCCTGGTAATTGTTAGGTTGCCACCTAAGTCCACCTTGACGGGGGTTACGAGGAATATAGAATCCTGAATACGTATACTTCCCAAGAGCTTAGCTTACCCTTATAACTAGAACAAGATTTAGAAGGATAGGTGCATACTAGCAGACCTAAGCTATATCTCTCATCTCCATTCTATTCGTTATATATTTGCATTAGTTTAATTACTGTCTTTTGTTCTTTATATAATAAACCAAACAAATATTTATCTATTTATTATTGTCTTTAGTTTAGCAATAAAATTCTTCTACACTTCTAACTCAAACGCATATAAATCTAGTAGACTAAATCCCTGTGAACGAACTTTACTTATCTTCTATAACTTGCAAACGATCTGTGCACTTGCAGTGAGTTTCTCGTGGTAGTAGTAGGTGTGTGTGATTATTTATTATCTTTTATTATCATTATTTATTACACCTATAAGCCCACCACCAATCTTATGAAAGCCGAGTCGAAGCAAAAAAGAGATAGGAAAGGACTGGAGAAGTAGTTGTCAACCAAATATATTTATAGAGTGGAGTCGATACCTCACCATGATCAAGAAATGGAGCATTCAACAAAGGATGTTAAACTTGACCATACCACGGTAAGGGTATTGTCATACCACGACAAGTCTTGGGCATATACTTAGGTTTTCCCTCTAACTGAGGAAGATCAAAACTTCAAGCCTAAGATTGGCTAATCAGAAAGTGAGAAAAATGATGACGACTTGGCATAACTCGTTCCTTTCGGAGAATAGGAAGGAATTCTTATTAAAGTTAGTTATTAACACGATTCCTAATCGATTCCTTAAGGTTTTCCACAAGTAGCCAACCACTTGGTTTCACTAGTTGCTAAATTCTTTTGGGATAACAAAAATAACACAAGAAATCTATGATCTTCTTGGGATGTTCTTTCTAAACCTAAGGGGAATAAATATCTAGGCCTTAAGGAATTTCACCTCATGAATATTGTGTTTCTCGCCTCTAATGCGTGTAGTATTTTACTTCGTCAAGATTCCATACTTTTGAAAGTTCTGAGAGGCTAATATTTTCATAACTCCAACTTCCTAGAAGTGTGCATTAGAAACAATGCCTCTTGAGGATGGACGGGTCTCCTAACGGGTAGAGATTTTTTCAAAAAAATAATATAAGATCAGTAGTTGGAGATGGTTGTTCCATTCGTATTCAAGGGGATATCTGGATCCATAGTAAGAAACTAGAGAACTCTTCAAATAGTGAACTACTCTTCGTTCATGAACTGATCAATATAAATGAAAATATATGGAATATGGGGCTCGTTCACGTAATTCTCCCACCTTATCAAGTTATGGCCATATCTCTTATTGCCTTATCTCTTTTGGGAGGACATGATAACCCCAGTTGGACAAGATCTGTAGCGGGTCAAGTAATAGAAAAGGAAGTTTACAAGATCCTCAATATAAAAAGGGAAGTAAATAGGAGAAGCCAAGTAAACGATAGAGGTGGTCATTCTAAACTCTTTCCTAATGGTCTATGGAAAATATTATGGGCCATCAATGTCATCCCTGGAGTTAGAAATTTTCTATGCAAGGCGGCTAATAATGCATTACCTACTAATTTATATAGATTAAATAGGAAAATAGTAACCATAACTACCTGCGAGGTGTACAATGAGAAGGATGGGCTAGTCAAGCCCTTACTCTTCCATTGCCACCTCGCTAGAGGGGAATGGATGACTAGCCCTCTTAATCATCTTACCCTTAATAGAACTAATTCTAGTATTGATGAATGACTAATGCGAATCTTTGAGTATGCAAAAACATTTCATGGAGTTAAGAAAGGGGTTAATTTCCAATAGACACCTGTTACCTTACACCCTTGCCCATAAAAGGCATCGTCTTTTTTAAAGATCCGTGAGTAATGGGAAGTTTCCCATAACTCAAACGACTCTTTTTATGGGAAAGAAAAGGAAAAAGAAAAATATATGTGGCCTTTTATGGGCATAAAAATGATGATTGAGGTGAGAAGGAATTAATTTTAACTTGAAATGTTTCTTAGGCAATAATCATTCTTGTGAAATTCAAAACCGACCCCTATTTACGGTAAATAATGTGACTTGGTCCTATAATGAGTGGTGTAAGGCTATAGCCTCTCACTCCGAGGATATTATTATATATAATATTAACTTCTAGGCTCCTGATGTGAGAGTTGGACTAGCTCTAATTCTTCTGTTTTGGCTTCTCAAGGTAGTTGACCTTCCAACAAGCCTCAAGTTGAGTGTCTATAGGAAAATAATCTCAATACTAATTGTAGGAGAACATCAAGAATCAAATCAGGCCCTAAATGGGTTCCTACCCTCCATAATTTTATTTATATTAACTATAATGTGATGTGTAAGATTATTAATGATATAGCAATTATGGGTAGTATTGATGCAAATGAACTTATCATCGATGATAAAGTTTAAAAATATAATACATGATTCTCAATGGAAGCAAAGGTCTTAGGGATTACATTTGCTAATAAGTTGCCGGAACATTATCCAATAAGCTCCATTATTGTAAAAAATGATTGAAAAAACATTATATAAGTCATCAAGGACCCAAATTTTACAGGCAATAGAAACTTATATAACAATTCATTAAAGATAAAATATTATAGAAATTTGTATAATATATCATTTACATTTGTAAGTAGAAAAGACGATAGGAACCAGATAGGATTAGCTTACTGGCCAGGGCCTTGGTCTACCAATCTAGTGGTGCAGGTTCGAACCGAGTCAATGACTCTGAGTCCAAAGTGACTCTCCTATGTAACCAAAAAAAAAGAAAAGACGATAGGTAACTAATTATTAGTAAAACAAAACATATACCGACATTTATATTTGATCATTGGATAACTTGTCCCTCTTTCTAATTAGCTAAACTGTTAGTTTCTAATACCGTACTCTCTGGAATCTAATGAATTTTTGTAATTTGCGTCTTATTTGACTTTTAGTTTATGCATTTCAATTAAATAAAGTCACTTTAGGTTGCTTATCAAATACAAAGTTAAACAATGAGAATGCACATCCAAGTTTCCCTTTCCAGTGTTGGTTCGATAAAATTCTGATTTTTTGAATTTCTCTTTATCCTTGCATTTCATAACTAATAAAGCCACTGTGTCCTGCATTAGGATTTGATGTTCAGTTTAGAGAGCTCGGAAAAATCACTTATCAAACAATTATATGAATCAAATGAAGATTTAGAAAAAAAAGGAAAAGAGTATAAAACCTTGGCAATGTATTGAATTAATTTCAGGACCCATAATTTCAACTCCATCATCATCAAGCAATGATATCCCAAATGAATTAATACTAAAAGGAAATGCCTTAGGTGGAGATATTGAAGATTTAGCTATCTTTATATACCTCTCACCTGCAATAAACAATATAACAAATGTAAATAAATTCTTATATGCAAATAAAAGAATCCACTTAATTACCTAATCTAGATTCCATAACAAGACGAATAGTTACAGCATGAGCCCAGTGAATCCCTAATGCAGCTACTAAATGAGAATCATATCCAATACAATTTTCCAAATTTTCTCCTTTTCTCTCCCCTATAACACCATTATTAATATAATTCATTAATACAATTTAATTTGCAGTATGATCAAGCCACTGTACTATACCTTGGAAAGAATAATGCATAGTTTCGTCATGACTTTGTGATCTAACTTGATTAGTCACCACTATAGGAATTCGAGAAAATTCTGCTAGTGATCTGAGAATCCCACAAATAATATTTATTCAATAAATTATCAAAAAGGAAAAAAAGAATCTCACTTAATAAATGAAATATGCCACCCCAGTGCATTTTGCTTACGAGGTCCTTGTCCAGATTCCCTGAAAAACAAAATTAAATAAAAAAGAATCTTTCACAATATTCTAAAATTAATATGCTAGGAATACCCTAAGGTAAGAGCTGCCATGCTATCAATAATTAACAACTTTACACCATCTTGAAGGAGTGAAACCTTGATTTGTTGTAAGCTGGGAAAAATATACAGGATATTAACAAATCAGTCCCTGGAAATCATTTATTTAACAATTCAGACCTGTCAGAAAATTCAGATAATGAGGTTGGTCGTAAAACTATGATCCTACCAGCCATCTGTTAAGAATAGAGTAATGGATTTAGATAGGGAAAAAAGTTGGAGGGATTAAAGACGAAAATATCCCTACCTTTTGTGCCATTCCTTCATTATGGAATAGTTCTGGGAAGCTATTGATTCCTATCTCTATCATTCTGAAACAAGACTAACACTTTTATAGGCTTATAACATATTTTACTCTTGAAACATGTAATAAATACCTTTTTGAACTAAATTTTGATTCTGCATCAATGTAAATTACACGTCCATCTAAACCTCCATAACTTGAAGGCAATGAAGCTAGTAGTGCAAGCTTCAAACAAAACTATTATTCCAAGATAAATAATAAGTAATTAACAAGGGTATATTCACAATGTGAAATTAAATTAGAATAATTGTTTTTTACTTGAGTTTTGCCTATGCCAGCTGGACCAACTAATTCTGTAACAACACCAAAGGGGACCCCACCACATAATGCTGAATCTAGTCCTTTAAGACCAGTGGGAAGATGCCCAGATAAGTACTCGTTTTGAGCATGTTGTTCTAGTAGGGATAAAGCCTAGAACAAAACTCAATAAACACTTGTAATTTAAATTAAATTTAAAAAAATTATGAAGAAAATATATACTGTTTGATATGGAGGGCAAACAATTTCACTAATATGCCCAATGGCTGTTGTTACTTCTGCTAAGCCCACATCTAACAATTCCATTAACTCATATTCCGTCAAAGATAATGCATCCTAAAGAACAGAGATCAAAAAGTAACAAATTAATGTAGAAAAACAAGTATTATCATAGAAGCTGATTTCTCAAATACGGTTAAATCTACTATACTTTTACAAGAATTGAAAAACATAACTTTGTTCTGATGCCTCCGAATCCAATATATAAAATTTATTACTCATGAATTTCTAAATTAGATAGGTAAGGAAGAGATAAGGAATTTTTAAATAGGGATTAATAGAAAAATGAATTGCAAAATATATAAACATCTCTTTTGAAGTTATATTACTCTCAGCTGATGTATGTTTGTGTGTACATACAGGTACATATACGTATATAATTTATGGGTATAGGAGAATGTGTAAGACCTTAGCAGTGTTGACGTCACGAGCTGCAAAGATGTTGGCGATTGATTTTGGGAGACACATTTCGCTGATGAGCATGTTCGCCATTTTCGATCTTCAAGCTCCAAGCTCCAACTCTGATTTGGGCGTTAAATTTCCCGCTAAATTTAAGTGATAATCTGTATCTGTCCACGGGCCATTTGTATAACCCAATGCTATTAATGGGATTGCCGGCCCTTTTTCGTAATGAGTCCATTTGTATTTATCCATTTTTTTTTTTAACAATAGGAGAGTCACTTTTGTACTCTCGTTGACTCGGTTCAGACCTATACCACTAGATTGGATGACCAAAACTCTGGCCAGTGAACTAATCATAGTTTATTTGTTATCATACTTTTTCTATTATTTAATTAAAAATAAGATTATAAATAAAGAAAAAATATCTTAATATTAAAATTAGACAAACATATAAACTTCTTTTCGAAAAATTGAACAAATAAAAATATAAACAAAAAAAGACAAATAAAAATGGACGACGGAAGTAAAAATTACCCAAAATAGGTCCCCATCTTTAAAAACTACGATTTCTAAGTCATACGTTTAAAAAAAATTGTCATATTTTTTAGTTTGTGGGTGTTGTGTCAATTTACATGTACTAATCAAAACTATGTTATCCATGTTCAAGGAGGGGTTCGATCCTTATACTTCTCACTTTATACCCACTGGAAAAGGAATTCGAACTTTTTACCTTTTCTTTAAGTGTTAAAAAAATAGCAAGACTCTTAACTAGTTGAAAAGAAAATTGTTTTTTTTACAATTGTAGTGAAATGGTAAAAAAAGAAACTTATTTTGAAAGATATATAGCTTAAAAATAGTATTGTCTAAAACTTTGATTTTAACTTATATGTAAATGATATATTTTTATATTTGCTCTATTAAATATTGAGCCCGTTTGGGATTGATTATTTTGGAGCTAAAAGCGCTTTTTGATTAAAATTAAAATATTTGTAAAATATATTAAAAAAATATTTTGACATCTAAAATCTCTTTAAGTGATTATATTAATAATCACTAATTTAGTGCTTTTTTCAAGAGGATTAGCCAACAAATCTGCACTTCACCTCCTCTTATATCGATGTGTTGACCCTGTTTCCTGAAACCAAACTATGATTGGAGCATTCCCCATTACTTTAAAATGGTTAATAAAGGTCTCATGGCAGTTAGAGTAGAGTTATGACAACCATAGAGGTACAAGGTAAGTTGTAGAGGGTTTATTAACGATATTGCATTATATGCTCAAGCCTTGGATATATGGGGTTGCGGATTCCTCTCTTGGACTTTGTCTACAAACTGCTAGAGTGCTACCAAATTTAATTAATCAGTTATTCCTTACAGGTTGGGCCAAGATAGTTAGGTTTTACATAGTCTTATCATCTAAAGTTGGACTTCATTCCCAATATGCATCTCCTCAGCCATCTTTATGTCATCACGAAGATCCTTCCTCATGAGGATGGTATAAAATATCACCTCGACGACCTAAGGCCTCAATAAATACTCAGGGATTTTCATCCTCTCCACAAATATGGAAACAACCTTTTATTTCTATCAAAGTTGATCCCAGATGGGAGATACAGACTGAATGGAGGATTGCAAACGATGGTATGCGCCCGGAACTTTCCCAATGAGAGATTAATCAATGAGACGTTGTTAAGGGGTTTATGGAAAGTATGACATGTTATCGTTTCTGTAGAATGATGTTATTTACAAATTTAACTTCTTGTCAAATTATTAGCATGTGGCACACTTATGAGGATGGGACCTTAACGTAGACCTAGAATTCGAGGCCATGCACCGAATATAGTTTATTAATTGAGAAGACCCAAAATAGTGATGTGTACTTTGAAATAATTCCCTAACGGGGTTTCAAGCTCCTTTCTCAAGACACAAACATCCCTGCCCCCTTTACATAGTTCTTCTTTGAGGCCACAAAAGAATTAAAACTAATAAAAACTAAAAAAATTATAATATATTCCCAAATACCCCTTTATATAGTTATAGCCCCCATAAAATATATATATATATACAAACAAAAACCATACCCACTGTTATGAAAATCCTCTCAACTCCCCTTGTCGGAGCTCACAACTCGTTTCAGCGTTGCTGCTCAAATGAACGGAGATATCAAGTTCATCCATGGAGTTTGTCAAAGAATCAAAATCCATGGTTCGTCAAAGAAAATGTAGTCATGGTTCATCAAAGGTTACTAAGAAATGTTGTGTTTGGTTTGGTTAATTACGTAGGTTGGGTACAATAGGTTACTATGTTAAATTTGATTAAATATATGTTTTGTACTTATGTTAGTTATAGGGTTTGAGTTGGATCTAAACCGGTTTAGAAATAGCTTTAAAATTATTAGGCTAACATCGATTTTAGCGGTTCAGTTCTAATCGGACCGGTTTTTTATTAGTATGGTTTCATTTCACAAGGTTCGGACATACCTAGATCGTGCCAGTTATGTTGGGACGGTTCAATTACTTAAATGGTTTAACTTCAACTAGGATTAACGTCGGTTTACTGCTTTGACGGGGCCAATTTCCCGGCTGATGAAGATGTGAAGAGAAAATTATAGGTTGTTTATACGTTGAATGTAAATTGTAAAAAAAATGAATTGCAAATTTTATAGCTATTCCTAATCAAAAAATATAGAAAAAGTCTATAGATATGCTTCAAATTACTCATGTCATGCTTCAAGTCCATAGCTATGCTTCAAATATTATCCCAAGTCAAAGTGAATATAGATTGGATCTCATTTTCCCCCTACTTGTGTGATATGAATAGGCAAGAAAAAGAAGTAAACAACACAAAGGTTTACTTGAAAAACCCTCCAAGGAGATTGTAAAAACCACGGGTGGATCAGGGTCTAAATACTCCACTATAACAATATAATAATGGGAGCTAAAGAGGTTCTTCTTCGACAACACTAGAGGAAAACCGAATACATCAACTAATGGAATGCACAAAACTGGAACAAACTCACCAGGCCTGAAATAAGGCTATAACTTTAGTTCCAGATATTAGAATGACAATCCTACCGCTGGATCTGAACTTAGATATGTTAGAAACACTATGTCAAAATTTTGTCTCAATCGGGTTTGATTTGACCATCCAACCGAGGCACTCAAGATTTTGTCGTAGAGGGATTTTTTGGAACTCCTCTACGGATTCCTATCTTTTGTTCTCTCAAATCTCATTCTCTAAGTGTTTATCTCTTTCTCTCACTTGATTAAAATGATAGCCAAATTTTCTCTTTATATAAGACTCAATAGAGGAGAGGAGAGGTCATTCAACACATGAGTTAATGGAGTGAAGATACCGAAGCAATCATGTGTATTTCCAATACACTCTTCACAATTACAAGGTTGACTTTATTGTTTCCAATGAGCTTTCCAAATGCTAATGTGTGAGATATCCTCCAACGAAGAGGAACAACCCCCAACAAATCTCCCCCTTCTGATTCAGTTGGGAGGAACGACTAACCCGGTCTTCGAACAACACGTCTCAAACTTCTTCAACGAAAGGTTCTTTGTCATCATATCTGAACCATTATCATTGGTATGGATCTTCTCAAGTTGAAACAACTTTGACTCTAGTTGCTCTTGCATCCAATTATACCTCACATCGATGTGCTTGGTCTGAAAATGATAAGCAGTATTCTTGTCCAAGTGAATTTCACTCTGACTTTCACAGTAAAGGATGAAGTCTTCTTGTGTTGAACCCAATTCTTTTAAGAAAATTTTCATCTATAGTAACTCTTTGCAAGCTTCGGCTGCAGCGATGTACTCAGCCTCAGTAGTTGATAAAGCAACACACTTTTGTAGTTTCGTTTGCCACGATACGACTCCCCCTGCAAAAGTCATCATGTACCCTGATGTGAATTCGCGAGAAACCTCATCACCAGCCATATCAGCTTCGGTGTACCCATCTAACACGGTTTTCCCGGAGTCAATACATAAACACATCTTCGAAGTTCTTCGAAGTTCCTCGAAGATACCTGGGAATCCATCTAACAACTCAATGTGTCTTGCCTAGATTCGATAGATAATGACTTACAACTCCCATGACATATTCTAAATCGAGTCTCATACATACTGTCACATACATCAAGCTACCGAATACTGATGCATATGGAACATTACCCATCTCTATTTTATCTTCTTTGCTCGTAGGGCATTGCTTTGAGATCAATTTGAAGTGTCCAGCAAGTGGAGAACTAGTTGGTTTTGCCTTGTCCATGTTGAAAATCTACAACACTTTCTCGATGTACCTATCTTGTGATAAATTCAGCTTCTTATTAGCACGGTCTCGAGAAATTCTCATAACCAACACCTGTCTAGCTGGTCCTAAATCTTTCATAGAAAAATATTTTTGCAAGGCATTCTTCAAAGCAATAATCTTTGTCGTGTTCTGACCTACGATCAACATATCATCGACATAAAGGAGAAGAATGATAAAATCATAATCGTCATACCTCATCACGAATACGCAGTGGTCGGTAAAAGTCTTGTTGAACTCATTGTCTATCATGTATGACTCGAACTTCTTGTACCAATGTCGAGGTGCTTGTTTCAAGCCATATAGACTCTTCTACAGTTGGCATAACAAGTCTTATTTACCCTTAACCTGAAATCCCTCAGGTTGATCCATGTAAATTCCCTCCTCGAGGTCACCATGTATGAAAGCAGTCTTCACATCGAGTTGTTCAATCTCCAAATCTATGCTAGCAGCTAAAGCAAGGATAACTTAGATAGAAGACATATTTACCACTAGAGAAAATATTTCATCAAAATCTATTCCTTTCTTTTGACTGAAGCCCTTCACAACTAGTCTCGCCTTGTACCTAGGTTGTGAATTACCCTCTTCAGTCTTCAGCCTGTAAACCCATTTGTTCTTCAATGAACGTTTTAGTTTTGGAAAAAGGACAAATCGAATGTGTGGTTCTCGTGCAAGGAACTGATCGCTTCTTGCATGTATTTTAACCACTCTTGACGTTGTGGATCTGACATAGCTTCCTCAAAGCTCTGCGGCTACCCTTGATCTGTCAGTGTCACATACTCGTTTTCTGGATATCTCGTATCATGCCTTTGGATTCTAGTACCACGCCTTGGTGGTTGTTGTACAGGTTGATTTGGTTCACATTATTGTTCATGATTAACATTATCATCGATATTCTCTTAGTCTCCCCCAAATTATTCGTCTATCACTGTAGGTTGAATTGGGTCCAAGTTCACTAGTATGGTAGGAGTAAAGACTCTAGCTTTTTTGGTTTCTCGAAGTCTTCTCTTGTCTGGTATTCAAAGAATACTACATCTCTATTTTGGACAATTTTCTTAGAAACATGATCCCACAATCTGTAAACAAATTCTTTTTGAGGATAACCCAAGAGTATACATTGCTTGGTCTTACTATCAAGCTTCGATCTTTCGTCCCTCGGAATATGCTTGAATTCTCTACATCTGAACACCTTCAAATATTTGTATGAAACATATCTTCTGGTCTAATCTCTCTCTGGGATATCACCGTCCAAAGGAACTAAAGGAGAAAGATTGATCATATACACGACACTATTCATCTCCTTGGCCCAGAATGACTTTGACAACTTTGCATGAGAAATCATACTTCGAATACGCTCAGAGATAGTTTGATTCATTCTTTCGGCTATACCATGGTGTTGTGGTGTCTTCGGTACAGTCTTTTCAAGCTTTATACCATGTTCTCGCCAATAATCTTCGAAAGGTCCTCAATATTCACCACCATTGCCTGCTCGAACAACCTTTAACTTCATACCAGTTTCTCATTACACCTTGGCATGGAAGTTCTTGAATGTCTTGAGAACTTGATCTATGGTCTTCAGGGGAAAGGCCCACACCTTCCTGGAATGATCATCGATAAAGTAACAAAATATTCTGCACCACAAAGTGATCTATCTGTCATGGAGCAAACATCAATATGAAGTATGAACAAGATCGATGATATTCTTTCTTCTCAATGAAGGGGTTCTATGGAACGCTACACGATGTTGCTTACTCGCCAAACAATCGACACAATGTTCTAAAGAAGTATTCTTCATTCCTGGGATAAGGTTCTTCCTCGAGAGAATTTGCAAACCTTTTCCATTCATATGCCCGAGCCGCTTATGCATAGCTCAGTATTATCCTCGACGGTATTGACTTCTCTATTCTCGAGCTTTACTTGCATCATATAAATGGTTCTCTGTTTATTACCTCGAGCTACGATCAATGATCCATTGGTGAGCTTCTATTTTCCTCCATCAAAATAGCTCGAGTAGCTTTCATCATCTGGTTTCCCTACATATATTAGATTCAGCTGAATATCTGGGACATGCCTCACATCTCGTAATGTCAACCTACAACCAGTATTAGTTTCCAAACAAACATTACCAATACCTATGATTTCATAAAAACAATCATTTCCCATTCTTACGTGCCCAAAGTGACCAAAAGTGTAAGAAGAGAAGAAATTACGATGCAAGGTAAGATGGAATGAGGCACCAGAGTCAACAACCCACAAACATTCTTTACAATCAGGATTTAAGGAACCATCATCACCAATGAGAAAGACTTCTTTGGTGGTTGCAATAGCCGATGTATTGCTTTCTTCTTTTTCTTCTGATTTGTTGACGACATTGTCGAGTTTACTATTCCCTTGATCACGCCTAAAATTCCAAAACTCATTTTTCTTGTGTCAATATTTCTTACAATAGAAACAAGTAAGTGTTTTTCTCGTGTTTGATTTGGAACTACCTCTAAATTTTGACTTGTCTGAATGCGATAAGTCTTAGGATTTGTTTCTTCCTCGACTCTCAATAAAATTAGCATCTGAGTGAGGCGACGAGCTAAGTTCCTTAGTCGAGTTTCTTCGTTCAAAATACTATTCTTAACAATCTCCATGGAAAGATTTGGTGTGCAGTTACTCAAGGACATGAATAATGTCTCCCAACTATCAGGAAGAACTAAGCATAAGTAAGGTCAATACCTCGTCGTCCAAGGTGATTCCAACAGCCTTGAGCTGGTTCGTGAGACCTTGAAAGTCATTCAAGTGCTCGACCACACTTCATCCATATTTGTATTGTAACTTCACAATTCTTCTCATAAACGAGGCTTTGTTCAAAACATTTTGCCGAGCAAACGTTGCGTCGCGCTTGTTCAGTAACTCTAGTGCATTTCTCTCATTGGTCACATCTTGTATGACGTTGTGGTCAATATATTTCCAGATCATGCCAATGGCTTTTTGATGTATTATTTTCCATTGAGAATCATTATACTTCTCTGGCTTGTCTTCACTAGTAATGGGTTCGTACAAATCTTTGCAATACAAGATATCCTCCATCTTCATTTTCCATAACGAATAGTTCATACACATTAACTTGATCATGCATAAAACACTAGAAGATTCATCCATTATATCACACAAGATATTCAAAGAATCGAATCTTTGATACCACTTTGTTGGGAAGTTCACTAATAAATGCAGCAAAAATAGATTGGATCTCGTTCCCCCCCCCCCCACTTGTGTGATATGAATATGCAAGAAAAAGAAGTAAACGATACAAAGATTTACGTGGAAAACCCTCCAAGGAGAAGGTAAAAACCACGGATGGACCAATGATCCAAATACTCCATTGTAACAATATAATAATGGGATTAAAACAGCTTATCTCTAGACAACACTACACGATTACCAAATACATCAACTAATGGAATGTACAAAACTGGAACAAACTCACCAGACCTGAAATAAGGCCATAACTTTAGTTCCAGCCGTTAGAATGACATTACCACCGTTGGATCTGAACTTCGATGTGATAGAAGCACTGTGTCAAAATTTCGTGTCGATCGGGTTTCATTTGACCATACAACAAAGACTCTCAAGATTCTATCGCATAGGGATTTACCAAAACTTCTCTACGGATTTCTATTTTTTGTGCTCTCAAATCTCACTCTTTAAGTGTTAATTTCTTGTTCTAACTTGATGAAAATGATGGCCAAATATTCTTTTTCTATAGGACTCAAGAGAGGAGAGAAGAGACCCTTCAACACCTGAGTTAATGTAGTAAAGATATCCAAACAATAATTTGTATTTCCAATACACTCTTTCACAATAAATTTTTCAAATACTAATGTGGAGTTTTTTTTAATAATATACCAAATATATAAAAGAATTGAAAGAATAGACCAAAAAAATTGCAGCAATATACCAAATTGGCATCCCAGTGCCGATTCAGAATTAAATTCGGCATCCCAGTTGCCGAGTCCAGCTTGCGTCTAGAAACTTGTCCACCGACATTGTTATCTATAAAAACACCCCCACTTCTCAATACACTCCCACCACTTACTCAAATCTTGGCTTCTTCTCTCCTTCTTTTGTTCAAACGACTTCTTCTCTCAGGTATGTAATTTCTTTTATTTTTCAATTTTGTTTTTAGTTGTTATTTAGTTTTGTTTAATAATTATATATATATGTAATTAGTGATATATTAGTTTAAAATATATAATTCTAATATTATTTAATTTTATAAATTTATATTATTTTTTATATTTTGATAAATATGTTTCTTGTTAGATTATATTAAAGTAAATTATTTAAATATTATTTTGAATATATTGTTAGAAGTAATATAAATTAAATTTTTGTTGTATTATTTAGATTTATTCTGATATAAGTAGCTTAAATTAAATTATTATTGCATTATTTAGCTTCAATCAATTTTTTTTTCTCTAAAATTAGCTTAATTAAATTATTATTGCATTATTTAGACTTTTTTTTAGAATTAGTTTAAATTAAATTATTGTTGTATTGTTTAGATTTACTTTGTTAGTGTAGTTTAAATAAAATATTTTAAAATCATATTAAATTTACTATAAAATTTTAGGATTTAGATTTATTTTAGTGAAAATTTAATAAAAAATTCTTAAAGAAAAAACAAATGATTTATTTTATATTTAGGTAAAGTAAAATAGAAAGGTTTTTGGTTAATAAATTTATGATTTTTGTTTGATTTAATAAGTTGGGATTAAAAGATGGCGAGAGTACAAGGCGAAGGTAGTAGTTCCGAGCAAACGTTCGATGAAAATTTGCTATGGCTTCAAGATAATCATAGAAGTCAGACTATTTGGGAGGTAATTTAGATTTGTTTAAAATAGTTTTTGTTAGACTTTAACTATTAATTATACTTTATTAACTGTAATATTCATATATTAACAATTAAATCATGAGTACAACCTTCGATACTACGCTAATGCGCCGTGGGCCCTAGATGACCCCCGAGTGAATCGTCTTGTCTCGGGTGCGGGTTTTGGATTTGTCGAGTCCTATGCCAACGTAATTTTAGATCATGGATTGTTAAAGGCATTAGAATTTATGTAAAACAATATAACAATTAATTTTAAATAATTATATTTAAAAACTCTTATGAACAAAAATATATTTAATATTTATCTATTATTATTAATAATATAATTCAAAATAAAACTAGATTTGCTAAAGATAACTTACTAAATTGGGAATGAGACTAATAGAGGATTATGAAAATTATTTGATAGTGAATAAGTATGTAAAGAGAAGAAGAGAATAGAATTGTGTGAGATTTAGTAAATTTGGTAGTATTATTTATAGGGTAGAAAAAGGGTAATTTGGGAATATAAATAAGGTAGGTGGGAATTAAAAAGGTGGGTGGGAATGAGATAGTGGCGTGGATCGACAAAATGTGACGCGGATCGTGGAGGAAAACCAACTCGGTAACTGGGATGCCGAATTTAATTCTGAATCGGCAACTGAGTTGCCGATTTGGTACATATTTGCAAATTTTTTTTGGTATATTGTTGCAATTCTTTTTTAGATTTGGTATATTATTAAAAAAACTCACTAATGTGTGAATTTTTCTCCAATAGAAGGAACCAATATGTTGCCACCCATAAAACTAAAATTACATAACTAAACACCAACATTTTCTAGAAAACATTCTTGCATAACCATCTTTTTTTTTGTTCCAAACATAATATATTAAAAGATAAAAGAGGTTACAAATCAGCCAATCCCGGAGGGATAAGCATCAGTTCTTGTTAACAAATCTAGCCTACTTGGGTACGCACAAGAATGCGAGCCAAATGTGTTGCTTAGAAGCTTACGTTTGGCTACCCCATCAGTTAAAACATTCCTATCTCTACTAATCCACTTAAAGATAGGCTTACAAGTTTCAGAAATAAAGTAAATGCTCTTAATAATATTACAAATCTTAGAAACTGGAATAAAATTGTTCATCTCTAAAGGAGGCATCACTCTTTGGCAGTCTCTTTCTATAATTGTCCTTGAGTCTTTCAAATCACGATCAATTACACAAGTTTTAAGTATACCAAGGGCTTCAGCTTCGATTGGAGATTCTGCACTTATTTCCCAAGCTTTGCAATCAAGTACCTTGCCAAGATAGTCCATGTTAACACACGAAATTACAGCTCTATTATTATTAAAAGCTGCATCACAATTGATTTTGATAAAATAATTGGTGGATGGGTCCATTTCTTATCGCAAGCTAATAAATTGCTATTATTATCCTCTTCCCCCATGTCGTGGGTTTGAGATGATTTTTCTTCATGTCCTTCAGTTTATTATTAACATCATTAGGAAGATTGATATTTTTGTATTCATCCCACTCTTTATTAGCTTTACTAATATCATTTATAGGGTTAAACTTGATATATTTGTACTTATTATCATTTCTGGCTTTCCAGATATGCCATAACAATACACATATCCTTTCCATGATAAAGAAATTTCTAACTTTTGGTTTTTCATATTTTCAACTATATTTGCCATCCAAGAGTCCATCCTAAATGATTTCTGGTTGCAAGTTTGTATATTAAAATCAAAAGCAAGCCAAATGGTCCTCGTCCATTCGCAGTTTAATAGTAAATGTTCAGTAGTATCAACCTCTTTATTAAAGATATCACAGATTGGTGTTTTTATAACCTTTTTTTAGACATTCTCATTCGTGGGTAATAGGTTTTTAAGAACCTTCCACATAAAATTCTTAACTTTAGGAGCTATTTTTAAATTCCATATCATTTTCCAGATTTCTGAATTAATGTTGTGAGAGGAAAAGAGATTTATCACATTTTTGTTATTGATTATTTTATTGTGAACTTCATTAAGAATTTAGTAGTTTTTTTAACTATGTAGACTCCATCTTAATCTTTATTCCAGTAGGGTATATCTTTACCTAGAATATGGAATATATATGTTTAAAATTATAGCTACTATATCAGAATTATATTTTTCATTAATAATATTTTTATCCCACTTGTTAAATTGCCAACTCAACCAACAGTCCTATATATATGAGAATTTACATTTCAACACGCCCCTTCACGTACAAGCTCTGATACCATGTTAAATTGCCAACTCAACCAACAGTCTGAACTGTTAGGAGAAGGCATTTAATTAATGAGATTTTATATCTCAACACCACTTTCTATCCTTGTGTTTCATAAAGTCAATTATTTTCATAGCTACACGCTTTTTGGGTTTAATAATTTCATTCTTATCATGAATTCATATGTCAAATATTAATAATATTTCCATCGCCTACTTGCATAACCATCTACGTCAGTTTAAGAAAGTGGCTTACGTAGAATTGTTTAAATTAAAAGACTTACGTGAGTATTACTAGTATTTAGTGGTCGTTCAATTCCTTACTTTGGAACAAAAAACACAAATCTTTACATATTATCGTATAACTCATTTGCATCGTGGATCAAGAAAATCACTCGCTAGGGAAACGAGAAGAAAAAGAAAAAAAAACTCTACTTAGTTTGTACAGTACTTTTGTAGAAATGTAGAGTAAATTGAAATTAATGGCCAGAAATGATTAAATTACATGCTAAAATAATCTTTGAAAGCGAGTAAAAAAATTACATCTACTACTAAATTTAGAACTTCTAGATTCTTTAACTTTTTTCACACAAGTGGAGAGAGTATATATGATAAAGAAAGTTACTATTGTGTTCTAGAACCTTAATACACTTTTCCTCAATCCAATATTTTCACATCTATCTCTACTTTAGCACAAGCGGAACCTTTAGCACTAATGTGGTCAAAATGCAAAAGACTAAACTATTTAGGCCCTCATATATAGTTTTAATTTAGCCATAATGATTTGAATTGAATACTTTTAAATATTACCAACCAGGCCTACATTTGACAAAAATTGCTCACTGACCTCTAGCAGACAATATCCTTTTCTTTATATATATAATCTCATTCGCCATTCATGATTCAACCTTATCTCACCTTATAAACGTTCTCTTGTATCCGGAGCTGCTCATGACAACTTCAGTAATTCATAATTCTCATAAGAAAACGAGTTCAGGCGTAGTCCCAAAGAGAGGCAAAATCAAAGCTCAGATATTTGATAGTCTTGTCGAGACACTGACTTCTGCCGCTTCCAAAGCACTGGGTATGGTCAAGAGAGGAGGGGAAGATGAAGGTGATCGCGGCGCGCATACCACCGGTTCACCAGATAGTTCATATTCTTTTGATGGACACACCGGTATAATGTTTGATCAGCAAAAAAACATCATCAGGTTCATGTAAGCTAAGGGGATGCAATTTTATAGTCTCTATTAGATTTTATTAGTTAAATTCCAGATATTTCGTATGTGTACCCCTTGAGCTGCAATGTTACCCTTTCCACTATTCTTCCTAAGTTTTTTTAACCGGAATCAATGTGATTGCGCTATATATAATAGTATATGTTTATTGTTTTTGTTTTTAATCTTTGTACAGTTGTGAGGCACAACAAATAATAAAATAAAGAGATCAGTGTTTTATTATTTATTCAACATTAGTTCTGAGGTTTGAATTCTCTCTCGTTAGATGTTAAGGGAGAGGGAGAAGTACAAGGTTCGAATCTCTCCCTAAACTTGTTCTTACTTACCTGGGATAAAGAAGTCAGGCCCCAAGAAAGCACACTTTCGGTGTTTTTTTCGGTGTCTTAAATGTGGAGATGATAATTGGTCGGAGAATGCCAAGAAAATTAGGGATACTATCCAAAGTTATTATACCAAACTCTTTAAAAAACAAGAAGTTGTCAATATACAAGAGGTTACAAAATATATACCTTGCAAAGTGAGTTACCAAATGAATGAAGTTCTTACGAAGATTCCGGATATGAAAGAAATAGAGGGAGCTGTTTTTAAAATGGACGGATCGAAGGCACCGGGTCCTGATGGTTTACCCGGGAAATTTTATCATGAATTTTGAGAAATTATTAAAAAGGATGTGGAGTAAATTATCGTTGATTTCTTCATGAATAATACACCGCTCAATTTAATGAATGAGACGATAATTACCTTAATTCCTAAAGGTGAAAAACAAGAAACTGTTAAGGATTTCAGACCAATATCTTGCGTGAATTTTTGTTACAAAATAATTTCTAAAATAATGGCACTTAGGCTTCAACCGTTTATGGATGAAATAATATCTCAAACTCAATCAGCTTTTATAAAGGGGCGAAACATTCAAGACAATATCTTAATCGCTCAAGAAGTCTCATACTATCTTAACACGAAGAGGAAATCAAAAACTCACTATGCCGCTGTTAAAATTGATATGGAAAAAGCGTACGATCAAGTCAACTGGAATTTCCTATTTGAAACTATGAAAAGTCTTGGATTTGCGGAGAAATGGGTACAATGGATAAAAAATTGTGTGACGACGGTTTCCAAGCAAATTAAAGTTAACGGTCAAAGGCTTAAAAAGTTTAGTCCGGAACAAGGCCTTAGGCAAGGAGACCCTTTGTCTCCCCTTTTATTTTCGCTACTTACTGAAAGTTTAATTGCACTTATCAATAATCAATGTAGAGAAGGGAATATAGAAGGGTTATCGATCACAAGAAAATGCCCAAAGTTAACACACCTTTTTTTCGCGGACGATGCTTTATTTTTCATTAAAGTAAATGATAGGGAGGTGGAGGCTTTTACAGAAACGTTGAAAGTCTATTGTCAAGCTTCAGGCCAGAAGGTTAACCTCTGTAAATCATCAATCTTGTTTAGTAAAGGAACGCCGAATAATATCATTGAGAAAATTTCTGCTTCCCTGAATATCAAACCCACGAATTCTCTTGGTAAATACCTCGGATTGCCTCTCTCTTTGAAAAGATCAAAAATGGAGAATTTGAATTATATCAAAGATAGATTACTTAGTAAGTCAGCTAGTTGGACGGCTTCTCTTTTATCGGAAGGGGGTAAAGAAACTTTGATAAAAGCCGTTCTTCAAGCCATTCCGAATTACGCAATGTCAATCTTTGAATTTCCAAAAGCACTCTGTAAAAAGCTTACAACGCTAATTGCTAATTTTTGGTGGGATAAAAGTGATAAAAAGAAAATTCATTGGTGTAAATGGAGTAAAATGGCGACTTCAAAAAAGATTGGAGGAGTAGGTTTTCGAGATTTTCAAAAAATGAATCTCGCCATGTTGGCGGGACAAGCATGGAGAATCATTAACAATAAAAACTCATTAGTACATAAAGTTCTAAAAGGGATTTACTCCCCGAATGAAAACCTGTGGGATACGAAGTTGAAAAACAAGAGGTCATGGAGTTGGGCGAGTCTCTACAAAGGTATACAATTTTTAAAAAATCATTCAATATGGCAGATTGGTGATGGTAAAAATGTCGATATTTGGAACCACAAATGGCTGGCTGGCAACTACCAACTCAATAGGAATCAAGATGAGAAGCTAAAATGGGTCAATGAATTAATGGATAAGGATGCTAAAGGATGGAATATTGAGTTGGTGAAAAAGGTTTTTGATCCGATCATTGCAAACGAAATTTTTAAAATTCCTATAACTAAGGCAAAAAGAGATGACATGTTAGTATGGCCATTTACAAAAGACGGTTCATATTCAACCAAATCTGGATACCACACCTTGGTTAACCAGGAAATCGGAAAACGTACTCAACCATCCGCCATTGGAGAAAAAGAAAATAATACTACCCTCTGGAATCAAATCTGGAACGCTAATGTTCAGTCAAAAGTTAGGAATTTTGCGTGGAGAATCTGTAATGACCTGATCCCATCTAAGCTTAATTTAAAGAGAAGGAAGTGTAAAGATGAGGCGATATGTGAGTGGTGCGAAGAGAAGGTGGAAACTACAGAACACATTATGCTTTACTGCCCTCTTAGTGCGCAGGCATGGGCAGAGTCAAAACTACAAATTAAAATTAACAGAGAAAGCATTGAATCCTTTGAAGCTTGGTTCCAAAATATTATTTCGAGTTTTTCAAGTAATGGATGGGATAAGAGGAAGATCATTGCAATTGTACTAACGACCGCTTGGAACATTTGGAAGGAAAGAATGAAAGGTTTTTTTGAAAAGAAAGAATGGGTGGTTAAAAATATAACATCCAATACGAATGATGTGATCGAAAGATTATTCGAAAATAAAAAGATGAACTCGAGGAAGAAAAGAGAAGAAGGAAACAGTAGTTATAACAGTGAAAGAAACACAAGAGCAGAGAACTCAAATGAAATGATCTGGTACAGTGACGCATCGTTCACTAAAGAATGGGAACCAGCAGCGATCGCAGCAATTGGAATTACGCCACTTGGATGTATTACTCAGAGGAAAGGTACTAGATGTAGGATCAAGTCTTGTATTGAAGGGGAGGCATGGGCTTTACTTTTGGCCCTCAGAACAGCTGGAGCGAACAGATTCCAGAGTAGCCTGTTCTACTCTGATAACCTTGAACTTGTTCAAGGTATTAACAACAAAAGGGGACTTCACTGGAGTCTCAATCCTATTGCCGATGAAATCAAGGGATGGATGAATGAGTTTCCGCTCTGGAAGGTCTCGTATACTAGAAGAGAAAACAACTTAATGGCGGATGCTCTTGCAAAGTGCATCAGGAAAAACATCAGCTTAAGCGGTTGGAAAGACTTCTCGGTTGTTGAATCATCTAATTTCTTATGTAAACTTGCGTGTAATATGTAATATCTTTGTATTTTTGTCAAAAAAAAAAAAAAAAAAGGTGTTTTTTTAAATATATTTGAGAGCCACCACTTTGGACTCGCTATCATTTTAATTTCAATAAAATTCGATCCTAAAATCTTTTGGTATTTATGAATTAGTCTAACCCCTAGACCTTTTTTTTTGTTCCAAAGTAAAATATATTAGATAAAATATTACAAAATTTAGCCCACTCCCGTAGATGTGGACTCATTCTTAATAATGTTTAAAAGATTAGGAGTCAAATCAAACATATCATTGCTAAGACTATTTGCTATTAAGCTTAAACTTAGCCAGACCATCTGCTAATGATTTACTAACCCATTTAAAGGTGGGATTACAATTCTCAGCTAGGAGATAAATACGAGAAATTGAGTTACAAATTGCTGGAAAGGAAATAGGAAGCCTTTTCTCTAATGGATACATGACTTGTTGAAAATCACTCTCTGTAATAGTCTTTCTAAAAGGGAGTTTATTGGCTAGCAGACAGGCTTTAAGAATGCCAAGCGTTTCAGCCTCCATTGGAGAATCAGCTGCCACTTCCCACACATTATACTCGAGCACATTTCCACAAGAGTCCTTGGAAACACAAGAAATAACAGATTTGTTATTTTTAGTAGCTGCATCACAGTTTATTTTAAACATATTAGTAGGTGGTGGTTCTCACTTTTTCTTAATATTCGTAGCTGTATCCTGTTTCTCATTACTCAAGCTAGAGTTTACTATACCTGTCATCATAGTGTTACCATCTCTTTTAGTATAACAGCGGGAGTTGTTGCTGATATTATTATTATTATTATTATTATTATTATTATTATTATTATTATTATTATTATTATTATTATTATTATTATCCCTTTATTTATTACATCATTAGAAATATTTGAATTTTCATTTTCTTTCCAATCTTTAGTTGCTTTCAAGATAGTATCCAATGGGTCAAGTTTCATTTAATTTTACTTGTTATTAATTCTGGCTTTCCATATATTCCAAAGGAGCATCCCAATTTGTTCCATCAGATACGCATTTTTATTACCATATGTTTTACTCCTCTCAATTATATCTTCCATCCAAGTATCCATTTTAATGGTGTACTGGTTGCAAGTATATACACTGAGAGGTGAGGAGAACCAAGTAGCTATAGCACAGTTGCAGTTGAGAAGTAAATGCTCAACGCTTTCTTCCTCTAAGTTACAAATGTCACATATAAGGGATTTAATAAACTTTCTTTTATATAAATTTTCATTTGTTGGGAGTAGATTCTTGATCATTCTCCATATAAAATTTCTAACCTTTTGTGGAACTTTTAAATTCCAAATGGTTTTCCAGATATTAGGATCAATATTATGAGAAATCCTCACTATATTGTTACTTTTCATACTTTCTTCAGTATTTGATAAGATTTTTTAACCGAATATATACCATCTTTGCTCCCTAGCCATACAACTCTATCTTTACCCCCATGAAAGGGTATAAAAGTATTGAGTATAATATGCGCAATTCATCATTGTAATTACTTTTAACTTTTTCTATATTCCATCTCCTTTCATTAGGAATCATAAGGTCATAAACCCTACTTACCTCACTAATATTAGGTGCAATCACCTCCTTCTTATTTATTATCCATCTATCAGTATGGAGTTTAATAGTATAACCATTACCAACTCTCCAAGAGATTTGATTTATAAGAGTATCTCTTCCTTTTATAAGGCTTCTCCACCCCCATGAGGATGAACTGCCAATTTTAGCCTCCATGAAGGAGCTGAGGGGAAAATATTTACCTTTAAGAAGTTTAAATAAAATGGAATTGGGTCTATTTAGTAAATTCCAAGCTTGTTTATCCAAAAGGGCTATATTCATAAGGTGAGGTTCTCTAAAGCCTAGACCTCCCATATATTTACTTTTAGTAAGTGAGCTTCATTTACCCTAATGGAATTTTTTGTTGCCTTTACTTCCCCACTAGAAGGAGGCAATCTGAGAAGAAATTAAGTCACAAATTTTCTTTGGTAGCAAATAGGATGACATGTAATAGTTGGGTAGACTTTGTAAAACAGATTTTACTAATATCTCTTTACCTGCTTCAGAAAGGTATAGGGTTTTCCAATTTCCATTCTTTTAATAGTTCTTTCAACAAGTAGATTAAGATCTCTTATCTTGGATCTTCCCCATTTAGTGGGAAGGCCAAGATAGGATCCCAGATTATTAGTAATTTTCATTTGAAGCCGAGAAGCTGTAATACCTTGTAAATATAAGGGAGTATTAGGGTTGTATTTAATACCACATTTGTTAAGATTCAGTTTCATACCAGTAGCATATTCATATTTATTAATGACATCCTTAAAACTATGGATTTCAAAATTATTCAACTTCTTGAAAAAGATACTATCATCTGCAAATAGGAGGTGGGTAATGGTAGGGGAAAGTTTAGCTATTTTAATCCCTTCCATTAATCCTTCCTTCTATTTATCTTTAATTAAAATAGAGAGCATTTGAGTTATAATACAGTATAAGAGGGTTGAAAGGGGATCCCCCTTGCCTTAGACCTCTACTAGGCTTACTAAGTTTCTAAGGAGAGCCATTTATAAGGACTGAGTAAGAGACTGAGTTAACACATCTCATAATCTTACTAACCCAATTTACATGGAATCCCATTTTTAATAAGATAATTTCAAGGAAGTCCCATTCTACATTTTCATATGCTTTTTGAATATCAATTTTAATGGCCATGTAATAGGTTTTAGTATATCTCTGATCCTTAATAAAATTAATAAAATTTCATGAGCAATCATCGTGTTGTCTTGAATTTGCCTTCCTAGTATGAAGGCTGATTGATTTTCATCAATCAAGTCCCTCATAACCGGTTGCATTCTATTGACAATGATTTTTGCAATTATCTTATAAATGAAATTAGAGCAGCTAATAGGTCTGAACTCTTTAATATTAGTAGGCTTATTAATTTTGGGAATAAGTGAAATATAAGTATGACTAATATCTTCCAAAGTACCGTTGTTATACCAGAAGTGGTTAATGAGTTTTATAGCATCCAATTTAATAACACTCCAATATTTCTTAAAGAAGTAACCAGGATATCCATCAGCACCTGGTGCCTTTTGTAGGCCCAATTCTTTAATAGCATTTTCGATTTCTTCAATTGTAAGAGGTCTTAGCATGCTATTATTCATCATATCTGTAACAGACTTGGTGATAAGTGATGTACTTCTATCAAGATCTCTCTGGCCAATATTTTTAAAATATTGTTAAAGAAGGTAACAATTTCTTGAGTAATATCCTTTTCATTTTCAAGACAGATGTTATTATCATCTTTGAGTCTGAGAATTTTATTATAATTTCTTCTCTCCTTAGTGCTAGCATGAAAAAATGAGGTGTTTTTATCACCTCTCTTCAACCACTTAATTCTAGATCTAGAGGCCCAATAGTCTTCCTCAATTTTCCATAAATGTTCTATTTTAAGCACTAGGTCATTATATTCGGTCCAATCCTCAGTGGTATTATCATTATATATAATTTCTAATTTGTTAATACAAGCATCAATTTTCTTTATAGTATTATTATATTTGATTTTACTCCAATTAGTGAGTAGATTACTACATTTATGGAGTTTTTCATTCAACCTATTCCTTTTACTATCAGGTCTAGTTTTTTGTTTCTAAACTTTCTTAATAATCTCAAGGCATTCAATCTCTTCAGTCCAAATATTTTCAAAGTAGAATTTTTTTATTAGTTTTTATATTTTATTTTAAGTGTAAAATTTGTGGAGAGTGGTCTGACCCTAGTGCTGGTAGTAGTGCAATCCAAGAATTAGGGAAGAGTTTACTCCAGTATTCATTACAAAAGCCCCTATCAATCAGAGATTTAATCATTTCCCCCTTTATTCTTTTATTAGACCAAGAATATTTTCATCCTTTAGAGGTGATTTCCTCCAGACAATTATGTTTTATAAAACCATTAAACTATTTCATAGCTTTAGTAATAGACTGATATCCCCCCTTTTTTTATCAGTAATGCTCCTAATATTGTTGAAATCCCCTATTAAATTCCATGGCTCTTTATCTTTAGGGAAGCATATGGTGAAGGTCTCAAAACAGGTTTCTTTCATTTCTTCATAAGTTGAATTATAGACAAATGTAGTATAAAAACATTCATTATTTTCTTTAATCATGCAATGTATATGATAATCGGATTTACTAGTTACAGTAAGGTCAATTTCATCTTTAATAAAAAAAGCTCGCCCCCATTTATCCCTCGGGGTTCTACCGTTTCTATAAGTTTCATTTTAATAATTTTTTTCTAGTTTCTTAACAGCAGCAAAACGATTTTTAGTTTCAGATAGAAATAATACCTTCATCTGGTATTTAGGAATCATACCAATTAGGGTCTGGACTGTCAAGGTTGTGCCAATTCCTTGACAGTTCTAGGCAGCTTGTATCATTGTTCCTCTTGGGGTTGTTCTAGGACAACCCTGCAAACCTGTTGGTTAGCTACATTTTCCTCATCAAGGCGAGCTTGATTTTCTCCATCAATAACTTCAAGAGGAGCTTGATTCTCTCTATTAATTACTTCACTCCTACTTCGTTTAGACCACAATAATTTCTGCCTCTTGGAGTTGACTTGTGTGATATCATTGTTCTTGTTCTTCCTATTAGCTTTCTTAACCGACTGTCATGTTTTTTATTTCTCTTCATTGTTAATCATATCCAAATCAAAATTAATATTGGCATTGTTTGCCGATTCTTCCTTGATGTTGATAGTTAGTGGAGTTATATATAGGTTGTTAATAATAGGGTTATTGATAGGTGTTGCGATAGAGTGATTAATAAAAAGGTTAGGGTTCAAAGAGTTAGGTGTTTTTGGGTCGAGGAGGTTGAAAGGAGAGTTACAGAGTCTGGGATTGATGTTTGTAAAGTAGGTAGAAATGGTGTTGAAATGTTTGGGCTAGTATTTGGTAAAACTTTGGGCTAATACTCAGACTAGATGTTATTATAGTGACATTTGAGTTTTTTTATATTTGGGCTAGTAATAAAGCTACCAAACTTAACTTGTTGGCGCACACTTGGTGGGGTTTTGAATTTATGAACCATCTCTTCTTCCAGCTTAGCTAATTGAAATTCGCCATCCACATAAGTTTTGTTTTTTTGGTTATTTCTCTCTCTTCTCCATTCCAATGTCTTTGCTACCACTACCATAGCCGTCCTTCTTCGTATTTTCAGCCACCTCTTGTCCTTTTTCTTTACCATTACTCGTACTGTCGTTAAATTCAAAAATATACTCGTACTACTAACTTCGTTGGCTATGCCGTTAAGTTTCTCATTTTTGTCGTTAACCTTCTTACCAAGTTCATCTACCTTCGCCGTTCTGGAGCTCACTGAGTCCCTGTTCCAGCTGTTGTTAAATTTCTGCTGTTTGCCAAAATCTCCTGGGATTTTACGTTTTCCATCAATTGCTCGAAGCACTAGTGTAGATTGGGAAGGGCCTCTCGTCGAGATCTTAATCCAGCCGCCCAATTTGGGCGTGATTTTAGGGTTATTGCATTTACCCTCCCCGTGACCAAAGATTCCGCATCCTCAACATACCTTGCCAATATTTTCATATTTGAATGTAATCCAAGTCATTTTGTGTTCCTCTTCCCAGTAGTTGATTCCTGAAATTAGAGGATTTGTTAACTTCCAATCCAGTTTAGCTCTCGTGACAGATTGGTTATCGACCTCCTTTGAACTCGGCAAAGTTACTTCATACACCTTTCCAAAGTAACCTAGCAGTTTTTCAATACATTTTGTAGTAAGAAGAGTAATGGGCACTCCTGTGAGTTGGATCCAGAGAGTTGTGTGATCCACCTCAGTACTATTATTGTTGTTTAGTTGATTAATAGCAAAAAATTTACCTTGGATGGTCCAAGGCCTCTGATCCCAGACCTTGTTCTTGTCCTCTTCGCAGCCAAATTTTAGTATCACCGTGTTGGTGTTAATCTTTACTACTTCCACTTGTTTCTTCAAAGCCTAGAATTTGTTAATGTGGTTTTTAATAAATGTGAAACTGACTTTTTCTTGTACCAGTAGCCTAGCCATGAGTTTGTGTTCTTCAAGTGTTTTGTATACAGATTTAGTATCTGGTGTTCTTTGTTTTTTGCAAAGGGATGATTGGAAGAGTAGAAATCCATTTCTTAAAAAAGCGAAAAGAAGTTCTGAAAAGGAAATAAAAACTGAGGAGGAAGAAGACACGAATCGGTAAGGAGCTTTGTAACGGGAAACAGACTCATGAGGAATTCAACAGGGTTATAGGGAAACCTATTGAAGAAGATGCGAAAGAAAATGGAGGTTTAGTGGTGGAGGGGAAGAAGGATTTTTGGGAGAGGAAGAGAGGATTTTTATAGTTCCATACAGATACCTTGTCTAACCACTAGACCAACTATCAATCTTCTTTCGGTTTTCTTTTGTTATCAAATATTTTTTGTAAAGATTCAAGTGAATAAGACTAATTATTAACTCAAATCTTGAAATTTGCCTTGGGTTAATTTTCTATTTAATAAACTAAGCCCGTTTGGGATTGATTATTTTAGACCTAAAAGCGCTTTTTGATTAAAATTTTAATATTTGTAAAAAATATTTAAAAATATTTTGACATCGAAAATCACTTTTAGTGATTATTTTAATAATCATTTATCTAGTGCTTTTCCTAAAAGTTATTTTAAAGGTTTAAAGTATTTTTATAAAGAGATAATTACAAATATAGGCCCAACTAAGCCCAGCTATTCTTTGTTAGGCCTAGTTGAAATATACTTCTTTATAAATCCTATATATTCTTTTTAAAGCCTTAGTTAGCTATCATCATCAATCAGGTTTCACTTTTTAATTTTTCTCTCTCCTATCACGTATGATGTATTACCTGCTCCTCTTACAGCTTTTTCTCTCTTTCATATAGGAAGATTCAAATTTTGAATTAACCCATTCTACCATCTTCTCTCTCGTATCATTCCTCCACAGATTTAGATCCAAAAAAATTAACCCACCACAGATACCATCCTCTCCAAATCAAATTAGGGAATTCTATTTATTTGTATGTGTTAAACCTCTTAAAGCTAATTTCCTTACCTTCTCTCTAATCAGCTCGTTACTAGCCGTTCGTTAGAATAAAAAACCCAGCCACCAGTTGTTTGGTCAACGGGTTCAAAACCAAAATACGAAAAGAGAACTAATTCAGGGTCATGGGTGAAAGTTTTCAGGGACATTCGTCAGGGATTACAGGAACAATCCAACAAGGGAAAACCCATCTCGTCACTGGTCACGAAATCGGAAATTGGTGGAGGTTATTGGTAATTATTTTAATTTCAATCTATTTCTTTAGTAATTAAAGCTTGGTTTTACAGTATAAGTGCAATTTTGCATTATGGCTAAATCTAGTGTAAGATTCGAAAGCTTATATATACATATGGGTTACTCCTTTAATTTCAATCTATTGCTTTAGTAATTACATCTAAGTACGAAATACATTTTATTTGTTTCTTTGAACAGGAAGAGAAGCAGCTCTGGATGGACTCTCTTCTACGAGTGTGGTTGAACAGTCTGTTACCTCCAGGTCTAGGATTGGTTTTGATCATTTGAGTAATATTAATTTTTGATATATTAGTTGCCCTTAGATTTTAGTAAAATTGAATCAAATTTGTGTCTGATTCAAACTTCACTTTGTTTATGTCAAGGGAGCTGTTACTTTTTTCTTCTGATGCTGCAAAAGAACTCAAAGATGCTGTAAGTAAGAGAAATCATGAACAGGTATACATTTTTTTATTTCAATACGTCAATTTATCCTGTGGAAAATTTAGTGTTGGAAAGTGTAAAATGTACATCTCATTAGAATATTATGAAGTTGGTTATTTTGGATGATTTATCCAGTAGATTCTGCACTAAATGATCAGAAGTTCAGAAATTCTCAATCATATGTAGTTAGAAGTTTGTGAGAAACATCCTATTATGATTCAATGGTGCCAATGATGTTATGTTCTTTAAGTTTTTGTCCTTTCTTTTATATATATGTAACCATGTAGACTCTGTTATGTATAGTTGAATACTAGACTTAACAGTTACTCTAAATTTAAATACAGGCAACACTATAATATTGGTGGAAGAAAATACTTTTAGAAGACAAAGGAGGAGAAAATTGATGAGAAAAAGATTGTTATAGATGGTATTGATTCTTCACAGGGACAAATTGATGCAAATGGCGATGACTGGTTACCTGTTGTGAGTCGAAGTACACGTAGGAGGTTTCTTAGACGCAAAGCTAGGCGTCATGTGTTAACATCAGAAAGAGGCGCAATTGAAAATGAAAACACAGAAAGCGGAAGTCTCGAGGAAAAGTACTTGTTTAATATCGTATTGTGTATCTTTCTGTTTTTTTGTGAGAAACATCCTACTGTGATGCAAATCAATACATATTTCAATACCTATTATTATAAGAGTAACATCTCAATATGACCACTGTTTCTACTGTTATTATATAGCTTCCTATTTGCTTTAGCTTTAAGGTTTTTATTTTGTATTGTTATATTGTTTCACACACTATTGATGTAGATATTCGTCTGTTCAAATTTAGTATATGGCTCTTCATGATCAGCTTGTATTTTATTGAAAAGGATGAGCACATGGGATTCTTAAAAAGTATTTTAATAATCCAAATAGTATTGCCGAATTATTTTGATTAGCATAATTGCAGAGAAAACGACCAAAATATAGTATCCAAATGGGTGTAACTCACATTCAGTAACGACACATATATTTTTATCTTCTTTGTAGTATCAAAAATAAACAAAATGGGGATAAACCCAAAAACGACCCAAATATAGTAGCTTTTGGAAGTTACAAACTAAAACAATTGGTGTATACACACATTCAATTACGACACAATTGTACAGTAATATGATTAATAATATGACTTAGAATTAGGATTAGTGGTCGTGATTTTTCCACTTTCTACGTGTCTATGTTTCATGTAATTATTTCCACGTGCCTTCATTAAGTCACAATATTTAATACATGGGTGTCAGTGCAATCTACTATAACAGTACGACCTGTAGTAGTAGGTATATTCCTATTATATCTGTATATACTTATTGTGAAACACATGATTGAGATGCACTATATGGGTAACTACTATATGTGATACTTGAAATTTACTCATTTGATATATTATAGAGGTTGTTATAAAAGGTGCTTATTTTACAAGAGGTGGTTATAAGATATACTTATTTCGGTGTATACCCATCGGGGGTGCGTACAATATAATAAATCAATACGAACTGTAATAGTGGGTATATACCAATATGTTCGTATATACCATTTGTGAAACCTATGGTTGAGATACACTACTAATGAATAACTACTAGATGCGGTACTTGGTGTTTACCCATTTGGGTATATACCAGAGGTGGTTATAAGATACACCCATTTGGGTATAATACCCATTGTGGTACGTACAATATACCATAACAGTGCGACATGTAGTAGTAGGTATATTTCTATTATATCTGTATATACTTATTGTGAAACACTTGATTGAGATGCACTTCTAATGGGTAACTACTAGATGTGATACTTGGTATTTACTTATTTGATATATACCAGAGGTGGTTATAAGAGGTGTGTATTTTACAAGAGGTGGTTATAAGATATACCTATTTGGGTGTATACCCATTCGGGGGTACGTACAATATAATATATCAATACGAAATGTAATAGTGGGTATATACCAATTATGTTCGTATATAAAAATTGTGAAACATATGGTTGAGACACACTACTAATGGATAACTACTAGATGCGGTACTTGGTGTATACCCATTTTTGTATGCACAAGAGGTTGTTAAAAGAGGCATACCCATTGAGGTACGTACAATATACTATAACAGTACGCCCTGGAGTAGTAGGGATATTCCTATTATATCTGTATATACTTATTGTGAAACACATGATTGAGATACACTACTAGTGGGTAACTACTAGATGTGACACTTGTTATTTACTCATTTGATATATACCAGAGGTGGTTATAAGAGGTGCTTATTTTACAAGAGGTGGTTATGAGATATACTTATTTGGGTGTATACCCATTGGGGATATGTAAAATATAATATATCTATACGAACTGTAACAGTGTGTATATACCAATTATGTTCGTATATACCATTTGTGGAACATATGGTTGAGATACACTACTAATGGATAACTACTAGACGCGGTACTTGGTATTTACCCATTTGGGTATATACCAGAGGTGGTTAAAAGATGTGGTTATAAGATACACCCATTTGGGTATAATACCCATCGGGGTACGTACAATATACCATAACAGTATGACCTGTAGTAGTAGGTATATTCCTATTATATATGTATATATTTATTGTGAAACACATGATTGAGAGGCACCTCTAATGGGTAACTACTAGATGTGATACTTGGTATTTACTCATTTGATATATACCAGAGGTGCTTATAAGAGGTGCTTATTTTACAAGAGGTGGTTATGAGATATACCTATTTGTGGGTGTACCCAGTGGGGGGTACGTACAATATAATATATCAATACGAAATGTAATAGTGGGTATATACCACTTATGTTCGTATATAAATTTTTTGAAACATATGGTTGAGATACACTACTAATGGATAACTACTAGATGCGGTACTTGGTGTTTGCCCGTTTTTGTATATACCAGAGGTGGTTATAAGATACACCTATTTGGGAATATACCCATTGGGGTACGTACTTATTGTGAAACACATGATTGAGATTCACTACTAATGGGTATCTACTAGATGTGACACTAGTTATTTACTCATTTGATATATACCAGAGGTGGTTATAAGAGGTGCTTATTTTACAAGAGGTGGTTATAAGATATACATATTTGGGTGTATACCCATTGGGGGTACGTACAATATAATATATCAATACGAACTGTAATAGTGGGTATATACCAATTATGTTTGTATATACCAATTGTAAAGCATATGGTTGAGTTACACTACTAACGGATAATTACTAATTGCGGTACTTGACGTTTACCAATTTGGAGGTATAGTTGATCTTGATGGGCGTATGCCCAACCATTACCAATGGGTGTATACCCAAAAAGAAAGTTGTTGGGCGTATACCAAACCCTACATAATGTCAAATACGGAAAATATTATCTTGATGGGCGCACTATAAATAGCTCGGTCATTATTGGTGACAAAACGGGTGTGCACCCACTCACAATGCTAAACTAGTAATTTCGAAAGGGTGCATACCAAAACATAGTTGATGTTCGTATGCCAAGCCATACATAAGGTCATTCGCGAGAAAGATGATCTTGATGGGTGTATGCCCAACCATGTAAAATGCGTGAATACCCAAAGGTAGTTGATTGGCATATGCACATCAAGATCATCCTTCCCGCAAGTGACCTTATGTATGGTTTGTATTATCGAAAACACACAAAAATGGGAATACACCACAAAGGGTGCTTACACAAATTTAGTAATGACACAGTGGGTGCATACCCAAATTCATCTAAACATACAGATCCACTATCTGTGTAGAAGCAAGATCAATAACATTAGTATACACCTAGCTGTTTTTACCCGGTTGGTTATACATCTTTCCAATGTATTGGTGGTCGCACATATAATATTGTTATAGGAAAATGAACGGCATATACAGAACCGATTGGTGTATACCCAATTACAATAGAAGTGGTCTATTCCTATTATATCTCTATATACTTATTGTGAAACATATGATTGAGATGCACTACTAATAGATAACTACTAGATGTGGTACTTGGTATTTACTCATTTGATATATACCAGAGGTGGTTATAAGAGGTGCTTATTGTACCCGGTGAAATGATCTTGATGGCCGTATGCCCAACCATTTCCAATGGGTGTATACACAAAAGGAAGTTGATGGGTTTATACCCTACCCTACATAATGTCAAAGAAATGATACAGTGGGTGTATACCAAAACGTAGTTGATGGGTGTATGCCAAAACGTAGTTGATGGGCGTATGCCCAACCATACGTAAGGTCACTTACGGAGAGGATGATCATGATCGGCGTATGCCCAAATATTTCCAGTGGGTATATACCCAAAAGGAAGTTGATGGACGTATACCCAACACTACATAATGTCAAACACGGAAAGATGATGTTGATGGGCGCACTAGAAATAACTCGGTCAATATTGATGACAAAACATGTGTGCACCCACTCCAAATGCTTGACTAGTAATTTCAAGTGGGTTTATACCAAATTGTAGTTGACGGGTGTATGCCAAATCATACATAAGGTCACTTGCGGTATAGTTGATCTTGATATGCGCATGCCCAACTATTACCAGTGGCCAGTGGGTGTATAGCCAAAAGGAAATTGTTGGGCGTATACCCAACGCTACGTTAATGTCAAATACGGAAAAGATTATCTTGATGGGCGCACTATAAATAACTCGGTCATATTGTTTACAAAACGGGTGTGCACCCACTCAAATTGCTAAAGTAGTAAGTTTGATTGGGTGTATACTAAAACGTAGTTGATGGTCGTATGCCAAGCCATACATAAGGTCATTTGCGAGAGAGATGATCTTGATGGGTGTATGCCCGACCATTTAAAATGGGTGAATACCCAAAGGTAGTCTATTGGCATATGCCTATCAAGATCATCTTTCACGCAAGTGACCTTATGTATGGTTGGGCATACGCCCATCAACAACTTTTGGGTACACAGCCATTCCAAATTGTTGGGCATACGTCCATCGAAATAATCAAAATCAATATCGACACAATGGGTGTATACCCACATTCAATAACCACAACAGATGTATACCCAACTTCATTAATGTCCCAATGGGTGTATACCCAAACACAAATAATTATTGTATACTCAAACAATGAGTGTAACCAATTTCAAGAATGATAAATTGGGTAAACACCAAGCACCGCATCTAGTAGTCATCCATTAGTAGTTTATCTCAACCATATGTTTCATAATTGGTATATACAAACATACGTTGGTATATACCCACTATTACAGTTCGTATTGATATATTATATTGTATGTACCCCCAATGGGTATACACGCAAATAAGTATATCTTATAACCGCCTCTTGTAAAATAAGCAACTCTCATAACCAACTCTGGTATATATCAAAGGGTATATACCCAAATGGTGTGTATCTTATACACACCTCTTATAACCACATCTGGTATATACCCAGTAGTAATGTATCTCAACCATATGTTTCACAATTGGTATATACAAACATAATTGGTATATACCCACTATCACAGTTTGTATTGATATATTATATTTTACGTACACCCAATGGGTATACACCCAAATAGGTATATCTTAACCACCTCTTGTGAAATAAGCACATCTTAAACCCTAAAACCTAAACCCTAAACCTTAGACCCTAAACCCGGAACCCTTTACCCTTTACCCTAAATTCTAAACCCCGAACCGTAAACCCTAAACCCTAAATCCTAAACCCTAAACCATAAACCCTAAACCATAAACCCTAAACCATAAACCCTAAACCATAAACCCTAACCCCAAACCCTAAACCCTAGACCCTAGACCCTAGACCCTAAACCCTAAACCCTAAACCCTAAACCCTGAAACCTAATCCCTGAACCGTGAACCCTTAACCCTAAGCCCTGACCCCTAAACCAAAAACCGTCAATTGTAAACCGTGAAACCTAAACCCTAAATCCTATACCTCGAACCCTAAACCCTAAACTCTTAACCCTTAACCCTATACCCTAAACCGTATAATGTGAACACTAAACTCTGAACCCTTGCACTGTGGGTGTATACCCACATCTAATAATGACATAATGGGTGTATACCCAAATTTATGAATCACCCACAAAATAGTATATTTCATAGTATAAAAAATAAACAATACTATTTGGGTATATACCAGAGTTGGATATAAGAGGTGCTTATTTTACCGGAATTAGTCATAAGATATACCCATTTGGGTACGTACAATATACTATAACATTACACACTGTAGTAGTACGTATATTTCTATTATTTTTGTATATATCTATTGTGAAACACATGATCGAGATGCACTGCTAATGGGTTACTAACAGATGTGATACTTGGTATTTACTCATTTGGTATATAACAGAGGTGGTTATAAGAGGTGCTTATTTTACGAGAGGTGGTTATAAGATATACCTATATCGGTGTATACCCATTAGGGTACGTACAATATAATATATCAGTATAAACTGTAATAGTGGGTATATACCAATCATGTACGAATACACCAATTGTGAAACATATGGTTGAGTTACACTACTAATGGGTAACTACCAGATACGGTAAAAACATCTCATCGTATGAATGTCAATGTTGTATGGGTGTACAACCATTTCTAACAACCCATTTGTGTTAGTTTTGATTGTGAAACAATGACATTATCCCACGTACTAAAAAATGGTATACATCAACACATTTAAATGACCTATAAAATGGTTCTATACCCAAATGACATTTCCAATACACGATGCAAAATCAATATTCCAAATCTTTGGATGTTTATATACCCATAATTGTGAACGGATATATACCCATACAGGTATGGAAAAAAGCAAATAACTGAAATGGAGATGAAAAGCTTGGAAGCTATTAATTATTAATTTGCTGTATTTTGTCCTTATTATTTCAAGTTGGTTGTAACAACTAATACAACTTAATTGACTTTGTAACAAACAACTCATTAAATAAAATTCTCACATTTTGAAGGATAATTACGCTTCATATCAAGACTTGTTACACAAGTGAATAAAAGAAAAACTCCTTAAAATGCAATAGATTATACAACACACCAGTACTAAATAATCTATCAATTTTAATGTTGTTGCATAAACCAGTTTCCCATATGGACGGAGAAGGAAATTTGAGCATTGCATCAGCATTACTAGTCAGCTAAGTACCTGAAATCAAACAATACTCTTATATATCAACAATTTTACCCAAAAAAATAATACTAATTAAATAAACTTTGCATCAAAATAAAATCAGTCATTATATAGAACTTATTCTCGTTGGTCGACGCGCTTTCTTGCTGAATTCCAGATATTGAAAGCGGTAACGCATTGGACAGGTTCTGCAGAAATTCCTCAGTGTTTGATGAGCTTCTTAATGATTCTTAAATTACTGATTCACAGTCATTTTGATCTACTTCTGCGAGATTGGTTTCTTCTCAATCTGAAGCAGCTCTAAGTGCAACTAGTGCTGCTTCTCTAGTCACTCACTTACCTAAACAAAAACAAATATTAGAGATTATGATAGAGACAACAATTAGGCTATATAGTTCCACGTAATTCACAATACCATAAATACAAACCCATGTAATACAAGTTCAATTACCTAATTAAAAATATGTAAGCTCTGAAAACATGTAAGCAAAAACGGGTATTCTATCAACAAGTTTACCTGTATTTGTTTCTGTAGCAAAGAATTCAATAACTTGCCTTAATATTGTTTTCAAATATAAACTTCTTATTCTTGAAGCTTGCCCAAACAATTCATATAGTAGATCATCAAAACCCATCTAAAAGATAATCAATTACAGTTAGTAAAAATGGAACTCAAATTATAAATAACTAATTGAATAGTTCTAAACCTTTGAGATGGATCTCGTGCAATGTACTGTCTCGCCTATTCATTTGAATTGTTTTTCCGCCATCCTTGAATCTGATACAACTCATTTAAAAATTATTAATCATTTGAAATCTTGTATAGAACCGAGTCAATTACATACAATTTGTAGCACAGGGGTTAAACCATCTACTTTAGCTTGTTGTCGAGTCTGTGTATGCTTACACAACAGCTGTTTAAAATTTAAAAAATAAATTAAGCGAACAAGCCAAATATTATTCGTATGACTTTAAATTTCTTTCTATATCTTTACATATAATTTTAAGAATCTTAAAGAATAGAGATTCGTTTCTTAGTGAATCATTTGACGGAATCACATGTTTAAAGACTTTCAAAATGTCTTTTTAGTGAAAAAGGAATCTCTTTAATCATACCTTAAAAGCATGCATTATGTTCAATTAATCTGCCTAATTTTCCCCATAGTCAAAACAGGAGGCCATATTTGTATGAAGATGCGTTAAATACAGTATAATATTTTGATTTTTGAGATAATATTACTCCTGCTTAGTTTTTTTTTTGCACAGCTACGTGAAAAGCTTCTCTAGTTAGCTTGTTGGCTAAAGGGAGTGTGTTTGAGATAGCTTACCTGTAAAACAAGTCTCCCATATCTAAACCAGCACAAAACAAAAGATGAAGATAGAGCTCAATGGGGGCAAACAAATCAATACATTAAAATGCAGGAGATTGGCTTCATTTGTACAGGATAGTAACGGTTATATATATATATAATTGGTTGAATATAATTGGTAATCCCTTCATCGGTTACTTTGTTTCCATGTAACTGATAACAGCCTTCATCAGTATCACTGAACACTGCAAAACAATTGATTAATTACCATTTTAATTGAGTGAAAATTGAAGATTTGACTATTTTAAATAACGTAAAAATGGAGTTACCATCCATGAACCATTTTAATGGGATCGTCTTTTTCAAGCCTCCATTTTCCTCTATAAAGCCCAAACAGTTACACCAGGTTCTAAAATGGGCGGATAACAGGAGATCGGCCTAGTTTGTGCAGGAAATAGGTTGTTTTACAGTAGAGCGCCGGATTGTGCAGCATAGCGTCTTGGTGAGACGGAGCCCTGGTGGGTTGCAGCGGTCTTCTGGAGCAGTGCGGCGAACAACTTGATGAAGATGGAAGAGATGGAAGAGATGTAGGATACTAGATGTGTGGTTTATAAAGTTTTTGTTGGTGTTACGAGTGAACTCATTTAGTGGTTATGGAGGAGGTATTGGTGTAATGGGGAAGATGAACAGAGAAGTCTATCGTGTACAAGAACTGAAAACTGAAAAGCAATTACATCCTTATCAATAAGGAGAGAGGGAAATAAGTTTTATTCAAAAGTAATAAATGGATTTGTGTGCAAGACGGTTGAATAGACATTTGCTGCAGACCTTTTATATGGCAAATTGGTAAATAACGGGCTTAGTTGGACCATGGCTAACTATCAATTCCTTCGGGCCTTATATTATAACTAGCACAATGGTTTGGGCCTTTTTAATTAATTCACCCTTTTATAAAACTAAAATCACTTTAAGTGATTATTTTAAAAAGTAATCCCAAACGGCACATAGTATATAAGAAGTCATCAGTCCAATACTGTTAGAAATGATATAGGACGTATATTACATGATAGGTCTCATCAATTTTTTTTTCTTTTTCTAAAATGTATAAGATTAAAATAAGAGTGTTGTTATAAAATATTATACTAAGTGGATATACACCAATGATATACCCGGTAAAGTAATAATGTGTATAAGTGACTTGCAATGCAGCTGCGCAGCAGCTTGAGCCTCGCAGCAGCTTAAGCTAGTAGCTGCGCAGCTACTTACGGTTTTCTATATATAGTACGATATTCATATCATATTGTAACTATTCTGAATTCCACTAAATAATAATACGAGATTATATTTCTCTATATTTCGAGTTATCGCGGTTAATTTCATAACACGTCATCAGCACGAGTCTCTATATTTTTGAGTAAATTTATTATTTAGTTATTTTTTCCGTTTGAAACTTATTGAATTGGTTCATATTCAATTCATATAGCTACTATGGTAGCTCGACACAATCAAATTCAAGAGAAAAAGAAAAAAAAGTCTTTCCTTACCATTCTTTTTATGCTCCAAGCTTTCTGTTCATAGTTATCTGTTTCATATGCTATAAAATCTAACTGAAACAAAAACTTAGCATTTAAGTTTTCTTTTACTATCTGATATTATCATGTTGTACTGTTGTAGCATGAAACAATTACGTGTCACGTGGCTAGATAAGTGCATATAGCTTTGACAAGTGTTAATGATTTATTAGCTGATTTTTTTTTATCAAAACATATTTCTACTCCATTTACGTGAAATATTTTGGTAACAAGATGACCAAAGTTCGAAAAGAAAGGGAGCAACATAAATATCATCAAGCAGCTAATACTTCATTCGAACAAAAAGAAAAAGGTAGAGAGGTAACAGTGTCGAGAAACTCACCGCACCAAAAGATCCAAGAAGCATGTAAACCTTCTAGCAACGATGAAGTTTCAGTTAAAGGGAAGCGAATAAAAGGAAAGTAAAAAGGTGAGTACTTAATATTACATATTAATTTTTTTTATTAATACTTGAAATAAGTAAATAGGTATTTTAAAAGAATACGGGTTAAATAATTTCTAACCCTATATTTTAAGCCGCGATTATATTCCCGAAATAATAATATCGTGAGCAAACGAAAAACCCGAAGTTTTTCGAAGTAAAAGAAAAACCCGAAGTTTTTTGGAATAAAAGTCGGAGTAAAAGGAAAACTCGAAGTTTTTCCGATAAAAGGAAAACCCGAAATTTTCCGAGTAAAATGAAAACCCGAAGTCTTTCCGAGCAAAAGGAAAACCCGATGTTTTCCGAGCAAGAGAAAAACCCGATGTTTTTCGAGTAAAAGAAAAACCCGATGTCTTTCGAGAATTCTGTTTTACGTATTAAATGATATTTTGATTATAATTTATATGGGATAAGTATTCCGGACGAATACGTAAATTTCGCCATGTTACGATAATATTCCCGAAGTAATAATACCGTAAGAAAAAGTTTTTCCCAATATTATGGGTTAGAACTATATTTTCTCGTAAATGAAAAATAATGAACTGTTGATTTAAAATCACGATTCGCGCTTCACTAGCTAACTTTTATTCCCGGAAGCGAATGATTGAATGTCTTCCATTATATAAGAGAGGAAGCCAAATTAATTTATATCTTTATTTGGTGTTGTAATTAATTTTTGATTTATAATATGTTTTGGTATTGTAATAAGGTTATGATTTATATCTTTTAACTAAATTTCATTCTATGAAGTGAATGAAATATTATTCCCCAAAGTGAATGAGTTATATTACTTGAAGTAAATATAACAATTTTAAATATCTATGCAAATAGATGTGGTGGTGGTTAAAAACAATTGAATTACATGTAGTATTCACATACTAAAAATCATTCCCCGAAGTGAATGAAACTTTATTCCCTTAAGTGAATAAATACGTGTTCGGAAGAAATTGCAACGTCTTTCAATATATCTGGAATTGACGTCTTGATGATTCGAACTCCAGTCGAGGTTACGGTCATTAAAGAAGTAATTCTTGATTATTGGTAGTCTGAATACAACAAATTATTTTTATATTAGTAATTCCTGAAGAAATTTACTAAATGTTCGCCAAAATAATTTTTATTTTGTATAAACCACAAGCGTCCGTAACAATTTATATCTTTGCATTATTTATGAAAGTCACACCAGAAATGTGTACTAGAAAATATCCTGCTATTTCTTCGGGGTTGTATTATGTATTCAAGCAGTTGTAACGCACATTGTGCAAAAGCAAAGATATCACGATCCAAATAATTTTATATTATGACATGATCGGCGTGGTTATCCAGGGACAATAAGTCGAATAATAGAAAATTCACTTTGACTCAACTTAAAAGAACCAGAAGTTTCTTTCACTAAATGGCTACCCATATGTTTAATTTTCTCTAGTAAAATTGACTATGAGACTATCTCAACCGGTAGTTGAGATTTTTATGTTAGTTTTAATTCTAGTTCTATTATTTGATATCTTGAACACCTAAATGTGATACATTTAAAACACGTCTTGTAGAGTGTTATTTGATGAGATAATATACCCCTATTAGGGGGAGAGACATCGCAACCTGAAGTATTGCGTGAGATATCGTGGAATAAAATTCATTATCTCATCTCTATCCACGAACTAAAGAATCGGAACTTGAAGTTCAAAAGGCGATTCATTTGTGAAATATTGTAATAATATACAAAATGCATTCATGAACACAGAAGAATGTTGCAAAATCCCATAAATCTACTGTTAACGCTCCAGTAGATTATTGTCCTAGAAGGACATATAACAAATATATCAGCGAATGCATTAAACTAACGCATGAAGCGTGGTGAACTTAAAATATATCTAACCAGCGCATGAAGCGTGGTGAATCTATTATACATCTAACCAACGCCCGAAGCGTGGTAAGCATGTAATGTAACTAACCAACGCATGAAGCGCGGTAGACCTGTAATGCATAGAACCAACGCATGAAGCGTGGTTGACCTGTCAAATTAGAATATACCATGCCCCGAAGAAGGAAATCTCATGAGTAAATGATGATTAAATGGTAATTAATGTGGAATGTGCACACCACATTATATGACGGGAATTATTGAGCCAGCTACTACTGGCACATGCATTACTCATAAATTTTGTAATGGTCCCTGAAGTGACCGAGGTACCTAAATAAAAAAACGCCATATAGATTATTTATCTACTGAAAATATATAAAACCGTGAGACGGTTAATGGGATTGATATATTTTCTTTAAACTATGGCTTGAAATAAGTAATGAGGATCCTAAATCACAAAGAGGTGAAATTGTCGACAAATAATGAAATGGTCATACAATTTTATTAAATCTATAATATGACTTGTATCACATAAGTTCTTGCAGAAGTAGAGAATTGATTATGGGGAGACGTCCCTATTATCATGTTATGTATACAATAACGTTCGGATTTTACTTTTTAGAGAACTCTTGCAGAGTATACTATGATAAGGAAATTACCAAGATAGATGTCATGATTCTTGGACTGATAATAATGTTCATGATGAACACATGTGCTCGAAGCACAAGTGCATGAAGCATGATAAGTGCCTGAAGCACTTAGAGCGTATGAATATATTATGGGCTTGAAAATGTATTATGCGGTTCAATATAATTATTGTAATAATGCGTGTTACAATGAGGGGGAGATGATACTTGTGCATTGTACTCTTTTTCCTTCACTAAGGTTTTTTCCCACATGGTTTTTCCTAGTAAGGTTTTAACGAGGCATGCCAAATATCGAAAGAGAACAATATACTCCTCCGTACGTCAATCTACTGTTTATTGACATTGAACAAATATGATCAAGTGAAAAATCCAGCAGATTTCTTCACCAAAGTTATACCAACAAAAGTATTCAAGCTACAAGCCCACCAGTAAAGAAGACGTTATCAGAAATATTTGAGTTCGCAATGAGGGGGAGAATTTATCGACATTCTGTACTCTTTTTCCTTCACCATGGTTTTTCCCAAGTGGTTTTCCTGGAAAGGTTTTAACGAGGCAGGCCAAATATGTGTTACATCCTCCAAGAAATTATGTACTCTTTTTCCTTCATCAAGTTTTGTCCCAATGAGTTTTCTTGACAAGGTTTTAACGAGGCAATCATATATCATATCTTTCACTTCAAAATTTCATTGGTGATATCCAAGGGGGAGTGTTATAAAATATTATACTAAGTGGATATACATCAATGATATACCCGGTAAAGTAATAACGTGTATAAGTGACTTGCAATGTAGCTGCGCAGCAGCTTGAGCCTCGCAGCAGCTTAAGCTAGTAGCTGCGCAGCTACTTACGGTTTTCTATATATAGTACGATATTCATATCATATTGTAACTATTCTGAATTCCACTAAATAATAATACGAGATTATATTTCTCTATATTTCGAGTTATCGCGGTTAATTTCATAACAAGTGTGAAATTATTATATAAGTAAAGGAGAGAGAAAGAGAAAAGGGGAGAGGGAAATAACAATATAGGAAAAACTCACAAAATGAACGAGCGAAAATCAAGGCCACAGATATATGCTGCTAGATCACAACCACCCACATCAGATTTAGCTATGCTAAAGTGTGTGTAGAGATTGATTCAAACAAAGAGATCATATACAACTTTGACTTTGATATAAATAATGGACAAATTAAGTTGTAGAGGTAGAATATACCTAGAAATCAACAATCGGTACTAAATGCAAAATGATAATTCATAATGCTGCAACATGTAAGAAAATAAAGCAAATATGGATGAAAAGGAGCAGAAAGATAATACAATAAATTATGAAGGAGAAAGGATTGGGCATATGAGGTGCATGCTCAATTTGTTTCTCAAGGAATTCAACGGGTCCAAGTTACAAGGGAAGTTTCTGGTTCTCCTACTCAACCAAGGGAGAAAGGGAATTTCATACATAGTACCTCTACTAACTTTGACATTCGGGCAATAATAAGGACCCTTTGGAGGAAATGGTCAATGATAATGTTTATGTTAGTACAAATGAGGTCGTACAAGAAATCCTCATGCCCCTAATTTATCATGATAATTACCTAGAATGTAAGGGTTGTAATAAAAGTCTGAAGCAAAAGAATTACATCAGACACGTCTTAACTAATAATGTCTAGATGTTTAGATTTCTTGAAACAAAAGTCAAGAAATCCAAAGACTAGTAGGTTTTGGAATACTGATTTCAATAAATGTAAAGTAGCAAGCAATTATGTTCATACCATAAGAGGTAGAATATGGACATTTTGGGACAAGTAGATTATGGATGTGACCCTTACTGAGCAGATTAAACAAGCTAAATTGTGCAAGGTTAGACGTATTCAAACAAAGACTAAGTGTTACCATTCCCTAGTCTATTCCTTGAACCACTCACATCAAAGGGTGGTTGTATGGGATATAATAAAGGGTTGGGACAGTGTCATTAAGGGACAAGCTTGGGTGATACACAAATACTTTAATGAAGTAATGAACATAATAGGGGTATTGAACTATACAACATTACCAAATAGAGTTCAAGATATGATCAACTGTACTAAAGATCTTAAAATTAAAGAGATATGAAGTATAGTGGACCAAAATTCACCAGGAAAAATAGAGCATCTATTGATAAAATGAAGGCCAATAGAATTGTCAATGATGAGTGATTAAAAGTATTTTCAAACACTTCACTGACTTTGCTTACTCCTCAATTCTCAAAACATTGTAGCCAGCGCTTACAAGTTATGGAGGATCACAAGAAAAGAAAGGCCCATCTTAATTTTTTTAATGTTTAAATAGATCACGTAGAGTTTTTACCTCTAGTTACTGAAGTATGGAGCATAATGATTGAAGGGACTCCTATATATAGATTTACAAGGAAATCAAAGCTCCTCAAAATCAAACTTAGGGAATTTAATAACAAGCACTTCAAACATACCTCAACCGTATTATTGAAGCAAGATAAAGGTTAAATACTATACACGCTCAATAAATGTAGGGGGAAGAGATAAAAGCATCTTCGAGGAGGAAAATGCATTGATTAATGAACTTTTACCATCCTTACTTAAGGAAGAATCTATAACTAACCAGAATTCTATAGTCTTGGAGTACAAAGTTAGATAAAAAGCAGTTAGAAAAGATTGAGAAAGATACTTCAGGGACTAAAATGTAAATAGCTTAATAAGTTTGTTAGTTGATTAGTTTGTTACGATCTTAGCTGTCAATTGTAGTCATGTATATAAACAACACTATAGCTGTAATTGTAAGCTAACAAAAAAAGATTATTTTGTTCCAATTCTCTTTTACTCTCTCTTCTTCTTCTTCTGCAATCTTTTTGCTTCTTGTTCAAGTTTAGCTTCGTGTGAAGCTTTGATGATCAATTGAGATTGATCACTAATAGTTCAATAACTATTAGATTTATCATGGTATCAGATGTAAACTAAGAGTTTTTCCGCATTAATTCATCAACATTCTTGCTTTAGATCAAGAACATTCAAACTTCTTCACAGCTTCAACAATGGCGTCGGTTACAGAAAAATTTTCATCGCCTTATTACATTCATCCAAGTGAAAGCACAGGAGTTTCACTTGTTGCAGAACCTCTAACAAATGATAATTTCATATCTTGCGAGCAATCGAAATTGTTTTGTCTGTGAAAAACAAACTCGGTTTTATAAATGGCGACATAGCTCAACCTCCATTGAATGATTTAGCTCTGTTTTAAGCTTGGAATCGAGCTAATAATTTGGTTCTCTCTTGGCTACTTAATTCAATCTCTCGAGATATTAGAGGTAGCTTGCTATATGTAAACTCAGCACATGATTTATATAACGAAATCAAAACTCGTTTTGAGAAAAGTAATGGTACACGAGTTTACTTTCTTGAAAAATCTATAAGCTCTGCTTCTCAAGATTCATCATCTATTTCGGATTTCTTTGCAAAATTTAAGAGTCTTTGGGATGAATATGTTCATCTTCGACCTATGCCTTCATGTACGTGTGGAAGTATGAACCAGTGCAGCTGCAAAATTCTTGACACACTCATTGAAAGACAAAATAATGATTTCGTGATCAAATTCTTAATCGGCTTGAATGATTCTTATGCAGCTGTTAGAAGTCAAATCTTTTTGATGAGTCCTCTACCTTCAATGAATTTGGTGTTTTCTATGCTAATTCAAGAAGAGAGTCAAAGATCACTCTCAAATTCTATGTTCATAACACCTACACATGCTTTTTACACCAAAAATACTAATAATTCAAACAATTACGCAGATAGAAAGAAAATTATCTAGTACACACTGTGGTTATACTGGGCATACAATAGATACATGCTTCAAACTACATGGTTATCCAATTGGTTGGGTCCAAAAAGGGAAAAGACAACCTCAAAATCAACCACACGGTTCTGCACATCTTGTTAGTGCTCAAGAAGAATTAAAGACTGAATCTAAACCTTTGAGTACTTATGAGTTTACAGATGAAGAAGTCAGTAAACTAATGGCTTTAGCTCACACAAATCAATAAACAAATGCAGATGTTCATCAAGTATCCATCACAGAAGGTATTTCTTGTAACTCTTCTTGGATTTTAGATACAGGAGCTACTGATCATCTTGTTTATTCTCCATCATTATATACTACTCAGTTGCATAATGTTAATATAGCTGTCACTTTACCTAATGGAGAGATTGTTATGGCTACACAAAGAGGATATATATGTTTAAATAAGCACCTTACCTTGAAGAATGTACTTTGTGTTCCTGCTTTCAAGTGCAATTTAATTTCGGTTTCTAAACTAACACATGATTCAAGTGTTATAGTCACTTTTCATTCATCTTATTGTACACTTCAGGATGCTCAACTCAAGATGATGATTGGGATTGTTTATGAAAGAAATGGTTTATATCTTCTCAAGCCAAATTTGCAGATTCATAAGGCTCTAAGTGCTTCCAAAGTTCATATTGACTTGTGGCAGCAAGGTTGGGCCACCCTTCAAGTGCAAAACTTCTTGCACTCAAGAAAATTGAACCTTCTCTTTATTTCTTAAACAATAGTATATGTGATTCCTGTCATTTTGCTAAACAAAAGAAGATTAGTTTTCCTTTATCTACTTCATGTACAACTTCTTGTTTTGATTTGATCCATTGTGATATTTGGGGTCCTTTTAAAGAAGTTTCTTTCAGTGGTTATAAATACTTTCTTACTACAGTTGATGATTATACTCGAGGTACATAGATATACCTCATGACTGCAAAATCTGAAGTCAGTAAACATTTACATGCTTTCTATGCTATGGTTTTAATTCAGTTTCAAAAGAAAATCAAAATAATTAGAAGTGATAATGGTCCTGAGTTCAATTTAAACAGATTCTATTCATCTAATGGGATCATTCACCAATTAAGTTGTGTTGAAACACCACAACAAAATGGTCTTGTAGAGAGAAAACACCAACATCTTCTCACAACTGCTAGAGCCATAATGTTCCAGTCAAACTTACCCTTACAGTTTTGGGCTGATTCTATCCTCACTTCAGCCTACATTATAAATAGATTACCTACTCCTCTCCTTAATAATCTTACACCCTATGAGAAACTATACAACAAACCACCAAAATTGGATCACATGAGAGTATTTGGTTGCCTGTGTTATGCTTCTACACTTCAACAAAATAGAAGTAAGTTTGATCAAAGAGCTATCAAATGTGTTTTTCTTGGTTATCCACCTACAAATAAAGGTTATAAACTCCTAGATATTATGAACAACAAGATTATTATATCTAGAAATGTTGTTTTTCATGAATCAACATTCCCCTTCTCAAAAATCACTCCTGTTGAAAACCTTCATACTTTCTTGTTCCCACCTACAAATTCTTACATTGAGCCCATAAATACTTATACTCCTAATCCTAACCACCACCTACCACTACTACCCAGTCTACTAGACCTTCAAGAACAAGACAACCACCTAGTTATCTAAAAGATTACATAATTCACTCAGCCTCACATTGTCAACAAAAACCTCAGTCCATCTTATATCCTATTCAAGACTTCATTAGTTCTTCATAATTGGCACCTAAATATGCCAATTATATTGAAAACATATATAAAGAAAAAGAACCAAGGTCTTACAAAGAAGCCTCAACATCTAAAGAATGGAACTTAGCCATTCAAAAAGAGCTTGATGCTCTCCAAGACAACAATACATGGGACATTGTTGAACTATCTTCTAATATGAAACCTATAGGTTGCAAGTGGGTTTTTAAGTTGAAATTTAAAGCCGATGGTTCTCTAGAAAGACATAAAGCTCGTTTAGTAGCTAAAGGTTACAATCAACAAGAAGGTCTTGACTTCTTTGATACTTTTTCACCTGTAGCCAAATTAGTTTCCATAAGGTTAATTTTGGCTTTAGCTTCTTCTCAGAACTGGCATTTACATCAATTAGATGTTAATAATGCCTTTCTTCATGGTGAATTGGATGAACATGTTTACATGACTGTTCCTAAAGGTCTCCAAGCTCCTAAGAATACAGTGTGTAAACTTAAGAAGAGCTTGTATGGCCTCAAGCAAGCATCTAGACAGTGGTTTGCAAAATTGTCTTCTTCTTTGGAAAATTATGGTTTTATTCATTCTTCAAGTGATTATAGCCTTTTTACCTTTTTATAAAGAAAAATGAATCAATTTTTATTGCTTTATTAGTCTATGTTGATGACATTATAATTACAAGTAACAGTTTACAAGAGATCAACAACTTAAAAGCTTTTTTGCATAAGGAATTCACCATCAAAGACTTAGGAGAGCTTAAATACTTCCTTGGTATTGAAGTTGCAAGAAAATCTACTGGGATTTCATTGTGCCAAATGAAGTATGCACTTGATATACTAAGTGAGTGTGGTGTTTTAGGTGCAAAACCAGTAAATTTTCCTATGGAATCAACATTAAAGCTCAGACAAGATGATGATCATCCTATTGATAATCCATCTTCATATAGGAGATTAATTGGCAGGTTATTATATTTGACTATAACAAGACCTGACATTGCTTATTCAGTAAATTCTTTAAGCCAATTCCTGTCAAATCCATCTATAAATCACTGGAATGCAGCTCAAAGAGTTCTTAAATACATCAAAATGACTCCAGGACAGGGGTTATTCTTCTCTTCTTCTTCTGAGATAAAATTGAAGGCCTACTGTGATAGTGATTGGGCAGGGTGTTTGGATACTAGAAGGAGTGTTACAGGTTTCTGTATATTCTTAGGAGATTCTTTTATCTCATGGAAAAGCAAAAAACAAACCACAGTAAGTAAGTCATCAACTGAGGCAGAATACAGAGCATTAGCTGCTACTACTTGTGAAATACAATGGATACTTTATGCTTTGAGAGATTATGGTTTTAAACATGATTTTCCAGCCCTGGTATATTCGGATGGCAAGTCAGCAGTTGCTATGTCTACTAATCCTGTACATCACGAGCGCACAAAGCATGTAGACATCGATTGTAAAATTACTCGAGAGAAGATTCAAGCCGGTGTAATCAAACTTTTTCATATACCTTCAAATCTCCAACTAGCTGATATGTTCACCAAACCATTGCCCTCGCTTGTTTTTCATCACAATTTGTCCAAGCTGAACATTTCTAATATTCATGCTCAGCTTGAGGGGGGCTCTTGGAGTACAAAGTTAGATAAAAAGCAGTTAGAAAAGATTGAGAAAGATACTTCAGGGACTAAAATGTAAATAGCTTAATAATTTTGTTAGTTGATTAGTTTGTTACGATCTTAGCTGTCAATTGTAGTCATGTATATAAACAACACTATAGCTGTAATTGTAAGCTAACAAAAAAAGATTCTTTTGTTTCAATTCTCTTTTACTCTCTCTTCTTCTTCTTCTTCTGCAATCTTTTTGCTTCTTGTTCAAGTTTAGCTTCGTGTGAAGCTTTGATGATCAATTGAGATTGATCACTAATAGTTCAATAACTATTAGATTTATCATATAGATCTCTAAGTTGACGTCGGGGACCTGAAAACAACTCACTTTCATAAATTCATGAGAGAAAGAAGATCTCTGCCACCACAAGTATTATATATAATAGGGGAAATTTAGTATCTGATTAAAAGCAAAATTCTAAAGTCTTTGTTCAACATTATAAACAAAATTTAGGGAGAAAGAGGCATGAAGCTGAAAATTATGAAGTAAAATTAGAAAAACACTCGTGTAACAAGGACATCACGAAAAAATAAAGAAACATGTTGACAAATCCTATATCATGTGAGGAAATTAAAGAATCACTTTGGTCTATAGATAGCTCAAAAATCCCTAACCTGGACAATTTATTTTTTAGGGTTCTTTATAAACGTTTGTAGTATCATCATAAACGAGTTTTGTGCAACCATAAAAAGTTATTTGATGATGGTCAACTACTCAAATAGGTCTACTCAGCAGATATAACCCTGGTACCCAAAATTCATAACCCTAATAGTACCAAGGATTATAGAAATATTGATTGTTGCCATTTAATATACAAGTGTATGGATTAAATACTTGTTAATAGGGTGAAGAAGACATTATAGGGAATCATTTATGTGAACCAATTTGCCTTTGTTCCAAGAAGACAGATTGGTGAGAATATTCTTATAACACAAGAGTTGGTTGAAGGCTACTGACCTTTCCCGTCCCGTTTAAATAAAATAGCAACACCCAATACGAGGATCGACTCCGCAAAGTACGAATTGCAGGTAGCAAGAAATGATAAGTATAGATTCGTTCACAGGGATGGATTGGCAAATAATGGTTCTCAAGATAATATAAATGTGTAACGTATGAAATTCGATTAACAAAAAGGAAATGTATTTGTTTAGTTTGGAGATGATTCATAATTAAGACAAGATAAAAGTGAATGCAATGAAAGGTAATAGTTATCAACTAATAATAAAAAGAATAAACAACTAAAATTTAAGAGGATTAATTTGATAAGAAAAGAGCTTGAGGATATTTCCAGATAATACCTTATTCAGCTAATTGACTTTTCTATTACTAAAAGAATTGGTTTAATATTCTCACTAGTCAGGACTCTAATGCGATTAAGAGTCCACAAGTGCATACTTGGCAAACTTAATTCTATCCTTACTCGTCTCTTGGATTTTGGGGTGGTTCACATTCATATTACCTTAAGTGAATACCTAGCGTGCTAATATCTTCAGATAAAAGGCATAAAGCATTCATACCCTAGTTCAATAATCATTCCTCCTACCCGGGTCTTAGTTAGATTATATCAGCCCCGGCTACTCTGGCCACAAGCATATGAGTATTTAAATCACGAATACAAATAATGGAATTAAAAGAAAACCAAATTCAATTAAATATGAAATTCATATCCCAAATGTAATCAACAATAATTAAAAAGCTAACATAATGTATAATCAAAGCGTCCTCAAGTAAAAGGAGTTTAGCTCATAATCAAATTAATACAAAAACAATAATAATACTAATGATGAAATCATGTTTAATACTGAAAATAAGATAGATTTACTATAGAAGGTGAAGGGAATTGATGATCGGTTGAGGTAGAATTGATGGATTTATAGACACCCCCTTGTTCTTCCTCTTCTTGTCTTTTGTCGCTTCTTCCTTCTCTTCTTGGTGGATAAAATACTTTTTAAAATGAAGCGTAGCTCAAGTGTGTCAAATGGGGGTTGGAAAATAAGCTTATATAGCTCCTAAATACGTCTGGGCTTCTCTTAGGGTTCAGAAGTAGGTCAAAATGAGTCCAACCCGTTTTTACTCTAACAGATTTCTGGTTTGAACCACGGCAGGTGAAAATGTCATAACTTTTTCGTCTTAACTCCGTACTGAGTGCCATCACTTGACACACGACCTCGACTTCAAGCTATTTTCAACCAAAAAGGTTTCAGGTCCAAATCTCTTACCTAAAAATGGTAGTAACAGAAACACCCAGGTGCAATAAATCTTCAGAAAAAACTCTAACTCTCCACTATGGATCAAAGCTGAAATTCTTCCTTGGCTTGGGAGTTGTCTTCATCTTTTGACTTCTCCTCTTCATCTTGGACCCTTGTATCAAGCATGTACCTAAAGATACACACTAAACACACGATTAAAGCACAAAAATCTCTATAAACTATGATAAGTCCAAAACTAGAGGTAAAAGTGCGATATAAAAAATAATAGGGAAAAATCCCTCACTTAGGCACAATAAACTCCCAAAATAATGTCCCGTGAACGGATTTATTCGTCACAAATAGAAAGACATAAAGACCCCTAACTCAAATTTTTGTCGCCCTGACAAAATAGAAAAGAAAATGACTTTAGCAGGGTCTAAGTCAAATAAGCTCAAGAAAGGAGAGCACATAATGAATGCCACTCAAGCACAAATATTAACAAGTCTCACATAGCATAATTTACAAACTAAATCAAATATATACTTATCAAATAAATAATCTACACAGGTTAATTTCAAGATCAGATTAGAGTCGCAATGCACGAAGATAGGTCATCTCTTAGTCCGCTATGGTGGCTATAGGGAATTCCTCGATTTTCACTAGTTTCTAAGGTCCATCTAACTACTCTCTATTAGTTTGAAAGCTCATAATTTGCCTAATCAAGAATCCTAAGGTCTTTAAGGTTGTAATGTAGGCTTAGGGTAGGTGTGATAAGTATATTTTGATAATTTAGAGTAATCTTTTGGCCCTCTCCTCACTAACCATCAACTAATCGTCCTAGAGCTTGAGTTACTCTCACAGATGTTCTCACTCAACTCGAATATGCACTTATTAGCATTCCCAAAAATCCCAAGTGTAACCCTTTTACGATCACCTAATTAAATCCCACTTTGTCGATCCAAAATATGTATATAATTTCTATTGTAAGTGATGATGATCCTCTTCTTGATGTGAGTGATCATGTCACTATCTTTCTTTCTTTTTCTTTCTCAAATATTGTTTCTCATCTTTTTCAAATCTTTTTCTTTTTTTTCTTACCCCGGAAAAGGGTTACAATACAATGAACAAGTGATCAAAAAGTACCTTTACAAACTCAAATCCCTCACAATAATGTTTTGCCATAAACCACCACCCGAAACTCAAGCTCTAGAAGAGTGTCAAAGTATCGCGATTCGAGTGCGGGTCATATGGAAAGGTCCTAAAAACTAATGGATAAGGCAAGATCAGTTGCTCACTAATATTTTCTTTACTTTTGACATGTATTTCATAAAAATACTTTAAGCATACACAAGATCGGTTTATAAATTTACTATGTATTATCATTAACTCATTAACAAATAGCTTAAAAGATACATTCACTAGATTCTACCTGACCTTCACACTTATTGAAAGCAATAAACACATAAAAATGGGGGTCAAAATAACAGGTTTCCACCCTCAACTCAAAGTTGCAGCAGGACTTGGCTCAAAACAGACTCAATAATCTTAAAAACAAACAACTAATATATAAATAGAGATAGGGGTGGAGAAGATAAAAACGTACTCTTGAGCTATTGCCTCGCATGACCATCATCCAAGATAGGATAAGAAGGATCATTCGCAGTGTCGCTGCTTATTTGCTCCAGAAGTGTCATGATGTGAACTTGATTAGACTTGATTAGTGCCACATCATTGGCAATAAGGGTTTGAGTAATTTCAGTTTGTGTAAGTTGCTCACTTATCTTCTCTTGCCAAGGGGATTCCCTTGACTGTACCCCTTTCAAGATATTTTTGATCCACTCATCATCTAGGATAGAACACGGTCAAATAAATAATTTCTCTTTCTCCCCAATAGTCACATCCACTTTCATCACTAGGCTTGTAATAATCGATGAGTATTTCAAGTTAAAGAAACTTTTAGGTTTGGCGATGAATTTCATTACCTCATCGAAGATTATTTGAGCCATGTCCACTTCATCCTCTATCATTATACAATCTAACATGATGGCGGATTTCTGGAGTATATATGCAACCCGCGCATTCCAAAGGGCTAATGGTGCAAGGAAGTGGTACCAAATTTTTGCCTCGGGTTGAAGATACTTGTAAGGCCAAGATGTCTTCGACTTCTCACTCTCATTACGCAATACCAAATCGTCACTAAACACCCTTTCGTGTAGTTTATTCCAGACTATACTCTCGATGTTCTTCATAACTAATTGGTACATGCAAGGCCCCACCAATGCCCTCATTTCGAAATGGCTTCTAATGTATTCAACTGTGAAGGGAATCCACTTTTCCAGATGGTGACTCTAACACTGTTATCTCGGGTAAAGATACCAAGATAAAACTCTCTTACTAGAGAAATATTAAAACTTGCACACACAATCATGAAATCTTCCAACCTAATCTTCCTCAAGAAATCTCTTATTTTTCCCCTTTTCCATATTCTTGTGAAATTTACGCTCATGTGTGTGTGTCAAAGTAGGTAACAAATCAATTTCCATGGCTTCTAGGGCCCTAGAATTACCTTTTTTGTTGTTGAGTCGAGGTGCCTTGACTTTTCGGAGTTGTGGGGATTTCTTATTTGGAATCTCGATCACTCGTTCTTAAACACTTGGCTCCACAATAACCAGTTTCTCGCTAGATATAAGACTCGAACCACTCTTTTGCCTCTTTGACTTAGTCACATAAACCTGGGGTTGCCTCTCTCATTCTTACCTGGTGGGGGAAAAGGTGTGATAAAATAATAGATAAATAAAGATAATAATAAAGAGAACACACCCTTGAGAACCATAGAAGTCACTGCAAGTATCACAGATCGTTTGCAAGTTTTAATGATAAGTCAAGTTCGTTCGCAGGGATTGTATCTGTTAGATCTACTTATATTTAACAAGCGTAGATGAATTTAGATGTTTAGAATAAAATATATAAAGATAAATATGAATAACTATCTGATGAGAAATAATAAATAAGAATGCAGATAATTAAATATGGATGTAAGTCTAATAGATTAGGGTCACTAATATGAGTCTATTTTACTAAGTTGTTATTCTAACCTGTCACAGATTAAACATTATATATTAACCAGGATTCTAAATTTTACCTAGCCTCTATTAGGCTTAGGAGCAACCTCTCCACTACTAAGGATTCCTGAGTAATGATTGGTGATTAAATCAAACCTTTATGGCTATCTAGTTAGGCGAAAGATCAAAACTAGACGATTATGTGGTGTTGCCAATAACTAAGAATAATCCTAAGATTGGCCAAATCTAGGGTTGTAACAATAAGTCAAAACACATAATAACAATATACGCCAAACTCAATCAATTAAAATAACAAATAGTATTATGGAATTTAAGACAAAATAATAATCCAACAATTAAAAGTAAAACTTACAGAATAAAAGCTTAGAAATATGGTTGAGCATAAACCTATAACTAAATACCCTAAATATAGAGAAGGTAGATGTAGAAGAGGAGTTTGTCACTCTCCAACTTCTTCTTCTTGTCTTCCTCTATAGGTCAGCTTGCTTCTTGAATGAATAGCTTGGTTCTAAGGATGAATATTAATTTATAGGACTAAGCTATTATTTAAAAGTGAGAAAATACAAGTAAGGACTAAGCCTAAGCTTGAAACTGAGCAAGGACATGTTTACAATGGTATAAGGGTGTATTTATAGGTGTCTTGGAAGCCCTAATTCGTTTTCTTGAAGGAGAAGTAAGTGGTGGACTCCAAGCCCAACTCTAATTCGTATGGAAATAAAGATAATTATTGCTGACTTGTTTTAATCATATCTTCTTCGTTATTGGTCGGTTTTTAGCCCATAAGATACCAAAAGAATCCTGACGGAATTATCTACGTCCCTATGAAAGGGATCTTCCAGAATCGGCTCGGTTTTGGAGTTATCACCACTTCTTTAGACGTAGCTGCAGAAATTCAGATTTAAGACAGCTTTTCCTTTTCCATGATTTTAGTTTTTCTTTCCTTATCTCCAATTACCATGCTTATCTCTTTCCATATATTTAGTCTTTGACTTGGAATCTAATTAATCTCCATAATTATCTTCAAAGCTTCACACTAAATAAATAATTAAACCCAATATGCTCTAAAAATATTATTTTACTAAATCAAGACTCAAAATAGGAAAGTGCACTATTTCTCAAGAAAAACGACTAAATGACTTCCTAAATCACTAAAAATGATGTCTCATCCTAACATAAATCTATCACAAATGAGGAGACATCAAGACCCCCAACTCAAAGTTGTATCGTCCCGATACAATAAAGATAAAAACAAAGGGACGTCTATAAATACACACTTATGGAATTGTCAACACAGTGGGAAGAACATAGCAGAATATATAGAATAATCCTAAAGCAACAACTCAGAAAATTTCATGCAATAATATTCATAAACCACATACCTGTACACTTCTCATATTCATAGTCAACACGGCTTGAATTCAAGATCAGATTAGTTTCGCAATGTAAGAAGGATTGGGACTTTACTCAGTTCCCCAAGAAAGCTATAGATTGTTCATCGAACTTCACTAGTATTCAAAGATCCACTCAACTACTCTCTAATGGCTCAATCACTCCTCAATTACATAGCAAAGAATCAAAAGGTCTTTAAGGTTGTAATTTAGGCTTATGGACGGTATGATAGTATATTTGGATAATTTAGAGTGAGCTTTTGGCTCTCTCCTTACTAGCCATCAACGAATCGCCCTAGAGCTTGAGTTACTCTCATAAAACGTTTCTCACTCAACCCAATGAATTCCTTGATGCATAATTTAGCATCCCTAATAACCCAATTAAAGCATAAGATGTTCACATAAAAATTCCACTTTGCCGGTCCGAATATATATATTTTCTTTTCAAATCAATTTCTTAAGCTATGACTCTCTTTAATGTTGAGATATCACGCTATTTTCTCATATATATTATTTATTTTAATGCCCTTGTTGGCAATTTTAGCTCGTAGCTGCTTTTTCATTCACTATTACCCCGACAAAGGGTTACAATAAAAATCTGTGAAACATCCTCAATATAAAGCACAAAGCACAATTAATAAGCTCAAAAATCCCAACCCAATAACAATTTCCATAATGGTGGACCCACCACCCCAAACTCAAGCTCTAAAACAACTGTCTATGCATCGCGATTCGAGTGCGGGTCATATGGAAAAGTCCTATAATCTAAAGGGATATGGCTTATAATGTGTTTAAATAAAAAGCTTTAGAAAGGCTAGAAGGGGCTGAGAAGGATATAGCATATAAAATCAAAATAAACAAGGTGAGAAGGTATAAAAAGGCTTCAAGTGGCTTTAATATGAAAAAACTGCCTTAATCACTTTCTACACCATGTAATTTCGTTATTTTCTTACCTTTATTACGTTCATCAAATGGGTTTGTCAACTAGCTTGGGCTCACGGTCTACACACTTCTCAAGGCTCCCTGAGATCGAACATACTTTCTACCGCATTGCTTACTAATCTTTTCTTTACTATCAATGTGTGTTTTCCTGCAATTACTCAAAGCATACAAAATAAAGTAGCTCATAAACATACTACTTACTATCATTAACTCACTGAGCTTATGCTTTTAAGCTATTAAACACACTATACATACATCTATTCCTTCAAAAAAAAAAAATTTACCTAAAAAAACAATAAAACACATAAAAAATGGAGATGAGAGACAACGAATCCCCACACCCCCAACTCAAAATTGAGTCGTGTCCCCACGACTCGAAAAGACTCAAAAATAAAATAAAAGAAAATTAAAATTTTAGCACATATTGCACATATAAGAAATGGTAAGGAAGGAAGAAAACATACTCTTCGAGGCTATTTACCTCGCCTGATCAATACCCGGAATGGGGTGCAGTTCTTTCCATGTATGAAAATTTCTATGTATCACCAATTTCACTTTCCCTTACATCCTCTTATGTTTCATCCCAATCAATCACACTATAGAAATTTCTTGTTTATCTTCTTCCAACTTTGCTCTTGAATAATCTCTCATGTGAAGGTGTTTATCCAGGAATATGTTTTGAACACAGCTACTAGCGTCCCAGAAGCTTTTGTTAATTTCGGGTAAAGGACTATCGATTATAGAGGTTGTAGTGTCTTCCTTATGAAAGTTTAACCCTTTTTTCTCTTTGATTCACCACAGCTAGCTTTCCTCTATTATCTTGATTTGATTTACCTTGTAGTTATTCCCGAACTAGTACCCATCTCAATTGATTTTATTCTTGATCTTACCCAATACCTTGATTTGATTCTTCATCTCCCTTAATAATATCTTCGTTCTTTTCTTCATCTCTTTTGACCCCCAACTCGAAGCTTTGAACACTCTTGAAATTTGTAACTCTTAATCATAGGTGGAAAAAGCTTTATTTGGGTTAGGAAAGGTGTTAGGATGATTATTCTCTATGTGAGTATGATGGAATCAAGCTTTGATGATGTGGGTTTAAGGAATTTTGGAGAAAGATTTTGAAATTCATGGTTTTGATTCTTGGTTTCTAGGTGTTTTGATATGATTTGGGTGATTGAATCTTCTTTGTAATGATGTAGGGAATGATTTGGATGAGAATTCATGGTGATTTGGTAGTGTTTTGATGTTAGGTGAAGGTTTGTATGAGCTTTAATGGAGTTGGGAGAGGTTTGGAGAAGAAAGAGAGGCTTGAGGTTTAGTAAATTCGGAATAATGAGCATTATCCCTCTTTTATAAGCTCCAATCCGCACTTTTCTCTCTCCAGCGGCGCTCCGCGGTATACCGGGCATATCCTCCGGTATACCGGAACTACTGTTGCTCCAAAAATTTCCGTCTCGTCAATAAACCCGCGCCTCATACCCGTGACACAGGTTTTTGATCACGCGGTATACCGGGGGTATGGTCCGGTATACCGAACCTATCGTCCAGATTTTTTTTCTTCTCGGCACAAAATCCGAGGCACCTACTCGTGACACGGGTTTTTCCTCTCTGCGGTATACCGGGGATGAGGTCCGGTATACCGGCTCGATGGTCAGAATTTTTCTGAAAAATTTTGTTTTCTCCTCCCGAACTCGATTCCTCCAATACCTAAGCATCAAAAACACTAATACCTTTCTAAAATATGCAATATCAACTAAAAAAACTAAACTAAACATAAACTAAAAACGTAAAAGACATAAAAACTACTATGGGATGTCTCCCAAAGGGCACTTTTGTTTAACGTCTTTCAAAGTTAGACGAGTTACCTTGGTTATTTCTTTTTATAGCCTCCCCAGTAGTGAATAAGATGATTAACACTTACCAATCTGAGCTTGCAACCTTCGATAGCTTTTATTTTGACCACTTCTTCTGAGATAATTTACGTGATAATGTATGGTCCCTTCCAAGAACTGATATGTTTGGGATTGGGAGGTTTCCATGCTACCTCGTATCCTATCTCAAACTCAATCTTTTTCTCCATGGTTTCTTGGAGACTTTCAGGTTCTGGCTTCTTGGTTACAACTCTGATTGGATATAGTTCTTTTGAATTCTTTTTCCTCTTCTTTCCCAAAACATAGAATGTTTCAGAATCATTTTCAATACTAAGAGTCACGGTTCCTTCATTCACATTCACTATAGTATCGTTGGTGGCTAGGTATGGACGCCAAAGAATGAATGGGACGTTCTTATCTTCTTTATAGTCAAGAATGATAAAGTCCGTGGGAATAACAAGGTTACCTACTTGGACGAGTACATCCTCTATTACTCCCCATGGCTTAACTGTAGATTGATTCGCAAGTTGTAAGATTACGGATGTCGGTTTCGCTTCACTAATACCAATCTTCTTGAATAAACTTTTGGGCATGATATTCACACTTACCCCTAAATCACACATGGCTTTTCCATGAAATATACCACCTATTTTGATTGGAAGGTTGAAACTTCTAGGATCTTTAAGCTTTGGTGGTAATCCTTGCTGAACTTGTGCTGATATCCCTTCATTGATTGCTACAGACTTGGCTCTTGTGAATCTTTTCTTATTGGAGAGTGCCTCCATAAAGAATCGATCATAGTTTATCCTTCCTTTCATAGCTTCGAGTAACGGGACGTTAATTTTTACTTGTTTTAACGCCTTTATACACTTCTGATGTTGCTCCGCGGGATAGTGGCAATGTATGGGTGTTTGTCTTGCTCTACTTCTATCTTCAATTCTTGGTTCATTAACTAGTCTAGGCTTCTTAATCTCATCATGTTCAACCTCTTCAACCCAATCTTCAACAATTATCTCATCTAAGTTCATCCGATTTACGTTTGACTTGTTTGATAGGACATCCCCTTTTGAGGAAGATGGTGGCGTTTCCTTGATCTTTTCAGCTTGACGACTAATAGTCTTAACCTTTTCGTCAACATATTGGATCTTCTTCATGTTAGATGTTGTATCTTGGGTCAATTGTAGGAGTTGACTTTGCATGTGTTCTATGATTGTAGTGAGCCGCATTACATTCTTCTCTAAAAGTTGATTATGTTGTTTAAGATCTTGATTCTGTTGTTGCAGGCTTTGCACTACTGATGCATCGATCTTTGATTCAAGTCTGCTCATATTTTCCTTCGAGAAGTTGATGAATTGACTAATAGTCTCTTTTAATTCAGTGATTTCTCCTTGAGGACGTGATTGAGCATGACTTACATTATGCACACGGCAGCTCGGTGGTTGATTAGCTTGATTTTCATAGGCTTATTCTTGCAGGTATAACTATTGAGGTGGCTTTGGGATGCTTTCCTTAACTGTTATAGCGAGTTGTTGTATTTGATCTTGCAAGCTTGAAATTCTCGCTTCTTCTTCTTTGTTAGTGGTAGGAGTTTGTTCTTGTGGCCAACTCATGTTGTTCTCAATGATTGTTTCCATACCACTTTTTGCTTCTTTTGGATCCATAGAGACAAAATTACCACGACCCATATTATCTACTCTCAGCCTTGACTCTCTATCGAGTCCATTATAGAACATTGATAATTGTAATTGTGGCGTGTATCCATGTAGTGGACATCTTGCCAACATCTTTTGAAATCTCGTCCATGCTTTGCCAACACTCTCTCCGGCTTCTTGTAAGAAATTCATAGGCTCCAATAGTTCCTTCACTCGCATACTTGTAGGATAAAATTTATCAAGGAATCTTTCTTGAAGCTTGTCCCAATTTGTTATAAGCTGGGGAGGTTGATCATCGAACCAATCGCTTGCTTTCCCAGTCAAGAAAAATTGAAACATTAAATAATACATCTGTTCTTGCGTAACACCTTCGTTAATGTATACATCACAAAATTGCATGAATTTCTGAACAGATCTGACTGGATCTTGATTTGTATCACCACTAAATTTCCCATAGCTCGCGAATTGATTAATTAAATCAGGATCAGGCTTGAATCTAACGGCTTGGATAGTTGGGATGCAAATCCCAATGCGTTGAACTCTAAATTGGCTAGGAAGACCTATCTCTAACCGTTGATGAGCCATCTGAAACCTAAAAAAACTAAAACACAAAGAAAGCGTAAAACTGAAAACAAATAAAAACTTCTACACTAAATAAACACAAAATAGATTTAACTTAAAGATAAATCCCCGGCAGCGGCGCCAAAAACTTGGTGGGGGCATTGAAAGTCCTAGAGGGGGGGTGAATAGGATTACTAATAAGATTAATGCCTAATTAAAAATCTTTTGGACAATTATATGTTTTAGAGAAAAACTTCTAAGTCAAGTAATATATCAAACTCTTAAGGGATCATGCAATGGATACGTTAGAGGTTCGATATATAAGTTAAACAAGTAAATCAAAATACTATTTTCTTACTATGCTAAATGATCTAAGTTAAATTAACTAGATAATCAATATCACAATATTCATGCTAGCATATTATCAAACATATAAAGTGAGGAAAGTAAATAGAGTAGGGATAGAAAGATACACACGATTTATAGTGGTTCGGTTTCCCTACATCCACTACCTAAGGAAGCCTCCTTAGGATTTCAAGCTTTTCACTAAGCTCACGTGTCTCTCTTAACCGGGTCGAGAACACAATAACCCTTACAACCTCTTAGATAACACGAAGGACAACCTCTTCGAAACCACGAAGGAAACTCTTGTGTAATCACAACACAAGGGCACCGAGTATACTCCCGATACTCAAATTCTCTCTTAATCTATCTATTACAAGAACTAGACTTAAGAGGCTAAAACAAAGAGTTTAAAGGGTGAAACTACTTTGCTAACAATCTCCTAATGAGTAGATATAACACTTAAGCATGAAAGACTCCTCTTGAGTAGATAGAACTTTGTGGCTTATTGGATTAACTCCTTAATTGAGTGGATATGACAACGTATAGCTCTTGACACCTTCTTGGATGATAACAATTAAGCCCCTTAGTGTATATGGGTTGAAGGTGTAGTTGTAGCCTTGAAAGACCTTCAATTTATAGCTGCAAAATGCTCCCAACGGTCATAAGACTTGTCTCCAACGGATATATTAATATCCCCAACGGATATATGCCTTTTGTCTTCATTTTGCTGCAGAAAACCCTAACCTGCGGTGCACTGCGGGTCTCGTGCGGTGTACCGCATGAACCTTCGTTTAATTCACTTGCTTTCTGATGGACTAGCCCTGGTTCGTGCCCCTGGTCCGCATAGCTGCGGTGTACCGCACCCAAGGTCCGGTGTACCGCACCAAACACCTTTCATAGATATAAATTTTGCTATGATGCTCGGATCAGTAAATCTTCTTCACGAAAGTTGTAGATAACATCATTCTAATAAACTTTGCAGTTGATCACGAAAGCTAATTCTCAATGTATACAAAGATAAGGTTAAAAGTATTTGTATGAAAATTAGCTTCTTAGGATATGACAATAAAGCTTTGATCTAAATGATAAAGATTGTGCTTTTTGATGAATTAGAGTGCAAGATAGAATATATATAACAATAGTAATTAGCACACTAAACACAAGAGGATTTGTCACATTAAAACAACCTATTAAGGGAGGCTATATGCCAACACAAAGGTGTGATAATATAATAGATAAATAAAGATAATAATAAAGAGCACACACCCTTGATAACCACGAAACTCACTGCAAGTATCACAGATCTTTTGCAAGTTTTAATGATAAGTCAAGTTCGTTCACAGGGATTGTATCCGTTAGATCTACTTATATTTAACAAGCGTAGATGAATTTAGATGTTTAGAATAAAATATAAAAAGATAAATATGAATAACTATCTGATGAGTAATAAATAAGAATGCAAATAATTAAATAAGGATGTAAGTCTAATAGATTAGGGTCACTAATATGAGTCTATTTTACTAAGTTGTTATTCTAACCGGTCACAGATTAAACATTATATATTAACCAGGATTCTAAATTCTACCTAGCCTCTATTAGGCTTAGGAGCAACCTCTCCACTACTAAGGATTCCTGAGTAATGATTGGTGATTAAATCAAACCTTTATGGCTATCTAGTTAGGCGAAAGATCAAAACTAGACGATTATGTGGTGTTGTCAATAACTAAGAATAATCATAAGATTGGCCAAATCTAGGGTTGTAACAATAAGTCAAAACACATAATAACAATATACGCCAAGCTCAATCAATTAAAATAACAAATAGTATTATGGAATTTAAGACAAAATAATAATCCAACAATTAAAAGTAAAACTTACAAAATAAAAGCTTAGAAATATGGTTGAGCATAAACCTATAGCTAAATACCCTAAATATAGAGAAGGTAGATGTAGAAGAGGAGTTTGTCACTCTCCAACTTCTTCTTCTTGTCTTCCTCTATAGGTCAGCTTGCTTCTTGAATGAATAGCTTGATTAAAGAACTAAGCTATTATTTAAATGTGAGAAAATACAAGTAAGGACTAAGCAAGGATATGTTTAAAATGGTATAAGGGTGTATTTATAGGTGTCTTGGAAGCCCTAATTCGTTTTCTTGAAGGACAAGTAAGTGGTGGACTCCAAGCCCAACTCTAATTCGTAAGGAAATAAAGATAATTACTGCTGACTTGTTTTAATCATATCTTCTTCGTTATTAATCGGTTTTTAGCCCATAAGATACCAAAAGAATCCTTACGGAATTATCTACGTCCCTATGAAAGGGATCTTCCAGAATCGGCTCGGTTTGGAGTTATCACCACTTCTTTAGACGTAGCTGCAGAAATTCAGATTTAAGGCAGCTTTTCCTTTTCCATGATTTTAGCTTTTCTTTCCTTATCTCCAATTACCATGCTTATCTCTTTCCATATCTTTAGTCTTTGACTTGGAATCTAATTAATCTCCATAATTATCTTCAAAGCTTCACACTAAATAAATAATTAAACCCAATATGCTCTAAAAATATTATTTTACTAAATCAAGACTCAAAATAGGAAAGTGCACTATTTCTCAAGAAAAACGACTAAATGAATTCCTAAATCACTAAAAATGATGTCTCATCCTAACATAAATCTATCACAAATGAGGAGACATCATCACCCAAACTCAAGCTTGAATTCTTCTTCATCTTTCACCCACTAGCAAGTGTTTCGGTTCTTAATGTCATTTTCCTTAACCCTCAACTTAAAATTTTACCCAATTTGAAATTTTTCCTTGAACAACCAATTCAGGTAAGATTTAGAGGTGAAATGATGTAAGAAATGTATTTTTCTATGTGGGTATGTAGGATTTGTGATGGGATAAGAAGGAATTTAAAAATTAAGTAAAAGGAAATTCTAAATTTTTTTGGTTTGATTCTTGATTTCTTGTGATGTTGGAATGATTTTGGCTAGTACTTGGTGTTAAGAATGATGTGGTGATGTTTTTGTTTGTGAAATATGGGTTGTTTGAGTGTATTTTGATGTTCGGTGAAGCTTAGATCGATCTGTAATAGTGATTGAAAGCTTTAGGAAGAAGAAAGTTGGGTGTAGGTTATAGGAAATTAGGGGTTAAGCTTTAATTTCTTCATCGGTTTGGTGCGGTAGCAGTACCCATGCGGTGTACCACAAGTATCAACTGACCAGTCCAACTCTCGACCTTCAATCTGTGATATATCGTGCACACGGATTGTACCGTGATACATACCATGTCGCGATTTATCGCCACACCCATTTTCCTCGCGCTGTAGTTACCGCACGCATCGTGCATCGGCTCCAATTTTTACTTTCGATCATGCGTGGGTGTGGTGGACACAGATTGTCAGGCTATGGTGCGCAGCACCTAGGGTGCGGTATACCGCGACTAACATCTATTTTTTATTTCCACAAATTCCACAAAATCACCCCAAACTCAATTTTATACTCACATGTACATCAAAAACACTAAAAACCTTTCTCATTACATACTATACATCCAATAACTTACTAATTCACACTAATAACACAAAATTAAAACTATTAAATCAATAAATACCTGGATTGTCTCCCAAGAAGCACTTTTTTTTAACGTCGTTGAAGTTTGACGTATTACCTCAAGGTTATTTCTTTCTCAAGTTGATATGAAACCTATTCATCATGTCTATGAACTTTTTGTATTCATTAGCATCATCTTTATCGTAGACACGTGAAGGAAAAGGTGGAGGGAGGACGATCCTCACTAACAACTTCTTTCTTCTTTTTTTGAGCTAACAATATCTTCTCAATATTCTCTTTAACGATCTCTAACTTAACCACTTCTTCTTTAACTTCTTCCACAACCTTAGACTTAGATGTTATATCTTTCTCTTGCATGTTTAGAAAAGATGGTGGAATGATGTCAACTCTAGTTGTGCGATCAACCTCATATTTATCGGATAGTAACGATCAAAGAACGCTGTTTGTAATTCATCCCAATTAGTTATTTGATCTCGTGGTTGTTGATCTAGCCATTCACTTGCTGCATCTATAAAGAAAAACTGTAAATTTGTGAAATACATATGTTCTTGTGTCACACCTTGCGTTATGTACGCATCGCATATCTGCATGAACTTCTACACTACTCAAATTGCATCTTCACCAGCCACTCCTAGAAAATATCCGAAGTCTCAGAATTGATTCAACATACCTGGATCGGGTTTGAATCTAGCAACTTGAATATCTGGAGGGCCATTACCTAGTTCAAGTACTTGGTAGGGTTTTTGTTCAGGAGCTTGCACGAACAAGGGATCATATCCCAGTTGGAATTGAGCATTTCCTACAGGTTGATGTTGAACTGCTTGATTCTGAATCTCTTGATTTTGTGGGACTACAAGGTTTCCATTCTCATCATCTTCCACCTGAATATTATTGTTTACAACTGCCATCTCTTTTTTTTAACTTGAGTCTTTTCCTGTAAGCTCTTAGTAGTGGTTTAGGACTTGCGCTCATGTACGATACCTTGAAGACCTGAAAGAGACAAAAACAATAGACAGGCGTAAAACAGAAAATAACAACTAACTCTACTTAAAAGAAATTAACACAAAAATCACACGCTGCAATTCCCGGCAGCGGCGCTAAAAACTTGGTCGCTCCTTGAGTGTGATAAAAATCAACACTAAAGAAGAGAAGTGACTACCGCAAGTGTACGGGTCGTCTAAGTTATAAGTAAATAAAAACAGGATAATCGTCTCCACATGGATTGTTAGGTAAGATAAATTGTTCAAATGATAAGTAGAATCAATTGCAATGCGAAATAAACAAAAAATAGATATTTGTTTTGGTTTTTGATTAATAAAAGACTAAACGCAAGGATGTAAATTAATTAAATATTAAACAGAATGATAATAAAATATATACTAAATGGTGGACGCAAATATGAGAAGTATACTTGAGTCTCGCTAAGGATTCACCTAAATTTATGTATGTAATGCTTACTTAAGGGTAGAGTTGGTATTTCTATATTAGTCGAGACTCTAATATGTCCTAACTCCCGTCGGGGTAGACTTAGGAACTATACTACAATATTACAAACCCTGTCAGGGCGATTATAAGTTACGTTCAAATGATTAAGAAATTACCCAATTGGCTACGCGGTTAATCAAGCCCACCAGGATCAACGACAAATACCACACGTCTAATATCTAATTTTGTAATAAAACCCCCCCTTCTGGATGATCACCACCACTAGTGAATAGCTTGATTACTACGACCTATATCCGATTAGCTAATTAATTGATAGCAAATAAATACAAGATAAAAGTCAATATAAGATACCCAACTCAATTTAAATCAGAACTTAATCTCAAATTGAAAATGCATCAAATCAATAAATTAGGGTTCATACTATCATGCGATTCTCAAGTATATATGTGTTTAGCTCATAATAAAAATAAAAACTGAAATTAAATTAAGATTATACACGTTCCTAAATACATAAATAAATTTAAGAACCTAATTGAAGAATTGATTTGAGCTGTAGGTTGAAGAAAAGAGTTTCTCCAGGTTCTGCTCTTGCCTCTACCTGATTCTCTCTTAGAAAAGTGGAAATAAAATTAAGCATACTGATTTATGAGGTCTAAAAAGCCTTTATAGTGCTTAAAAATGGACTAGACCCATATTGATTCAATTAAATGATTAAGGGTCCAAATCCATTTTATTTTCTCGCATCGGTGATACACAGTTTAGTAAAATAGGTGTAACTTTCGCATCGTAAGTTCAAATCACTTGAAACCACTTCTGCAATTTTTCTAACTGAGAGGCGCATCTTTTTCATTTGAACCACCAAGTCTGATTCTGCACCGTTTGGGCTCAAGAAGGGATAGAAGGGACGACTTCCAGTTTCTAATGCTCCTCCACCTTCACTAAAGAGATGTCTTTTTCTCCTTTTAACTCTTCCTTTTGATCATGGACTTTAAAATTTACTTATTCTATTCATCTTAATGCCTCCTAGAATCCATGTACCTAAGAACTTCACACTAAACAAGCAAATTAACGCATAAAAGCTCGAGAAGAAACAATAAGTATAAAATGAAAGAAGAAAAATCAATATAGCAAAATATGCCTAAAAATCTATTAACTAAGTCAATTTATACCTAAAGTTATGTCTCCTAAGGGTATTTATTTATCACAAACAGGAAGACATCACGACGCCATCTTAACCTTTCTCGTCCCGTTAAAATAAAATAGCAACACACAATACGGGAATCGTTGATGTCTCCCTAAATGTTCTTATTTTATACCCTTGGGAGACATCATTTTTTGGTGTTTATTTGATTAATTTGATAGACTTTTAGGCTAAATATGCAATAATCCGAATTTCTTCCTTTATTTCTAGTATTTTTAATTTATTAAACTTTTGCGCGTAATCTTGTGTATTTTAGTGAAAATTTTGTAGGTTTTGAATATTAGCTAGGAGTGGAACACGAGAATAAAGTCAAAGATCGTGATATGGAGTCAAAGCTTGAAGTTAAATCCCGAGAAGAGTTGATATTTTGAAGCTGCAAATCTGGAAAACTGTCAAAGATTGCTGATTTCGAGACACTTACGAGTTGATTTAGCCGCTGACCTCTGAAGAGATTATATTCCTATCGAGTTACGGAAATTTGGCAAGTGGTTTGAGGTCAATCGGAGTTGTAACGAGTCGGTTAGAGCTGATTTAATGGAGGTGGTGCAACAATTACGGGATTTGGGCTTGATTAGTGGACTTGGACTTTTTATTATTCACTTAATCTTTAATTAAAAGCCCATTCCGAATTTCAGCTTATAAAAGGAGCCTTTGACTTCTATTTTTCAGAGAATTCAATTTTCATAAGTCAGAGCATTAGAGAGAAGTCAAGGCAAGGAAGAAGCTACGGAGCTGGAGACTGTCTATATCTCCGATTCTCAGCCAATCCTAATCCGAAATTAGGTTCCTTTGTATTTTCTTTCTATGAACAATATGAATTCTTCTTTTAATTTAGTTTTTGTCTTTTCTTTAATTATGAGCTAAATCCATTTAGCACTTGAGAACGCATAATGGGTTAATCCCTACTTTGTTTAATTTCATATGATTGGATTTGGGATTTCAACAATTTAATTCAAATTGGGTCTTTTACATTTTTCTGTAATTTGTGATTATTTATTGTTCTTAAAGTAGCTGGTTTTAGTATCTAGGCTATTCCACATAGTGGCGTGTGGATCATCTTGACAGGGGGTTTAGATACAAAATTAATTACAGAATATAGGACAGAAATTATTTGACTCTGACGAGCGTAATTAAACTTATGTCCTATTGGGTATTTTTAGCTTAATCATTTGAAGGTGGATCATGATCACCCTGACGGGGTTTGTGACACCCAAGATTAGCTTCGTAGTCCACCCTGACGGGGGTACGAATATTCCCGAATCCCGACCAATGTTAAATGACCAATTTGTCCCTTAAACAACATATGGAATGAAATAGAGTTAGGAGAAAGCCTTGCGTCTCTCAAGTACTGCCTGCTCCTATTTGCATTTAGTCTTCATTTACTTGCGTCTAGTTATTTATTTGCATTTTTACATTAGTCTTTCATATTAGGATTAGTAAAAACCAACCAACCAACTATCAAATCATTTATTTGTTTTCATAAGTGCAATTATTCATTAATTGATAAGCATTGAAGTCAACCATACCGTCCCTGCGAACGAACATGTTTATCACTATTATTACTTGGGACAACCGTACACTTGCGGTTGTGGTTCTCTTTACTTATTACATTATTTTTTAGAACACACAAAGGACCACCAAGTTTTTGGCGCCGCTTCCGGGGACGGTAGCGTGTGACCACGATGTTTATCCTTTAGTGACTAGTTGCATTTATTTTATATTTTTATTTTTATCAGTTTTACGCTTTTTGTTTGTTCTTCTTTTTCAGGTTTTTAGGTTTGGTGTATGCGAAGGAGACTTTGTAAGGATCTTGAGACATTACCTCCGATCCTTGATAATCCGGAATCATTAGTCAGACTTGCTAACAAGAGAAGGAAAGAATAAGAAGCTCAAGAAGTAGAAGAACTAGCAAACATAATGGATAATATTAATCTTCATAACCAAGAGAACCCAGGAGTTCAGCTAGACGCAAATGGTCAGCCACTAATGCCCCCAGGCATTCCTAATCCTCCAGTTCCACCTATCATTCCTAATCCTCCAGTTCAACTGCAAATAGCCGACCCATGGTTTCTTATTGGTCCAGCACAAGAACCATTCCTTGCCCCTCCTCTTGGGATTGACCCAGCTAATATCAATGTTCTGAGATTCCGTCCAGATTCGGGTATGCTAGCTCAATTTCAGAATTTCAGAAACTTTCGTGGCAAGCCCGGAGAAGATCCACTTCGCGGAGTACAAAAATTTATGCAGATCTACGATTCATACATTACACAAGGAGTAACAAGGGAGCAAATGTATTTTGCTACGTTCAGATTTTTTTTAATAGATGGAGCGAGTGATTGGCATGATTCGCAAAAACCAGGGATAATTACGAATTGGGAACATTTACAGGCTGCGTTTTTCGACAGATATTATCCGTCCAACATGAGGTTAGATGCTCAACTAGAGTTAACACATTTTTGACAAGAATATGATGAAGCGTTTGGCAGAAGTTGGTCGAGATTTCAGAAATGTTTACGAAGAGTCCCCAATCATGACCTGTCAGAACAACAGAAATTGAAAATTTTCTATAACGGTCTTGAGGGGAGTTCACGAAAAGATTTATATTTGTTATGTGGTGGTGTGTTTTTACGAGTTCAACATGCTTACGCAAGAATTATTTTAGATAGAACAGTCGATAATGAAGTAGGATGGAACACCGTAAGAACACCAGTTAAAGGAGGAGTTAATAATATCAACATTGAAGAGAAGTTCAACTCCTTAGAGAACAAGATACAAACCACATTAGAACAACAGTTGAGACAACTTACATTAGCCGTGAAAGAAGGTTTTTCGAATAAAAGAGTTGAGGTAAAAGCTGCACAAGAACTGTATGTATGTGAGTATTGTGGTGTGAATGATCACGATTGGGAAAATTGTCAGAATAATTAAGAGTCTGTGATGTTTGTCTCCAATAGAGGAAACTTTAATTCGAGTGGTAATGGATATCAGCCTAACAGAAACCATCATGGGTTTCAATATTCAAATCCTAATGGGGCAGCCAATCCTACATACGCATATCAGCCGCGTCCCCAAGGTAACAACTTCAATCCAAGACATCATAATAATTATCAAGGGGGATAGAATCAAGGAAACTATGTTCAGAGACAAGCTCCTCAAGAAAATTATCACAAAACCATGAACTAAAGAGCCTTACCTGCTCAACCACAAGAAGGTGCGAATAACCTTCAGAAAACCGTTGAAAACTTAATTGCTCTCCAGACCCAAGCTATCCTGAATCAACAAGCGTCTGATGCACACATTAAACTATTAGAGAATCAGCTTGCTCAAATCTCGAAACAACTTAATCAGCGTCCACAAGGGCAACTCTCTAGTGACACAGAAAATCCGAGATAACATGAAGATTGCAAAGCTGTTACTCTCAGAAGTGGTAAGAACCCCCCTCCACCTCCTTTTCTAGTTATGAAAGAGAAAGAAGTTCCAAGAAAAGAAAAGGATGTGGTTGAGAAAGAGAAAGATGTTGAGATTGAAGAAATAGAGAGGCCGATTGAGGTTCCAAAGAAGAAAGATGATGTTGTAAGTAATCACCCTCCTCCACCATTTCTATCTCGAGTTCAGAAAAAAGGTGATATGTCCGATTATCAAAGATTCTCGAACAAGGTGAGTGGCCTTAATATTAATATTCCATTGTTACAAGATATTAGGGATGTTCCCAAATATGCAAAGTTCTTAAAAAGGGCCCTCACCAACAAAAGGCCGTATTGTGATAATGAGATGGTTGGTCTTCCTAAAGAATGTAGTGCTATTTGTCAAAGCAAATTACCTCCAAAGTTACTTGATCCTGGGAGTTTCACGATTCCGATATCAACTGGAGAGGAATGGAATGGTAAGGCACTATGTGATTTGGGTGCAAGCATCAATCTTATGCCCAAATCGATATTCGATAAACTGAAAATTGGAGAAGCAAGACCTACTTCTATGGTCTTGCAAATGGCGGATCGCTCTCTTGCACATCCGGAAGGTCGAATTGAAGATGTCCTCGTTAAGGCAGGTACTTTAGTATTTCCCGTTGATTTTGTTATTCTTGAATACGACGCGGATAGGAATGTCCCCATTATTTTGGGAAGACCATTTCTAGCCACGGGGCGTACCTTGATTGATGTAGAAAACGGCGAATTGACGATGAGAATCCAAGACGAGTAGATCAAATTTAATGTGTTCCGAGCTATGAAGTTTTCGGATTCTCAAGAAGATTGCTTTCGAATGGATGTAGTTGAGCATGCCACACAAGAGGTATATAATGAATTTACTTATGATGATATTTTGCAGGAAGCTTTAACTATTGATGTACCTGAGTTCATGGAAGAGCTTGCCGAAACAGTGGCAGCTCTTAATTCTGAGAATCCTAAGTATAGGCGTCCTGCCTATGAACCTGTGAGAGAACCGGGGGAGATTGTTCCTAAAAAGAAGCCTTCAATCGAATCTCCTGCGCAGTTGGAAGAAAATCCATTACCAGCACACTTGAGGTATGCGTATTTAGGTACTAATGAAACTCTACCTGTTATTGTTTCAGCAAATTTAACAGGTCCTCAAGAAGATAAACTGTTGCGTGTGTTAAGAGCCAACAAAAAGGCGCTCGGATGGACAATTGCTGATATCACAGGCATTATTCCATCCTATTGTCAACACAAAATCATACTTGAAGATGATAACGCACGCTCAGTTGAAGGTCAAAGGAGATTAATGCCTGCTATGAAAGAGGTAGTGAAGAAGGAAGTTATCAAGCTGTTGGACGCGGGGATTATCTATCCCATCTCGAGTAGTGAATGGGTGAGTCCTGTTCAATGTGTGCCAAAGGAAGGAGGAATCACAACTATTTTAAATGCTCAGAATGAAGCCATTCCTTCAAGAACGGTTGTTGGATGGAGAGTTTGTATGAATTACAGGAAATTGAACAAGGCCACCAGAAAAGATCACTTCCCCCTACCCTTCATTGATCAGATGTTAGATAAATTGGCTGGTAGAGAGTACTATTGTTTTTTAGATGGCTATTCCGGGTATAATCAGATCTATGTGGCTCCAGAAGATCAACATAAAACAACATTTACATGTCCCGTTGGTATTTTTGCATATCGTAGAATGCCATTTGGGTTGTGTAATGCACCTGCTACCTTTCAGAGATGTATGATGGCTATCTTCTGGGATATGATAATTAATTTTCTTAAAGTCTTTATGGATGATTTCTCTGTGTTTGGTGGTGATTTTGATAAATGTTTACATAACTTGGAGAAAGTGTTAATCAGATGCAAGGAAACAGATTTAGTCTTAAACTAGGAGAAGTGTCATTTCATGGTTCGCGAAGGTATAGTTCTGGGTCACAAGGTTTCAAGTGTTGGGTTAGAGGTTGATAGAGCGAAGATAGAGGTAATTAAAACTCTTCCCCCTCCTATTTCTGTTAAAGGGGTAAGAAGTTTTCTTGGCCATGCTGGCTTTTATAGGCGTTTCATTAAAGACTTTTCTAAGATTGCTAAACCGCTATGTAACTTACTTGAGAAGGACTCCAAATTCCTTTTTGATGAAGCTTTCTTAGCGGCTTTCCAAGCAATCAAAGAAAAGTTTATTCCTGCTTCTATAGTATTACCTCCAGATTGGAGTTTGCCTTTTAAAGTTATGTGTGATGCTAGTGATTTGTGTATGGGAGTTGTATTGGGGCAAAGAAAAGATAAGATATTTCATTCGATTTATTATGCTAGTAAGACTTTCAGTGGTGCTCAAATTAGTTATACAGTTACAGAGAAAGAATTGCTAGAAGTTGTGTATTCATTCGATAAATTTCGCTCTTATCTTCTTGGAGCGAAAGTTATTGTTTATACGGATCATTCAGCGATCAGATATCTTATGGAAAAGAAAGATGCTAAACCGAGGTTAATCAGATGGGTATTATTGCTTCAAGAATTCGATTTAGAGATTAAGGATAGAAAGGGTTGTGAGAATCAGTTTGCAGATCATTTATCTCGTCTTGAAGGTTCAGAATCCAATGGTGGAACTTAAGTAGTTAGAGAAGAATTTCCCGACGAAAGTTTATTTACTGTTCGTGATTATGAAGCTCCTTGGTATGCAGATATTGCAAATTTAATTGTAAGTGGGTCAAAAAGTATTGAAGTATAACTCAGAGTTCAGCAATTATCCGGGTAAGTTAAGGTCTAAGTGGTCGGGTCCATACATTGTGACCAAAGTTACACCTCATGGGGCGATAGAAATTGAACATCAACTCGAGAACCGCACCTTCATGGTGAACGGTCATAGATTGAAGATATACCATGGAGGTGAAGATACCAACCGCTTGGAAGATCCACATCCCGGGGAGGTCATGTATCTCCTCGAATCTCCTTAGAAGCGTGAGGTAATCCGTCGAGCTTAACGACGTTAAACTAAAGCCAATTCATTGTATATTAGTTTAACTTTTTGATTTTCGTAGTGTAAATTAGTTGATTCTTGTTAAATTAGTGTTTATTAGTAAGAAATGAGGAAGGGTAGTTGTTTTTGATGATTTTAGGGGTAAAAAAGTCATGAGTTTGGGGTGAAAGGGCGAAAATAGAAGAAAAATGGGTGGTTTTCCAGGGGCAAAACCGAGAACCCGGTTGCGACGCTGGTAACCGGCCCATGAGACGCAAGAAGCTGCGTTTGGAGTCGCGCCATCGACACAAACCGGGAACCCTGTAGAAATTATAATTTTTTGACCCAACATTGTGGGGCACGCCCTTTGCTGCGTCAACGTGTTGCGTCTCCATTCGCGCCGTCGACACAAACCGGGAACCCGGTTTTCAAGGGAGAATTTTCTGACCCAACGTTTTGGAGTCCATCCATTTATTGCGTCAAAGGTAAAAAAAAAAGAAAAAAAAAAGAATGATTTAGTATTCTTCGTGCCAACACAGCGACGCGAAACCGGGAACCCGGTTTTCGCAAAACTAGGAACCCGGTTTCTTCTGTGATGAGGCGGTTTTGGCCTTTTTGACCTACTTTTCTTAGCCTCTTCTGCAAGTCTTTACCAAAAACGCTTCCATAACCTTCCCACCTCCGAAAATCATCATCAACACCTATAAAAACCATCAAATCCTACCCTCTTTCACCACAAAAACACAAAATCAACTCACCTCCTCTCCAAAAGATCATCATATCCCTACTTATACTCCCCTCTTATCTTGAATTTTGATGTTAATATGAAATTCCACCCTAAATAGTTTAAGTTTGAATCATTTTGGCTTGATAATGAGGAATGTACGGATATTGTAGACAAAGGTTGGAGTATAAAAAAACCAACCCCCTATACCTAATGACATTAGGAAAAGAAATAACACCACTAAGGAACTGAGAATATGGAGTAGGAAAACGTTTAAAAATCATGAGACACAAATAAAAGAGCTTCAAGATAAATTAATTAAGATAAATAAAGCTTCACCTAATGATAAGAAATACGGAGGGGGAAAACTGATTAAAGATATAAACAGGAATACGCAAGTGAAGAAAAATATTGGGGAGGCAGATCAAGACAGAGTTGGCTGATATACATGGATAAGAACATGAAATTTTTCCACCTAGCGACTATACAAAGAAGAAAAATTAATAGAATAACTAGAATTAGAGATGAACAAGGGGAGTGGAAGAAAGAAATAAGTGATATTAAAGTAGCTTTAAATTTTTTATGAAAACCTATTTTCGGAACAACCGACCACGCAATGTAATATGGAGTCAAGATATGAATAAGTTATTAACTATGGATCCGACTATGGAAGAAGTTGAGAGAGAGGTTCTTGACTTATTATCCTCATAATCCCCGAGGTCAGAAGCGCTTAATGGTATGTTTTATAAAGAGTTCTGGGATATTATTAGAGATGATATATTTGAACTTGTCAAAGGATTCTTTAACAATAACTGTAGTCTCGAAGATATTAATGATACCCTAATTATCATCCCGAAAGGTGATACTCAAGAACAGTTAGGAGATTTTAGACCAATTTCTTGTGTTACTTTAATTTACAAAATTATTGCAAAAACTCTCGCTTTAGATTGCAAGGGTTTATGGATACCATTATTGCTCCGGCTCAATCGAACTTTATTAAAGAGAGAGCTATACAAGATAATATTTAATTGTGCAAGAAATATCATTTTTATGAGTAGGAAAATGAAGAATAAGAAGCATATGGCGACTATAAAGATAGTTATGGAAATCGTGTATGATCAAGTCAAGTGGGAGTTTCTACTTGTAGTTATGAGGAAACTAGGGCTTTGTGAAAAATAGATCGTGTGGATTACAAACTGTATAACCATGGTATCTTACAATCTAAATATAAATGGGGAAAGACTTGAAAAATTCTGTACTTGGAGAGGTATTCGCCAAGGGGATCCTCTATCACCATTTCTTTTTACAATAATCAATAATGACATAATCACTAATAAGTCTTGTGGACATGTATTCTCAGCAGGGTCTTATTAAAGGACTACAAATCAAAGGAAAATTGTCCAGAAATATCATATCTGCTTTTTCGGATGACTCCCTTTTCTTTATCACAATTGATGAGACTGAAATTACGCCTTTTAGTAAATGTCTTAATATATACTGTTTAGGTTCAAGTCAAAAGATTAACTTCCACAAATCGGCGGTTATATTTAGTAAATAAACCCCAAAGGAAAAGAGACGAATCATGTGTCAAGGAATCAATATCTAGGAAACAGAAGATCTTGATAGTTATTTAGGGATCCCCTTATGTCATTAAAGATCAAAAGTGGAATCTATGGAATGGATTGCTAAGAAAATTTTCAAACATATAGAGGGATGGAAGGCAAAGCTACTCTCGGAAGGGGAAAAAAGGTTCTTATTAAAGCTACTTTACAGGCTATCCCTAGCTATTATATGTCGATCTTCTCCTTTCCCGTTACTTTCTGTAATAAACTTATTTCGACCATATTTAATTTCTGGTTGAACTCAGGTGAAAGAAATAGAATACACTGGTTGGCGTGGGAGAAATTAGCAGTTGGGAAGCTCATTGAAGGATTAGGTTTCAATGATTTCAAGAGGATAAATACATCCTTATTAGCAACGCAAGCATGAAGAATAATGAAAATCCCTATAACCTGGTGGCAACGCTTCTACAAGGTATATATTTCCATAGTAGTTATATAATGAGAATTAAACTTAGACAGAGCCGAACATGGAGCTAGGCAAGTATTATGGAAGGGAGAGACTTTATTAAGAAACATGAAATATACCAGATAGGTGATGGGGAAAATATCAACATATGGAATGATAAATGGCAAGAAATAGATTGGAAACTGGGAAAACCAAAGAATTGCGACATTGAAATGGTGAGTCAATTATTTTACCCTAATACTAAAATCTGGAATAGGGAACTTCTTGATAATATTTTTTGGGACCCATTATACCTATTATAACTAGAATACGTATTTATGATACTGACCAAGAAGACAAGTTTATTTGTCTTTCTCTAAAGAAGGGAATTATAAAACAGGATATAAGAAACTTACTAAAGAACAGGTCGTAAATAAGACATAATCTATTAAAGAACCAGAGAGATTAAGTTCAAAAATATGGAAGGTTATTTGGGGCTAAAACATACAAAAAAATTTGGTTGGAAAGCATGTAATAACTCCATCCCAACAAAGAAGAATTCATACAATAGGAAATGCTCGGATACGAAAGAATGTGTGGTGCTCGAATTCACAAGACATAGTGGAACACTTGCTTTTAAAGTATCATATATGCAAAGAAATTTGGGCAGGAACATTGCTACATATTAGAATAGAAGAACAAGACATGATTATATATCAGAATGGATCATGAAAATAACAAACATATATGAAGAAGGAGGATGGGATACGAAGGTTGTGGTCGATTATATCTTGATATGTATATGGAATATCTGGAAAGAAAAAATGATATCTCTTCACGAAAATGTTAAAATTGAAGGAGATAGTATTATATATATTACAAATAAACTTATGAGAGATTTACACGAAATAGATTGGAAAAAAATTAACAACAATAAAAGTTCCATGCAGAATATAAGGAATGAGGAACAAAATGCAACAGTTAGGAAGTGAGAGTGTTGAACACATTTTTTTGGAATGCAATTTCAGTAAGAGGGTATGGGCAAATTGTCAGCTGCAAATTAAGATTGAAGATAATATGGATTTAAAGATTGGGGATTGGATAGTTAAAATTATTGAAAGTTACTCAAGTAATGGGTGGGATAAAAGATACGTGTCGGCTTTGGTTCTACTTATATTATGGAATATATGGAAAGCTAGAATGAAGGGGTTATTTGAAAAAAAGAAATGGGTGATACAGGAAATTTTAGAAAAGACGAAATTCACAATTAAGTACCTATTTGGTGATAAAAAAGATAATGGACAAGGTAACAAAAACGATTCCAAGAAATGTTATATGGAGGAGGGTAATAATAATCCAGTTCTTGATGATGAGGCAGATATGATATGGCTATGTGATACATCTCATAATAAAAAATGGGAGCCAACAAGTATGGTGTCTGTTGCAATAAATAAAAAGGGGGAAATAAATGAGACTATTAAAAAGAGAGCTAGAGTTAATAGTAGCTTAGAAGGGGAGATGTGGGCGATTTTATTAGCAATGAGGTCGGCTGCAAGTCTTGGCATCAAGAGTAGTTCTTTCTACTCAGATAACCTTGAAGTGGTTCAAGGTATAAATAGACGTGGTGGAATCGATTGGCGAATTCGTCCCATGATCTCTGAGGCATGGAAATGGATTGGAAGATTCCCGGATTGGAAAGTCAATCATATAAGGAGAAAATTTAACGAAGTAGCGGATATATTGGCGAAATGCACTAGGCTTAATTTGGATGTGTCTAATTGCCCTACTAGGTCCTTAGTAGAATTCTATGCTGGTATTAGTAATGTATATTCAAAATGTACCAGACATCTATGCTAGTTTAATATTTTGACAAAAAAAGGGAGTAATACAAATATCATACTAAAATGCGATGCGTCTTTCGGCTACAAATATGAACCAACCGGTATTGGAATAGTGATAGATCATAAAAGGTTAGAAAACTTGAGGAATATTAAGACATGCATAAACTGTGATTCAGCAGTTAAAGGGGAGGCGTTGGCAGTTTTGAAAGCGGTGGATCATTTTGAGGGCTTCCCCCTCGAAGGAAACTTATCCTATCAGATAACATTGAGGTAATTCAAGGTATTAAGCATGTGTTAGCTGCGAGTTGGAAGATCCAACCGATCATCAAAAGGATCGTTATAAGAGTTGTTGAAGTCGGGTCTATTTCATCTGATTATGTTCGTAGGAACTTCAACAAGGAAGCAGACAGACTCGAAAAAAAGGTACGCACGGGACAGAATCTCACTTGCAGGAAGACTTTTCATTTTTTCAGTTGACATTAAGTCTCGGAAGGACAGATATTGGTTAGCAAATCAGTCTGTGGATTGCTAGTTAGTTTTTTTTCTGTGGTTTTCTTTTCTTTAGTGATTAAGCACCTTCAAATATCAAAAGAAAAATAGTAAATGTAATCCTCAATTATTTGTATGCTAGTGTATTTATCAGTGTTCTAAAAATCGGCCTAGGCGGCCGCCTAGGCGCTAGAAGGTAGTGTAACTTCCAGAAATGGCTCAGGCGGCCTCCAACCGGTCCTAGAAGGTCCTAGGCGTGTTTAGGCGGCGCCTAAGCGGACTGAAACTAAAAAAAAAATCTATTTTTTAATAAAAAAAGTTAAAAAAAATATTTTTTAATACAAAAAGTTTAAAAAATATATATTTTTAATACAAAAAATATATAAATTTATTTTAAAAATTATATAAACCTAAAAGAATATTAAAATGAATATCAAAACCGCCTATCAAGAAATCGCCTAGGCTCCGCCTAGACGCTCGAAGGTGGTCGACCGCCCGCCTAGCGCTTAACGCCTTTTTGAACATTGGTATTTATTGTTTTTTTTTTTTTTTTGGTCTAACGAGCAAGTATAGATAAAAGAGTCGAAATTAGCCTATCCCTAGTCTCATAAAAGCCGACCCCAATTCCAAGGGGTCAAGGTGACTCGGTGCCGATTGCCTAGCTAAGCGCGCGGCTCGGTCAGCTAGACCATTCCATCGACGCGGAAGATGTTTGAAGCCCAGTGCTCCATGAACCTCAATCATCTTCTGGATTCGCGTGATGTACGGACGGACTTTCCACCATGCAGCTGGCAACGACATTGGTATTTATTGTGTTAGCGTTTGGGAGCAAAAAGGCTATTTTATTAAAAGGTTAATAATTTTACTTGTACAAAGATAGAACAGCGACACTATGACGTAGGTTCAGTGACGTACATAGCCCAAACGACCATACAGGCAGGCTTCCACTAGACGAAAATGAAATAGGTAATGTGAAGTGTGAACGACGAAAGACTACAAAGTGAGAAAGTCTTGATAAGTGAGTGTGACCAGTGTAGAACAAAAAAGAAAAAGAATGAGTGGGACCCGCATAGAATTGTTACAGTCTATCTGTTGATTGATGGTCGAGTCATGAGTGCCGACCCTATCCACTTACAAAATTTGTTAGTATATTAATGAAAGTGTTTTTTTTTTACAATGTAAACCATAAAAGTAATGGCATAAGATATTAGCCGATCCTAAGTCGTGAAAACTAGGGAATCAAGATTTGATGCCCCTCCTCCATTCCAGTCCTTTGCCTAGCTTTACGTGCAGTATGGTCCGCCATCCAGTTAAAACGACGCGACAAATGTTTGAAGTGCATGTTTCCATTCTCTTTTACAATATGTTTAATCCGTTTGACATATGGTTTGACTTTCCACTATACTGCTGACAGTGACTAGATACCTGAATTACATCAAGGTCGACTGAGTAAATGATAATATTCTTTCCGGTTTCCTGTCGACATATCTTCGTAGTTTCGAAATCAGCAACTGCTTCTCCTTCATCTGTTGAGTCTACCAGAACTATTTTCGAGAGTATTATTATGTTCCATGTTTGTGTCTCTTGCTTTATACTTTCGATTCCACTGTGTTCCGTTTAATTTTTGAACAATGCGCCATATGTAAAGATTGTATAAGTACCATTCAGCTCCTTAGGTGTCTATAAGTTTGAATTGTTCCTCGTTTGGGATCTTGTAGTTGTTGGTGTCCTGTCACATTCATCGCCAAACAAGTCAATCATACCTGCATGGACAGAGTTAAAAATGTTTTGTGATACAAGTTGTGTATTTTCGTGTATTGCTTTCATTTCGTGTTTCCATATATTCCACAAAGTTAACATAATATATGCAATAACCCTTATTTTGTCCCTTTGTACTGGGTCTGCGTCTTCATAGATCTTTGTAAACCATTTTCTAATATTATCTGGTTTAATTGTTTGAAATCCAAATTTGTAGTGTCGACCCGACCCAAACCTGTTTACAGAAAGAACATGATAAAAGGAGATGTGTGGTCGTTTTAGTTTGTTCTTCACAACAGTAACACCATTTTTTAATATCGCAATGTCGAAGATGTAAAGTTTTCCTTTTTGGTAGTATTTGTATGCATGCCTTCACCGTGAATGACCTTATTTTATTAGGGACATTAAATTTTTAGATCCTGATCCATATCATTAAGTCTTTAAAGTGGTTTGTAGAGTAATTCTTTTTCTTGGGTTAATAAGACTATTAATAAGTTGGGTTAGCCCTTGCTTTTTAATCAGCACTTAAAAAGAGATACAAAGTTTGAACCCCTCCTTGAACATGGGTAACCTAGTTCTGATTTATCTGAGATAAATGGGTATCCTAGTTCTGGTTTACCTGGGATATACGTAAGGAGACTTGTAATATTCATGTGGGATTATTCTGGTGCGTGTAAGCTGACCCAGACCACCCACGTACCAAAAAAAAATTATTAAGACTTATTTTATCTTTTTACTGAAAAAATAATGATCCAAAATTATAGTTGTTGACTTTGACCAAATATCTATTCCCATTTCAATCAAAGATTAGCATAGATGTGAAAGTTCACCTCTATTTTTAACTATTAAATAATAAGAACCATAATTAGAAACCAGCACGACGACCACCACCACCACTACCCCCACCGCCATCACCCACCCCTAGGGGTGGAAATCGGATCTGAAAATTCCGATTTCCGACTTTTCTGATTCGAAAATTCCAAATTCGGAATAACTTCTTAAGGTTCCGAAATTCCGAATTCCGATTTTTCCGAAAAAATCGAATCGGAATTGGAAATACATTCAAATTTCCGAAATTTCCGATCCGATTTTATTTCCGAATTATATATCCAAATTATATATCCAAATTGTATTTCCAGTTTTACATTTCCTATATTAAATAAATAATAAATACTAATATAATGAAAAAAAAGTATACAATCGAAAAATGTTGAAAATTTTCATAACAAAAAAAAAAGAAAAAGTTAACGTTGGAAATCAATGAAACGGTTTTTTAATGTTTTGAAAAAAAACACTATTGAAATGGGGAACACGTAGTACACCTCCGCTAGGTGCGATTTAGGCGACTCAGTCTATTCGACAATTTAGGGTTCTTTCGATATCATTTTGCAGCAAAATCAATCACACATCTTGGTTTCTCGACTGATTTCTACAATTTTCACATCAATTCTTTAGGCTAATCTCATCTTTATCAAGACAGGAGAAGAGATGGGTTTATCTACGGATGGGTATAAACTCAGTTTTGGCGTTACACTGCAACAGAGAACTTTCGACGACGACAACCCCAAGGGGAGACACCGATGAATTTCATCTTTAGTTTCAATTACCCAACAAGGACAACAAGGAGAGAGGTACAGTGGTTACTCGTTCAGCTCTTTAAGACTCCAAAGCAGAAAAGTAAAAATTAGGGCTAGGGTTCTTCAGAAAGCACATCAAATAATTGGGGTTTACCATTTCAAACGTTATATTTATATGTGGGTTAAAGAGTATTATAGTCACAAACAAGGTAGCATGGTACAATCTAGACACTGGGATAGAGGTAATGGGACAAACACTATTGGTTCTAAGAGGATAGGTAAACTGAGAGGATTTACACGTTGTATCTACAAAAAGGCTTCACAGAGTATGCTTCTTATCAAGAAGGATAGATGGAGTCAGACAACACACAAGGTGATTAATCACTACTACACGAATTCTAGATTGAAGCTTACGAGGATTAGGGGAGTACAGGTTGTGGAAAACAGAGGGTATCATGTCAGTGAGTGGATTAATAAGGATACAAGCGCTAAGGGAAGGGTTAGCAAATTATGGAGGCAAAGAGATAACACCAGAGAGGAGACGATTCACTATTTTTAACAACTGATTGGGTTTCAAATGGATAAAGAACAGATGATGAGGATTATAACTAAGAAGGAGGAGGAAGGAAAAATTGAGAAGGTTTTTGATGATATGGTCTTCCTTTTTCTTCAGGTTAATCAGATGGAATTGGGAGGGCGAAGTAAGATGGTGGATTACACGTGGGGGTTTAAGCTAATGATAAGTATTAAACGAATGATTACTTATTTCGGGACTTGGCAAGCATGCAAGTGCTTTGGGTATTACGCGGACAAAGTTACACTTTCTCAAGAACCTTCCAACTTCTGCATTAGAAAGGGCACTGATAGTGGAGTACATGTGCAAATTTTTTACATTATTAAGGTGAAGCTGGTTTGGTTCTCTAAACGACACATCGACATTAGGATAATTATTACTGTCCATTTACTAGTACAGATTACCGAGGTTAGTCTCTTGAACTGCCTATTTAACCTTTCTTATGCTTACTCTTTTCTCACTTGATACAAACCTCTTCTCTCTTTTCTGCAAAAAAACTTTCACCTTCTTTCTATTGTACTTGTGTTTCTGTTAAGCAACACTTGCAGAGAAATGGCCACCTTAAACCGTCATGCTTTACATACTATCCAACTTAATGAGGCTAAAGATGCTGACTTTGGCGTGATTCGTCTGGACATCCAAATGCAAAGCGTGGAGCATCTTATCCCAGAGGGTACACTCAAGGTACGTATCATGGGTGAGGAGAAGATTAATCTTAATGGGTTTAGGAGATGGATTCATGACAGATGGCACGTAAAGGGTACGGTACATATTACGGAGGTCAGCAAGAATATTTTCACTCTACAAATAGTACACCAACAGGTTTTCGAGAGGCTTTAGGGATTGAGGCCTGGTAACGTTATAGGTTACCATGCAGCTTTCACCAAAGGGAATGGAGAATTTGATGGGACTTATACTGAATCAAATTATTCTGCTGCGTGGGTTCAAACTGAAGGATTAGCATTTATACAGAACACCATCAATACAATCAAATACATCACTAGGGCTTTTACTAATCTGGAAGAGATTGACTATCCAGAATCGACCACAGAAGAGGTACGTACTTTAAGGTTCAGGGTCAAATTTAATGTTTTAGATCCATTGCCACCGGGTGTATATGTGAGACAAGAGGATGGAGTTGCATGGGTGACTTTCAAGTATAAAAATGTTGGTGTGTTTTGTTTTGAATGTGGTAAGCTCGGACACATGCGCAAGGCATGTCCTGACCCTCCGAGTAAAGAAGGGATTCCAATCATTGATCAAAGGTACATGATGTGGGGAGTGGAGAACATCATTAAAGAAACGTTAGATGTGCTGATGTATGGTATTCGTAAAAGGAGAGGACATAATTTTATACTGTTTATTACTCATTACTCGTGGAATAGATTTAAAGATGAATCTCCTTCACCCCCGACTGCCAGAGACAGGGAGAACCGCACAAAATTCAGAAATGACAGACCAGGTACAAAAAGACCGCCTAGAGATGATGGTGACTCAGATTCGGATCATCCAGATGATGGAATGGAGGGAAGCATAGAGGACATATCGCAGGGACTCTTAAGGAGAGTATTAACCAGGCTATTCAACAAGGTAACTATCAACAAATTCAGGGACAAACCATTATAGTAAGCGACGATGATTATGACATAGAACCAAGGAAACAGAAACAGCAGGAGACTCATGAAGCTCAGGTAACTGGTGTTGAAGATAAAGATACAGAGTAGGTAGGACAATAGACATACGATGGTCAAACAAGCATGACTTCACCACTTAAACGAGGTTTGGAGGACTTGGAGATTGAGGAGAATCAAAGCAGACAGAAAAAAAGGACAACGGTGAAATACAGTGTGCGGGGTAATCGCGAGAGGGCTAGGTTGGAGGCTTTACAGGGAAAAAAACTAGGTACAAGTAACGAGGCGAACAATGAACAATTAAGCAACAGTGATTTCGCAGAATCCTATGATGTGGATGACACATATACAGGTACAGATGAAGAGGAAAATCCTAATGGACAGATTTTGGTTCAAGTTGGTAGTTTGAGTGATACAGATTCTTAGATTGATAGTGACATTGAGAGACAATATGCTAAGTTGGTAGGTTCAGTGAAGACACGTCGAGGGAGAGGATCTAGAGGTGGCAGAGGAGGTAGATGTCGCGGCCCCCCGGGAAGGGTCGCAGGGGGGAAATGATCAGCCTTTTCTGGAACTATCAAGGATTAGGGACCCCTTGACAGCTCAGGTTTTGGAGGCAATGGTGGAGGAGTTCAAACCCACCATTGCTTGTTTTTTTGAGACAATGCTGAACGAAAAGGATGCCCCTGTAGTGGCTCGTGGTCTTAAATTTTATCACTTTTTGTTTTTAACCCAACTGGTACCAAGGACCACTCAGGACTCATCCTGCTCCTTTGGAGTAACCCCATTGTTCTCTCTATTTTGTATGCTGGCCCGAACTTTATTACTCTTAATATTATGAACTTAAAATTTTCGTATTATTTGATTTTCGTACTTTAAGTTATTAGGTCGGCTCTTTAAGGGTGGTTTGTTTTTGGTTGGCCATCCTCATATTTCCACTTAGAGTGAGAGATCCCATTTATAACATAAGTAGGAGTTTCTATTGGGATGCTATGACACCATAAATTATGTGGGATAATATTTATACATTAATGGATTACGAGAAATTCACCAATAGAATGTATTTATATAGGAAGTTAAATAAAATCCCCTAAAAGATTAGTCGGGGGATTGCCGAAGCATTTGAGGTAGAAGAAGGTTTCGATGAGATGTCACCTTGATCTGCCAAAAAAATCGAGCTGCACGTTGTCATCGATACTTGAAACCGAATATTAGGTCAGGACCACATGAATTTTTTATCTCGATGGTACTCCCACGCTCAAGTCAGTATTATGAGTCAGGGTATTCTTATGACCTAAAAGAGAGAGAGGTTTTGACTCTATTTATGAATACTGATTTTAGAGTAATGAATAGTAAGTACTGGTAGGGCCAAAGGTGTGATTAATAAATTATTAATAAAGCACACACACCTATGGAAATCCATGAGAAACCCTCTGCAAGTGCACAGATCATTCGTAAGTAATAGTTAAGTAAGTAAAAGTTCGTTCTCAGAGATTTAGGTAATTAGCTCAAGTTTGGGTTCAATATAAGTGTACATGATTTTTAGATGTTGATATTTAAAACTAAAAAAAATTGCGTAAATAAATAATTAAGAATGCAAATAAGATAACTTAGGGTTACTAGTATGAGACTATCTTACTAAGTCATTATTCTAAATATAAGAGTAAATTGAGCACATATAAGTAGCCGGGATTCTATAATCCTTCTAACTCCCGCCAAAGTAGCATAGAATGCAACCTAAACACTACCAAGGGACTTGGGTAAAGGGACCTTGCGCGAAGATCGATGATGAAAATCTAACTCTATTAACTATCTAGTTAGGCAAGCCTGACAGGATCAATACCGCATATTGGACGATTATGTGGTGTTGTCTATAATTGAATCACCCTCCAAGGTGACAATCCAACTACTAAGAACAGTCCAAACATGATCAAGGCTAGGGCTGGAATAAGGCAAACACAAAATACAAATATATAATTAAAAGATAATTTAATTAAAATAGCAAGGTAGTACTCTAGGATTTAGACATAATAATAACCCAATTAATTCATAAAAAAAACTAAAGAATAAAATATTAGAAATATGGTTAATCCAAAAATTTATAGTTAATTACCCTAATTATAGAGAAGGAGAGATGCATAATATATGTTGTTATGCTTCAATTCTTGTTGTTTCTTCTCTAGGTCGACTTGCTTTCTCTCTAATAAATAATATGAAGGCTATGAAGGCAAGGACAAGTTTCTAAGGTCACATACTGATATTATATAGGTTTTGGACAAAATATAAGTCATGTTCAAACTCGTTTTCCTTAAAAGGTGGACAGGTTGTCCCATAGAGTTTGAAAAAATCATAATCCTTAGTTACAACTCCAAATCAAGTGATATTGGTATCAAAACTACCACAATTCAAATAAATTTCTAGATTTAAAACGGATCCTTCATATTCCTTGTCAATTTATGCGAAATTGAAAATACTACATGTCTTTACAGCTGGCCAACAACTTTTGGCAGCTTTTGCACTTTCCTAAATCCATTTTCATTCCTTTTGACTCTTGATTTTGTCTAGGAGCTTCTTTCCTCAACTCCTTAGAACTGATTTGGCATCTAATATAATCATTGTACCTAAGAGCTTCACATTTAACACACAAATTATACACAAAAATGCTCTAAAAATAACAAACCTCCAAAACTAGGAAAGAATTGAGAAACTAACAATTAATAGGGAATAATACCTCAGCTAAGAACCTAATACACCTTAAATGATGTCTCAAGAATTGATCATCTCATTAAAAATATGGAGATATCAACTACTCTTTTTGGGTGACATGTACGGGATATCCATAGATAACTTTGGCATGTAAGGCCTTTGTGCGTCCATGTTCCTTTGCCATTTTTTGGATACAGGGAGAAAATATATTTGGTTATCCGGCATGTCTATATTTACCCTTGGTTGAGTAGTTATGTTTGACTATTGCCTTATATTGTCCAGTTATTCTCGTCATTTCAATATGGCTTATCAATACCCCATTGAATTTGCATGATCGATGTTACCCTTTATATCATGATAAAAAATTCATTTACCTTCTTTTGAACTGCCAATGCAAAATATGGTTTTGAATATCCTATAACGTGTCATGAAGTAGTGGGTCCTTTGAGAATTTTTATAATGCACCGGCGTAGAAGTAGGGCTTTTGAATAAATTCATGATATGCCGACACAGAAGTTGGTATTTTAAATAAAGGGTGAATGCCCAATAAACACCTCTCACCTTAGCCACTTGCCCATAAAAGACACTTAAGGTAAATATACCTTAATGCCCTTACTGTTGTCTACTGCCGTCTACTGCTGCCGCCAAGGGCGAGTAATGGGAATGTTTCCCACCACTCGTGCAAGTACACTTTTGTACTTGTGGGCTAATGTTGAGTAATGGGAATGTTTCCCACCACTCGTGCAATCACACTTTTGTACTGTCTTCAACATCTGCAAAAATGAATTAAGGAATAATTACCAAAAAACACGATTATCAGTATTTGAACATTTAAAATCCAATTTCAAACAAATTACCAGAAAAGTAAAATAATACTTAATTTCGAATTATATTAAATAATAATTATATGATAAATGTTGATTACCATAATTATGTATGTATAATTAATGGGTGTTTTAGAGAGAGAAAGTAAATATCGTGGGGAAGTGAGAGAATTAGCTGAAGAGAGTGATATGCTTAGCTTTACAAGGAGGGAAAATTTGGAGACGGCGGCTGGGGTGGGGTAAAATAGGAAAGAAAAAAAAGGAGTGCCTTTTATGGGTAAGAAGAAAGCGGCGGGGGTGAGGGGACATTAATTCTAATTTGAGGTATTTCTTGGGCAATAATCCTTAAATAAATTCATGTCATGCCGATGCGAAAGTCGGTTTGTTGAATAACATCATGATATGCCACCATAAAAGTCGGTTTTTGTATAACTTCATGATATGCCGAATTAAAATTCGTTTTTTTGAATAACTCCACGATATGTTGAAGTAGAAGTCAGTTTGAACATAGGGGTAGTGATTGGTGTGTAGAACGTGAGTTCTGAGCTAGTTGAGAACCCATTTAATTAATGTTCTAGAGGTGAAAAGGTAACATAACTTGCATAGTTAGAAAAAGTATTAAGGTAGTTCTTTGATAAGCCCTTTGTTGCCTTTTAGCTTGTTAACCAAATATAATTGTTATATCATTCTTAGCCCCTTATAGCGTGTAGCCCTTTCTTGATATTCACATTATAAGACATACCCCTTAGGTTATAGTACTTTTCCATATGACTCGCACTTGAATAGTGATTCTAAGACATACGTCTTTAGAAATTTATTTTGGGGCGGTGGGTTTGACTTATGGGAAACACATTAGTGGGTTTTAAGCTTGTATGTATGGGCTATGTTTATGATGTGCCTTTGTCGGGGTCTATTGAAAAAATATGTTTAAATGAAAATAAAAATAAAGGAAAATGAGAAAATAAGTGGCATTACATCTCACATCAAAAAGAGTGTCGTTGCCAACTTACGAAAAATGAATGAAAACTAATTAAACGAAATGAACCGGCAAAGTGGAAATCTTATGTAATCATCGACAAATTGTTATTAGGTTAATTGGGGATGCTTGTTAAGCACATTAATTGGGTTGAGTGGGAACATATTTGAGTCTGAACTCAAGATCTATGGTGATGCATTAATGGCTAGTAAGGATAGAGCCAAAAGCTCGTTTCATATTATCCAAATATGCATGTCATACCGTCCCTAAGCTGACATTACAACCTTAAAGACCTTATGATTCTTAATTGCGTGAAATAGAAATGATTGAGCTAATAGAGAGTAGTTAAATGAAGTATTTGATACTATGTTAGGATCGAGTATCAACCTATAGCCACCATATCAGACTAAGCAAAAAACCTATCCTTCTTGCATTGCAAAGCTAATCTAATTTTGAAATTATATCGTGTTGATTGTTTGTATGATAAGTGTCTTTGTAATATAGTTTATAGATATTATTACATAAAACATGCTAGGTAGTTTCTTTGAGACCATTTTACATTTTCCTCTCCTCCATCCTTCTTTGACTTAGATTCCCTAGTTTAGTTCTTATTATGTCGTGACAATAAAATTTTGATTTGGGGGTCTTGATGTCTCTTTCATTGTGATAGATTTATCCATACATGAGACATATTTTTAGGGTTATATTGTGCTTATTTGAAGGATTATTTCCTATATTTTGATAGTTTCACATTTTCTGTCTAGTTTTGAAAAATTGTTACGTTTAGAGTTATTTGTGTGTAATTTGTGTGTTAAGTGTGCATCTCTTTGGAACTTGGATGATATTATATCTCAACGATGATAAAACGTCGAGAAACGAAGGTGAAACCCATGTCAAGGAGTAAAAGGACCAAGAAGCCACTTTCGGAAAGCTTAAGCAGTTGTCGGTCAGATTTAGAAAACAACTTGTTCGAGTTACCACACGAGATTGTTGAAGATTTTAGAGGTTCCCTTTGGATTTCAGCTAGTACTTGGAGTTAGGAGTGCGTAAGAACTGACAGTTAATGATTTAGAGTTGAGCTGAAGAAGTTATTAAAGTTACAGATTTTGTGGCTCGAACAAGTCCACTCTTCATGGAAAGCGTGTTTGGGTTGGATTTTGTCATTTAAAAAGAGGCCCACAACCCACAAAACGTAAAAAAAAGTCCTACGTTAGTCCTTATTCAGTTTTGAGAGGATACAACAGAAGTTAGATCCCTACTCTACCACTTCTACACCATTCTACCTCTATCATTAGGGTAGTTAACATTAGTTTCTTGTCTTAAACATGATTTTAATCCTTTTACTAGCTAGTTTTCTTCCTTTAATTATGATATAATCCCTTATCTTGAGTTTCAATATGTATAAACCTTGTATACTTCAATGTTGTTTTTATATTATTTGGAATTGAATTTAATTTAATTGAGAATTGTATTTTGTTGCATATGAACTTATTGAATTTAAGCTTTTCATATCCTGATCAAATATAGATTGGCTGTAGTATCTTAGATTGTCACCCTGGAGGTGGTCAGGAACAAAAGTGGTTCATATTCGTCCATCATGCGGTAATAATTCTAATGGGCTTGATTCGCCAGATAATCACAGAGATTAGTTTGTATCGCCAAGATTTTGAGTAGAATAATCTCACCCGAGAACTCTAGTTATCAAATAGGTTAGTTTTGTATCGATTTAGTGAGAAATTATTTTTCTGTTGAAAATGGTGTTTATTTTGTCTTACAAAAATTATTTGATATTTGGAAAAAAAGAATTATGATATAAATTTATTTTTTCTATATAAGAGTTTAATTTAAATATTTTGTCCAGAATTCTTTGACGCATAGAAGCCATGGCTGCGTGAGGGCCCTCGCTCATTATACGAGAAAATTATAAGTTGAGGCCCAAATTATTTATAATCTTCTAATTAAAGCCTAACTAAATAAAAGTTCTATTTAATGTCTAAATTAATTTATGGCTTAAATTTTTACCCATTTACCCTTATATCTTTATTATTTTTTTATTCTTATTTTTTTTTTTTTTTTTTGGACATTACAAGGGTGCAAAGCACCCGAAACAAAAGGAAACAAATTAGCCTATTCCTAGTTTACTAAAAGCCGAAGAAAGATCGAAAATACTAATTGTATTTCGATCTTTAAAACTTGCTGCGTGCCTAGCTTCCTTCGCTAACTTATCCGCATTCCTGTTGAGCTTTCTTTTGATGTGTTTGAACGAGATTCGCCCAAGCTCTTCAGCTTTATGGATAATCTTCTGAAGGGTAGGTTGGATGTTCCACCTAGCCGCTGACACCTGCTTTATACCTTGAATCACTTCAAGGTTATCTGAAAGGATTACGGTATCTTTCCCTGGAAAGAGAGCTCCAATCTGAGTGGCTCTAAGAACAGCCTCTGCTTCTCCCTCCACAGCCGAGTTGCAACTGATTGTGGTGCTTCCTCTGAAGTTAATTCCACTCTCTTCTTGGATTCCAACGATTGATATTCCAGTGGGTTCCCATTTGTTAGTAAAAGAAGCATCACAAAATAAGGAAACGTGCTGCTCTTGTTCTTCCGCATTTATGTTTAAAATTCGATCTTCCTTGTGGCTGAAACCTTTGTATCCGTCTTTGATCCAGTTTATCCCGTGAATTTCCTGCATGAGCTTTTTAGATGCTATGTTGATTCCCGTACCGTCGACTGCTATGTCCTCGTGGATTGCCTTCATTTTTGCTTTCCAAATATTCCATAGATTAATCATCAAATAGTCTCGTATCACATTTTTGTCCCATCCCCCTTTTTTGTATGCCTTGATAATTTTTAGAAACCAATCCTCGATTTTATCCTCCTGGACTTCTTTGATTTTTATCTGAAGAAAAGATCCCGCCCAGATATCTTTACACATTGTACAATGCAGAAGAATATGTTCCACATCTTCTTCTTTATAGTTGCACCATAAGCAACTCTTTGTATCAGCGCATTTCCTTTTATATAAATTGACTCTTGTTGGGATCGCATTGTTGATAATTCGCCACATGAACAATTTTATTTTTTTAGGTATGTTTGAGTTCCAAATTGTTTTCCATATTTTTGAGTCTTGCATGGCTTTTGTCTTCGTTGTTGTTGCTTTATTTCTGTTTTTTTCCTCCGTTAGTACCTTATAACCTGTTTTTGTATCATAATTACCATCTTTAGAGAAAGGCCATATAAGTTTATCCTGTATTCCATGCTCTTTAATCTTTGTCTTCTTGATAAGTTTGATAATGGGAAGTGGGAAAAAATTGTCCAGTTTTTCTAAATCCCACTCATCTTTCCCTTCTTTCATAAGCTCGTGTACTTTTGTGATACATGATCCTTTTGGTTTCTCTAATTTCCATTCAGTATCTATCCATCTTTCACTCCATATATTCGTGTCTCTCCCGTTTCCGATTTTTTTAATCCCATGCTTTGTGATAAAATCCCTTCCTTCTATAATGCTTGCCCAGCTCCACGTTCTGCTCTGTCTAAGTTTACACGTTAGCATATCAGATTTGTTAAAATAAATACCTTTGAGAAGTTTAGCTGCAAGGTTATTAGGATTATGAATCAATCTCCATGCTTGGGCTGCTAATAAGACCGTGTTCGTCCTTTTGAAATCTTTAAATCCAAGACCACCTATTAGTTTACTGACTGTGACCTTTTCCCATGCAATCCAGTGTATTCTATTTTTCTCGCCTGAATTCCACCAGAAATTGGATATAGCTGATATTAGTTTGTTACAAAAGGATATAGGAAAAGAAAAAATAGACATATAATAGTTAGGTATGGCCTGAAGAATAGCTTTGATGAGGACTTCTTTGCCTCCTTCTGATAAAAGTTTAGCTTTCCACCCTTCTGTATTCTTAAACACTTTCTTTGCAATCCATTCGAGGGATTCTATCTTTGACCTCTTATGACATAGTGGAATTCCCAAATAGTATCCCAGATTTTCAGTTTCTTTAATATTTAACCTGTTAGTGATCTCGTTTTTAATTTCATCGGGCGTTTCTTTGCTAAAAATAAGGGCTGACTTATGGAAATTTATTTGTTGTCCTGACCCATTACAATAAATATCCAGGCATTCTTTGAATTTCCCAATATCTGTTTCTTCCAGGTCCAAAAAGAAAAGAGAGTCGTCTGCAAATAACAGGTGAGAAATCATAGGACAGTTTCTATTAATTTTTATACCTTTAATCAGCTTACTCGACACAAAATGATCCACAATACTAATAAGAGATTCAGTAAGGATAGAGAACAGAAAAGGGGACAGGGGGTCGCCCTGTCTGAGCCCTCTACCTGGTTTAAAATTTTCTAGTCTTTCCCCATTGATGGTAATATGAAAGGAGACAGAAGTGATGCAATTTTTTATCCAGCTTATCCATGTTTCGCAAAAACCTAGTTTCTTTAAAACCTGCAAGAGAAACGACCATCTTACCTGATCGTATGCCTTGGCCATATCGATTTTAATAGCCGCCATATGTTTCCCATTTTTCCGCTTTTTATTCATGAAAAAGGAGATTTCTTGTGCTATAATGATATTGTCCTGTATAGATCTACCTTTGATGAAAGCTGATTGCGTGGGAGATATAATCTCGTTCATGATTTCTTTTAATCTGTTCGAAAGAATTTTTGTAATAATTTTATATATAAAATTGACACAAGATATGGGTCTGAAATCACCGAGGTTTTCTTGGATTATGCCTTTTGGTACGAGTGTGATCAGAGTATCGTTAATCGATTCGACTGAACAGTTGTTCTCGAAGAAATCCATAATTACCTGTATTACATCACTTTTGATAATATCCCAAAATTCTTTATAGAACTTACCGTTAAGGCCATCAGGGCCCGGCGCTTTAGAAGCTGAAAGCTCTCTGACAGCCTTCTCAATTTCTTCAATATCTGGTATCTTTGTTAATTCAGCGTTCATATTATCCGTTATGCAAGGTTTGATGAAATTAATAGCTTCCTTCATCGAGTCCTCTCCGCCTATGTTCTCTTTGAATAATTCTTTATAATAGTTTTGAAAGGAGTCTTTAATACCCCCTGAGTCATCTGTCCAGTTACCCTCTTTATCTTTAATTCTAGTTATTTTATTTAGTTTTCTCCTCTTTATAGTAGCCAAATGGAAATATTTCGTGTTTTTGTCGCCATAGACCAACCAGTTCTGTCTAGCCCTATCCCCCCAATATTTTTCTTCTTTTTCGTACTCTTTCTTAATTTGCTCCTTTATGTCCTGTTCTTCTTGGTTAGTAGTGTTGTTATCTATTTTATTATTTAACTCAATAAGCCTTTCCTGGAGATTTTTAATAGTTTTTTCATGATTTTTAAAGTTTTTTGAGCTCCACTTGGTGAGTTCTTTTTTGGTGTATTCTCTCTTTTTAATGTAATTAGGAATGGGGATTCTGTCCTTAGGAGTGTTCCAACTATTATCAATAATATTCCTACAGTTATCATTATCAAGCCATCTAGATTCGAATTTAAAAAAATTCTTAGTCCTATTAGTATTGCTATCAAAATGAAGAAGTAGGGGAGAGTGGTCCGACCCAATTGCCGGAGGTATATGAATTTGTGATCTTGGATACCTTTGCATCCAATCATACGTAGCAAGTCCGCGATCGATTCTTGTCTTTACATTTTTATCTCCATCCATCCTGTTAGACCAAGTGAAAAAACACCCATCAGAATCAATTTCCACTAAAGAATTACAACTAGTAAAATCAATAAAAGCATTGATGTGGTCCATATTAGCTGGATTTTTGCTTTGTTTTTCCGTGATATTAAGTATCTCGTTAAAATCTCCCATAATAATCCATGGCTCCTTAATCCCTTTACTCCAATTTGTAATCTCATCCCAAATTTCAAGTCTCATTTTAAAGTCATTAGGTGCGTGAATAAAGATAACATAATAAGCAAAAGACAATTCATTAATAAAAGCAACTACATACGAATTACAACTGAAAACAACTTGCAAATGCACCCAAGGGTGCCACAAAATCAGAAACCCCCCAGAATGATATGCCTTTCCAGAGGGTTCAACAAAAAACGACTTCTCAAACCCAAACCTTGCCACCACACCCTGAGAGTCCTCCTCTCTCATCATTGTTTCACAGAACGCCACCACACTAGGACGATGTTGAGCTACCAACGAGCTTGCTCTGGATAATGTTAAGGGCGCTCGTAGACCCTGAACATTCCAGAACAAAGTCGTCATATTCCTTTCGCGGCTTTCTTGGAGTTGCCGCCTCCTTTGTTATTGCCTACCTTCTCCTCCTCATCTTCAAAAGCATCTTCATACTGAAAATTCATGTCATGATCCTCTCCACCTCCTTCGTAGTCTTTCTCAAAATAATTCTCGCTGCTTTCAAAGTTAGCTTCGTCTTCTTCTTCAGGTTCAAAGTTCGAGTCTTCTTCATCAATCATGGTTTTTTTGATCTCCATCTCCTTCCCTTTCCCTTTCTTGTTTTCCCTTCTTTCTTCTTCTTCCTTCTCATCTTCAAGTAAGCTGAATTGGTTTTTGTTAACAAACTCCTCAATTGGGTCAATGACCCTTAACTTCTTAAAGTTGCCAGTCACTTTCGAGTTGACTTCCCCACTGCTAGTCTCAATTCGAATGCCCTTGCCATCTCTTCTTCTTTTTACTGTTTGTTGCGAATTGGAGGAAGTGTCCATATGTTGATTCGACGTATTGCTCTGATTAGCTACATATTTGCCCTTAAGCTTCCTCATTTCTTCTTCAAAAGCCAACAGTGCTGCTCGTACATTCCCTTCATTTTCATCTTCATCCTCATTGGTGATTCCACGGATTTTCTTAAAAGCCTCCATCTTCTGAGTGGACTCATGTAATTCATTTCGAAGATCATGGATTTGTTTGTTCCAGTTCTCCCACTCCTGATCTTCTTTCTCTCTTTCTTCATCTTCTTGAAATTGCTTTTTTGACTTACTCGTACCACCTTTTTTTGTGTAATTGAACTTGTTTAAAATATCCCCTTCTTCAGAACTGATTTGAATGCTTCTTATAGGATTACTGTACCTGGTACTTGGACCTGCATACTTGATATTCTTATCATTATATATGTAGTTAGTAAATTCACCATTAGTATTAATGTGAAGACCATATATGGGATTAAAAGGTGGGAATTTTGCTACATTATCAATACTCCATGAAACCTTCCTGCGTTCATCTATATCTTCCACCTGTTTTATACTCTTGACAGGACATTCTCCGTATTGGTGGCCTATTCTTCCACATCTAAAGCACAGAAGACCCGTGTTCTCGTACTGAAACACCACCCAAGCAGCACCTTCTTCTTGATATAGATATGCACCAGGTGGAAGGGGGTACTTTGTGTTAAATCTGATTCGAAACCTAAGGACCTTAACATCACAGTTTTGTGATGTGGGAAAATCCACAGCTTCAATCTTGATGAAACAAACTTCAAGTGCTTTCACAGTCTCCAGATTGTTCTGTTTAAACGCAAGACCTCTCACTTGGACCCAGATTGATGAGTAGTCAGTAGGCAGCTCATTAAAATCCACTACTAAAGGCCAGATGGTCATACTTAAGTGTAGTTTTTGGTACAACCCCGGCCTCATTTCCCACACACGCTTAAACTCCCTTTCATTGAAAATCTCCAGTTTGAACATGTTTTCCTTTACATCAGTTAACCTGTAATGTCCTTGAATACCCCACCTATCTTCAATAAAGTTCCTCAGTTGGACTGCATAAATTGGGGTTGTGCCAATAGCCTTAATAAGGATAGCCTTCTCTTCCTTCATGCTCTCAGTAAGTCTAGCCTTCGAACCGATGTTGATAACTCCCAGCTTTCTTGCCTTGTGGTCATTCAGTGGTATAATAGGAAGAGCATGGTGATCTCTGGTAGCCATTTTGAGACCTGCACACACAGCAAAGCAAACTACAACCCACAGATGGAAAAAGGATTTAGAGCAGAAAGGGAATACACAGAAATGTAAGGGCGAAGAGTAGGACACAGTACAAGTAGAGGGAGTACAGGGAAGTAAGTGTAAGAAAGAGGAAAGAGAGAAAATGAGAAACCAAACTCCCTTTCTTCGTTTATATAGCTCCATTTTGGAAATCCCTCTAATACTCGTCTCGAAAATGTAATAAGCAGCTAAGTAGTGATCTTGAGTGCTTTGATAATTGCAACAGTCTAACCTGCAGCTAACCTCTCTAATATCTCTAATTAAATAATCACCTAACCTCATTATTATTGTTGGAACTCCCACCTTGCAGTAGCTTTGTTTGGTCAGCCGTCTTTCTTGTGTTAAGCACACACGCTTCACTTCGTCGCTTCGACTCCCCGAGGATTTTATCCTACTCAGCCAAGTTGAGACCTGCACGAAAAGATTTCCAAAGAGAAAAAACAAAAGATAAGAAGCGTGCTTAACCTCGAAACCCAAAACCATCTGAGCAGCAGAGTGGTGAAGATCGAGACACCCGCTACTCCACTTCAGCTTTCTCCTTGTATCATCATTAATCTTAGCTTCGATCCCTTCAACTTTACTGATTATGGGTAAGTAGCCAATAGATGATTGATGCTTCCGCTTAGAAACCCCTATCCCCAAATTTATTATACCTAACCCTAATGATTGCTCCCCTTCCCCATCCGATGTAATCCCCATCTCAAGAAGAGAATGGGGATAAGCAAGTAGAGAGAGCCTAACACGCTAGAAGCGAGAGACCCAGACAGCACCACCAAAGAAGGTGGAAAAGATGCAAGAAAAAATTCGAAAAGAAGGCGTGAAAACGAAGAGAGAGGCGAGAGAGCGTAAACCTAGAGAGAGAAAGTTTTTTTTTTTTTTATTCTTACCCTTGTACGTTTTTATTTTTTATTTTTTTTATTAGTACCCTTGTAACTTTTTTATTTTTTTGTTCTTTTAATTAATCTGTTGGGGATGTATCTATGCTGATTTTTAATTTTTGTCCATGTCCATACCCTAGGGGTTGTACCCCTAGCCCAATTACAAGACCATATCCACCTTCATACACACATAGGAACAAAAAAACAAAAACAATCTCTTTATCCAAGACCAATGGGTTGTACCTCATATAGTCAACTTCACACACGCATAAGGAAGAAACAATCAAAAAAAGATTGCTAGCCCAAATGGATATACACAAGATCTATAAATATTATAAAGAATTTTGGGATATCATTAAATTTGATATTTTTGAAGTGGTACGAGATTTCTTCCTTATTTATATCAATCTTAATAAAATTAATGCCACTCTTATCACTCTAATGCCAGAAGGTGATATTCAGGGAAGGTTAGGCAATTTTAGACTCATTTCACGTGTTAATTTTATTTACAAAATTATCTCAAAAATCTTGGCTAACAGACTGCAGAAAATTATGGAGGGGATCGTATCACAATCAGCATATATTAAAGGACAGGCTATACAAGACAATATAATCATAGCGCAGGAAATATCTTTCTATATGAGTAGGAAAAGAAAAAATAAGAAACATATGGCTGCCATTAAAATAGATATGGCAAAAATCATATGACCAGGTAAATTGGGATATTCTTATTTTGGTCTTACAAAAACATGACTAATGGATATCTTGGATAAGGAATTGTATTACGTCGGTATCATTCAATATTACTCTAAATAGAGAGAGGTTGGAAAAAATTTACCCAGGGAGAGCTTTACGGCGAGTTGACCCTTTATCACTCTTTCTCTTTCCTATCATGACTGAAACTCTTATTAGTAGTATGGACTATTATACCAAGAATAATCAAGTCAAAGGAATACAGATTAATAAAAACTGTCCTGATATATCACATCTTTTATTTGCTGGTGATTTTCTTTTCTTTATAACTATTGATGAAACTAATCTACAAGATTTTAATGATTGTCTGAATACTTATTGTCAAGGATCAAGACAAAGAATAAATTTTGGTAAATCTGTGGTTTTCTTTAGTAAGGAAACTCCTCAAGAAGTTAAACAATATGTTACAATAGAATTTGGTATTAAGGAAATAGACGACTTGGGATATTATTTAGGGATACCTCTGTGTCACAAAAGATCAAAAGTTGAATCGTTAGAATGGGTAGAAAAAACGGTTTTCAAACACACGGAAGGATGGAAAGCAAAATTATTGTCTGAAGGAGGGAAAGAAGTTATTATCAAAGCCATTTTACAAGTGATTCCTAATTATTATATGTTGATTTTCTCTTTTCCTATTTCTTTTTGTAAGAAACTTGTTTCTGCGATTTCTAATTTTTGGTGGAACTCAGAGGAGAAAGACAGAATACATTGGGTTGCATGGGAAAAGTTAGAAATAGAAATGATGATAGGAGGTTTGGGCTTTAAAGACTTTAAAACAATGAACACGACACTACTGGCGGCACAAGCATGGAGAATCATGAAAACCCAAGAAACCTTAGCAGCTAGGCTATTAAAAGGTATTTACTACCGTAACAATACGTTTATGAATGTCTTTAAACAAATCAGAACATGGAGCTGGGCAAGCATTATGGAAGGGAGGGAGTTTTAAAAAAAATATGGAATCTACCACCTGGGAAACGATAAGAACATAGATATCTGGAATGATAAGTGACTAGATACATAATGGAAACTCAAAAAGCCCATTGGATGCGAAATAAACAAGGTAAGTCAATTACTTTACCCTGATACAAATATATGGAACCTCGAACTAATCTGTAAGATTTTTTTGAGACCTATTATACCATGTATAACTAGGAAATAGATATTCGATTTAAATAATGAAGATATGTTCTTATGGCCTTTCTCTAAGGACGGTGAGTATAACACAAAAATAGGGTATAAAGAAATTATAGATGAACATGTGGTTAAAGGACCATGGACAACAGATACACCAGAAAGGTATGTCTCAGCAATTTGGAAAATCATATGGAATTCGAATATACCAAAAAAAAAAGATTTTGGTTTGGAAAGCTTGTAATAATGCCATACCTACAAAGAATAATTTATATAAAAGGAAATGTGCAAATTCTAATGATTGCATCTGGGATGTTGTAGAAAGGACACTGTGAAACACCTTCTTTTATATTGCAAAATATGTACAAAAATATGGGCAGGAATAATGAGGCTAGGGGTGAAAATCGGATCCGAAATTTCCGATTTCCGACTTTTCCGATCCGAAAATTCCGATTTTGGAACAACTTTTTACGGTTCTGAAATTCCGAAATTCCAAAATTCCGATTTCCGATTTTTATCGGAATTGGAACTACATATAAATTTCCGAAATTTCCGGGTTTTCCGATCCGATTTAATTTCTGAAATATGTTTCCGATTTTTATTTCCGAATTTCTAATTTTACATTTCCTATATTAAATAATTTTTTTTTTGTTAAATGGGTGATCCGGGCTAGCTTGCGCGCACCCGACTAATCTCATGGAGGTATACATGTCTCCCCGTATATATTCTCATGGTAAATCAGACATAGGCTTCCCATGTTTAGGGAGAGGTTTAAACAAATCAGAAATAATAAATATTAATATAAAGGAAAAAAGTATAACTGTTGATAATTTTCATAACAAAAGAAGAAAAGAAAATGTAAACGTTGAAAATTTGAAACACAGTGATATATTTTTTTTTATGTTAGGAAAATAAAGAAAAACAATAAACCTGATAAAACCTAAAGGCTAAGGCTAACCCATTTCTTCAAATTTCACATTACCTTCCCACGAGCCCTATATCTGTTTTTTTTATGTAATTTGAAAAGTAATTTATAGTCTTTTTTTACCTTCTGTTACTTATGTTACTCCTATTATTGTTTTTTTACCTTTTGTTAATTATGTTATTTTCTATTACTGTTCATTAATTTTATAAGTTAAGCTTTTTAACTACTGTTACATGAAAAGTTTTATACGTTTTGTTTTTAACTATTTTCGTGTAAGTGATAAACTATTGCTCCGATTTTCAACCCTTAGTCTCGCAATTTTCGAAACAAAAGTTTCGAAATTCCGAACCCAAAATTCTGAAATTCCGAATGAAAAGTTCCGAAATTTCCGTGCCGAAATTTCCGAATTTCCGGCAAATTCCGAAATTCTGAAATTTCGAATTCGGCATAATTTTTTCCAGCACCGAAAAATTGGATAGGAATTGGAACAGAAAAAATCTATTCCGAAAAAAATAGGAATTTTTTCGAAAGACCCTTTTTCCGATCCGTTCCTTCCGATTTCCACCCCTAAATGATGCAAACCAGGATTGGAGAACAAGAAGATGAGAGTCTTACAGATTGGTTAATAAAAATGATTGATTCATATACGAAAGAAGAATGAGAAACAAAGGTAATAACAAATTATTTGATGATTAATTTATGAAATATATGGAAAGGAAATATGAAAGAAATACATGAAGACAATGTGATAGATGGAGATAGTGTTATGTGCTGCACATATAAACAAATGAAAGAAGTGCACGGGGTAGACTGGAAACAAATAAATAGTATGACAAAAAGAGGGAAAGAGGCACTAGTAGATAACCAAGAAGAAACAGGGTACGAAGAGGCAAACATTATAGTGAAGTTTGGTGTCTCGTTCAAACATAAATATGAATTAACAGGTGTGGGTATTATAGTTGAAAATAGAGATTTGGGGAGTACTGAATATGAAAAAAACAGACATTTTTTGTGCCATGTCAGTAGAGGGAGAAGCTATGGCGATATGAAAAAGTGTGCAAAGATGTAACAAATACCGTAATAAAAAAAATTGTTTTCTCAAATAACCTTGAGTGTATTAGGCAGGTGTCAGCATCGAGCTGAAAAATCCAACAGATTATCAAAAAGATCAACCAAAAAGCTGTAGAATTCGGCCCTATAAATCTCCAATTTTTCAATAGGAAATTCAACAGACAGGCAGATGCACTCGCAAAAGATGCTAGACGCGGAGCCAGCGTTGTTTTTGGTGCATCAGCAATTTTATTCGAGTTCGCTGATAACTTTTGTCGAGCAGAGATTGGATAGGGATTTACTTGCTGTTATTTTTCTGCTTTGTTATATCGTTTTCTTTGGTGCTTTAGGCACCTTCCAATGTCCAAAAAAAGGTCCCCGGGGCTGTCCACCTAAAAATAAAAATATTATTTTTATGTTTTATAAATAACAATAGAACATGATAAATTTGAAATTTAATGAAACAAAAAAAACAAAAAGGAAATCTAATAAAAAGAAACCGTGAACGTTGGCGGAGGTGCTCCACGGCGGGAGCTGAAGATGACGGAGAATGGTTCACGACAGCGGATTTTGCAAGAGCTCCGGCGGGACATGGAAAAAACAAATAAAAAAAGGGAAGGAGAAAGGACAAATCTATAGGAAGAGAACGATTAGGCGGCGGTTTTCTGTTCTAGGAGGGCTGCGACGAAATTTATGGTGGCGGAGGAGGTGAGACCAGCAGGGAAGGAAGGTGAGAGAACGTTGGCGATATGGTGGAGATAGGGCCACGAAGGGACAGTTGTTTCTGTTTTAGGAGGCTACGACAAGATTTATGGTAGAGAATGGGCCACACGCAGCGACAGTTTTCTAATCTAGGAGGGCTGCGAAGGAGGCAGCTTGCTTGTGCAAAAGTGAAAGAAGGATTAAGGTTTTTTTTAGTTGGGTTTCAACTAGATAGTTAGAGATAGGTTGGTGTTTATTAAAATCTAAGTCATGACACCTTATTTAGTCATTGTCAAACTCATTATACCCGCCTAATTTTTTTGACAACATAAATAACGGAGGTGTCTACAAATAATCGCCCAAATCTCAACTTAGAGATTTTTTAAGGCCCAACCAGAATAAAGTACTTTAGAAAGGCTAACCAAACCAGATTTTATGTGCTATTACTCTTATACCCTCAATTCACCTTTTAACATATCTCCTACCTCTCTCATACTTTTGCTGACACACCCTCTTCCATTTATCAAATATATCCGTTAACAATCTTATCCTTTTCTTTTTTTTTCTTTTCAGTAATTAGCTTTTTATTCTTTTTGTTTCTGTTCATTGAGTCGATAGATCCGTACCCACAGGCACAGACCTAATCGTTTTGTCCATGTAATTGTCAAAATACCAGAGAGACTGTACCCATGTGATTGTCAAAATACCAGAGAGACTGTACCCGAGCCTCTTTTTTTATATATGTCCATTCTCAAGGTGTTGAATTTGTCCAATAATATACCCTAAAGGCTGTACCCTAAGGGTATACCCTAAAGGCTGTACCCTAAGATTTTTGTACCATGGTAAAGTGTTTGCAATTTTTCTTTAAAGTTAATCCTTTTATACAATAATCAAATTTTTACTAACATCTTTACAAAAAGGTAGGATTTCTCAAATCAGATTAACCTTTATTGTTAAAAAAACTAAATCAAAATTTGGATAACATCATTATACTTGATGGGCCAGACCATAAGGGCTGGACCCTAAGGACTGGACCCTAAGGGCCAGAACACGTTTAAAAAAATAAATGAGCGCTGAAGCTGCACCCAAACAAAAGTTCTACCCTTTGGTAGATCTGGGCCCAAATTGGACTTCCCATTATCACACACAAGCTGGATCTATTACCAAAATGGGCTGGACCCAATAACTCACACGATGGGGCCTGGAGAAGATGGAGGTTGGATTTTCTGGTGTCCGTCGACCTTCACGTGATGGTGGAGCGCGGATCCGGTGGGGTGTCGCTGGTGTAGGGCTTCGATGGTGATATGGTGGTGAGACGTGAGCGTGAGCGGTGGTTTTCACATCGTGGATCAGATCTGGTGCATCGAACTGGAGGAGACCCCAAAAGCTGCATCGGCTGTTTTCTTGTGCAGCGGCTGTTATGGTGGTGCTGTTATGGTGATGCTGTTATGGCATCGTGGTGGTGGTGGCGCTGTTACAGGGAGAAGGTCGAGATCTGGTGGTGGCGCTGTTACAGGGACCATGCTTTTTCGTCTTCTTATGGTGGCGGATCTGGTGCAGGGAGAAGGTCGAGATCTGCAGCGGTGGTGTGGCTCTGCTCCGGCGTCTTCACAGCGGTGTGGTGGCGCAGCATCTTGACGAAGAGAGGGGAGGCCATGCTGGGTTTTGCAGGAAGGTGAGGAGGTACTGGTGGTCCTTTGTGTGTTCTAAAAAATAATGCAAATGATAATCGAACCACAACCGCAAGTGTACGGTTGTCCCAAGTAGTAATAAGGATAATACAGATTCGTTCCAAGGACGGGATGGTTGACTACAATGTTTAGCAGATAATGATTGGTTGCACTTATGAAAGCAAGTAAATAAAATATGTTTGTTTGGTTTTGTTTATTAAAACTACTAAATGAAAGACAAATTTTAAATGCAAGTAAAAGCTAAGACGCAAGTAAAATGATGTAAAACGCAATATGAGAAGTAGCACTTGAGAACGCAAGGATCCTCCCAATCTTATTTCCTAACTTATGTTGTTTAAGGGCTAAATTGGTCAATTACAATGGTCGGGATTCTAAATTCCTTATACCCCCGTCAGGGTGGACTATAAGGCGATCCTAAAGTGTCACTAGTCCCGTCAGGGTAAATATGATCCACCGTTGGATGATTATTACCTCATTGGCCCTAGAATTAGCTAAGTTCGTCAGAATCAATAGCTTTTATCCTAGATTGAATAATTAATTCTATACCTAAATCCTCCGTCAGGATGATCCACACGCCACGTATGTGGAATAGCCTAGATACTAATGCATGTTCTTAGTTCGCGACTCTAAAAACAGTAAATAATCACAAATTATCGAAAAGAGTAACAGACCCAATCTAATTTAATTTACATAAACCCAAATTCAACATTCGTTATTCCATAAAATTGGGATTCACCCATTGTTTGTTCTCAATCACTATGAAAAGCTTAGCTCATATTAAAAAGAAAAACTAAATTAAAAGAAATGGAATTCATATTTGATTACAAAATTAAATATAAAAAGAACCTAATTTCCGGAATTGGAATGACTGAGAACGGAGATATAGACCCTCTCCAGTTCTTGCAGCTTCTTCTTTCTTCCTTCTGTTGTTTCTCTCTGGTGTTTAATCTTGTGGAATGTGAATTGTGTGAAAAATAGAAGTCCAGACCTCCTTTTATAAGCATAAAAACGGATTAGGGCTTGGACCAGAAAATAAAACACTAATTAAATGTCCAAGCCCAATTTCTAAGCCCAAAATCCCGTAACTGCTGATACACCTTCACTAAAACGGCTTTTCCCGATGCGTTATGACTCCGACTGACCTCATTCCAGTTGCTAAAGTTCCGTAACTCGATAAGGAATCTTTTCTCTTCAATGGTCAGCGGCTAAATCATCGCTTAAGCACCTCGAAATCAGCAATCTATGGCCTGGAAAATGGATTTTCAGCTCTAAAAATAATATCTTCGGGATTTATCTTCAAGTCTTGACTCTAATTCACGATCTTTGACTTTCTCCTCGGATTCCTCTCCTAGCTAACATCTAAAAACCTGTAAACTTTACACTAAAAATACCAATATTACGCGCAAAAGTTTAATAATTCAAAAATGCTAGAAATAAAAAGGGAATTCCGGATTATTGCATATTTAGTCCAAAAGTCTATCAAATTAATTAAATAAACACCAAAAATGATGTCTCCTAAGGGTCGAAAATAAGAACAATTAGGGAGACATCAAGACCCCCAACTCAAACCTTTGTCGTCCCGACAAAGTAAAACAAAACAAAGGGGTGGAAGTAAACGTATGACAAAGTAGAAGCTAACAAATAAACCCTAAAGCAATTCTTAAGATAAATCTCATATAGCAAAACTTTAAGAACTAACATATACATGCACTAATCATGCAACATCAAATATAAATAATCTCAATTATAAAATTAAAGTCGCAATGCTTGAAGGTTACACTTGTACTCATCTCTGTATGATGGCTATAGGGTGGTCATTAATCCTAAATCGCTTTGAACGCTCCACCTAGTATATTCCCTATTAACAGAATCATAAATTCACTATGCACTTAGGAATCACGAGGTCTTTACAGTTATAATATTGGCTTAAGGACAGGTGTGGATGTATATTTGGTAAATTTGAAGTGAGCTTTTGGCTCTCTCCTCACTTACCATCAACAGTGTCCTCGAGCTTGAGTTAACGCTCAAAAAGATGTTCTCACTCACCCATATACGCAACAATTTAGCGTCCCATGTCTACCCACTATAAACAAGATGATTTTCAGAAAAATTCCACTTTGCCGGATGTTTTATTCATTCATATTTTCTTTTTCTCTCTTTTTTTTGTACAGAAGCAAACCGGGTTCCCGGTGTTGACGAAACCGGGTTCCCGGTTCCTACTGTATGGATTTTCGAAATTTTTCATTTTTTTTTCTTTCTTTTTCATTTTTCTTCATTCCCGGCAAAGGGTTACAAGTATATATCATCTGCAATTGTGCTACGATACAAAGTACATCAATCCCATCAAATTCCCCATAAGTGGTCCCACCACCCCAAACTCAAGCTCGAGACATGTATCAGGATTGTGATTCAAGTGCGGGTCATATGGTCATGCCTAATAATCTAAGGGATAATGGCTTATATCGTGGTTACAACGAAAAGGCTAAAGGCTCAAAGTGGGCTAAGACGGATAATCATTAATACAAGGGATAGAAAGCTAAAAGGGCACAAATGGCTAACAAAGAACTGCCCCTATCATTTTCCTAAGTACATAGCTTGTCTTTAGTTCATATCTAGATGGGTTCTCTACTAATTAGGATTTCACTTTCTACACACCAAACATATTCCTTAAGTACAAGCTTACTTCATTTGCATTGTTCATTAATTTTTCCTATTAATTACCTATGTTCGCATGCAATTGTAAGTGTGTTTTATGTTATTCCCTAAAGTCCACTATTTACTATCATAGATTCATCAAAAGTATGCTTAAAGGGACATTTAAGATCTTCTACAGTCAAACGCAACTCCGAAAATTCTTTTATTTAAAGCAAATAAAACACATAACACATAAAAAACTGGGATGAGGCAACGAACCCCACCCCAAACTCAAAAATGAGTCTTGTCCCCACGACTCGAAAAGACTCAATAAAGCATTTAAACTAATCTACACTAAGAGGAAAGTTTAGAAAACGTATCTTAACCAGCGCGAGGTTGGTTATCGGTGTTGCGTTCTGGACCTTTATCTCGCGTAACAGCATCATAAATTGCGTTTTGAAGTGTATTTACGCCTAAGATCAAATTTCGAAGCAGGTCCACTCTTTTGTAACGTTCCCCAAGGTAGCAATCATCTTCTCCTGATTCTCTTCCAACACCTGAATCTTTGTTTCCAACTCAGGAACAGTTCTCGCTTTCTTTGACTGAGGAGTTCTAGGACTCTTGGTAGCTCGTGTTGCCTCCTCATGGATATTCTTGATTGTGCTCAAAGCTATACTCACACCAACTGAAGCAACGTCAATATCTGCGTTCTTACGCGGAATCTTTGCGTCTAGACACAACTGAGTAATAGTACAAGGGAACTTCAGATTTTGTTGTTTCATTGGGGATTTCGCGAACTCCATGATTGTATCATAAATGATCTTAGCAACATCAAATGGTTTCTCCTCCAATATACACTTAATAACAAATACGTGCTCTTTCTTCAATTCGGAAGTGTGTTTAATACCAAAGAAAGTGGGTATTACGAAACGAGACCAAACCTTAGCACGAGGTGTCAAACTACTGCTGTAAAACTGTCCGGGATATCTTTCAACTTCAGGAATTGGGCTAGTCCCATTAATAAGCACGGTCCCCCAAAGGGATTCAAAATCGAAAGAAGGGTCATTAAGAATTTCTTGGAAAGGGCATGTTCCAGAAAAGTTGGGTAGTTTCAATGATTTCCGGATACGTTCAATAGAGAAAGGAACTACCTTTTTGAGGATATCAATTGCATCACGGGAGGTAGCTAAACCTTCGTAAAATTCTCGCACCAAAGTAGGAAAAAACTCAAGCTTCCTTTCTTGCAACTCTTTCCAACCAAACTTAGTACATGTCACAGCATATTCCTTGTATTCACTACTCATAATACCCTTAGGAAAATTCGTCTCCTCACCAAATTTCAAAAATTCAATTCTTTCACGAACCTGAGTATTCCAACAAGTATAAACCCTCTTAGGCTTGTGGGCCCACATCTTCATACGCGGAGGTTTCTGAACTGGTGCTTCCGGAATCTCTTGTTCAGTTTCCTTCTCAGTGTTCTTCTCAATTTCCTCTTCTGGTTCCTTCTCACTTTCTATCTCATCAATCAATCTTCTCTTTTGACCAGTGATTTCTTTTCTGTTAGGATCAAGCTGAGCTTCATCAATTTTTCGTTTAGGACGCGAATCAGGAATCTCAATATCTTGATCTTGAGAACCACCAATGGTGGTTTTTCTTCTAGGAGCAGTTCTTCGAAAATCACCGGTTCTGTTAGTCATCTCTTTCCACCCCAAACTCAAAACTTCAAATAATGAAAAACTTAGAGAAAAAGTTTAGAATTTTGATGTTTTGAGGCTTAAGAATTGAAGAACTAGGTGGAATATGAGATGGGTCTTGTTTAATTTGGATGGGAGAAGAAAGAATTGGGTTTAATTTAAGGATTGGGTGAAGAAGAATCTAGGAGAGGAATCCGAGGAGAAAGTCAAAGATCGTGAATTAGAGTCAAGACTTGAAGATAAATCCCGAAGATATTATTTTTAGAGCTGAAAATTCATTTTCCAGGCCATAGATTGCTGATTTCGAGGTGCTTAAGCGATGATTTAGCCGCTGACCTTTAAAGAGAAAACATTCCTTATCGAGTTACGGAACTTTAGCAACTGAAATGAGGTCAATCGGAGTCATAACGCATCGGGAAAAGCCGTTTTAGTGAAGGTGTATCAGCAGTTACGGGATTTTGGGCTTAGAAATTGGGCTTGGACATTTAATTAGTGTTTTATTTTCTGGTCCAAGCCCTAATCCGTTTTTATGCTTATAAAAGGAGGTCTGGACTTCTATTTTTCACACAATTCACATTCCACAAGATTAAACACCAGAGAGAAACAACAGAAGGAAGAAAGAAGAAGCTGCAAGAACTGGAGAGGGTCTATATCTCCGTTCTCAGTCATTCCAATTCCGGAAATTAGGTTCTTTTTATATTTAATTTTGTAATCAAATATGAATTCCATTTCTTTTAATTTAGTTTTTCTTTTTAATATGAGCTAAGCTTTTCATAGTGCTTGAGAACAAACAATGGGTGAATCCCAATTTTATGGAATAACGAATGTTGAATTTGGGTTTATGTAAATTAAATTAGATTGGGTCTGTTACTCTTTTCGATAATTTGTGATTATTTACTGTTTTTAGAGTCGCGAACTAAGAACAGGCATTAGTATCTAGGCTATTCCACATACGTGGCGTGTGGATCATCCTGACGGAGGGTTTAGGTATAGAATTAATTATTCAATCTAGGATAAAAGCTATTGATTCTGACGAACTTAGCTAATTCTAAGGTCAATGAGGTAATAAAACTTAATCATCCAACGGTGTATCATATTTACCCTGACGGGACTAGTGACACTTTAGGATCGCCTTATAGTCCACCCTGACGGGGGTATAAGGAATTTAGAATCCCGTCCATTGTAATTGACCAATTTAGCCCTTAAACAACATAAGTTAGGAAATAAGATTGGGAGGATCCTTGCGTTCTCAAGTGCTACTTCTCATATTGCGTTTTACATCATTTTACTTGCGTCTTAGCTTTTACTTGCATTTAAAATTTGTCTTTCATTAAGTAGTTTTAATAAACAAAACCAAACAAACATATTTTATTTACTTGCTTTCATAAGTGCAACCAATCATTATCTGCTAAACATTGTAGTCAACCATCCCGTCCTTGGAACGAATCTTTATTATCCTTATTACTACTTGGGACAACCGTACACTTGCGGTTGTGGTTCGATTATCATTTGCATTATTTTTTAGAACACACAAAGGACCACCAAGTTTTTGGCGCCGCTGCCGGGGACGGTAGCGTGTGACCACGGTGTTTATCCTTTAGTGATAGTTGCATTTATTTTATTTTATCAGTTTTACGCTTTTTGTTTGTTCATTTCTTTTCAGGTTTTTAGGTTTGGTGTATGCGAAGAAGGCTGTTCAAGGATCTAGAGCCAACACCTCCGATCCTAAGTAATCCAGAATCGTTGATCAGACTTGCTAACAAGAGAAGAAGAGAACGAGAAGCTTTAGAAGTAGAAGAGTTAGTTAACAGAATTGAGAATATCAATCTTCAGAATCTTCAAGATAATCAACCAGGTCAACTAGGCGCAAATGGCCAACCTTTGGCTCCAGGCGCTATTCCTCCAATTCCACCAGTGAATCCTAATCCTCAAGTTCATATAGTGATGAATCAAGATCCGTGGTTTACTAATGGTCCACCAGAAGTTCCATTCCGTGCTCCTGCTATAGGAGTAGGTGCTCCAGATATTGATGTTCCACGATTCCGTCCTGATTCGGGTATGTTAGCTCAATTCCAAATTTTTGGGAATTTTCGTGGTAGACCATCAGAAGATCCTCTTAAAGCAGTACAGAAGTTTAAGCAGATATGTGATTCTTATATCACACAAGGAGTTTCAAGAGAACAGATGTATTTTGCTGCGTTTAAATTTTTTGTTATTGATGGAGCAAGTGAATGGCACGATACACAAGATCCTATGAAGATAACCAACTAGGACCAATTAGAGACTGCTTTCTTTGACAGGTACTACCCAAGTAACATGCGATTAGATGCTGAATTAGAATTGACGCATTTCCGTCAAGAATATGATGAAACTGTGGGTAAGAGTTGGACAAGATTCCAGATGTGTTTGCGTAGAGTTCCCACTCATGGCTTTTCAGAACAACAACAGCTAAATATCTTTTATAGAGGCCTTGATGAGACTTCGAGAGAGAAATTGGATACGCTATGTGGTGCAGGTTTTCTTCAAGTTCAACCCGCTCATGCTAAAATCATTTTAGAGAGAACAGTCAAGAATGAGGTTGGGTGGAATTCAGTAAGAACACTGGTTAAAGGAGTGAATAATGTTGATATGGAAGAAAAATTTGCTACGCTTGAGAATAAGATTCAGAATACTATAGAGCAACAATTGAAGCAGCTTCTTTAGCTGTAAAAGAAGGATTTTTGGGTAAGAAGGTAGCTGTGCATGCTGCACAAGAGGTTTATATGTGTTCGATTTGTAGGGTAGATGATCATGATGAGGAAAATTGTCCGAATAACCAAGAACCTGTGATGTTTATGTCCAATAGAGGTAACTTCAATTCAAGTGGTAATGGATATCAGCCTAACAGAAACCATCCTGAGTTTCAATACTCAAATCCTAATGGGCAGTCAATCCTACATATGCGTATCAGCCGCGTCCCCAAGGTAACAACGATAATCCAAGACCACACAACAATTATCAAGGAGGACAGAATCAGGGTAATTATGTCCAAATACAAGCTCCTCAGAATACTTATGATGAAAATTTGAACCAGAAAGCCTTAACTGCCCATCCACAAGAAGGAGTAGTTACCCTTCAGAAAACGGTTGAGAGTTTAATTGCTCTTCAGACACAAGCTATGGAACGTCAAAATGCAGCCTAAGCAAATATGAAGTTGTTTCAGAATCAGCTAAGTCAAATTAATAAACAACTGAATCAACGTCTACAAGGACAACTTCCTAGCGATACTGAGAATCCAATACAACGCGAAGATTGCAAAGCTGTTACATTAAGAAGTGGTAAGAACCTTCCTCCACCTCCTTTTCCCGTTATGAAAGAGAAAGAAGTTCCAAGAAAAGAAAAGGAAGAGGGTGAGAAAGAGAAAGAGAATGAGAAAGATATTGAGGTTGAAGAAATCGAAAGACCAAGAGAAGTTCCGAAAAAGAAAGATGATATTGTGATCAATCGCCCACCACCACCGTTTCCATCTCGAGTTCAGAAGAAGGGTGATTTGGGTGATTTTCAGAAATTCTTTAATAGAGTGAAGGGTCTAAGTATTAATATTTCGTTACTAGAGGCGATTCGAGATATTCCTAAGTATACGAAGTTTTTGAAGAGGGCCCTCACTAACAAAAGGCCTTATTGTGATAATGAGATGATTGGCCTTCCTGAAGAGTGTAGTGCGATTTGCCAGAGTAAATTACCTCCGAAGTTAGTTGATCCAGGGAGTTTTACGATTCCGATATCGATTGGAGAAGAATGGAAAGGAAAGGCGCTATGTGATTTGGGGGCAAGCATCAATTTGATGCCCAAGTCAATCTTTGATAAGTTAAAAATTGGAAACGCAAGACCTACTTATGTGGTCTTGCAAATGGCGGACAGGTCTCTTGCACATCCTGAGGGCCGCATTGAAGATGTCCTTGTTAAGGCAGGTACACTTATATTTCCAGTTGATTTCGTAATACTTGAGTACGATGCAGATAGAAATGTCCCCATTATTTTGGGTAGACCATTACTAGCTACAGGGCGTACATTGATCGATGTAGAGAATGGCGAATTAACGATGAGGATTCAAGACGAGGAAGTCAAATTCAATGTATTTCGAGCTATGAAATTTCCAGATTCTTAGGAGGATTGCTTCAGAATGGGTGTAGTTGAGCAGGCATCGCAAGAGGTATCTGATTGTTTTAATTATGATGATATTTTGCAGGCCGCTTTAACATTAGACTTACCTGAGATGATGGAAGAGCTTGCCGAAATAGTGGCAGCTCTTAATTTTGAAAATCCGAAGTATAGGCGTCTTGCCTACGAACCTGTGAGAGAACTGGTGGAGATTATTCCTAAAAAGAAGCCTTCAATTGAATCTCCTCCGGAATTGGAAGAAAAACCATTGCCATCACACTTGAGGTATGCATATTTGGGTACTAATGGAACTCTACCTGTTATTGTTTCAGCTAATTTAACAGGTCCTCAAGAAGATAAACTGTTGCGTGTGTTGAGAGCCAACAAAGAAGCAATAGGTTGGAAAATTGCTGACATCAAAGGCATTAGTCCATCCTATTGTCAACACAAAATTATACTTGAAGATAACAACGCACGCTCAGTTGAAGGTCAAAGGAGATTGATGCCCGTGATGAAGGATGTAGTGAAGAAAGAGGTGATCAAGCTTTTAGATGCGGGGATTATCTATCCCATTTCGAGTAGTGAATGGGTGAGCCCAGTTCAGTGTGTACCGAAGAAGGGAGGAATGACAACAGTTCTTAATGATAAAAATGAGGCGATTCCTTCAAGAACGGTAGTTGGTTGGAGAGTTTGCATGGATTACAGAAATCTGAACAAATCCACCAGAAAAGATCATTTCCCTTTACCCTTCATCGATCAGATGTTAGATAAATTAGCCGGAAGGGAATATTACTGTTTCTTGGATGGCTACTCCAGGTACAATCAATTTACGTGGCTCCAGAAGATCAACATAAGACTACTTTTACATGCCCATTTGGTACTTTTGCATATCGCAGAATGCCATTTGGGTTGTGTAACGCTCCCGCTACTTTTCAGAGATGCATGCTGGCCATCTTCTGGGATATGATTGATAATTTCCTGGAAGTGTTTATGGATGATTTCTCCGTGTTTGGTGATGATTTTGATAAGTGTTTGGACAACTTGGAGAAAGTGTTGGTTAGATGCAAGGAAACAGACTTGGTGTTAAACTGGGAGAAGTGTCATTTCATGGTTCGTGAAGGTATTGTTCTGGGTCACAAAGTTTCGAGTTCTGGGTTAGAGGTTGATAGAGCAAAGATAGAGGTAATTAAAACTCTTCCCCCTCCTGTTTCTGTTAAAGGGGTAAGAAGTTTTCTTGGCCATGCTGGCTTTTATAGGCGATTTATCAAAGATTTTTCTAAGATTGCTAAACCGTTATGCAACTTACTTGAAAAGGACTCCAAATTCCTTTTTGATGAAGCTTGTTTAATGGCCTTCAAAGCAATCAAAGAAAAGCTTATTTCTGCTCCTATAGTGTTAACTCCGGATTGGAATTTACTGTTTGAAGTTATGTGTGATGCGAGTGATTTGTGTATGGGAGCTGTATTGGGACAGAGGAAAGAGAAGGTTTTTCATTCGATTTACTATGCTAGTAAAACTTTTAGTGGTGCTCAGATTAATTACACAGTTACAGAAAAAGAGTTACTAGCAGTTGTATATTCATTTGATAAATCTCCTCGGGATTTATCTTCAAGTCTTGACTCTAATTCACGATCTTTGACTTTCTCCTCGGATTCCTCTCCTAGCTAACATCTAAAAACCTGTAAACTTTACACTAAAAATACCAATATTACGCGCAAAAGTTTAATAATTCAAAAATGCTAGAAATAAAAAGGGAATTCCGGATTATTGCATATTTAGTCCAAAAGTCTATCAAATTAATTAAATAAACACAAAAAATGATGTCTCCTAAGGGTCGAAAATAGAACAATTAGGGAGACATCAGGTACGTGGGAAGGGGAAGAGTGAGGGGGAAGAGAGCTGTGGTGGTGGGATGGTGGGGTTGGGTTCTGCAGGAAGTTGAGGAGGTACGTGGGAAGGGGAAGAGGGAGGGGGAGGAAGGAGGGGGAGGGCGGCGGGAGTGTGGAAGGGGTGGGTCTATCACAGAGAAGCATAGAGGAACGGGTTGTATTTTTGGGTTGACACAAAACCTATATCGGGTTTTTGTTTTGGGTAAAATAGTTTCACTGTAATTACATAGAGAGCAAAGGGTATATTAAAACTTTTGGGTCTCCTTAGTTGGGTTTGAACTGAAGTTTAGATGTGGACTGTATTTTGTTAATCAAGAAGTTGTAAGGATGTTTTAAAGAAATGTCCCTAAATAACGAACGGGGATACGATAATTTTTGGACGATGAAGGCAGTACGATGTTTATCTCGGCTGCTCAGCATCTTAAATTATCATGAAGTAATTTCAAGGAAACTAAGGAACATAAGGAAGGTTTTGTTAAAAAATTAAAAGATTTGAATCATATCTCCAATTTGTGGTGCATATTAGGGGATTTTAACCTCATAAGGTTTCCTTCTGAGAAACTTGGAGGTGATATTAACTCTGTTCACAAAAAAAAATATGCAAATGTTCAATAATTTTATAGATTCTAAGTCTTTGTTTGATCTTCATGCTAAAGGTTGTAACTTCTCTTGGTCTAACAAGAGATGTGGCAACCAGCAAATCAAACAAAGGTTAGATAGAATCTTAGTTAGTCAAGAATGGATAAATAAATTCCCTAACTCATGGAATGAGGTTCTTCCACCTAATGGTTCTGACCATTCTCCAATTATTCTGAATTTTGGTTTGTATAAAGGGAACCATAAGAAAAGATTTCTTCTTGAAAAAGGCTGGATTTATGATAAAGAGCTTTGCTCTATTATCAAAGAGAAATGGAAAAAAGGTGTTCACTTTGATATTACAGGATTGATGAAATTCAAATTCAAAATGTCCTTATTACAAAAAGTAATTTCAAGCTGGGCTAGGAAAAGGATTCTTAACAATAGAGTTTTGATTTCTAATAACCTAGCAAAGCTTGAAAAATTATTAATGAACCATACTCTGATGAGAACCAGCTTATGTTATTTGAATTGAGTAAGGAACTTGAGATAAATTGGAAAAAAGAAGAGCTTTATTGGTCCCTTAGATCAAACAACACATGGTTAAGATTAGGGGATAGAAATAGCAAATTCTTTCATGCTACCTCTAGAGCACAGAGAACAAGAAATAGAATCTTGAGAATTAAAGATGGGAATGGAAATTGCTTAACAGATAAAACTGAAATCTCTAATGAGATTGTGAATAGCTATAATATAATATTCAAATCAGGTGGCCCAAGGCAATATAATCCTATTTTGAGTAAAGTTAAAAAAGTGGTTACCTCGGAAATCAATGATTCTTTGATTAAATCAGTTGAACTTGAAGAAGTTAAACAAGCAGATTGGTCCTTGGGTAGTGACAAATCACCTGGACCTGATGGTTTTGGTGGATTCTTCTTCAAAAAGTTCTGGAATGAATTAAAAGATGATCTTGTTGAGTTAATATCTGATTTTATAGAGAATAATTCGTCATTGGAGGTTATCAATGAAACCATTATAGCACTTATCCCAAAGTGTGCTAATCCAGATTTAGTTGGGTCTTTTAGACCAATCAGCTGTGCAAATTTCATTTATAAAATCATCTCTAAAATATTATCAAATAGACTTCAAGGGTTTATGGAATTGTGTGTTTCAGAGACCCAAACAGCCTTCATTCCTAGAAGGTCTATTTTTGAGAACATCCTCATAGCCCAAGAAGCTACACATTACCTTAATAATAAGAGGTCCTCTAATAAATTTAGTCTTGCTATAAAGGCAGATATGAGCAAAGCATACGAAAATATAGAGTGGGACTTCTTGTTGGATCTTTTACAAGCTATGGGTTTCCACCCTAGATGGATTGGTTGGGTTTCAAACTGTATTTCTTCTGTTACCTATAAAGTTCAAATTAATGGTGAACTTTTTGAACTTGAAAAACCTGAAAAAGGTCTTAGACAGGGAGACCCAATCTCTACTTACTTGTTTTGTTTAGTCACTCAAGCTTTAACTAATCTTATTGATTATTATGTAGAGGTGGGACTTCTTCAAGGCATGAGTATCTTTAGAGCTGCCCCTATGCTTACTCACATCTTATTTGCTGATGACAGTCTTTTCTTTCTTGAGGCCTCTGAATATAATATAGATATTTTTTTGAATATTATTAACTGGTACTCTCTTGCTACAGGTAAAAAACTCAACCTAAACAAGAGTGGAGTGATGTTTAGCAAAAATACTCCTGAGATGATGAGGATTAAAATCTCTGATCAGTTAAGTATGAAAAAATTGCAACACCTTGGTAAATATTTGGGTATTCCCTCCTCATGGGGAAAATCTAAGGTAAAATCTCTTGAATGGCTTACTGAGATGGTTAAAAATAGAATGGAAGGATGGGACACTAAATTACTCTCAAAAAGTGGTAAGGAAGTGTTAATAAAAGCAGTTATAGGAGCAATTCCTAACTTCATTATGTCAGTTTTTATTGTTCCCAAAAAAGTTACTTCACATCTTACCTCTCTTGTGTCCAATTTCTATTGGAACAATAAAGGGGAAGGTAGATGCCACTGGATTAAGTGGCTAACCCTTATGAACACTAAAAATGATGGTGGTTTGGGATTCAAAGAATTTCACTGTCAAAATCTAGCTTTATTAGCTTCTAATGCTTGGAAATTTTTTACTAACAAAGATTCTTTACTTTACAGACTTTTTAAAGGAAAATACTTTCCTAATGGTGATTTCTTAACTGTTGAATTGGGCAGTAATTGCTCATGGGGATGGAGAAGTTTATTGGAAGGTAGGAAATGCTTTATCAATGATATTAAATGGAATATAGGTAATGGTGCCTCTATAAGAATCTGGGAGGACTCTTCGGCGACAAACTGTCATGATCTTATTAAACCTCCAGGTTGTACCTTTAAATATGTTTCTGAACTTATTGATCCTATATCTAATAGCTGGAATCTGGATATTTTAGATGTTTTATTCTCTAAAACCTCAGTAGCAACCATCTCAGGAATCCTTATTCCTTCTTTCTACTGTTTTGACTCCCCATACTGGATTCACTCTGTAAATGGGGTTGTCACAGTGAAGGATATGTATTCCAGAGTATGGAAGGCTCAAGAGGGGGTGGAGAAGATTAAAGATGAAAAAAAAGGATCATCTTCTTTTAAACTAGAACCTAAAGACTGGAAATTTATATGGAAAATGAAAACTTTACCTAAAATTAAAAAATTTATATGGAAATGTTGTGAAAATGGGCTAGCAACAAATGAAAATAGAGTGAAGAAGAAGTCTTGTACTTCTTCAATGTGCTCTATATGTGGTATTGAGGTTGAAAATATTGAACACCTATTGTTTCACTGCTCATGGTCTAGGGCAGTTTGGATGGCAAGTCCACTTTGCTTTAAGACCTTCACTGAGCCTTCTTTTAATTTTAAGAAATGGATTCAGTTTTTAAGACTTAGTCTTGATCAATCTGATTCAAATGGAGTTTGCTTAGGTGAAATGGCTTTTTTTATAGCCTGGCAAATTTGGAAAGGAAGGAATGAATGACTATTTAAGGGAATTGAACCTGACCCTCTGAGAATCTTAAATGATTCACTTACTGCCTATGATGAGTTTAAATTTTCACAAAAATTAACTCCTGAGGCATCATCAATAACTAATCTTGACACAATGCCTAGCACTGAACAAGAGAATTTGCATAATTCTACTTTAACTGATGATAATGTTATTGTTGATAATGGTGTTCATAATGTTAGAAATAACTTTATTATCTATAAAAGGGACAACTCTTGGTCTCCTCTTGCCCCTGGGTCCTTTAAAATTAATTGTGATGCCTCTTTTGATGTTTGTACTAATCAGGCCTCTTTTGCTTGTTTAGTTAGGGATCATTTTGGTAACTTGATTGAAGGGAAGTCTTCTAAGATTGTGGCTAATTCTGCTATTGAAGCTGAGGCTAGAGAAGTTTATGAGGTGTGTGCTAAGGCGTCTAAATTTCCTGAGGGCAAAGTTGAGATTGAGAATGATTGCCAAGCTCTTATTAATCAAACTTGTAATTCTTCCAAATTATTTTGTAACACTTTAATTTTGGTGAGGAATATTTTGAGGTGTAAGGTTTTGTATAAGCTCAAAATCTCCTTTGTAAGGAGATCCAAAAATATGTGTGTTGATTGGGTTGCTAAACAAATGCTATTTGGCCCTTTGTTTAGTCTTTAGAGTTTCTTTCCTCCATCCCAATTAGCATCTCTCTTGGCTAGGGACTTCAATTCTCTAGGAATTGATTAATTTGTACTTGTTTGTTTTTGTTTCTTTCGACTAAAAAAAAATTTCAAGGAAACTGTTCAAGATATTTTTATAGAAATGTTATCTTTTTTTTTTGACGTTTATAGAAAGAGGAAACTTCAAAATAGAGCCCAAATTCATCCCCAACCCCATTTTAAAGCCTAGTTAGAATTTTGTTCTAAATAAAGCCTAGTTTCAAAATTTGGTTGGATTTTTGTCAATTCTACCCTTTTTTTTTCAGCACTTTGTTTTATATTATTTATACTTAGCGGATAGATCCGTACACATATGTACAGACTTTTTGTTGGGTTTTTGTTGTTTTAAAGTTTATATAGTGTAAATACACTTAGGGCTGTACATTTTTTTCGTTTTTTATATATATCCATGTCCATCATGTCAAATGGTGTACACTAGGGCTGTACCTAAACCGATTTTTGTCAAAGGCTGTCCAAGTATGTGTCCATAGGGCTGTACCCAGGCCCGTTCTCTCTAAAATTCATATACAATAAAGTCAAGGATCATCCATGTATGTACCATTAGGGCTGTACATGTATGTATTGTCTGTACATCAGGGGCTGGCTATTCAAAAAATTACTTCAAAACACTTGTAAAACAAGTGGAATTTGGTTTGGGTATAGACCCAAGTGTCTATACCAGTTAATCCATTGGTCTTTTACCTAAAAAACAGTGGAAAAAGGAAAGAAAAATTAGACAAACTAAGATGTTAGATTAGATGGTCACTAAAGAAAAAATCTGGATCCAACATTTTTTTAAAATCACGTTTAAAAGGAAAAATAAAGGGGGGGGGGGGGGCTTAAGCCCATTAAAAGTAGGCTGGACAAACATGGCTGGACCCAAAATTGACTGGACTATTACTGGCTGGACCTAGCCGTGTTTAAAAAAAAAAAAACGACGAAACAAACAGAATTGCTGTTACGGGGATGCTGTTACGGGGATGTTGTTACAGGCCAAGGTGTGGTGGTGGTGCTGTTATGGCGTCGTGGTGGTGGTGGATTCGCCGTGGTAGTGCATCGTTGGAAGCTCAGATAAAGATTGGTGGTGGATTCGTCGTATTGTGCAGTGCAGTGGTTAGTGGTGGTGGATTCGCCGTGGTAGTGCAGCGCTGGGTGGCTTCGTCAGATCTGCAACACAGTGGTGGTGGTTGAAGGTGGCTCGTTGGAAGGGTGGGCTGGAGGCGCGAGAAGAAAGGATCTGGAAGCATTGATGCAGATCTCCGGTGGCCTCGCGGTGGAGGATGAGTACAGCGGCGTTGGGTGGCGGCGCGAAACAGCGATGCAGCAACCGTGGTGTGGCTTCGTCAGATCTGCAGCAGGAACAGTGGTGGCGGCGCGAAGCAGCGCTGCAGATCTTCGTGGTATCAGCGGCAGCGGTTCTGAAGGTTGGATGGTGGCTCGGTGGCTCAGATTCACGGCGTGGTGGAGGGCCAGTGAGAGCCCTGCAGCGCAGTGGTGGTGGAAGCTCAGATCTGGAAGGTGGCTCGGTGGAAGGTGGCTGGATGGAGGGTGTCGGCAGTGATGATAGAGAGGGAGTATAGAGGGGAGGGTTTTCAGAAAACGAATCCCTATATGGGTCTTTTGTTTATGATTTTGGTTTCTCACTGTATGGAATGGATTAGAGTAGTATATAGAAGGGGTTTTTTAGGTATTTTCCTATATACTAGTTGGGTTGTAACTACTAGTTTGGGGTTGGACTTTAGTTTGATAATATAAGGTTGTGGAGGCTTTAAATAAATATTCCCCCTTATAGAAATGTTATCGGATATGAATAAGATGTGATCCGGATGAGTTTCATCTCCGTTCTAATCTTCTAGAACGTCACACTTTTCCAATAATCATGAGATTTCCATATCTATGTTGAACTTGACGTGTCAGAAATATGACTATCTACAATTGATCAGTATTTTTATATATTGTTTAAAGTTTAATTTTATAATCATATGATAAAAGTAGATCTAAGCCTGATGACTATTCAGTATTTTAGTTTTGTCAACTAATATATTTTGTCGACAAAACATTTTAACTACTACGATAAAAATGTAATAATGTACACTAATTCTTTTCCTTCGCAAGCAATTCAAACTAGATTTAGAAAAACATTATACAAAGCTTAAATAAGTTACTATATTTTACTCGGCAACCTTTTTTAAGAGTGTTGAATCGAGATTTACATTAAATAATCATGAATATCTAATTCTTTTTTACACGACAACTTATTTTAAGGGTTGAGTCGAGTTTTACTTGAGGTGATCGCAAAAATCTAAACCTTATTACTCGCAGGATCTTTTAAGGGTCGAATCGAGATTTTACTTGAGGTGATCATAAAGATCCAACCTTATGTTACACAAACCCCCTTTTAAGGGTTGAATCGAGGCTTACTTAATGTGATCACGAAGATCTAACCCTTTTAAGGGGTGAGTCGAGATTTACTTTTGAGGTGACTCTTTTAGGTCCATTCTTAGCACTTGAGGACCTGTCTTTTACAGACTGATATAAGATTTAACCGTGGTGGCCCATCAAGCCTACTTTTTGGACTCGATAACCCATCTCAGGGATTAAATCATGGTTTATCCAGGGTGACCCCTTAGGACTGTTCTCTAGTCTCGGTATCCCGTCTTAGAGATTTCATCGAGGTTTAACCAAGATGACCCCTTAGGCCTACTCTTTGAACTCGATAACCTGTCTTAGAGATTGAATCAAACTTGAGGTTTAACAAGGGTAAACCCCCTTAGGCCTACTCTCTGGACTTGATACCTCGTCTTAGAGACTGTATCTAGGTTTAACTAGGGTAAACCCTTAGGCCTACTCTCTGGACTCGATAACCCCTATTATAGATTGATACGAGGTTTAATTAGGGTGACCCCTTAGGCCTAATTTTAAATCTCGATAACCCGTATCAAGGATAAAATCGAGGTTTAACCAGGGTGGATCCTTAGTTATAATCTATGGACTTGATAACCTATCTTAGGGATTGAATCGAGGTTTAATCAAGGTTACCCCTTAGGCCTACTTTCCAGATTTGATAACCCGTCTTAGGGATTGAATTGAGGTTAAACCAAGTTAGCCCCTTAAGCCTACTCTCTCGACTCAACAATACATCTTAGGAATTGAATCTAGGTAAAACCAGGGTGACCCTTATGCATACTCTCTAAACTCGACAACATGTCTTGGGGATTGAATCGAGTTATAACCAGGGTAACCCTTAGGCCTAATTTTTTGACTTGATAACCTGTATTAGGAATTGAATTGAGGTTAACTAGGGTGGCTCCTTAGGCCTACTCTTTGGACTCAATAACATGTCTTTGGGATTGAATCAAGGTTTAACTAGGGTTACTCCTTAGGCCTACTTCCTGGACTCGGTAACCCGTCTTAGGGATTAAATCAAGGTTAATCAGGGAAACCCCTTAGACATACTACATAGATTCGATAACCATCTTAGGTTGAATTGAGGTTTAACCAGGGTGACCCCTGAGGCCTACTCTCTGTACTCAATAACCCGTCTAAGGGGAATCAAGGTTTTACCATAGTGACCACTAAGGCCATTCGTTGGACTCGAGTTTAAATCGATGTTTTTTCCACGGTGTCCCCTTATGCCTATCCGTGGACTTAATTCCCTATGAGAGGAGTAAATCTAGGTTTTCCAAAGGAAACCACTTAAGACTAGCTTGCCTCGACTCCCTACAGGAGGGTTGAATCAAGGTTTTACCGTGGTGACCCCTTAGGCCTAATCCGATGGGATTGATATCCCATCATAGGGGTTGAGTCATGACTTTTCTCGGAGATAAATAATCATGCAAGCACATTATCACATAAACATGAAAATAGTAGAAAAATATTTTAAAGCTATTAACGTGTGTTTCCAGTAACATGTAATGTAATTAATCAAACCATGAAAATATTTAGCATATCAACGGGACACTTTCGTACATATTTAACTTAAACATCGATATTTCAGCAATGGAACCTACTATTTCTATATCCCTAGTTGGTGATTTGGCATGCATCTTAGTTGCTTCCAGGGACACCTCAAATTTTGAGTTTGATACTCTGAATTATTTGCTAGTGAGATTTCTTAGCTTGGAGACAGAGACTCGTTCCTCCTCTTAGATGACGATGATATTATGGTCAACCAGTATCAAGAGGTTTACTGGTTCCGTGTGTGCCTAAGGGTGTGGCATCTTTTAACCATTTCCTTTCCGTAGGCTAAATATCTATTTTTTTTGTGCCTTGCTCCACTTTGGGAGGCTTGCCTTCTTGCCAGACCCCGGGCCAGGGAGATGACTGAGGCTCACCTTCCCTGAACTTTCTTCTTGGTGGAAGATACTTCTGGCTTTCAATGTCGTATTGTGTTATCTCAATGGGTTTGGTTGGGAAACTCTCATTTCCCACAGACGGTGTTAAATTGATAGGAATTTTTTTACCAGATATAGGTTTTCTTGTTTAATGTAGATTCTGAATGAGAGAAAAGGTGTTTTGCTTGATAGATCAATATCGAGGGGATGTAAATCCATGATTTAGACAATGAGTCAGGACTATATAAAATCGTAAACAATTCAAGTAAACAAAAGAATGAAAAAGAGTATATTAATCTTTATTTCAAATGTTTAAGGTATAAAAGGTGTAAATATAATAGTTGTTTTTCCTGTACCTTTTTACCCTATCTATAGGGTTTCTATAGGAGTTAATCCCCTATTCTACACGCAACCTGTCTTTCTAGGATTCCAGTGTAGGTGGGGGTAAGATTGTGGCCCATGATCTTGGAGACGTAGTCTAGAATGGTGAACCATCATTGTCTCCTAACATCTAGGAAATAGAGACAAGTAGTCTCTCAACATTATCAAACTACCGAGCTTTAGGAAGCGTCCTTCTAAGAGTCAGTAAACTTGTCACCCTCACCTTTGTTCTTGTTGTCATAGCCTCTCCCATGCATGTATATTTTACCATATCTCACACACACACACACACACACACACACACACACACATATATATATATATATATATATATATATATATATATATATATATATATATATATCTCCTAAGATTTAGATATAAGCGTTTTTAGTCATTTAAAGAATTTCATATGAATGTTTGTATAAAATGATATATATATTGGTAAATTTATTTTACCAAAAGATGCAAATAAAGTACTTTATGGAATTTTTTAGGTTATATTTCACCATACATTCACATGAAACGTGGGTGTGAATATGTTTGATCGTATCATTCTATATTTGGCAAAAAAAATTCATGTCGACATTGTGAATGGACTTTAATTCAAACTCCTCACTTTTCATTTATTAGTATTTGCATGATCATTTGCGGATATTATTTTTCAGTTCCCTATTATTATGTAGTACTATAACTTTAATAAAAATTATATCCCAATTTTTAAATTAAAAGAATATTTAGGTACCTAAATCTCTAAAAGAAGTATTATTTTCAATTATATTATCTACCTACTTTTATAGCAGATTATGATATAAAGATGATGTCCAATTAAGAAAAGCGTCAAATTACTAGTATTATTCAACTTCTTAATGTTTTGGATTCTATAGCTCGGTCAAGCTTTATGTGTTGCAATAAATAATTTTTCCAAAAAAAAAATCAATAGGAGCAAGAGCCTTTATAACTGACAATTTGACTTAGTCACTCATAATTTGTTTGCATTTATCATGATATATTTTAAGTATATTTTTCAACGATCTCTCTTCTCGTGAGAGATTTCTTCATATTTATAAATATTTCAGTAAAACAATTTGTTCCAATTTAGTAAGTCTAAGTTGCATAACAATTTTCGGAGATAAAAATAATTTTTTAAGTCCCATATATGTACAAAATAATTGAATATATAAATGTGATTCGTGATCTTTTACTCTCCTTGAGGGACAAGCATGTGTTACGGTTATTAGAAACGATAATTGTAATAATCCGATTATTTTTAAAGATAAATGAATTTGGTGTAGGTTTGCAAATGTAGGAGAAGTTGTTGTTGTGTTGGAAACTTGTAAAATTACGGACAAAAGTACTTGAAGGGAATGTTGTTATCTCTACTGACTTCCTCAGAGATATCCAAGGTATGAGTCCACATATAATACTAGTTGGCAAATTTAGTATCTCATGTATAAAATTAAGGAGATTATAACTAGATAATCTCATATTTGGGTTAAGTATATTCCTAGATTTAGGAATGGATGGCCTGTCTCAGTGGCTAGATGTTTTAGATGTAACCTCTTTTTGAATAATCGGTCATTGATTCCCATTCCCATTTTGATTGAAACTCAGAGTAGGATTCGTAATAGATCTAGTATAGGTGAATTCGCATTTTCATTTTCATTGATTTGTTTTATTTATTATTTTAAAAAAAAAGATCAATGAAGATATTCATGATTAGTACTTGAACTTCTCTCAAAATAATGTTGAAATATAGATTACATGTTCAAAAATTAGATTATGAAAATAAATATATCGTCTAGAATTATTCTTTCAATACATATTAGAAAAAATCATAATCAATTGTCTAAATTTTTTTGTGAAATTATATTTAACTCCCTCTGAATTTTTATTTTTTATGATAAATGTACGAATTGATGGCAACGGGTCGGATATCCGCAAAAAATAGTATAACCACATCCACATCCATTAAGAAAAACGATAACCAAATCCGCATCCATTAACCATCGGATTTTTGAATTATTTACCAAATCCGCATCCGCGGCGGATGCGGTTTATCCGCGGTTAATCCGCATCCGCAATCGTTTAATAGGCTTTAAATAAAATAATCTAATAAAATATTTTTAAAATTCTAAATTAGCTACAAAATTATTGTGAGACCATAAATAGGTATTATGCAATATAGTGATAAACTATAAAATAATTAGTTATATACTTTATGTATAATATAATTTTATTTGATCGATATTATTTATAGAATTTGTATATATAGAATAACTTTATATATAGGACATATATTTTTATTTTTTATTTTTTTATATTCTATTCGGATTTCGGATTATCCGTCGGATTATTGTAAAATACCAAATCCTAACGGATAATCCACCGGTTACCTTTTGTGAGAACCAAACCCTCATGGATGCACCATCGGTTCCACTAACGGATATTTTATCGGATCGGATATCCACCGGTTACGGTTAATGTTTGAACCATTGCCATCCCTATGATTTAAGTCACTTGGTCGTATTGATGATTTCATAAAAAAATAATATTACTCATATTGGATATATAAAGTATGAAATATTACAGATCTTCTCCAACAATAAATTTTGCTAGCTTGTCAAAACCAGGTAGAGTTGAACTCGTTCATATATTATAAATGAAATAGCGTAGATTTTCGTTTTTCATATGTTTCATTACATATAAAATTTATTTTGCAAAAAGATATATATGTCATGTATCATTTGATGGTAAATTTTTAATAATTTTGGAAGGACTATAAAGAAATATATTTTTTATTTATTTGTACCGCTTTGTAAAATAACTGGGTTTTCATTAAATCTATTGAGTATATTATTGAAACTCCAAAATGCAATCATTTTTTACACGATTTGAATTAGAGAGTGTGTAATATATTAATTGAAACTCTTGATGAGGGAAACAACTCTTAATTAAAAATGTCTCCAAATAATGAGAATAACTTCACGGAAAAATGATGTACAAGTCTGACATAGTTGAAAATTTGTTTTTTTCTTGTCTTTTTAATCGTTTTTTTTTTTGCTTGCATGGATATTATTTATTATCTATCATTATATACTTGAATATATTACGATATATATACAAGTTATGTATAAATGCCCTATATGAACATTTTTTCAATATGCTATACAATAACAAAGGATATCTGCGTAAGATACATATATGTATATGCCCTATACTTTTTTTAGGTTATGCATAAGATATATATATATCTTAACCCTAAACCCTAAACCCTAAACCCTAAACCCTAAACCCTAAACCCTAAACCCTAAACCCTAAACCCTTATAATTGATCTATGACAAAATACACTTGATTGTTATTTAATAAAGTTAAGACTGAAGATATACAAGTATCATCATATTACATATGAATAATGAAAATCAATAATTATATAATTTATATAAAATTTAAATTACATACCTAAATTTTACGTGGTATAAACTATTGTGTTGATAACTTATTATAAAAAAAAGAAAAAATAAGAAAAGAGTAAGAGGGAGAGGATAATAGTATTGATATCATGAGTATATTACAATACATTGAAGAAAGTTTAATGATATAGAAAATATAATTTGGTAGCTAAGTAAATCCTAATAGGCTTTGCTTTCATAGATTTGATATCTGGAATTTAACTTTGTGTATTATGGATTAATGATCACATCAAACTGTTTATAGCATATAAATTTTATAAAAACACATGTACACATAGAGATCCCATCAATTTTAACAATGAGATCAACTCTATTTGGTTCCCTTTACTTGTCCATTTTAAAAGTATGAGCAATATAGAGAAAAGAACAAGAAATTTAAATCAGAAAATATCAATGTCATTAACCTTATTGAGATGCCTTATCTCTCTAAGTGATTTTGTAGCTTTATAAAATTAAAATGTATTAAAGAAATAAATTCACTCGCTATATTTATCTATCTAACTTATTGAACTGACTTTTCACCAAACCCCTATTCGCCATCGTCGGAAAAACCTCTCCCCGTGATGAATGTGGCAACCATTTTCTAATCCTCTATTACGTTTTAGATATATTTCTCCTCTTTATTTCTTTTTTATGTGTTTTTAAATTCTTTTTTATCTATTTTCTAGTATAAGCTCGACATACTTCTTTTGTTCTTGCTTTTCTCTTCAGTTGTTGTTATCATGTATCTTTTCCATGTGCCTAATAAGAACAAATATTGCAATGCTTGATAGTGTGGGTTATGTTCATATATTATCCATGGCGTTTTGTTTGAAATGGTAGAGCACAAAATAAATGTAAAGAAGCAAGCTAAACCATTCTGGACACGTTGAGAAGTTACCAAGTTTTGCCTCATGTTAAGGATTTGGCTGCATCATACTAGTAAGGCGAGCCTTCTAACACGGTTTTACATATTGGTGTATGTAATTTAATGTTAGCCATGGTTGGAATCCTGGCCAAATGAGCAATTGTGGGAGTTCCGTTTGGGTCTGATTAGCATATTTGCAAGAATGGGTCGGACTAGCTGGTATGTATGGTTGGTTTGGGTCATTACGTGTGTGAATGTGGTCTAGTCGTAAGTTGTTTAATTTCCAATTGAGTTAGACTTAGCAGCTACAAGTTCAGGTCAAGTTAACATTTGATGGCCTTTAGGCCATGCCCGTCTATTGACTTGGTGCTGCTTCCGAGTCCGTGCTCCCACGAGAGATTTTTTCTGGCTCCTTGCTTAAGTTCCTTTCCTTCTATTTACACCATATGTTTCAATTTGTTTTTGTTTTATACCTACTTTTTCTTTTGGTTTCTTGATTTGAGGTTGTCGGTGTTTGTCGCTCACTAGTTGCCTATTGTATAAGTTACTATTTGGCTAGCTACTCGGTGGGTGTGGTTAGACGTTGGATAGGCCGACAACGTAGGTTAAGTCTAGAACCATTTGTTTGTGATTTTGTGTTTACTATGCAATGTCTTTCTATTGTGCATATTTTTTTCGCTGTGGTTGATTGGTCCATATTGCGTAACATTGCAAGGCCAGAGTGTGGTGGTACAAGCGGGAGATAAGTTTAGGTGGTTTGTGTTCACTTGTTCTGATTGACGTATTTGTTTGTGCTCTACAATATTTCCTTTTGCTATCTCTCGTTGCTTTTCCTAGAGCTCGGTTACTGATTTTTACTTCCTTGATAATTAAAACAATAAATTTTTTATGAGTGTTTGTCGTTCGTTTGTAGGTGGGTCTCTTCTTTCTCTATAATGGCATTGAGTTGGTTTGTCTGTGCAAGTAAGAAGTGGTTTGGAGTTGGTGGATCGACTTCAATAACTCGACAAGCGCTTAGTTTTGATGGTTAGAGAGTTGTCAATTCCCATTTCATCTTGGTTTTCAATTCATTAATATTATTTCTAGTCCTTGAATTGTATAGTTTTGTTTGGGTGACTTCTAATTGATTCTTTTATAATTGTCAATTTTCCCCTTCGTATCGAACTTTGCAATTGTTTATCTCTAAGGTGAATGATATATAGGGTCTTTGAGACTAGATTTTTGTCCTATAAGGCATTGTGGGAATTTTTTTTATCTAAAGAGATGTCTATGATGACCAAATACTAAAATACCCTTTCATATAAATCAAAAATTAATAAATGATGAAAAACAAATGACAAGATTATTAATTCAACGAGTATCAACTTGTTGAGTATTGACACTGTACAATTCCGACCATCGCCACCACCGACTACCGACCGTCACCACGACCAGTGGTGTACCCAGTGATTTTATAGATTACTTAGAAAATAAAAAACAAAATGTATCAAAAAAAAACACAGAGTACCGAAATTAAAGCACTATGTATTAGAATAAAATAGTGAGTAATATTAAAAAACATGGAGTATTTAGTCAAAAAACATTGAGTACTCAGTAAAAAATACTAAGTAATATTAAAAAAACACGGAGTAGCTAATAAAAAAGTACAGAGTAATATTAAAAAACACATAGTAATATCTACAAATTATATTTTATTTAAATTTCAAACAACCTACATTATTACAACAATCAACTAAGTACAATGAACTGAGTAATGCAGTTTGAACAAAAAAACAAAAAAAAAACCGATCCGGCTGAGATGTGAAGTAGTCGTGGCTGGAACAAGAAAATCGTCGATGTCGCACAACAGAAAAGAAGGTGCACAGACCGGTTTCGCAAATGCCGGAAGGGAGGATCAAATCTTCGTGAACTCGCAACACCATGGCTGGGCTATTCTCCACCGGTTTTCTAGAGAAGAAGGTCAGATCTAAACTTATGGCAAGAGCTCAAAACCTTCACAAAAGCTCCAGCTCGCCACAGTAGATAGGAGCACAAAACTTCACGTCATAGCTCACGAACCAAGAAAGCAAAGCGAAGCTCATCTTCTCCAGCAAGCACAAGAAAGCGTCGCCACTCTGAACCACCATCAACAACCCATCACTCTTTCCAAACACAACATCGCAGCCCCTCAGTAATCCAACAAAACACCAACACTTGATTTCGAAGGCCATAAACCATCTCTGCTTTGCTGGGAATTGAAACCGCCGCCGCCGGAGCATCTGCTTTGCACTAGAAAACCGCCTACACACTGAACCACCATCATCCCAACGTCATAGGTCGCCGCCCCTCCATCTCCGCTCCAACACAACAACAAAATTGCTTTCAAGGCTAACATATTGGCTTCATCTTTACTTCGTGGCAGAGCTGTAGATCTTCACTGCCATGGTTGCGAAGAAGGAGAGAAGCTTGGCTTCGTCTTCACTTCATGACAACGAGATATTGTGAACCAAGGAGTAAAACCGGAGGGGGGGGATAGGAGAAGCTCGTCGGAGTAAAATGGCAGGCTAGTGAAGCTCGCCGAAGTAAAATGACAGGGTAGTGAAGCTCGCCGGAGATCTACATGGGTTCATTAATGAGAGAAGCTCAGCGGGTTTCTTGAGTGGGTAAGCAAGTTAGAGGAAAGTGATATGATAGAGAAAAGAAAGAGTAGGCCTACGGGAGAAATAAAGAAAGGAGAGAGAGTGTGTGGATATTTAGGGTTTAGAAATAAAATAATTACTATATATAGAAAAAAAAAAGGAGGTAAAAATGTAATTAGAATTTTGGATTATAGTGTAAAATGGATTTTGTTTGAGAACTTTGATAAGAAGAGAATATAGATGAGGTGGAAAAAAGGCATAAGAAGGTGTTTTCAAGACCCGTTGGATAATAATCTTTTATCTCTATGATTGTCGTCTTGGTAATTTGTTTCATCTTCTTATATCTCTTCCCCAATTAGGTTTGATCAATCCAAAAATCATAATATTTTAGTTAGTATAATATATCATATTCTTCTTTTATACATTTAAAAGCCACTTCGGAATAAAAAAATTCCAAAATTTCTTTCTCTCTATCAAGTAATCTATCCACTAGATCAACTATAGATGTTTCTAGAAAAAAAAACAAATGGTTTTCTTTTTTTTGAAACGCATGATATTAAAAGGAAAAAGAAGTATGAGTGCCTCTAACTCCCTCTAATAAGGCGATAATAGGCGAAGGAGGCGACAATCACCGGAGATCTTGCAAACACTTTCTCAGATCGATCCAAGGTTCTAAAACTACCGGCGAGATTCAATCAACGATATACCATCTCTTTGTCCATACAGATCCATTACTTCTCAGAACCAAGCACCCCGTGTTGGGGTTTTCAGCTCGCACGAAGCCATGAATCCCTCTTCAGATGGCTCTGTTCCAAACCCTAAAATCCCCTTTGTATTAATCAATTTCTACAATAAATCCCAATTAGTTTACTCATCGAATAAATTTAAAGAAATGGCTATCAACAACAAATCAATTACACAAAATCAAACTGAATACAACAAGGAAGTCACCAATAAAAAAGCCCAAAATCAAAGCAATAAGGCATCTATCGAAGCTACACAGTGGTTACAGGAAGACCGGAGATTAATCGGGCGGTGTCAACCACCGATCTCAACTCCTTTACAGGAGCAAACTCCAAAAACCGATATCAGCAAAGGTAAGTGCCCCCTTTTTCATCTCCTTCAAATACGACTTACTCAGTCCTTGTTCTTTAAGAGTAGTGAGGATTTAATCTACAATCTCGTTTCTAGTTTCTTTGTCAAGTGGAATTTGTAGGAAAGTGGAGTAATTATTGACCCCACTAATAATATTAGTGGGTTTTTAATGAAAGCGGAGGAAAATTGTTCTAATCGGACCGATATTAGGGACACCTGGTTAACATGCAAAGAAATAATTAATATCGATAATCTTACTCTTAGACACATCATTAAAATAAAAAGAAATGGCGTGTTTTATTTCGAAGTTCTCGAGGCGGTGGTTTTGAAGAGTGGAAAGACAATCATGAGGTTAAGAGCTCGAGAGTTCACACATCATATAAAAGGACTCGACAGACTCTTCACCTCCTTTAGTTTGCTTTCTAAACCTTTTCACTTCTACTATTTCTCACAGCGTATCGTATTGTTCTTCCATTCTACACTCTCACTCTTATCTTGCTTCTGCAATTTTACTCTTTTTCTCCAGCATAATATTTTCAGGTATCATTTCATAATACAGTATCCAATTAACATGATGGCCACTAGGGACCGTCATGCTCTTCCAATAGTGCCTTTAACTGAAACAAATGGAAAATCTTTGCGTGTTATCGAGTTGGGCATCAAAGTGAAGCGTGTGGAAAGCAACAGAGAAGAACCGTATCTACTGATAACAACGATAGGAGGCAAAACAGTTATAATCCAAGGTTTTTGAATACATATTCGCGATAAATGGAGGGTCCGTGGTGATTTCTGGCGTACTGAAATGGAAGAAAATGTCTTTAAACTGGATTTTTTGAAGGAAGGAGAGCTCGAAAGACTATGGAATCTACGCCCGGGGTTTTTCATAGGTATGCACTTTGCATTTATTTTTTGTCAACATTTCGTAGATCCTTTAACAGTCAATAGAGATTACTCATCCATATGGGTGCAAGCTAGTGGTCTAGCTTTTATTCAAAATACTGAAGAAACAATCGTCGCTATTACTCCATGTTTTTTAGAAATAGAAGCTATATTATACTGTTACTACGGATATAAAGATTTTACGTTTTCGAGTCCGATTTAATATGAAACAACCTCTTCCACCGGGTTGGTATCTTGCCTAGGAAGAGGGTGCTGGGTGGATTACATTTAAGTACGAGAATATTGGTGCTTTATGCTTTCGTTGTGGTTGTATCGGTCACCGTGAAGGAAATTGTTACGTGGTTATTGTCCAAGAGATAGATGATCTTGACAAAAGAAGGAAAGCAACATGGTCTATTGCTAATATTGCGAGGTTTCCTCCAACACATCCTATTTACGGTATCCGTAAGAAATGTGGTAATATTTTTGAGAAAAATGCTAAGCAGTTCAGGTGGGGCAAAGAGGATAACAACAATGTAAATGAGTGTAATGGTGAAGGTAGAGAGAGAGGTGGGACCTCGAACCCTCATAATCAAGACACGGATATAGGGGGTTACTCACATGGGCGAAATGCTAGAGAAGAACGACAGAAAGAACACCGAGACAAAATATATGACAAAGAAATTGGAAATCAAAAACTAAAAGAGGTGTGTGGGTCAGGTTTGTTACAGGAGGTTGTTTATGAAGGAATGAGGGGCCAAAAAGCCTCACACCAAAAAGATACAGATGTGGGGAGGCAAGGAATAGATTCAAATATTTCCCAACAAGAGAATGATAGGAATAATAGTGAAAATCCAACACGAAGAGATAACCAGCTAAGGAAAAACAGTTGAAGTGGGAAGGAGCCCATCACTACTAGCACTGAAACTAAAGCTTACAAGCTAAGAACATCTTTTTATAAGAAATTTCCACAAGCAAAAAAGAGAAACACATCAAACAAAACACAAAAAGAGATTGTGAAGAAGAGGCGACGTGAATTTATGGAGAAAGTAACTGGTAAGAACGATGGGGGGTATAGTCAGATGAGAAGGAATAGCAGGGAGGACGAGGAGTAATAGAAAATATGGGGAGAAAAACCCCAAACGTATGAGGTTAGACATGGCTGGCAAAGGAAAACATGTGGTTTTAATCAATAGAGAAGACAGTGACGAGAACACATCCACGGAGAAAGGGTTTGTTACGATTACGGATTCTGAAAATACCATTGAAGAAGAAAGAAGAAGAGCGCTTGAAGACGATTCCCAATTCGAACCTGAAGAGGAGGAGTAGGTGGATGAGGACACTAGTGAAGCTTGGAAAGGTAAGTCTGATGGTAGAGAGGATGTGGAGAGTGGGGAGGAAGTTAAAAGTGCTAAAAGTATAACAAGAACAAATTCAAGCCCAGCAAGATCCAAGAGGAGCGCGGCCTTCCTAAGGTCGCCATCGAAAATTAAGCACAGTGTTTTGGAACTACCAAGGGATACGGGCTCCCTTGACAGAAACGCTCATAAAATTTCTTTTGTTTTGTTTTAATCCCGATATTATATGTTTTTGTGAAACTTTTTTAAAGCAGGAAGATGCGAAGGAGTCCATTCGCAAGTTTGGTTATCAAAACTTTCATATTTTTGACCCCTCTAGTAGTGTGTTTCACTCGGGGGGTTTTGTTCTTGTGGCAGGAGAAGGATAAGCTAGAAATTACTTTTTGTTGTAGAAATTATGCTATCTTATATATTAAAGACCCTATTTTCCCGTATTATATTGTTTTCATACATGCTCCTAACAATCATGATGATAGATTGGAAATATGGAATGATAATAATAACAAACCATGGTTTATCATGGGCGATTTCAACAATATACTCAACATGGAAGAAAAAAGTAGCCTTACACCCCCCAACACACAACATATTGTTGATTTTAAAAATTGCATCAACAATAACGGATTGGCAGAAGTCAATTCCACGGGATGTACATACAAATGGACAAATAAACAAACGGGAAACAAATTGGTCAAAACCAAAAGCGATAGAGTCCTTGGGTCTTACGAGTGGGTTATGCGCTTTCCAAAAGCACAAGTCCACATCCCTCTAGCAATCGGATCCGATCACTCTCCGCTCATTCTCAAACACGACTAAAAAATGCCTATCGGTAAAAAAATATTTTAAATTCGAATCACATTGGCTTGATAATAACGATTGCAGGAATGTTGTTCAAAATAGTTGGGAAAGTCACAATGACCCACACCCACTAAATAACTACTTACAAAAAACAAGAAACACGATAAAAACTCTTGAATCCTGGAGCAAACACACTTTCAAAAACCACCAAACACAAATAAAAAACATCCAAAAATGACTCACTGAACTTACAAACTCACCAAATACGATAGAAAATCAGCATGAAGAGATAATACTTCTAGAAGAGATTGAATTCAATTCAAACGTGAAGAAAAATACTGGGCGGATAGAGCAAGACAGCAATGGCTCACATGTGGGGATAAAAACACAAAAAAATTCCACATGGCCACAATGCAGAGACGATCCCACAATAGAATTACTCGGATCAAGAATGAAACAGGACAATGGATAGAAGACATAGACGAGGTGAAATTCAATTTCCAATCTTTTTATAACCAACTATTTGCAAAAAAACGACGCCAGATGCTATTAGCACAGCTTTGAGATTCATTAAACCAAAGATAACAGCCGACATGAACCAGATGCTGACAGCGTCACCAACTATGGAAGAGCTCGAACAAGCTTTAAAAAACCTCTCGCCAACAAAGGCATCAGGACCGGATAGTCTTAACGGTAAATTTTATATTGAATTCTGGGATATTATTAAACAGGATGTTTTCTAAGTAGTGCAAGACTTCTTCAGTCACAATACTCCCCTAAAGGAAATGAATGACACTTTAATCACTCTTATACCGAAAGGAGAAATACAAGAACTATTAGGAGACTATAGACCGATCTCATGTATCAATTTTGGATATAAACTGATAGCAAAAATGCTTTCCAACCGGCTCAAACAAATAATGGATATGATCGTCTCACCAACCCGGGCGACATTCATCAAAGGAAGAGCCATCCAAGATAATATAATAATCGCACAAGAACTATCATATTACATGACACGAAAAAGGAAACACCCAAAACCTATGGCAAGTATAAAAATTGATATGGCTTAAGAATAAGACCAAGTCTGATGGGAATTCATACTTGAACTCCTAACCAAGATGGATTTCGACAACACATGGGTCCAATGGATCAAAACGTGCATTACAGAGGTAACGTTTCAAATTAACTTTAACGGCCAGAGAATGCAAAAATTCACCTCGGGAAGGGGCCTTAGACAGGGAGACCCCCTCTCTCCCTTCCTTTTTTCTCTCATGACAGAAGCTCTAATTAGTTTAATTGAAGCGGCCTCACAAGAAGGAATGATACAAGGTATACAAATTACTAGGAATTGTCCAGAGATCTCACACCTTTTGTTTGCAGATATTTCCTTGTTTTTTCTCACAATGAATGCCACCAACATAACAGCATTTAAAGGATGCCTCACAGACTACTGTGAAGGATCAGGACAACAAATCAATCTTCTTAAATCGGCAATTTATTTTATTAACGGCACAACACAAGATATCAGAAATCAAATTTCGGGAGAGTTACAAATGGTAGAAACTGATGACATAGGGAAATATCTAGGTATACCGTTATGCCACAAACGATAAAAAATCGAAGCACTAGAATGGATAGCAAAAAAGTTGTTTTAAAAAACAGAAGGATGGAAAGCCAAATTACTATCCGAAGGAGGAAAAGAAGTTTTAATCAAAGCAGTTCTACAAGCCATCCCAGTCTATACCATGTCTATTTTCTCTTATCCGATTTCTTTTTGTAAAAAATCAATTTCAGCTATCGCCAACTTTTGGTGGAGCTCAAGGGAAAGAGATCGAATCCACTGGATGGCATGGGAAAAACTCACAATTGGGAAGTTATTAGGCGGGATGGGTTTTAAAGACGTCAAAAGGATTAATACAGCCCTCCTCGGGGTTCAAGCATGGAGGATTCTACACAACCCGAACTCCCTAGCAGCTCGACTACTTAAAGGTATTTACTATCCAAAATCTGATTTTATGAATATAAAATTGAGACAGAACATAACCTAGAGCTGGGCAAGCATTATTGAAGGTAGGGACTTTTTAAAGAAATATGGATCCTTTCAAATCGGCAATGGAAATACAACAAATATTTGGAACGAAAAATGGCTTGACACCAGCTGGAAATTTGAAAAACCGGACTCATGCGAACTTCAAAAGGTTAACGAACTATGGAAGCCAGATACAAAGGAGTGGAATATGGAAATCCTTGACGATTTCTTCCCACAACCAATTATACCAGAAATAACAAGAATCTAAAATATTAATACAACTCAAGAAGACCGATTCATTTGGCCATACTCGAAGAATGGAATATATACAACAAAAACGGGATACAAAAGACTAACAGATGTAGCTACTTTTGAAGAACCACAGACAACAACTCAAACGAATAACGTAAGACCTTCCCTTTGAAAAAGGATCTGGGAAGCGAATATACCAAAAAAGATTCTTATTTTCAACTGGAAGGCTTGCAGCAACGCTATACTGACAGCTCTCAATCTATACAACCGCAAATGTTCCGAATCACCGATCTGTCCCTGGTGCCAAACCGAGGAAGAAACAGACGAACATATCCTACTACAATGTACTATCAACAAAGCCATATGGGCAGTGTCGATATTACAAATCTCAATACCACAAACAATGATCAATAACATTGGGGATTGGATCCAACAGATCATTGAGACCTTCTCCTCTGGAGGATGGGAAAGGAAAATATTAACCAACTACATACAAATACTCAATATGGAACATATGGAAAGCGAAGATGAAAGCAATTCACGAGAATAACCTCATAAATATAGACCAGATCACTCAAAGTACCAATAAATTAATGGGAGAATTACATGGTAACAACTGGACAAGAAGAGAAGAGACTGCTGATAACACTAAAGGTCATAGACAACCACAAGTACCGGAAACACAATGCACAGAAGATATCAACATCATGTGTGACGCTTCGTTTTCAACAAAATTTAAACCAACTGGAATAGGAATGGAAATTACCAATCGTAGGACGGGAAACACAAGCTCTTGTTCCTCAACAGCTTTTTGCAACACAAGTCTGGAAGGGGAAGCAATGGCGGTACTAGAAGTGGTTAATCCGTGCAAACCAGATCAAGAACTTCCAAAGACTATTTTCTCTGATAACCTTGAATTAATACAAGGTATTAGGCACCTGTCAGTGGCAAGATGGACAATTCTACCGATCATCCGACAAATTAGGATGAAAGTTGAAGAAGCAGGACCGGTATCCTTTAGGCATCTACCGAGAAGGATGAACAGTCAAGCCGATCGTCTTGCAAAAAACGCTAGACACGGAGCCATCGTTAAAGAAGATCTGCTCCGAAGCTTTACAGGAAGACTCAAGAGACTTGGAATCAGATAAGTTTTACTTTCTTTTTGCTTCCCTTGTAAAAAAAAAGGAAAAAGAAGTACATAGTAGTTAACCAATGGGATCGAAGTAGCTACTAGCTAACCATAACTTTTATAGTAAATTATTACTCCCTCCGTCCACTTTTATTTGTCCTTCTTTCTAAAAAGAGGTGTCCAACAATATTTGTCCCTTTTATATTATCAAGACATTTTTTCTCCCATTATTCCAATATCACCCCTACTTAATTAGTTAAAAGCAATGGTGCATTAAATGATAGTCTACTCAATGAATAAGGGCAATATAGTAAAGAGGGAGTGCATTTAATGTCTTTTTTAATCTTCGTGCCACAAAAAGTAGGACAAATATAAATGGACGGAGGGAGTACTAACAAAATATTACCACCAAAGGCGGCTCTCCAATTTACTTAATTTACATTGACCCCTATTACTTCCTTTATATAGTCTTCGAATTTCTCATTCGCTTTTCATCTAGTCTTCTCGTCTCTTTACAGCAAAAACACTCTGATCCCTCATCTCTGGGCTGCCCGGGCAGCCTCCTATCTTCCATTACTGTTTCTAAAAACCTTCACCTTTCCCCTCATCATCACGTTAATGACGACTTCAGCAGCTAATAACTCTTACAAGACAAAGGACCGCACAAGGGTAGTTCCTAAGAGAGGCAGAATCAAAGCTCAGATATATGAGAGTCTTGTGGACACACTGACTTCTGCAGCTTCCAAAACATTAGGTATGGTCAAGGGAGGTGGAAATGGAGGTGGTGGTAGCGGCTCCGCAATCACCAGTCCACCAGAGAGTGCATACCATTCTGATGGATACGCCGATCAGAATATTTGAAATCGGCATATAAATCACAAGGCTGCAGCCCCACAGTCTGATATATCTATATATTATATATATAGGCTTGGTAGCTTAATTCCAAGTCTATTTCTGCCTTTTCCTTGTATAATAGTTGATAAAGACGAGGTAAATTCTGTTATTTTATTTGCAGGGTTTGATCCGTTTGTTTTACTCATTTCTCAGCTCTTCAGCTTATTCTTCTTATGTTTTTGAAAGGAATTAATAGGCCTGGAAGAGTTTTTATTCACGATGTATTAGATAATGTTTCTCTATATCTATGTAAAATTAATATAATCGTACCAAATAAGTTCTTGTTTCATATTGATATATTATCATATTTTGTTTCATATTTTCTGGATTCTAGTAATTTGGTCCAAAGGATATGCGATCGAAATTAGCACAGGACCATATATTAATGGCTCGAATCTTTCACTCTCTAGGGCATAAGAAATAGGACTAATTAAAAGTTGTAACCAATTGAAAAATAATTAACTAAACAAAAGAGATTAGTTCAAACATTTCTTGAGAGGTTTTCTTAACCACTTGGTGATAGCTAGTTATAGAAAAGGATTTTTACTAGAATGATTGAGACAGTTAATCAACAAATACAATGTACACAAAATACAAAATAGCAGGAAAAAGACAATAGTGGTTTGGTCCTTGTGAACTTAGTCCACCACCTACGTCTATTAACCCTTAAGATTTCAAACTTTTTGATAAACCCCATACTCTAGCACTACTATAGATCGGGTTTTTAGGAGGGACGACAAAATTAGCGGCGACCCGCGTTTTTTCGCTAGTTTTCACTGTTAGCGACGACCGCGCGATTTCGTCGCTAAACAATTAAAAATTCGTCGCTAATTTTAATCCTTGTTAGCGACGACCAAAATTCGTCGTTAGAGAATACAAAAATCGCCGTTAATATTGTAAAAAAAATTTGATAAATTTTTTAATAAAAAGGTCGTCGCTACTTTGGTTATTAGCGACGAAGCATGTCGTCGCTAGGTTTCATTACTAGCGACGAAAATTTAAATATTAGCGACAAAACGTGAGTCGCTGCAAAATAAAACGTAAAATAAAACGCAAACAGTTTTTTCAGCACAGAAATACCCCATTATTAATTTTTCTCTCACTTTCTCTAAAGAACCTAACTCTTACTTTCCCAAATCTAACTACTTGACTCTAAATCATCTAACACCATTCTTAGGTCCATATTCGAGTTTTGGCAAGGTCAATCTACATATTCTTCATCCAATTCAAGGTATTTTTCTAAAAATACAATTTTATTTTTATTTTGTTGAATTTAATGGTGAATTGCATGATTTAATGTTTGATTAGGTTAATAAATAATTGTTACACCATTAACGGGTCCACATTCAAGGTGGGGTATGGTCAATCTTCAATCTTCCCATCCAATTCAAGGTATTTTCAATAAAATTCATACTTTTTATAATTTGATTTTTTTGATTATAACTGTTAATAGATATGTGATCACATTGTATAAAATGTGATGAGGCTAATAAATACTTGTTTTATGATTTTATTTTTGATATGTTGTAATTCATGCAATTGTTCATTTATGTTTCTTATTTTCTTTTATATATGTATTTGTTTAATTAGTTATATATGAAATTTTTTTTCTATTTAATAGTTTGTAATTTTAATTATTCAATGTGTTGTCATTTTAATTCTTTTATTCATTTGGGTTGTAATTTTAATTTATTTATCATTTGGGTTGTAATAATTATTTATTTTATTCCCATATGCACGTAGTTGCTTAGCTATATCAAATTGTTATTAAAAGATGTCTTCGGGTCTTGATAAGAGTTGGATCAAAACCACTGACCTTTTGTCGGAAGAATATATTTATTGTGTAACAGATTTTGTCGAGTTTGCCGTCAAACAAGATGGTTATAATGACTATATTTTTTGCCCATGTAATCGTTGTTCGAATAATTGTCGATATCCATCCCAAACGGTTATGGGTCACCTTTTACTTCATGGGGTTATGTCCACGTATGAGGTTTGGACAAAACACGGTGAAACACTAAACATTTCCGAAGAAACCGTGCAAAAACCAGAAAATAAAATGTTAAATGCGTATGACGATTTGAGAACTAATTACGAAGTTGGTGGACATTCGGGTGATACCGTGATGACAGACGCACATCAAACTAGTCGTGGAATTTTTGAAGCTATGTTCGAGGAAATGGAGACCGAATTATATCATGGATCTACAGTGATGAGTTCCTTGAATTTCATTGCAAAGCTTATGTACATAAAGGTAAACAACAAGTGGACTAACACATCTTTCACCGAGCTCTTGAAATTGGTTGGGCGCGTTTTGCCCAAACCACAAGATTTGCCTAGGTCTTATGAGGAATGCAACAAGAAGTTGAAAAGTATGGGTATGGGTTACACTACTATTGATGTTTGCTTGAACGATTGTGCCATTTTTTACAAGGAGAAGGAATTCCTCGACAAGTGTCCAGTGGCAGTGAGTCTAGATGAGATCCAAAAAAGGGTAAGAAAGTGCCCCATAAAAAGATTTGTAATTTTCCGATTTCCCCGAGGTTGTAGAGTCTATACGCTTCGAAGCACACCGCCGAAGAAATGATATGGCACTATACCGGAAAGAGTACCGATCCAGATGTGTTGTGTCATCCGGTTGACGGTGATAGTTGAAAGAAATTTGAATAGCGACATCCTGAGTTTGCTAGCGAACCTTCTAATGTATATTCGGGTCTCGATATCGATGGTTTTTGTCCGTTCTCTATGCAAAACAACTCATACAGCATGTGGCCAGTTATATTGACCGTCTATAACTTGCCACCGTGGTTATGCATGAAGGAAACCACATTTCAGCTTTGTTTGTTGATTCCGGGTCTGCATTCACCACTTACGAGGTTGTAACCAATTGAAAAATAATTAACTGAACAAAAGAGATTAGTTCAAACGTTTCTTGAGAGGTTTTCTTAACCACTTGGTGATAACTAGTTATAGAAAAGGACCTTTACTAGAATGATTGCTTGTTTATTTTAAAAGGCTACCCCTTCATAAAAATCACGTACCAAGGTGGGGATAAATGTAAGTTTTCTCTGTCTCAATTCAGTCCACCCAAACTTATCACAAGTAGTTGCATAACTCTTAAATTCGCTATTCATAATACCAGAAGGGAATGTTCTCTCAACACCAAACTTCAAATAATTAATTCTATCACGAACCTGATCATCCCAACGCATAGCTACCCTCTTGGGTTTGTGTGCAATAGTTTTTCTTCGTGGAGCTCGGGGTTCTGGAATAGGTTCTTTGGGAATTTCCTCTTCAATCCCTTCCTCTTCTTCTTCATCAACCAAAGTAGGCTTAGCTGGAGAAGCCTTACTTGGGTTTTCTTTTCTCTTCATAACAGTCTTAAACTCTTCAATCTTGCGTTTAGGACCCGAATCTGGAATCTCAATAGCTCTCTCTTGTGTAGCACCAGGATTGTTTCTTGTTCTTGGGTTGTTTCTTCTTGTATAACTGAAAGAATCTGTCCTGTTAGTCATGGCTTTTCACCCCAAACTCAAAACTTCAAAGAATTGAAAACTAGAGAAAAGTTTCAATCTTTGATGTTTTGAGAGAAGATTAAGGTGAGTTTATGTGAGATATGAGATGGGTAAGGTTCAATTTGAGGGATTGGAGAGGTTTAGTGGTTCAATTTAAGGTTAGGATGAAGAAAGAATTTGGTAGAAAAGTGGAAATTTGGTGAAGTTTAGGAAAGATCTTGAGTTGATTATGTGTTTTAGGGAGAAAGAGGGTAAGAATTTATGAATAAAACCTGCTTTGATGATGATTTTCGGAGTGGTGGATAGCTGAAATCGGATGTGGAGGCTAACTTGTGAAAGAGGCTAAAGATATAGGGTTTGAAAAGCAAAAACCGCCTAACACTGACGCTGACCGGGTTCCCGGTTATTGCGCTGTGTCGACACAAAAATAATTGCTAAATTCGATTTTTTTTACCCAGACGCTAGCCACCTTGCGTCTCAAGCCACACAGTGGTTAGAGAATTGGACCTCGTGACCCGGTTCCCGGTCAGTGCAGCCACCGGGTTCCCGGTCTGCGTCTGAGGCTGGAGTGTGGACTAGCTGGACGCGACCCCTTGCGCCTGAGCCTACGCAGGGGTCAGAACTTTTAATACCTCACAGCACCACCACCGGGTTCCTGGTCAGCTGGCCACCGGGTTCCCGGTTTTGTTGCTGGCGCGAATGCAGACGCACCCGTCTTGCGTCCCGAGCCACGCTATGGTCAGAACTTTTGGGACCTGCAGCTCACGTGACCGGGTTCCCGGTTAGGTCCTGGACTTCTCCCAAAAATTCTTATTTCCTAACTATTTTAACCCCAAACTCATGGCTTTTCGCACTCCTGAAATCATCAAAAACAACTACCCTTTCTCATTTCTTAAAATTAAACACTAATCAACAATAATTTACTAATTTACACTACTAAATAAGGAAAATACGAAAATAATATACAAGAATTGGCTTTTGTTTAACGTCGTTAAGCTCGACGGTTACCTCACGCTTCTAAGGGGCTTCAAGGAGGTACATGACCTCCTCGGGATGTGGTGTCGCCTAGGGTGTTAGAAAAATAAGATAAAAATAAGCCAGAAAACAATACACTTTCACCCTAGACAAGCACGGTACTGCAAGTATTACAAGACGTATGCAAATTTTAATGATAAGTTGAATTCGTTCCCAAAGACTTAGTGTGTTAAACGAATGAGCAGAATAACGAGTAGGAAGTAATTAATTAAAAGACAGGAAATAAAGATGAGTAAATTCGAGATACTAAATTAAACTAAGGAAAATAAAAGACAATAATTAAATGCGGAGAAATATGAGATGAGAAGTATAGCTTAGGTTTTGCTAGTATGCACTAATCCTTCTAATTCTTTCTATCAAATCTAGCTAATAAGGGAGATAATTAGCTCTTAGATACTTAGTCAGGATTCTAAATTCCCATACCTTAGACCTTGAGAGCGACTAAGGGGGCTACGGACACATCATGAGGCAGCCTAAACTTAGGGTTATCCTATGCCACTAGGTTCCTAAGCAATTCAATTCCAAACATGATGATAGTGATTAAAATATACCCTAATGACTATCTAACTAGAATTAGTGTTGTCAAGACCAATATCGACACTAGACGTTATGTGGGGTTTCAATAATTAGACACCCAGCTAAGGTGATCATCTAACTACTATTAAGAAAGCCTAAGGTGATCAGTTCTAGGACAAGCAATAATTCAAAACACACAAACAAATATATGGGTAAGCAGCTAATATCAGATTAAAACATATAAATCCCAAAGAAACTTAGATAGAAAGAAAATAGAATTCATAGATTATACATGATGCAAAACCCAAGCTATGGGAAAATTAGTTCATACCTGAAGGAAATAAACTAAAAGAAATAATAAAAGACTTCATCTTGCTCTCTACAATGACTAAGAATTAATATAAGGTTTAGAACTGAGCAAGGATGATTTACAAGTGATATAAGGGTGTATTTATAGGTGTTTAGAATACCTAATTCGTTTTCTTGAAGGAGAAGGTAAGTAGTGGACTCCAAGCCCAACTCAAATTCGTAACCCTAAAATATGAAATCAGACCCGTTTTTGTTTTGGTCATAACAGCTTCAATTCTTATCCGTTTGACGTGTATGAGTAGTCGAAATTCATCGTCTCGGAAAGATCTCCAACTTTTCTCTTGACCGTTTCTCCGAAATCCCCACCGATTTTGAGATATGAGCTGATTTGTGGTCGTGGGTGGTGAAATTCAGATTTATGGCAACTTTTCCTTTTCCATATTTTAGTTTTTCTTTCCTTATCTCCAATTTCCATGCTTATCTCCTTTCCATATCTCTTAGTCTTTGTCTTGGACTCTAATTAATCTCCATAATTATCTTTAAAGCTTCACACTAGATAAATAATTAAACCCAATATGCTCTAAAAATAACAATTTACTAAATCAATACTAGAAATAGGAAAGTGTAATAATTCTCAAGAAAATCGACTAGAAAGACTTCTAAATCACTAAAAATGATGTCTCATCCTAATATTAATATATGACAAATGAGGAGACATCAGTTACCTCACGCTTCTAAGGGGCTTCAAGGAGGTACATGACCTCCCCGGGATGTGGATCCTCCGCGCGATTAATAACTTCACCTTCGTGATAAATTTTCAATCGATGACCGTTTACCATGAAGGTGCGGTGCTCGATTGGATTCTCAATCTCAATAGCTCCGTGAGGCGTGACTTTTGTTACAACATAAGGACCAGACCATTTCGACCTCAACTTACCCGGATAATTGCTGAACTTTGAGTTATATTTAAGGACCTTTTGTCCAACTTCAAACTTCTTCACTCTAATTCGATTATCATGCCATATGTTCGTATTTTCTTTGTAAAGTTTGGCATTCTCAGAGGCATGTCATCGAAACTCATCAAGTTCGTTTAATTTCATCATATGATTCTCACCGGCTAAAGTAGGATCTAAATTCAACTCTGCTATAGCCCAGTATGCACCCAATTCAAGTTCAAGAGGTAAGTGACAAGCCTTACCATACACCATTTGATACGGAGATGCACCAACATGATTTTTGAACGCAGTACGATAATCCCACAACTCATTATCTAACTTGGTTGACCAATCTTTTCTTGTGGGGCCAACGGTCTTTTCAAGGATAGATGTTACCTCTCGATTTGAAACTTCAGCTTGACCATTGGCTTGTGGATGATAAGCGGTAGATACATGACGTCTAATCCCATGCTTCTCTAGAACAGTCTTCAAATATTTGTTCACAAAGTGTGAACCTCCATCACTTATAATCACTCGAGGTGTACCATGTCTAGTGAAGATATGAGATTTCAAAAACTTAATTACCACTCGCGAATCATTCGTTGGTAGAGCTACCGCCTCTACCCATTTGAACACATAATCAACTGCTAAAAGGATGTATTGATTTCCATTAAGTGGTACGAAAGGACCCATGAAATCAATACCCCAAACATAAAATATTTCTACCTCAAGAATGTTGTTACGTGGCATTTCGTCCCTCTTGGATATATTCCCAGTAAATTGACATCTATTACACTTATTTACGTACTCATGACAATCCTTATGTAATCTAGGCCAATAAAAACCAGATTGAAGTACCTTAGCAGCTGTGCGGTCACCTTCAAAATGTCCTCCATAGGGTGAATCGTGACAACCTGCAACAACTGAATAAATCTCATTCTCGGGTATGCATCTTCTTACCATTTGGTCACCACACACTTTGTAGAGGAAAGGGTCCTCCCAAAGAACTGTTTAGCACGGCTAATTAACCTCTTCTTGTCTTGTGAAGTAGCCCCTTCAGGAAAAGAACCACTTACCACAAGATTTGCAATATCGGCATATCAAGGTGCTCCATTAAAGATAGAAAATAAACTCTCAGCTAGTAATTCTTCTCGAACTAACTCGGGACTAGTATTTGATTCAGAACCTTCAAGACGAAACAAATGATCTGCAGCCTGATTATCACAACCCTTTCGATCTCGAATCTCTAAATCAAACTCTTGAAGTAATCAAACCCATCTGATTAACCTCGGCTTAGCATATTTCTTCTCCATAAGATACTTTATAGCGGAATGGTCGGTAAATACAACAATTTTCGCTCCCAAGAGATAGGAACAAAACTTGTCAAAGGCATAAACTACCGCTAAAAGTTCCTTCTCAGTCACTGTATAATTAACTTGAGCACTAGTGAAGGTCTTACTCAAATAATAGATAGAGTGAAATACCTTGTTCTTCCTTTGACCCAACACACCACACATAGCTAAATCACTTGTATCACACATAACTTCAAAAAGAATTTTCCAATCACGAGGTAACACAATAGGTGCAGTAATAAGCTTCTCCTTCAACTCTTGAAATGCCTTCATGCAAGCTTCATCAAAAAGGAATTTGGTGTCCTTTTCGAGTAAGTTACACAAAGGTTTTGTAATCTTTGAAAAATCCTTGATGAAACGACGATAGAATCCAACATGCCTAAAAAACTTCTTACCCCTTTTACAGAAATGGGAGGGGGGAGAGTTTTTATTACCTCAATCTTTGCGCAATCAACCTCTAAGCCTGCACTTGAAACCTTGTGACCCAACACTATACCTTCTCGAACCATGAAATAACACTTTTCCCAATTCAACACCAAGCCTGTTTCCTTGCATCTTATTAACACCTTCTCCAAATTCTGTAAACACTCATCAAAGTTATCACCAAATACAGAAAATTCATCCATAAGTACCTCCTGGAAATTATCTATCATATCCCAGAAAATCGCCATCATACATCTCTGAAAGGTAGCGAGTGCATTACATGATCCAATAGGCATCCTTCGATAGGCAAAGGTACCAAAAGGACATGTGAATGTGGTTTTATGCTGATCAGCTGGATCTACATAAATCTGATTGTACCCTGAATAACCATTGGTGGTCCTTTGTGTGTTCTAAAAATAAATGCAAATGCTAATCGAACCACAACCGCAAGTGTACGGTTGTCCCAAGTAGTATGTATGATAATACAGATTCGTTCCAAGGACGGATGGTTGATCACAATGTTTAGCAAGTAGTGATTGATGCACTTATGAAAAATAAAGATAATAAAATGTTTGTTTGGTTTTGTTTATTAAAACTACTAAATGGAAGACAAATTATAAATGCAAATAAAAGCTAAGACGCAAGTAAAATGAGTGAAAACGCAATATGAGATGTAGTACTTGAGAACGCAAGGATCCTCCTAATCTTACTTCCTAACTTATGTTGGTTAAGGGCTAAATCGGTCAATTACAATGGTCGGGATTCTAAATTCCTTATACCCCCGTCAGGGTGGACTATAAGGCGATCCTAAAGTGTCACTAGTCCCGTCAGGGTAAATATGATCCACCGTTGGATGATTAAGTGTTTTACCTCATTGGCCCTAGAATTAGCTAAGTTCGTCAGAATCAATAGCTTTTATCCTAGATTGAATAATTAATTCTATACCTAAACCCTCCGTCAGGATGATCCACACGCCACATATGTGGAATAGCTTAGATACTAATACCTAATCTTAGTTCGCGACTCTAAAATCAGTAAATAATCACAAATTATCGAAAAGAGTAATGAACCCAATCTAATTTAATTTAATATAAACCCAAATTCAACATTCGTTATTTCATAAAATTAAGATTCACCCATTGTTTGTTCTCAAGCACTATCAAAAGCTTAGCTCATATTAAAATTAAAAACTAAATTAAAAGAAAGGGAATTCATATTGTTTACAAAATTAAAATATAAAAAGAACCTAATTTCCAGAATTGGAATGACTACGAACGGAGCTATAGACCCACTCCAGCTCTTGTAGCTTCTTCTTTCTTCCTTCTGTTGCTTCTCTCTGGTGTTTAATCTTGTGGAATGTGAATTGTGTGAAAAATAGAAGTCCAGACCTCCTTTTATAAGCATAAATTCGTTCTAGGGCTTGGACCAGAAAATAGAATATTAATTAAATGTCCAAGCCCACTTTCTAAGCCCAAAATCCCGTAACTGCTGATACACCTTCACTAAAACGGCTTTTCCCGATGCGTTATGACTCCGATTGACCTCATTCTAGTTGATAAAGTTCCGTAACTCGATAAGGAATGATTTCTCTTCAAAGGTCAGCGGCTAAATCATCGCTTAAGCACCTCGAAATCAGCACTCTATGGCCTGGAAAATGGATTTTCAGCTCTAAAAATAATATCTTCGGGATTTATCATCAAGTCTTGACTCTAATTCACGATCTTTGACTTTCTCCTCGGATTCCTCTCCTAGCTAACATCTAAAACCTGTAAACTTGCACTAAAAATACCAATATTACGTGCAAAAGTTTAATAAATTAAAAATGCTAGAAATAAAAAGGTAATTCCGGATTATTACAAATTAAGTCCAAAAGTCTATCAAATTAATTAAATAAACACCAAAAATGATGTCTCCCAAGGGTCGAAAATAAGAACAATTAGGGAGACATCAACCATCCAAAAAGCAATAATACTCCCTACAAGCCAATTTGTCTAACATCTGATCAATGAAAGGAAGAGGGAAGTGGTCTTTTCTAGTCGCCTTGTTCAACTTACGGTAATCCATACAAACCCTCCAACCAACAACGGTTCTTGTGGAGATGGCTTCATTCTGAGCATTGAGGATGGTAGTCATTCCTCCTTTCTCCGGTACACACTGAACTGGACTCACCCATTCACTACTAGCTATAGGATAGATGATTCCCGCGTCTAGTAGCTTAATTACTTCTTTCTTCACCACTTCTTTCATTGCTGGCATTAATCTCCTTTGGCCTTCAACTGAACATGCACTATCATCCTCAAGAATTATTTTATGTTGACATTAGGAGGGACTAATGCCTTTGATATCAGCAATAGTCCAACCTATCGCCTCTTTATTTGCCCTTAGTACACGTAGCAGTTTATCTTCTTGAGAACCTGTTAAATTTGCTGAAACAATAACAGGTAAAGTATTATTAGTGCCCAAATACGCATACCTCAAGTGAGCTGCAATGGTTTTTCTTCTATCTTCGGAGGAGATTCAATGGATGGTTTATTTTTAATGATCATCTCCCCCGGTTCTCTCATAGGTTCATAGGCAAGACGCCTATATTTTGGATTTCCCGAATTGAGAGCTGACACTGTTTCGGCAAGCTCTTCCATCATCTCAGGTAAGTCTAATGTCAAAGCAGCCTGCAAGATATCATCATAATTAAAACAATCAAATACCTCTTGCGTGGTGTGTTCTGCTACATCCATTCGGAAGCAATCTCCTGGAACATCTGGAAACTTCATGGCTCTGAACACATTAAACTTTACCTCCTCGTCTTGGATTATCATGGTCAATTCTCCGTTTTCTACATCAATTAAAGTACCACACGTGGCTAGGAATGGTCGTCCCAAAATGATGGGGACATTCCGATCCGCGTCGTATTCAATAATAACAAAGTCAACGGGAAAAACTAAAGTACCTGCCTTAACGAGGACATCTTCGATTCGTCCCTCCGGGTGGACGAGGGACCTATCAGCCATTTGTAAGACCATAGAGGTAGGTATCACATCTCCCATCCTCAACTTGTCGAAAATTGATTTGGGCATAAGATTGATACTTGCACCCAAATCACATAGTGCTTTTCCTTGCCACTTGGTGGTCCTTTGTGTGTTCTAAAATTAAATGCAAAAGATAATCGAACCACAACCGCAAGTGTACGGTTGTCCCAAGTAGTATTTCTGATAATACAGATTCGTTCCAAGGACGGAATGGTTGATCACAATGTCTAGCAAATAGTGATTGATGCACTTATGAAAGCAAATAAAGATAATATGTTTGTTTGGTTTTGTATTAATCCTAAGGAATGAAAGACTAATGCGAAAATGTAAATAAATAACTAAGACGCAAGTAAATAAAAGGGATACGCAAGTAAGAGCAGGTAGTACTTGAGAGACGCAAGGGTTTACCTAACTATCATTCATTTCATACATTGTTTAAGGGACAAATTGGTAAATTTGTATTGGTCGGGATTCTATAATCTTCTTACCCCCGTCAGGGTGGACTAAGGAGCAACTTTCAAGTGCTACAAACCCCGTCAGGGTGATTATAGTCCACTCTCAAGTGTTTAAGTTCAAATTACCCAATAGGCCATAGGTTTAATTAAGCTCGTCAGAGTCAATAATTTCTAACCTACATTCATTAACTAGTTCGGTACCTAAACCCCCCGTCAAGGTGATCCAATCGCCACTAATTGGAATAGCTTAGATACTAAGTCCTATCATTGATTGATCAGGTCAAAAATAGTAGATAAAGTGCAAATTAAAGAAAAATACAATTCACCCAATTTGATTTAAATAATAATAATCCCAAATCGAAATGTATAAAACGAAATGAAATTGGGATTAACCCATTATGCGTTCTCAAGCACTAATTTAGTTTAGCTCATAATAATTGAAAAGACAAAAACTAAAGAAACAAATAGGTTCATCATGTTTTACAGAATAAAATAGAAGAACCTAATTACGGAATTGAATTGGCTGAGAAGTGGAGATATAGACCGTCTCCAGCTCTTGCTTCTTCTCTTCCTGCCTCTAGCTTCTTCTCTGGTGTCTGACTCTTAATCGTATGTTGTATTATGAAAAAGATATGAAGGGTCTCTGAAAATAGAGGTCTAAAGCCCTTTTATAATGTTAAAAACGGATTAAGGCTTGGACTTAGGAATAAATCAATAATTAAATGTCCAAGCCCAAATTCTAAGCTCAAAATCCCGTAACTGCTGATACACCTTCACTAAAACGGCTTTTCCCGATGCGTTACAACTCCGATTGACCTCATTCCAGTTGCTAAAGTTCCGTAACTCGATAAGGAATGTTTTCTATTCAAAGGTAAGCGGCTAAATCATCTCTTAAGCACCTTGAAATCAGCAATCTATAGCCTGGAAAATGGATTTTCAGCTCTAAAAATAATATCTTCGGGATTTATCTTCAAGTCTTGACTCTATATCATGATCTTTGACTTTCTTCTCGGAATCCTCTTCTAGCTAACATCTAAAACCTGTAAACTTTACACTAAAAAATCCAATATTACGCGCAAAAGCTTAATAAATCAAAATTACTAGAAATAAAAGAGGAAAATCATATTATTGCATATTAGCACCAAAAGTCTATCTAAATAGTCAAATAAACACCAAAAATGATGTCTCCTAAGGGTCGAAAATAAGAACAATTAAGGAGGCATCAAGACCCCCAACTCAAACCTTTGTCGTCCCGACAAAGCAAAACTAAAAACAAGGGGAGTGAAGTAGATGCAAGAGAAAATAGAAGCTAGCAAATAAACCCTAAAGCAATGCTAAAGATAAATCTCATATAGAAAACATTAAGAACTAACATATACATACATTAATCCTAAATCGCTTTGAACGCTCCACCTAGTATATTCCCTATTAACAGAATTATAAATTCACTATGCACTTAGGAATCACGAGGTCTTTACGGTTATAATATTGGCTTAAGGACGGGTGTGGATGTATATTTGGTAAATTTGAAGTGAGCTTTTGGCTCTCTCCTCACTTACCATCAACAGTGTCCTCGAGCTTGAGTTAACGCTCAAAAAGATGTTCTCACTCACCCATATACGCAATAATTTAGCGTCCCATGTCTACCCACTATAAATAAGATGATTTTCAGAAAATTCCACTTTGCCGAATGTTTTATTCATTCATATTTTTCTTTTTCTTTTCTTTTCTCTTTTTCTCTTTTTTTTTGTACAGAAGCAAACCGGGTTCCCGGTTTTGATGAATCCGGGTTCCCGGTTCCTACTGTATGATTTTTCAAATTTTTCATTTTTTTTCTTTCTTTTTCATTTTCCTTCATTCCCGACAAATGGTTACAAGTATATATCATCTGCAATTGTGCTACAATACAAAGCACATCAATCCCAACCCATTAAATTCCCCATATGTGGTCCCACCACCCCAAACTCAAGCTCGAGACATGTCTCAGGATTGTGATTCAAGTGCGGGTCATATGGTCATGCCTAATAATCTAAGGGATAATGGCTTATATCGTGGCTACAAAGAAAAGGCTAAGGCTCAAAGTGGGCTAAGACGGATAATAATTAATACAAGGGATAGAAGGCTAAAAAGGCACAAATGGCTAACAAAGAACTGCCCCTATCATTTTCCTAAGTACATAGCTTGTCTTTAGTTCATATCTAGGTGGGTTCTCTACTAATTAGGATTTCACGTTCTACACACCAACCATATTCCTTGAGTACAAGCTTACTTCATTTGCATTGTTCATTAATTTTTCCTTATCAATTACCTATGTTCGCATGCAATTGTAAGTGCGTTTTATATCAATCCCTAAAGTCCACTATTTACTATCATAGATTTATCAAAAGTATGCTTAAAGGGATATTTAAAAATTTCTACAGTCAAACGTAACTCCGAAAATTCTTTTATTGAAAGCAAATAAAGCAAATAACACATAAAAACTGGGATGAGGCAACGAACCCCACCCCAAACTCAAAAATGACTCGTGTCCCCACGACTCGAAAAGACTCAATAAAGCATTTAAACTAATCTACACTAAGAGGAAAGTTTAGAAAACGTATCTTAACCAGCGCGAGGCTGGTTATCGGTGTTGCGTTCTGGACCTTTCTCTCGTGTAACAGCATCATAAATCGCGTTTTGAAGTGTATTTACGCCTAGGATTAAATTTCGAAGCAGGTCCAATTCTTTTGTAACGTTTCCCAAAGTAGCAATCATCTTCTCCTGATTCTCTTCCAACACCTGAATCTTCGCTTCCAACTCAGGTACAGTTTTCACTTTCTTTGATTGAGGAGTTCTCGGACTTCTTGTAGTTCGCGTTGCTTCTTCATGGATGTTCTTGATTGTGCTCAAAGCTATACTCACACCAACTGAAACAGTATCAATATCTGCATCCTTACGCGGAATCTTTGCGTCTAGACACAACTGAGTAATAGTACAAGGAAACTTCAGATTTTGTTGTTTCATTGGTGATTTCGCGAACTCCATGATTGTATCATAAATGATCTTAGCAACATCAAATGGTTTCTCCTCCAAAATGCACTTAATAACAAATATGTGCTCTTTCTTTAACTCGGAAGTGTGTTTAATACCAAAGAAAGTGGGTATTACGAAAGGAGACCAAACCTTAGCATGAGGTGTTAAACTACTGCTGTAAAACCGTCCAGGATACCTTTCACCTTCAGGAATTGGGCTAGTCCCATTAACAAGCACGGTCCCCCAAAGGGATTCAAAATCAAAAGAAGGGTCATTAAGAGTTTCTTGGAAGGGGCATGTTCCAGAAAAGTTGGGTAGTTTCAATGATTTTCGAATACGTTCAATAGAGAAAGGAACTACCTTTTTGCGGATATCAATGGCATCATGGGAGGTAGCTAAACCTTCGTAAAATTCTCGCACAAAAGTAGGAATAAACTCAAGCTTCCTTTCTTGTAACTCTTTCCAACCAAACTTAGCACATGTCACAGCATATTCCTTGTAATCACTACTCATAATACCCTTAGGAAAATTCGTCTCCTCACCAAATTTCAAAAATTCAATTCTTTCACGAACCTGAGTATTCCAACAAGTGTAAACCCTCTTAGGCTTGTGGGCCCACATCTTCATACGCGGAGGTTTTGAAACGGGTGCTTCCGGAATCTCTTGTTCAGTTTCCTTCTCAATGTTCTTCGTAATTTCCTCTTCTGGTTCCTTCTCACTTTCAATCTCATCAATTAATCTTCTCTTTTGACCTGTGATTTCTTTTCTGTTAGAATCAAGCTTAACTTCGTCAATTTTTCGTTTAGGACGCGAATCAGGAATCTCAATAGCTTGTTCTTGGGAACCACCAATGGTGGTCTTTCTTCTAGGAGCAGTTCTTCGGAAATCACCGGTTCTGTTAGTCATCTCTTTTCACCCCAAACTCAAAACTTCAAATAATTAAAAACTTAGGGAAAAGTTTAGAATTTTGATGTTTTGAGGTTTAAGAATTTAAGAACTAGGTGAAATATGAGATGGGTTTTGGTTAATTTGTATGGGAGAAGAAAGAATTGGGTTTAATTTAAGGAATTGGGTGAAGAAGAATCTTGGGAAAAACTAAGGATTTGATGTTATTTTGGAGAGGAGGTGAGTTGATCTTATGTTTTTGTGGTGAAAGAGGGTAGGATTTGATGATATATAGTGTTTTGGTAGATGAATTTCGGAGGTGGGGAGGCTATTGGTGCGTTTTAGGTAAAAACTTGCAGAAGAGGCTAAATAAACTAGGTTAAAACCTCAAAAACCGACATCACAGCTTCAAAACCGGGTTCCCGGTTTTGGCAAACCGGGTTCCCGGTTCCGCGTCGCTGTGACGGCGTGGAAAAAATACTTAATAAATTTTTTTTTTTTGAAACGCACCAAAACGCAGGACCCCAAGACGCCGGGTCAGAACTTTTGGGAGATTACAGCTCCGAAACCGGGTACCCGGTTCTGCCAAATGCGGGTACCCGGATTTGTGTCGATGGCGCGAATCAAAACGCACGAAAACGCAAGCCACCAAAACGCTGGGTCAGAGTTTTTCAAAAATCACAGCACCAAAACCGGGTACCCGGTTTCGCCAAATGCGGGTTCCCGGTTCCGACGCTGTGACATTACCCCAAAACGCCAAGTGTTGCGTTAAAATGGTTGGTACCAGCTCCAAAACCGGGTTCCCGGTTTTGCGAAACCGGGTTCCCGGTTTCTCCTGGACATCCAACCAATTTTTCTCCTATTTTCGCCTCATCGACCCCAAACTCATGACCCTTGTACCCCTGAAATCATTAAAAACAACTACCCTTCCTCATTTCTTAATAAAAATAATAAAATTACGAAAATCAAACTAATAAAAAATGTAAAAACTCAGCTAATATACAAGTAATTGGCTTTTGTTTAACGTCGTTAAGCTCGACGGGTTACCTCACGCTTCTAAGGAGTCTCGAGGAGATACATGACCTCCCCGGGATGTGGATCTTCCGAGCGATTGGTATCTTCACCTCCATGGTATATCTTCAATCTGTGACCGTTAACCATAAAGGTACGGTTCTCTAGTGGATGTTCTATTTCTATCGCCCCATGAGGTGTAACTTTGGTCACTATGTATGGACCTGACCACTTAGATCTTAACTTACCCGGATAATTGCTGAACTTTGAGTTATACTTTAATACTCTTTGCCCCACTTCAAAGTTCTTTGGACGAATCCGATTGTCATGCCATTTCTTTGTGTTTTCTTTGTAAAGTTTGGCATTTTCATAAGCATGCAAACGGAATTCATCGAGTTCATTAAGCTTCATCATACGATTCTTTCCGGCTAAGATAGGATCTAAGTTCAACTGCGCAATTGCCCAATAGGCACCCATTTCAAGCTCTAAAGGTAAGTGACAAGCCTTACCATACACCATACGATAGGGAGATGCACCCACTGGAGTCTTAAACGCAGTACGATAGGCCCACAACGCGTCATCTAATTTCATTGCCCAATCTTTTCTTGTAGGACCAACGGTTTTCTCTAGGATTGACTTGACTTCACGATTCGAAACTTCAGCTTGACCGTTGGATTGTGGATGATATGCAGTAGATACACGGTGTCTAACTCCATATTTCTTTAGAACAGTCTTTAGATATTTATTAACGAAATGAGATCCTCCATCGCTAATAATCACTCTAGGTGTGCCATGTCTAGTGAAAATATGTGATTTCAAGAACTTGATCACCACTCGTGAATCATTAGTAGGTAAAGCCACCGCTTCTACCCACTTAGATACATAATCAACAGCTAATAAGATATAGAGGTTACCATTTGAAGGAACGAAGGGACCCATAAAGTCTATACCCCAAACATCGAATATCTCAACCTCTAACACATTATTACGCGGCATCTCATCCCTCTTGGATATGTTTCCGGTAAACTGGCATCTCGTACATTTCTTAACATATTCATGACAATCTTTTATAAGAGAAGGCCAGTAAAAACCTGATTGAAATACCTTTGCAGCAGTTCTGTATCCTTTGAAATGTCCTCCATATAATGAATCATGGCATCCAGCTATAATGGCTTGAGTCTCTTCCCTTGCTACACATCTTCGTATCATTTGGTCAGCACAAACTTTATAGAGGAACGGATCCTCCCAAAAGAACTGTCTAGCACGATGAGCTAACCTCTTTCTTTCTTGATAAGTAGAACCTTCAGGAAAAACACCACTCACCACTAAATTCGCAATATCTGCATACCACGGAGCCTCATAATCTCGAACAACGAATAAACTTTCATCAGGAAACTCTTCTCTAACTGCTTCAGTACCACTATTCATCTCTGAACCCTCTAAACGCGATAGATGATCTGCAACCTGATTCTCACAACCCTTTCTATCTTTGATCTCTAAATCGAACTCTTGAAGCAATAACACCCATCTGATTAACCTTGGTTTCGCATCTTTCTTCTCCATAAGAAATCTGATCGCGGAATGATCTGTATAAACAATAACTTTCACTCCAAGAAGATAAGAGCGAAATTTATCAAACGAATATACAACTGCTAGCAACTCTTTTTCTGTAACTGTGTAATTAATTTGAGCACCACTAAAAGTTTTACTAGCATAGTAAATCGAATGAAAAACCTTCTCTTTCCTCTGTCCTAATACAACTCCCATACACAAATCACTCGCATCACACATAACTTCAAACGGTAAATTCCAATCTGGAGGTAACACTATAGGAGCAGAAATAAGCTTTTCTTTGATTGCTTTGAAGGCCGCTAAACAAGCTTCATCAAAAAGGAATTTGCAATCCTTTTCGAGTAAGTTGCGTAACGGTTTAGCAATCTTAGAATTTTTTTTAATAAAACGCCTATAAAAGCCAGCATGGCCAAGAAAACTCCTTACCCCTTTAACAGAAACAGGAGGGGGAAGAGTTTTAATTACCTCTATCTTTGCTCTATCAACCTCTAATCCAGCACTCGAAACTTTGTGACCCAGAACAATACCTTCGCGAACCATGAAATGACACTTCTCCCAGTTTAACACCAAATCTGTTTCCTTGCATCTCACTAGCACTTTCTCCAAGTTATCCAAACATATATCAAAATCATCACCAAACACGGAGAAATAATCCATAAACACTTCAAGGAAATTATCTATCATGTCCCAGAAGATGGCCATCATGCATCTCTGAAAAGTAGCGGGAGTGTTACACAACCCAAATGGCATTCTGCGATATGCAAAAGTACCAAAAGGGCATGTAAAAGTAGTTTTATGTTGATCTTCTGGAGCCACGTAAATCTGATTGTACCCGGAGTAACCATCCAAGAAACAATAGTACTCTCTTCCGGCTAATTTATCTAACATTTGATCGATGAAGGGCAAAGGGAAATGATCTTTTCTGGTGGCCTTGTTCAGCTTTCTGTAATCCATGCAAACTCTCCATCCAACTACCGTTCTTGAAGGAATCGCTTCATTTTTATCATTAAGAACCGTTGTCATTCCTCCTTTCTTCGGTACACACTGAACCGGACTCACCCATTCACTACTCGAAATGGGATAAATAATCCCCGCATCTAAAAGCTTGATCACCTCTTTCTTTACCACATCCTTCATCACGGGCATCAATCTCCTTTGACCTTCAACTGAGCGTGCGTTAACATCTTCAAGTATGATTTTGTGTTGACAATAGGATGGACTAATGCCTTTGATGTCAGCAATTGTCCAACCTATTGCTTCTTTGTTGGCTCTTAACACACGCAACAGTTTATCTTCTTGAGGACCTGTTAAATTAGCTGAAACAATAACAGGTAGAGTTTCATCAGTACCCAAATATGCATACCTCAAGTGTGCTGGCAATGGTTTTTCTTCCAATTCCGGAGGAGATTCAATTGAAGGTTTCTTTTTAGGAATAATCTCCCCCGGTTCTCTCACAGGTTCATAGGCAAGACGCCTATACTTTGGATTTTCAGAATTGAGAGCTGCCACTGTTTCTGTAAGCTCCTCCATCATCTCAGGTGAATCTAATGTCAAAGCGGCCTGCAAGATATCATCAAAATTTAAACAATTAAATACCTCTTGCGATGCTTGCTCCACTACATCCATTCTGAAGCAATCTTCCTGAGAATCTAGGAATTTCATAGCTCGAAATACATTGAATTTCACTTCCTCATCTTGTATCCGCATCGTTAATTCGCCATTCTCTACATCGATCAATGTCCTCCCTGTAGCTAGGAAGGGTCTACCCAAAATAATGGGGACATTTCTATCTGCATTGTATTCAAGAATTACGAAATCAACAGGAAATATAAGTGTACCTGCCTTAACAAGGACATCCTCAATACGGCCTTCAGGATGAGCAAGAGACCTGTCCGCCATTTGCAAGACCATAGAGGTGGGTCTTGCATTTCCAATTTTAAGCATATCAAAGACTGACTTGGGCATCAAGTTGATGCTTGCCCCTAAATCGCATAGCGCCTTTCCCTTCCATTCTTCTCCAATCGATATGGGAATCGTGAAACTCCCCGGATCAACTAATTTCGGAGGTAATTTACTCTGGCAAATCGCACTACACTCTTCAGGAAGGCCAATCATCTCATTATCGCAGTAAGGCCTTTTGTTAGTGAGGGCCCTCTTCAAAAACTTCGTATACTTAGGAATATCTCGAATCGCCTCTAATAACGGAATATTAATACTTAGACCCCTCACCCTATTAAAGAATTTCTGAAAATCACCCAAATCACCCTTTTTCTGAACTCGAGATGGAAACGGTGGTGGAGGGCGATTAATCACTATATCATCTTTCTTTTTCGGAATTTCTCTTGGTCTTTCTATTTCTTCAACCTCACTATCTTTCTCATTCTCTTTCTCTTTCTCACCCACTTCCTTTTCTTTTCTTGGAACTTCTTTCTCTTTCATAACGGGAAAAGGAGGTGGAGGGAGGTTCTTACCACTTCTTAATGTAACAGCCTTGCAATCTTCACGTTGTGTTGGATTTTCCGTATCGCTAGGAAGTTGCCCTTGTGGACGCTGATTTAGCTGTTTATTAATTTGACTTAGCTGATTCTGGAAAATCTTCATATTTGCTTCAGCTGCGTTTTGACGTTCCAGAGCTTGTGTTTGAAGAGCAATCAAATTTTCAACGGTTTTCTAAAGGGTAACTACTCCTTCTTGTGGATGGGCAGGTAAAGCTTTCTGGTTTAAATTCTCATCGTAGGTATTCTGAGGAGCTTGTCTTTGTACATAATTGTTTTGATTCTGTCCTCCTTGATGATTGTTGTGTGGTCTTGGATTATAGTTGTTGCCTTGAGGACGCGGCTGATACGCGTAAGTAGGATTGGCTGCCCCATTAGGATTTGAGTATTGAAACCCAGGATGGTTTCTGTTAGGCTGATATCCATTACCACTTGAATTGAAATTACCTCTATTGGACATAAAATTCACTGATTCTTGGTTATTCGGACAACTTTCCTCATCATGATCATCTACCTTACAAATCGAACACATATACACCTCTTGTGCAGCATGCACAGCTACCTTCTTACCCGAAAATCCATCTTTCACAGCTAGAGTAAGCTGCTTCAATTGTTGCTCTATGGTATTCTGGATCTTATTCTCAAACGTAGCAAATTTCTCTTCCATGTCAACATTATTTACTCCCTTAACTGGTGTTCTTACTGAGCTCCACCCAACTTCATTCTTGACTGTTCTCTCTAAGATGATCTTGGCATGAGCGGGTTGAACTTGAAGAAAACCTGCACCACATAGCGTATCCAACTTCTCTCTCGAAGTTCCATCAAGGCCTCTATAAAAGATCTTTAACTGTTGTTGTTCTAAAAAGCCATGATTGGGAACTTTCCGCAAACACATCTGAAATCTTGTCCAACTCCTACCCACAGTTTCCTCATACTCTTGACGGAAATGCGTCAATTCTAATTCAGCATCTAACCTCATGTTACTTGGGTAATACCTGTCAAAGAACGCAATCTCTAATTGGTCCCAATTAGTGATCTTCGTAGGATCTTGCGTATCGTGCCATTCACTTGCTCCATCAATGACAAAAAATTTAAAAGCAGCAAAATACATCTGTTCTCTTGAAACTCCTTGTGTGATATAAGAATCACATATCTGTTTGAATTTATGTACCGCTCTAAGAGGATCTTCCGATGGTCTTCCGCGAAAATTTCCAAAGTTTTGGAACTGAGCTAGCATACCCGAATCTGGACGGAATCTCGGAACATTAATATCTGGAGCACCTACTCCTATAGCTGGAGCGCGGAATGGAACTTCTGGAGGACCATTAGTAAACCACGGATCTTGATTCATCACGATCTGAACTTGAGGATTAGGAACCACTGGTGGAACTGGAGGAATAACGCCTGGAGCTAAAGGTTGGCCATTTGCATCTAGCTGGCCTTGTTGACCATTGAGATTTATATTTTCCATTCTGTTACTTAACGCTTCTACTTCTAAAGCTTATCGTTCTCTTCTTCTCTTGTTAGCAAGTCTGATCAACGATTCTGGATTACTAAGGATCGGAGGTGTTGGCTCTAGATCCTTGAATAGCCTTCTTCGCATACACCAAACCTAAAAACCTGAAAAAGCTAACAAACCAAAAAGCGTAAAACTGATAAAATAAAATAAATGCACTTATCACTAAAGGATAAACACCGTGGTCACACGCTACCGTCCCCGGCAGCGGCGCCAAAAACTTGGTGGTCCTTTGTGTGTTCTAAAAATAAATGCAAATGCTAATCGAACCACAACCGCAAGTGTACGGTTGTCCCAAGTAGTATGTATGATAATACAGATTCGTTCCAAGGACGGATGGTTGATCACAATGTTTAGCAAGTAGTGATTGATGCACTTATGAAAAATAAAAGATAATAAAATGTTTGTTTGGTTTTGTTTATTAAAACTACTAAATGGAAGACAAATTATAAATGCAAATAAAAGCTAAGACGCAAGTAAAATGAGTGAAAACGCAATATGAGATGTAGTACTTGAGAACGCAAGGATCCTCCTAATCTTACTTCCTAACTTATGTTGGTTAAGGGCTAAATCGGTCAATTACAATGGTCGGGATTCTAAATTCCTTATACCCCCGTCAGGGTGGACTATAAGGCGATCCTAAAGTGTCACTAGTCCCGTCAGGGTAAATATGATCCACCGTTGGATGATTAAGTGTTTTACCTCATTGGCCCTAGAATTAGCTAAGTTCGTCAGAATCAATAGCTTTTATCCTAGATTGAATAATTAATTCTATACCTAAACCCTCCGTCAGGATGATCCACACGCCACATATGTGGAATAGCTTAGATACTAATACCTAATCTTAGTTCGCGACTCTAAAATCAATAAATAATCACAAATTATCGAAAAGAGTAATGAACCCAATCTAATTTAATTTAATATAAACCCAAATTCAACATTCGTTATTTCATAAAATTAAGATTCACCCATTGTTTGTTCTCAAGCACTATTAAAAGCTTAGCTCATATTAAAATTAAAAACTAAATTAAAAGAAAGGGAATTCATATTGTTTACAAAATTAATATATAAAAAGAACCTAATTTCCGGAATTGGAATGACTACGAACGGAGCTATAGACCCACTCCAGCTCTTGTAGCTTCTTCTTTCTTCCTTCTGTTGCTTCTCTCTGGTGTTTAATCTTGTGGAATGTGAATTGTGTGAAAAATAGAAGTCCAGACCTCCTTTTATAAGGATAAATTCGTTCTAGGCCTTGACCAGAAAATAGAATATTAATTAAATGTCCAAGCCCACTTTCTAAGCCCAAAATCCCGTAACTGCTGATACACCTTCACTAAAACGGCTTTTCCCGATGCGTTATGACTCCGATTGACCTCATTCCAGTTGCTAAAGTTCCGTAACTCGATAAGGAATGATTTCTCTTCAAAGGTCAGCGGCTAAATCATCTCTTAAGCACCTCGAAATCAGCACTCTATGGCCTGGAAAATGGATATTCAGCTCTAAAAATAATATCTTCGGGATTTATCTTCAAGTCTTGACTCTAATTCACGATCTTTGACTTTCTCCTCGGATTCCTCTCCTAGCTAACATCTAAAACCTGTAAACTTGCACTAAAAATACCAATATTACGCGCAAAAGTTTAATAAATTAAAAATGCTAGAAATAAAAAGGTAATTCCGGATTATTGCAAATTAAGTCCAAAAGTCTATCAAATTAATTAAATAAACACCAAAAATGATGTCTCCCAAGGGTCGAAAATAAGAACAATTAGGGAGACATCAACCATCCAAAAAACAATAATACTCCCTACAAGCCAATTTGTCTAACATCTGATCAATGAAAGGAAGAGGGAAGTGGTCTTTTCTAGTCGCCTTGTTCAACTTACGGTAATCCATACAAACCCTCCAACCAACAACGGTTCTTGTGGAGATGGCTTCATTCTGAGCATTGAGGATGGTAGTCATTCCTCCTTTCTCCGGTACACACTGAACTGGACTCACCCATTCACTACTAGCTATGGGATAGATGATTCCCGCGTCTAGTAGCTTAATTACTTCTTTCTTCACCACTTCTTTCATTGCTGGCATTAATCTCCTTTGGCCTTCAACTGAACGTGCACTATCATCCTCAAGAATGATTTTATGTTGACATTAGGAGGGACTAATGCCTTTGATATCAGCAATAGTCCAACCTATCGCCTCTTTATTCGCCCTTAGTACACGTAGCAGTTTATCTTCTTGAGAACCTGTTAAATTTGCTGAAACAATAACAGGTAAAGTATTATTAGTGCCCAAATACGCATACCTCAAGTGAGCTGCAATGGTTTTTCTTCTATCTTCGGAGGAGATTCAATGGATGGTTTATTTTTAATGACCATCTCCCCCGGTTCTCTCATAGGTTCATAGGCAAGACGCCTATATTTTGGATTTCCCGAATTGAGAGCTGACACTGTTTCGGCAAGCTCTTCCATCATCTCAGGTAAGTCTAGTGCCAAAGCAGCCTGCAAGATATCATCATAATTAAAACAATCAAATACCTCTTGCGTGGTGTGTTCTGCTACATCCATTCGGAAGCAATCTCCTGGAACATCTGGAAACTTCATGGCTCTGAACACATTAAACTTTACCTCCTCGTCTTGGATTATCATGGTCAATTCTCCGTTTTCTACATCAATTAAAGTACCACACGTGGCTAGGAATGGTCGTCCCAAAATGATGGGGACATTCCGATCCGCGTCGTATTCAATAATAACAAAGTCAACGGGAAAAACTAAAGTACCTGCCTTAACGAGGACATCTTCGATTCGTCCCTCCGGGTGGACGAGGGACCTATCAGCCATTTGTAAGACCATAGAGGTAGGTATCACATCTCCCATCCTCAACTTGTCGAAAATTGATTTGGGCATAAGATTGATACTTGCACCCAAATCACATAGTGCTTTTCCTTGCCACTTGGTGGTCCTTTGTGTGTTCTAAATTAAATGCAAAAGATAATCGAACCACAACCGCAAGTGTACGGTTGTCCCAAGTAGTATTTCTGATAATACAAATTCGTTCCAAGGACGGAATGGTTGATCAAAATGTCTAGCAAATAGTGATTGATGCACTTATGAAAGCAAATAAAGATAATATGTTTGTTTGGTTTTGTATTAATCCTAAGGAATGAAAGACTAATGCGAAAATGTAAATAAATAACTAAGACGCAAGTAAATAAAAGTGATACGCAAGTAAGAGCAGGTAGTACTTGAGAGACGCAAGGGTTTACCTAACTATCATTCATTTCATACATTGTTTAAGGGACAAATTGGTAAATTTGTATTGGTCGGGATTCTATAATCTCCTTACCCCCGTCAGGGTAGACTAAGGAGCAACTTTCAAGTGCTAGAAACCTCGTCAGGGTGATTATAGTCCACTCTCAAGTGTTTAAGTTCAAATTACCCAATAGGCCATAGGTTTAATTAAGCTCGTCAGAGTCAATAATTTCTAACCTACATTCATTAACTAGTTCGGTACCTAAACCCCCCGTCAAGGTGATCCAATCGCCACCAATTGGAATAGCTTAGATACTAAGTCCTATCATTGATTGATCAGGTCAAAAATAGTAGATAAAGTGCAAATTAAAGAAAAATACAATTCACCCAATTTGATTTAAATAATAATAATCTCAAATCCAAATGTATAAAACGAAATCAAATTGGGATTAACCCATTATGCGTTCTCAAGCACTAATTTAGTTTAGCTCATAATAATTGAAAAGACAAAAACTAAAGAAACAAATAGGTTCATCATGTTTTACAGAATAAAATAGAAGAACCTAATTACGAAATTGAATTGGCTGAGAAGTGGAGATATAGACCGTCTCCAGCTCTTGCTTCTTCTCTTCCTGCCTCTAGCTTCTTCTCTGGTGTCTGACTCTTAAGCGTATGTTGTATTATTAAAAAGATATGAAGGGTCTCTGAAAATAGAGGTCTAAAGCCCTTTTATAATGTTAATAACGGATTAGGGCTTGGACTTAGGAATAAATCAATAATTAAATGTCCAAGCCCAAATTCTAAGCCCAAAATCCCGTAACTGCTGATACACCTTCACTAAAACGGCTTTTCCCGATGCGTTACAACTCCGATTGACCTCATTCCAGTTGCTAAAGTTCCGTAACTCGATAAGGAATGTTTTCTCTTCAAAGGTCAGCGGCTAAATCATCTCTTAAGCACCTTGAAATCAGCAATCTATAGCCTGGAAAATGGATTTTCAGCTCTAAGAATAATATCTTCGGGATTTATCTTCAAGTCTTGACTCTATATCATGATCTTTGACTTTCTTCTTGGATTCCTCTTCTAGCTAACATCTAAAACCTGTAAACTTTACACTAAAAATACCAATATTACGCGCAAAAGCTTAATAAATCAAAATTACTAGAAATAAAAGAGGAAAATCATATTATTGCATATTAGCACCAAAAGTCTATCTAAATAGTCAAATAAACACCAAAAATGATGTCTCCTAAGGGTCGAAAATAAGAACAATTAAGGAGACATCAAGACCCCCAACTCAAACCTTTGTCGTCCCGACAAAGCAAAACTAAAAACAAGGGGAGTGAAGTAGATGCAAGAGAAAATAGAAGCTAGCAAATAAACCCTAAAACAATGCTAAAGATAAATCTCATATAGAAAACATTAAGAACTAACATATACATACACTAATCATGCAACATCAAACATAAATAATCTCAATCATAAAATTAAAGTTGCAATGCTTGAAGGTTACACTTGTACTCATCTCTGTATGATGGCTATAGGGTGGTCATTAATCCTAACTCGCTTTGAACGCTCCACCTAGTGTATTCCCTATCAACAGAATCATAAATTCACTATGCACTTAGGAATCACGAGGTCTTTATGGTTTTAATGATGGCTTAAGGACGGTATGGATGTATATTTGGTAAATTTGAAGTGAGCTTTTGGCTCTCTCCTCACTTACCATCAACAATATCCTCGAGCTTGAGTTTACGCTCAAAAATGTTCTCACTCACCCATTTGACGCGCTAATGTTGCGTCCCCATGTCAACCCAATTAAAACTAAGATGATTTCCAAAAATATTCCACTTTGCCGGTTTATTTTATTCTTTCTTTTTATTTTCTTTTTCATTTCTTTTCTTCTCTTTTTTTTGTACAAGATATCCATGACCATCATTTTGATATGAAAGGTCATGTCTCTTATAATTTTCTTTTTCTTTATAAAATTTTGTACTTTTTTTTTCTTTTTCGAATTTCGGCAAAGGGTTACAAATAATAATATCATCTACCTTTTTGTGCCTCAATACAAACACATATAATCCCTTCCCAATGTATCTTCCCAAATGTGGTCCCACCACCCCAAACTCAAGCTCGAGACAAGTCTCAGGGTTGTGATTCAAGTGCGGGTCATTTGGTCATGCCTAATAATCTAAAGGATAATGGGCTTATATCGTGGCTACAAAAGAAAAGGCTTAAGGCTCAAAATTGGGCTGAGACGGATAAAATTATAATAAGGGATAGCAAGCTAAAAGGCTTCAATTGGCTAACAAAGAACTGCCCCTATCATTTTCCTAAGTACATAGCTTGTCTTTAGTTCATATCTAGGTGGGTTCTCTACTAATTAAGATTTCACGTTCTACACACCAAACATATTCCTTAAGTACAAGCTTACTTCATTTGCATTGTTCATTAATTTTTCCTATCAATTACCTATGTTCGCATGCAATTGTAAGTGCGTTCTATATCAATCCCTAAAGTCCACTATTTACTATCATAGATTCATCAAAAGTATGCTTAAAGGAACATTTAAAATCTTCTACAGTCAAACGCAACTCCTAATTATTTTATTGAAAGCAATTTAAAGCAAATAAACACATAAAAACTGGGATGAGGCAACGAACCCCACCCCAAACTAAAAAATGAGTCGTGTCCCCACGACTCGAAAAGACTCAAAGCAATAAAATAATTTACACTAAATGAGAAGGGAAAGAAAATGTATCTGAACCAGCACGAGGCTGGTGTCGGTGTTGCGTCCAAGTTGAGGTTTTGAATTCTTCTTCATTAATGGTTGCGTTTAAAGTGTTCTTCATCACCTCGAACTTCTTCAATTTTTCCACGTTTTCATTTATTACTTGCTCTCTAAGCATCATCTCCTATAGTAAAATCTTTCCTCAATACCCAATTCTCTTTCTTCACCATGTTCTTCGTACCTTTCCTAACCTTCATGGTCATCTCCGATGACCCCAAACTCAAAGCTTCAAGACCCTTGGATAAAATTGTGATTTTAGTGTTCTTGAAGGTTTGAGTTTGAATTATGGATTTTTAGCGCTGGGTCATGGATATTTCAAGGTTTGGGAAAGGATTAATGGATAAATTTTAGCTTTGGTGAAAGAAAAATTGGTTTAAAGTGTAAAGATTTGGTATTTTGGAAGTTTAATGGTTTGATTGTGATCTTGGATGATGTTTTAGAGGGAACGATTGGTGGTATGATGTTGTTTTGATGATGATTTTAGGAGTAGTTTGAGGCTAGGATTTGTCACTGGAGGCTTAGCATGAGAAAGAGGCTAAAAATATAGGGTTTTAAACCCTGAAAATCGCCATTCACAGCAGTTGACCGGCTAGCCGGCGGTTGACCGGTATGCCGGCCAGAGCGTCGGCGAAAAATAAATTTTCGAAAAATTTTGTACTTTTTTTTTTTTTTTACCTCTGACGCAACCTTCTTGCGTCGCCGCTGACGCATTGATCAGAAAGTCCTTCCTCTTCGGCCGGCTAGCCGGCGGATTCGCCGGCATGCCGGCGGCATGTCGATGGCGCAATTGATGACGCAGCAACCTTGCGTCGTCGCTGACGCAAGGACCAGAACCTTCACCTTCGTTGGCCGGCTAGCCGGCGGATTCGCCGGCATGCCGGTGGATTTCTCGCTGGCGCGAATGGTGACGCAGCAATGCTGCGTCATCGCTGACGCAGTGGTCAGAGAGTTTGGGGGTCTTCAGCTTTTTTGGCCGGTATGCCGGCCAGCTCGCCGGCTAGCCGGTCAAACCTGCTGTTGACTCCATAATTTTTCGTTTTGACCCCAAACTCATGACCATTATACCCCTGAAATCATCAAAAACAACTACCCTTCCTCATTTCTTAATAATAAACACTAAATTAACGAAAATCAAACTAATTTAAACTACGAAATTGAAATACTTAAACTAATATACAAGAAATGGCTTTTGTTTAACGTCGTTAAGCTCGACGGGTTACCTCATTCCTTAGTCATTGACATAACCTCCCCAGCAGTGAGTGAGGTTGTCAATATTTGCAACTCGGAATTTACAACCTTTAGCTTTTATGCCCACTAGTTTATCTGAGATAACCTTCGTGACCATGAATGGTCCTAGCCAAGAACTTTTCGATTCACGTACCTTTGGAGGAGGTTTAGGCTTTTTCATAGCAACTTCGTCGCCTACTTTGAACTCCTTTTTCTTTCTTTCTTTCTTAGGTTCCTTCGGAACCTTCGTGGCACGTGTTTTCTCTTTCTTCTTCGCATGATTGAGTGGTGGATTTGTAGGGTATGGAGGAGGTTTAATTGGTGGTTTCTTTCGTAACTCTTTCTCTTCCACCCCTAAAGTGTCCACAACATTGATTGGCTCTTTTCTTACCGGTTCCATTACATCTATACGAAAACATTCTTCCTTGGAATCCGGAAACTTCATAGGTCTAAACACATTAAACTTCATTTCCTCGTCTTGGATTCTCATGATCATTTCTCCGTTCTCTACATCAATCAAGGTACGCCCCGTGGCTAGGAATGGTCTTCCCAAAATAATGGGGACATTCCTATCCGCGTCGTAATCAAGTATAACGAAATCAGCGGGAAAAATTAACGTACCTGCCTTAACGAGTACATCTTCGATTCGGCCTTCCGGATGTGCAAGAGATCGATCCGCCATTTGCAAGACCATAGAAGTGGGTCTTGCTTTAATATTAAGCTTATCAAAGATAGATTTGGGTATAAGATTGATGCTTGCACCCAAATCACATAGTGCCTTACCTCTCCACTCATTACCAATAGATATCGGAATTGTAAAGCTCCTAGGATCAACTAACTTTGGAGGTAATTTACCTTGACAAATGGCACTACATTCTTCAGGAAGACCAATCATCTCATTATCACAATACGGCCTTTTGTTGGTGAGGGCTCTTTTCAGAAACTTAGCATACTTGGGTACATCTCTAATAGCTTCTAACAACAGAATATTTATGCTAAGACCTCTTACCTTGTTAAAGAATTTTTGATAATCAGCCATATCACCCTTATTCTGAACTCTTGATGGAAATGGTGGAGGAGGACGGCTTATTATAGTATCATCTTTCTTTTTCGGAATTTCATTAGGCCTCTCCACTTCTTCCACTTCAACTTCTTTATCTTCAGTCACCACCTCTTTTTCTTTTCTAACTTCTTTTTCTTTCATAACCGGAAAAGGAGGTGGAGGAAGGTTCTTACCACTTCTGAGAGAGATGATTTTACAATCTTCGATTTGGATTGGATTCTCAGTATTGCTAGGAAGTTGTCCTTGTGGACGCTGATTCAGTTGTTTATTAATTTGGCTTAGTTGATTCTGGAACAAATTCATATTGGCTTCGATTGCATTTTGACGTTCCATAGCTTGTGTCTGAAGAGCGATAAAACTTTCAACTGTTTTCTGAAGGGTAGCTGCTCCTTCCTGTGGATGAGCCGGTAAGGCTTTCTGATTCATTGTGTCATCATAATTGTCTTGAGGAGCTTGTCTCTGAACATAATTTTGATTCTGTCCTCCTTGATAATTATTGTGTGATCTTGGATGGTAGTTGTTATCTTGGGAACGCGGCTGATACGCATAGGTAGGATTGGCTGCCCCATTAGGATTTGAGTATTGAAACCCAGGATGGTTTCTGTTAGGCTGATATCCATTACCACTTGAATTGAAGTTACCTCTATTGGACATAAACATCACGGATTCTTGATTATTCGGACAACTTTCCTCATCATGATCATCTACCCTACAAATCGAACATATATAAACCTCTTGTGCAGCATGCACAACTACCTTCTTACCCGAAAATCCTTCTTTTACAGCTAAAGTAAGCTGCTTCAATTGTTGCTCTATAGTATTCTGAATATTATTCTCAAGCGTAGCAAATTTTTCTTCGATATTAACATTGTTTACTCCTTTAACTGGTGTTCTCACCGAATTCCACCCAACTTCATTCTTGACTGTTCTCTCTAAGATAATTTTAGCATGAGCGGGTTGAACTTGAAGAAAACCTGCACCACATAGCGTATCCAATTTCTCTCTCGAATTCCCATCAAGGCCTCTATAAAAGATTTTTAATTGTTGTTGTTCTGAAAAGCCATGATTGGGAACTTTACGTAAACACATCTGGAATCTTGTCCAACTCTTACCCAAAGTTTCATCATATTCTTGACGGAAATGTGTCAATTCTAATTCAGCATCTAACCTCATGTTACTTGGGTAATACTTGTCAAAGAAAGCAATCTCTAATTGGTCCCCGTTGGTGATCTTCGTAGGATCTTGCGTATCGTGCCATTCACTCGCTCCATCAATAACAAAAAATTTAAACGCAGCAAAATACATCTGTTCTCTTGAAACTCCTTGTGTGATATATGAATCACATATCTGCTAAAACTTCTGTACCGCTCTAATGGGATCTTCTCCAACTCTACCACGAAAATTTCCAAAGTTTTGGAATTGAGCTAACATACCCGAATCTGGACGAAACCTCGGAACATTTATATCTGGAGCACCTACTCCTATAGCAGGAGCACGGAATGGAACTTCTGGTGGACCATTAGTAAACCAAGGATCTTGATTTATTACTATTTGAGCTTGTCCGTTGTTGTTTTGTTGATTCTGAATATTAATGTTCTCCATTCTGTTAATTAATTCTTCTACTTCTAAGGCTTCTTATTCTTTCCTTCTCGTGTTAGCAAGTCTGATTAATGATTCTGGATTATTAAGGATCGGAGGTGTTGGCTCTAGATCCTTAAAGAGTCTCCTTCGCATACACCAAACCTAAAAACCTGAGAAAACTAAACAAGCAAAAAGCGTAAAACTGATAAAAACAAAAATAAAAATAAATGCAACTATCACTAAAAGATAAACACCGTGGTCACACGCTACCGTCCCCGGCAGCGGCGCCAAAAACTTGGTGGTCCTTTGTGTGTTCTAAAATTAAATGCAAAAGATAATCGAACCACAACCGCAAGTGTACGGTTGTCCCAAGTAGTATTTCTGATAATACAGATTCGTTCCAAGGACGGAATGGTTGATCACAATGTCTAGCAAATAGTGATTGATGCACTTATGAAAGCAAATAAAGATAATATGTTTGTTTGGTTTTGTATTAATCCTAAGGAATGAAAGACTAATGCGAAAATGTAAATAAATAACTAAAACGCAAGTAAATAAAAGTGTTACGCAAGTAAGAGCAGGTAGTACTTGAGAGACGCAAGGGTTTACCTAACTATCATTCATTTCATACATTGTTTAAGGGACAAATTGGTAAATTTGTATTGGTCGGGATTCTATAATCTCCTTACCCCCGTCAGGGTGGACTAAGGAGCAACTTTCAAGTGCTACAAACCCCGTCAGGGTGATTATAGTCCACTCTCAAGTGTTTAAGTTCAAATTACCCAATAGGCCATAGGTTTAATTAAGCTCGTCAGAGTCAATAATTTCTAACCTACATTCATTAACTAGTTCGGTACCTAAACCCCCCGTCAAGGTGATCCAATCGCCACTAATTGGAATAGCTTAGATACTAAGTCCTATCATTGATTGATCAGGTCAAAAATAGTAGATAAAGTGCAAATTAAAGAAAAATACAATTCACCCAATTTGATTTAAATAATAATAATCCCAAATCCAAATGTATAAAACGAAATCAAATTGGGATTAACCCATTATGCGTTCTCAAGCACTAATTTAGTTTAGCTCATAATAATTGAAAAGACAAAAACTAAAGAAACAAATAGGTTCATCATGTTTTACAGAATAAAATAGAAGAACCTAATTATGGAATTGAATTGGCTGAGAAGTGGAGATATAGACCGTCTCCAGCTCTTGCTTCTTCTCTTCCTGCCTCTAGATTCTTCTCTGGTGTCTGACTCTTAAGCGTATGTTGTATTATGAAAAAGATATGAAGGGTCTCTGAAAATAGAGGTCTAAAGCCCTTTTATAATGTTAAAAACGGATTAGGGCTTGGACTTAGGAATAAATCAATAATTAAATGTCCAAGCCCAAATTCTAAGCCCAAAATCCCGTAACTGCTGATACACCTTCACTAAAACGGCTTTTCCCGATGCGTTACAACTCCGATTGACCTCATTCCAGTTGCTAAAGTTCCGTAACTCGATAAGGAATGTTTTCTCTTCAAAGGTCAGCGGCTAAATCATCTCTTAAGCACCTTGAAATCAGCAATCTATAGCCTGGAAAATGGATTTTCAGCTCTAAAAATAATATCTTCGGGATTTATCTTCAAGTCTTGACTCTACTTTGACTTTCTTCTCGGATTCCTCTTCTAGCTAACATCTAAAACCTGTAAACTTTACACTAAAAATACCAATATTACGCGCAAAAGCTTAATAAATCAAAATTACTAGAAATAAAAGAGGAAAATCATATTATTGCATATTAGCACCAAAAGTCTATCTAAATAGTCAAATAAACACCAAAAATGATGTCTCCTAAGGGTCGAAAATAAGAACAATTAAGGAGACATCACCACTCCTTACCAATCGATATCAGAATTGTAAAACTCCCAGGGTCAAGCAACTTAGGTGGCAACTTACTTTGACAAATAGCGCTGCACTCTTCTGGTAACCCAATCATCTCATTATCACAATACAACCTTTTATTAGTTAGGGCTCTCTTCAAAAACTTCACGTATTTCGGTATATCTTTAATAGCTTCTAACAACAGAATGTTGATGTTGAGACCTCTTACCCTATTCAAAAATCTCTGATACTCGGCCATATCTCTTTTTTTCTGAACTCTCGAAGGAAACGGTGGAGGAGGATGGTTTTCCACAATATCTTTCTTTTTCTGAACTTCTGGAATTGTCTCCACTTCTATCACTTCAGGTTCATTCTCTTTCTCTCCCTCCTCTACTACGGATTTTTCTTTACCTGTCAGTTCTTTTTCTTTCATGACCAGAAATGGAGGTGGAGGAAGTTTCTTACCACTTATTTGCGCTATGGCATTACAATCTTCGGTTTGTCTTAGGACTTCAATATCACTAGAGAGTCTTCCTTGCGGACGCTGATTTAATTGTTTCGAAATTTGATCCATTTGATTCCCCAATAATTTAAGTGCAACTTCATTAGCTTGCTGATTCTGAATGGATTGTGCCTAAAGTGTCATTAGTTTATCTACCGTTGCACGAAGATCTTCTGTTCCTTCTTGAGGTTGAGCGGGTAAGGCTTTTTGATTCATTGTATCATTATAACTATTTTGAGGAGGCTGCCTTTGAACACGATTTCCATAATTTTTTCCTCCCTGATAGTTATTTTGTGGTCTAGGTTGATAAGTGTTACCTTGGGAACGCGGTTGATAAGCGTAAGTAGGATTAGCTGCCACATTAGGATTTGAATACTGAAACCCAGGATGGTTTCTGTTTGGTTGATATCCTTGACCACTCGAATTGTAGTTACCTCTGTTGGGAACAAACATCATGTATCCTTGATTATTCAGACAATTCTCCCATTCATGATCATTCACACCACAATAAGAACACCCATAAACTTCTTGCGTAGCATTCACTTCAACCCTTTTACTCGACAAACCTTATTTCACAGCATATGTAAGTTGTTTCAATTGTTGTTCCAATGTGTTTTGCAATTTGTTCTCCAAGGAGGTGAACAATTCTTCAATATTTACGTTATTAACTCCCCCTTTAACAGGTGTTTTCGCAGTATTCCAACCACTTCATTATTTACCGTTCTATCCAAGATGATCTTCGCGTGAACGGGCGGAACCTGTAAAAATCCACCACCACATAATAAATCTAAATCCTTTCTCGATTTTCCATCAAGGCCTTTGTAAAATATTTTCATTTGTTGTTCTGAAAGGCCATGATCAGGGACTCTTCACAAATAAAGCTGAAATCTCGACCAACTTCTACCCAAAGCTTCATCATATTTTTGTCGGAAATGTGTTAATTCGAGTTGAGCATCTAATCTCATTTTGGTTGGATAGTATCTGTCAAAAACACTGTCTGTAATTGTTCCCAGTTCGTAATCTTTCCAGGTTCTTGCGAATCATGCCAATCGCTCCATCTATTACGAAAAATCGGAATGTAGCAAAATCATTTGCTCTTTTGTTACTCCTTGAGTGACGTAAGAATCGCAGATTTGCATAAACTTTTGTACCGCGCGAATAGGATCTTCTCCGTGCTTGCCACGAAAATTTCCGTAATTCTGAAATTGAGCTAACATACCCGAATCTGGACGGAATCTCGGAATATTTATATCGGCTGGGCCAATCCCAAGAGGAGGAGCACGGAATGGTTCTTGTTCTGGACCATTAATGAACCATGGATCAGCTACTTGGGCTTGAACTGGAGGATTAGGAGGTGGAATTTGGCCATTGTTCTGAAAATTATTATTAATCGGAAGGTCGGCCATTTCTCGAGCTAATCTCTCCTCTAACTCTTTCACTTCTTTTTCTTCTCTCTTTTTCTTGTTATCAAATCTGACTAATGATTCAGGATTTTCGAGGATCAGAGGTAGTATCTCAAGATCCCTAAGCTTCCTTCACATACACCAAACCTAGAAACTTGAAAAAATGAACAAACAAAGCGTAAAACTAAAAACTAAAAATGCAACTAACACTAAAGGATTAACACCGGGGTCACACGCTACCGTCCCCGGAAGCGGCGCCAAAAACTTGGTGGTCCCTTGTGTGTTCTAAAAATAATGCAAATAAGGAAAAGAGAACCACAACTGCAAGTGTACAGTTGTCCCAAGTAATATATGTGATAATACAAATCCGTTCTCAGGGACGGGTTGGTTGACTCTAATGCTTATCAAGTAGTGAATAATTGCACGTAAAAGCAAGTAAATTGTTTTAAGAATGTTTGTTTTGTTTTTCAATAACTAAGACAATTAATTAAAAGACTAAATTAATGTAAATATTAAGCTAGACGCAAGAAAATAAAATATTTAGACGCAAGGTATGAGAGGTAGTACTTGAGTAACGCTAGGATTTCACCTAAATATATTCATTCCATGTATTGTTTAAGGGACGAATTCAGTAAATAATAGTGGTCGGGATTCGGGATTCTCCTTACCCCCGTCAGGGTGGACTAAGGAGCTCTTATTAGGTGCTACAAACACCGTCAGGGTGAATACAGTCCACCTTCGAATGATTAAGTTCTAATTACCCAATTGGCCATAGGATTAATTAAGCCTGTCAAGGTCAAATAATTTCTATCCTACATTCATTAATTAGTTCCGTATCTAGACCCCTAGTCAAGGTGATCCATTCGCCATAAATGGAATAGCCTAGTTACTAAGTCCTATTGTTGATTAATTACTTCAATAATAGTTGATAAATGCAAATTAAGTAAAACTACTAATTACCCAATTAGATTTCAATTATAATAATCCCAAAGCCAAAAACATGAAATGAAATAAATTGGGGCTTAACCCATTAATGCGTTCTCAAGTACCAATTGAATTTAGCTCATAACTGTAAAAACTAAAAAATTAAAAGTAAAGGAATTCATAATTGTTTTACAGAATTAAAAATAAAGAAACCTAATTGAGGAGTTGATTCGGCTGCGAATTGGAGAAGTTGAATTTCTCCAGCTCTTGGCTTCTTCTCTTCCTTGCTTCTGCTTCTTCTCTGATGCTCTGACTTCGTGAATAATGAATTGTGTGTGAAAATAGAAGTCTAAAGCCCTTTTATACTAATAAATTCGGACTAGGGATTTCTTAAAATATTAAATAAAAATTAGAAAGCCCAAGTCCATAACTTAAGCCCAAATCCCGTAACTGTTGTACACCCTTCACGAAAACGGTTGTAACTTTCTCAATATAACTCCGAATTGACTCATTCAACTTGCTAATCCTTCGTACCCCATAAGTTAAGAATCTTCTTCATAACGCAGAAGCTGAATCCATCTTTAAGTAGCTCAAAATCAGCACTTTCCATCATCCTTCCAGATTTTCAGCTCAAATTTGTCAACTTCTTGGGATATTCCTTTTAGCTTTTGACTTCTTTACACGATCTTTGACTTCTATTCTCGATTCCTCTCCTTGCTAGTATTAGAAACCTACAAACTTTTCACTAAAACACACCATATTACAAAAATACTAAAATCTAAGGAGAGAAAATGAAATATTGCATATTATTACTAAAAGTCTATTGAAATAGCCAGATAATCACCTAATTTGATGTCTCCTATAGGCATATAAATAGAAAAAAAGAGGAGACATCAGCTATGGAGAACCATTTGGCACTCAAACCATCCCACTAAGGTAAGAATTTTCAACTGGAAAGCTTGTATTAATGCTATACCAACTGGTAGAAGTCCTGCAACAAGAAAATATGAAGTTGAAATCGAATGCCAGTGGTGTAAGATAGAACAAGAAATAGTGGAACATTTGTTACCTACATGTGGATGTGGTATAGAAAAATTGGTATGGGCTGGATCGGCATTTCAAATCAACACAGGTCATGAAATTGAAGATTTGGGAGAATGGGTCCTTAAGGTTATTGAGATATTTGCTATTGGTGGATGGAGACGGGAAGTGGTTGTATCTTATGTTCTAGTAACCATTTGAAACCTTTAGAAAACGAAAATGAAAAGTTGACATAGTAATTATATGATAGAAACTGATGACATCATAAGAACTACGAACAAAAATATGGATGAACAGTTTGACAAAGAGTGGGCTAGAAGTCAAATGATACATAGCACAATTACGGATAATGGAAATGGCATCTTGCATTTCAAACAAAGACCGCGTTCATATGTGATACATCGTTTGATCAGCCACATAAATCCACGAGGATTGGGGAGGTCCAGATTGATAAAGATACAGAATATCGAACCGATTTCTCAACGGTCACTATGTGTAACTCGTGAACGGAGGGAGAAGCGCAAACGATTATATATGCATTAGACAGGGCAATACAAGACACGCAAGAGGGGATAACCATCTTCTCAGAAAACCTTGAAATAATTCAAGGTATTCAGCAAGTATCGGCTGCTAGATGGAGGCTTAGACCATGGCTAAGGCAAATCAAGAGGCTAACAACAGAGGTTAGTCCGGTCTTCTTCAAACATATTCCACAAAGATTTAATGGTCGAGCAGACAGCTTAATTAAAGATGCTAGACACAGTGCAATGAAGGAACACACATTAGCGATAACGTTGATAGATCGATTCTTTAGACTTGGTATAGGTTAATTCTCTATGTAATTTTCTGAAATTTCTTCTGAGTCCAAAAAATAACCAATGTAATTGTAGTGACAAAAAAGAATGTTAACATTAGTTTGTAGTTTAATACTTTGTATAAATTATTTAGTACAATATTATATTATATAAGAATTTCTAATTTATATTTTTAAAATATAAAAGATATACGAGTGGGTACATGGTTTTAACGAGACGAGACGGGATAATGAGGGGGACAAGACGGTCTCATTGAAGAGACGTTCGACAAGTCAAAAATTTATAGACCGGGATCGGCTCACCCATTGATCAAGACGGTTCAAGACGAGACGTGTCAAATGATAAATGAGTCTAGCCACGGGTCCAGACGGGGCAATCCAAGATGGGCTAACAAGCTGCCCATCGCGTTGGCCACCTCTACTACTAGCACAATACTCCTTAATGAGTAAATACAAAAATAAAATATGATAAGAAATAAAATATGATTACAAATAAGTTTTAAATGCTTGAGAACTCTTCATAATACTTTTCTTTTAATAACTTGAAAGATGATGATTGGAAGTGTTAATTATCCCCAAATTGACCTCAAATATATGATGGATAAAAGACCCAAACAGTCGAATCCTATGCGGGGATGTTTGGATAATTTTTTTCTTAACCACGATGCAAGATAATTTACCCACGGTGTGCCATCTTCATCTTCTAAAACGTCAATCTTCTCAGATGGTGCACAATGTACCGCCTTCTTCTATGCGGTGTACAATGTTTCTAAACACCCTTTATTTTCTCTAATGATGCATGATGTACCGTATTTTTTGTTGTGTCACCATTATAATTTGGGCATATTTTAATTGATTTATACTCTGTTTGTCTCTTTTTTTTTAAGTACATGAGAGAGTCACTTTGGACTCGGAGTCATTTCGACTCCAATGAGATTCGATCCCAGGACCTCTGTTTGTCTCTGTTGAACCCATGACTTGCTAAAACATGCTTAAACACGCGATTATGCACATAAGTCATAACAATAACATAATACAAATAACAAGTTGTCATAATTAAAATCCATATGAATGTTAACCCAACAATCTTACCCTTTTTTAGTGATAATAATTCATAACAATAATAGCAAATATAAAATTTAGTCAAACAAAGTTAAGTCTTTACGACATAACTCTCCCTCACATTAGACATATATCTATTCAAGAGAAATTCGAGTCTTAATGACACGTTTCTCTCATAAACAATGCATAGATATATATAATATTATATTTAGCGATATATACTAAAGATTTCCCCCTTTGGCAACATTAAAAAGGATAAGCACTAGATAAGCAATATCAAATACGCGATCCATATTATAATCTGTGAAAGCATATATGTTGAGTCCTGACGAAACGACTCCCCCTCATATAGAGCATAAATAAAATAATCACAACCTTTAATTTGATGCATAAAACATGGTTATTTGCGCGAGACAATACACATACTGAATCTTCTCTCCTTTGTCAACATCAAGAATAGATAAACACCATAGAGATTAATAATGACAAAGTAAGATAGCTATAATAAGTTACATTGTGTGAAAAGAATTCAATGATAACAGATTCACTTAAGATAGGTCGCATAATATAAGATGATAAGCAAAGTATTATATAAGGATGATCAAATCATCAAGAATGTGCACTTTAGTACAAATCACACCCAATCATATATTCACTTGGCATGCTATCACATTTAAAGGAGAAATGCATGACAAGCATTACCCAAAACTTTTGGCTAAAGTATCCACTATAAAAAAATACATCAATCTTTCTTCTTCATTCTCTTTACATACAAACACAAAGATTAGTTTTTTGGTACCCAAATTGATTTGGGTACATATGGGTTAGTAGATATTTCTTCTTTACAACCCACTTTGGTGTTGTCCAAGAAGGTATACGAGAGCCTAGCTCCAATAGTTTATAATAAAGTAAATACCTCATGTGCCTCTTTTACAATAACATTTAATTTGTTGTACCTAGTTCCTTAAAGAGTAATGTTATATATCACCCCTTCACCCCTTCACCTCCTATGTGGAGCCTATGTGGAGGTTTTAAAAACCAATTATAATCTTTCTCTTTCTTGAATGACTTTTTTCTCTCTCTTTCATTTAACCTCCACATAGGCTCCACATAGGAGGTGAAGGGGTGAAGAGGTGATATATATCATTACTCTTCCTTAAATAAGCATGTCTCCTCCTAAAACTTTAAATCATGCAATATTACCCTTTTTGACATTTTTTTACTAATTTTTGCTGTTAAGTACCCCATATATGCATGGCATAGTTACACTATTATGTGTACGCATACATAAATTTAGTATTTCAGGTTGTAGACAAATACAATTTTATCGAAATGATCATTGAGACATTCAAATTCCTCTTGATCAGAGTTGTTATCATCCTCTTTGGCTTGCTTTGAGATATTGGTGACAATGGGTTTTAATATGACAAACCTTTTTGTATAGAAAGCACACTGTTTCTTATTGCTTGAAGTCTTTTATCGTTCTTCTTATGCATTTTTCTTGTGCTACCATTCTTGGAAAATTGTTTGTATCTTAAGATCATTTTCATATTTTTGCCAACTTTCCAATGCTATCATCACTTGACCTTTACTCTCAAAATCTTCTCATGCATCACTTTTCTATGATATGATCTAAGGATTGTCTAGGGTACGAATTTCAATGAACATGTGGATAACTTCATGCGAAAATCTTATTTTCTCTACGATTTAGAATACATGAAGATAAAAATAATGATAACACATAGGCGTATATCCGTCCACAAATTCACAAGTGTGTGTATATATTATATGTTCCAGATCTTTTAACAGGAAACCAGGATTATTTCTGGACCTACATATCAGTAACACCATTAATTATTTAATATTACTTAATTAATAAAAATTGAATACGACCCCACCTTCTTCTCATAATTCTCCTATTTTTTCATTCTCGCATTTACACGTAACCTTCCCACAAAGCCGCTTCCTACACAAGAAAACCATCGCCACTCGGAGACCATTCTCCACCATCATCAACTCGGCTTGGCTACACCGTCAACAACCAAAGAACCCAAATTAAGGTTGTTGCTCGGTGGGCTCGAACAGAGATGGAGATGGGATTTAATCTCTCATGTTGATTTGATGTTGCTCGGAGGGGTAATGAAATAGTGGGCTCAAACAAAATGGTGGGCGGTGAAATGGACTGTGTTGTCTGCTGGCTTTTTGTCTTCAGAAGAGACGTATGAAAAGAAAATAAAAGAAATACCTTCATACTCACCTTCTCACCAAGCCTCTCTCGACCGTTATCCATCATCACCCCGGCCTGGCTACGTTATCAACAATCGAAGAACCCAAATTAAGGTAAACAATTATTTTTTACTATTGTAACTCTTTAAAAAAATAATTTAATTTTAACCTAATCTCACCACTTTTATAATTTTTCAGACAATGTAATTATCACAATCGAAGAACCCAAACTTAAGGTAAAAAAACTTAACTTTTACCATTGAAACTCTAATTCAGTTTAACTTTTACAATTTTTCAGACAATGGACATTATTATGACTGTTGGAAGTCTTTAACTATATGAGAAGCGATGGGTTGAGAATAGCCCTTTTACTGCTGGAATGAGCAATTTGGAGTTATACTGCATTTTTTAATTGTTTTTTTACTGCTGGAGTGAGCAATTCTTTTTTAAATTATTTTGCAGTAAATTCCATTTGGCGCATCAACAATCGAAGAAACCAAATTAAGGTAACAAAACTAATTGTTACCATTAAAATTCTAAAAAATTTGATTTAATTATTAGCCTAATCTCATCAGTTTTACAATTTTTCAGAATTATCTGATTTAAGTATAATTACAATCGTGTTGTTTATCAACTTTTTTATACAAATCTTGGCCATTTTATGACCGCCGGAGTCCTTTTAGACTATGAGAAGTAGTGATGCGTTGAGAATTGCCTTTTACTGTCGGAGTGAGCAATTTGGTTTTATATTATATTTCTTGAATTATTTTGCAGTAAATATTCATTTGGCACAAGTGCTGGAGATGGTCTTAGATTTGGTGATATTATCTCTCGAGTAATCTTTTAATCTATTTTTTTTTCAGTTTTTGTTTAAATCTGTTCTAACTGTAGCCTACGTTTCATTATCTCAGCTGCAAATTTAAGTAATCTTTGTTGTTGCGTGAATTGATCGGGTCACAATTCAAGGTAATTTATTTTATATTCTTTGGATTTAACAAATCTTTATTTTGTTTTGCACCTATAATATTGCCTCAAATTTCTCAATTTAAAAAAAAAAATTTACAGGCGAATATTTACTCTTTCAATTTCTATTTCAGTTGTAGGGTTAGCTCGCGACTTCTCTGAATAGATAAATTAATTTGCGGTTCGTTCCACCATCCCGAACAATGAATTATTAAGATTCATGCTTTAAATCTTTTGCATTCACATGTCCCATCGTTCCCATCGCTTCTTATTTTATGGTTAGGTCTGAATTCTACAGTGGAGCTAATGATGCAATTCACATTGTTCTTGAGTTAATATTACAGATAGTACAAGTGTTTATTACAAGTGTTCTTCACCAATTTAAAAAAATTATCTTTTCAATTTTTATATGTAAAAATTATCTTGACACTTAGTATATTTTTAAGATGAATCAATGTGCTATCTTAAACTTATCGAAATGTATCATAATCCTTTATGTGTTTCTTTGTTCGCATATGATGGCTGGACTATTCAGGATGTCTTGAGTAAAAATAATTGGGAAATATACTATTCCATAAGTTTTTATCAATGAAAAGCATATTGGAGGCCTTGATGGTATGATTTTGAGCTCGATGTTTTTTCTAATATATCGGTCTATTTTGTAATAATCTTTTCTTCATACTTGATACAGATATTATTGAAATTTATCAAAATGGAGAACTAGCTAAACTTTTAGGGATCAGTGCTGAAACAAAAGTGCTAGAAGTTAGGCAAGTATCAAATGGTTATGTGTGTCTTTATGACTTTGTCAACACTAAAGCTTTCTTTTAGGCATGTGTATTGAAATTGTAGTTTTTGGTCATTATGTGCTGTATAAACTGTAATGACACATTAGTTTCTATAATTTGGGTTTGTAGTATGACTATAGGCAACCATATTAGCATGTAAATATATCTCATTTTCTGCTGAAGAAAAAAATAACCAACTAACTAGGACTAGGTGCGGATATGGCCTAAGATTTTGATATTTTGGTCTTAGACCACCAATAAATTTTAACATTATAGGACCCTTGATATAATTAAATAAAAAATACTATACCTTTTTTATAAATTTTCTTAGTCTATTTTATAATATAAAATTAAAACAAATAGAAAACTATTTGAAAAAATAGGAAAGTATATATTTTTTTTTTCATACATATGAGGCTTTAAAAGTCGATAGTTGAACTAAGAACTAGAACAACTAAAAACTCAAATAGGCTCTATCACTAATCTAGGCTCCATGCACCCACTCTTATCTCGAGTAATATACTGCCATAAATAATCAGGAGGATCCTCCGAAATGCGAGGTTCTTCGCACATTTTTGAACCTTTTTTAGCTAGCAAATCCGCGCATTTGTTTGCTTCCCGGTAAATACACATAATCTCAAAACCCGGATGGTTCCTCATAATCTCTCTACAATCACGTCCTATATGGCAATTCCACCTCGTAGATCTACCACCGCCCTTCACTAGCGCGTGAAGATCTATGGAGTCAGTTTCGACATATAATTCCGTGATGCCACGACTCACAGCCCATTTCAATCCGTAATGAAGCGCTAAAATTTCAGAAAAGGCCGATGATTCCATAATACATGGGCCGGAGAAACCCGCGACAAACGAACCTTCTCCATCTCTTAATAAACCTCCAATACCCGCTCGTGCTCTAGTGTTATCATAACAACCATCTACATTTAGCTTGAGTTTATTTATAGGCTTAACCCATTTAACTAACTCGCTTCTAGCTGTTTTGATAATCCCACCCTCACATTCACTACCCCAAGCGGACACAACCCACTTGCCGTTCTTAGTACTTCCCGTTTTAATCCAACCATCCTTGGCGCAACTCCTGGATTATTAAACAACGCTTCATTACGTCTTGCCCATATGATATTCACCGCTGCGCTAAATATCAACTTCCATTCAATGCTCCCGTACTTCTCTTTCGAATTTAAATTATTTTCAATCCAGTTCCTCATTAAAGTTCCTGCCGCCACACTACGAAGGACCTGTAATCCAGATAAATTACTTGTTTCGGAGGCCAGAGTGTTGCTATGATTAACCATCAGCTCCTCGGAAAGCATCATCCTCCCAGCGCTTGGAATCTGCAGCAGCTCCTCGCCATTTGAGCAGTCTGCGGCCTGGACGGAAACTGCAGGGGCCAAACTGCAATTTCCTGGCGGTAGTAATTCTGCAGTAACTGCTCTTCGTCCTTCGCGCCACAGGCCCAGTTCAGACCATATAGCTCTCGGCAATTTGCAGTCCAGGAACACATGGCGAGAGTCTTCAACTTCCGCTCTACAAATCCGGCATTCGCTAGATTCTTTCACATTCCTTTTAAACAAATTTTTAGCAGTAGGTAAACGGTCCCGAGTTAATCTCCATAGTAGTACACGCACCGTTTGGGCACATTTTATTTTCCAAATACATCCCCACTTAAAGTATATATCAGGGGCTCCCTTCGCAATATTCATAAAAGCTGATTTCACGGTAAAATTACCCGATGCCTCATGAACCCACTTGTAATTCGTACCACCACTATTGGACATATCAATCACCCCTCCTCGAAGTATTTCGGACCCAGCTATTATAGCCTTGCAAATATTCGAATCAGTCACTTTACTTACCTTCTGAAAAAACCCGTTTTTAAAGTATTTATTTCTCAGAAGCTTCATCCAAGCAACACCATGGATCATAATAATTTTCCACCCTAGCTTAGCTAGAAGAGACAAATTGAAATTCTTAGCGCAACGGAATCCTAAACCACCATTCATGACGGATAGCATATATTTAATGTCCATATATTTTTTTAATGTCCACATAATAATAGGAAAGTATATTTCATAGCTAAAATAGCATATATTTAATGTCCATATATTTTTTTTATTTCTTGTGTAATTTGTAATAGTTTGGTGTTGGCAAAAATATTATAAATAAGTATTTTTTTTCAAAATATGTCTTAGGCCCCCAATCTCTCAGGACGGATCCTGGCTAAGACCAACTCTCTTTCCGTTTGTGTCTCTTCCTAGGCGGGTACAATTGCTTAGTAATATTAATGAACTCACGACTTTACACCTTTATGTGGTTTTCATGAGTAGTTCCATTTTTAGTAAGTACTTTTCCGTTTTCAAGAAAAATTTGCTGGTTTTACATGTTAAGAGAATGTGTGCATTCTTTGTGTTCACAGTGGGGGCACTTACATATACTTTGATTCTAGGCAATATTCCCCAAATAATCCATGAACTATAAAGCATTTACCGGATTGGTTCTCAAATTTCAAAAGTTACCTGAATAGTACTCAACTTTGGTTATTACCGCCTTTAGTCCATGTGTCTAACTCCTTCAAAATTTTAACTGTTAAGGAAAAACCTACTACGTACCCCCACTTATTTTATTTGACATGTTTATATAGGTGAATTTGTTAATTTGATTTTATACTAATTAAACTTTGTAGACACTTTAGTTTGATTAATAAATTTTAGCTTTTTTCTTAATTTGGTGCAACAGGATGCAACATTGGTATGATGTTGGTGTAAGAAAAATAAATAAATAAATAATTATGTATAATTATTTTATTATATTTTAGTCCGCCAAAAGTAAGTTGCTAGATATAAGGTTATTAATTTTGAATTTTAAAATTAATAAATCAAGAAGTTATAAAATCATATACTTGTATATCTGATAACACTTCCTAACTACCCACTATTCAAGAGATAGAGTTTTATCAGAATAGGGACTAATGAATAGATTCATACGAACGCTTCTCTTCTAATATTTTATTCTTCTCTCTAAAATACACACTAATCAGAAATCACAAGGCTCTTCGGTTGTGGAAATAGAAGTCTCTCTTCTAGTAAGAAGATCCATGACCACAAGATCATCCAATTCCCAATTGATTCATTTCCGCTACTACTCAAGAGGTATTCCTATGATAATCCTCTTGCCATTTATTTTAATTCAATTCTGATTAAGTATTACAGTTGGCATATTTGTTTGGATTTTTTCCACCTTGGAGGGTGATTTGTTGTTGTAGGTGAGCATTATGTAATTTTAATCATTTTTAATGGATACTTTTAATTACTTAAAGTTTAAAATTTTGGTGGTAGTCATTGAAGAGTATAAATTACGGGGTCGTGTGTATGTGATATAACGGGACACATGACATTAACAAGAGGGGGTATATAGTTTCATCACTTTTCTTTCCTTTTGAACTGTTTAATTTATGTTATTGATTCAAACTGTAGAATTTTCATGTTTATTCCATAATGTAAGGATAGTTAGCTGAACTACATTTTTACCATGACCAAGAAGCCATTTAAGAAGGATTTCGCATATCTTTTTTCCAAAGCAGACAGGCTTGAGAATTATCAGTATCGACACTGTAACAATGATGTTCTAATTAGGTATATTATCAAATTTTCATATATATTTGGTTAATTTGCTAGGTTCTCTAAATTTGAACAAGAAGTTAGATTCACCTAGATCTCTATTACATAATTGTATTAGATATGCGTACATGCCAACTTAGTCATATTTGTATACTGTTTAATAATTATGATATGTTACATGAAAATTGTGATATTCTTTATGGGAAGTGTATTTTTCTGCATTGAGAGCTGTAAAAAAACTTTGCTCTTAAAGTAAGAATATAACATTACAAACATAGTAACACGAAATGAATAGTAGGATACAAAACATATTATGATTATATGCATATAGGAGATTGGAAGTATCCCATATCCATCTCGAAGTTTTGCTTTCTCAATCTAATTATCTCAGTCTAAATGTGGTACGTTCTTGTCTTTTTTTATATGCAGGGAGGTTGTGACTTGCTGATATTTCGAAGGTTTTAATTTTGTTTTAGTGAAAGTAAATGATCAGTTTGAGATATCACTGAATATTGATTATTTGTATGTAACTTTCATGTTTATGATATTGTGCCAAGATCGAGTCCTAGACAAGCAGATCTAATTTTAACAGCGGGAACAGTAACAATGAAAATGGCCCCCTCTTTAGTGAGATTATATGAGCAAATGCCGGAACCAAAATATGTTATTGCTATGGGAGCGTGTACAATTACAGGGGGGATATTTCTTGATGTATTTTTTTGTCATTTTATATTAACATTTCTACATAGTTAAGTTGTATTAACATTCTATTGTTTACTAGTTCTATACTTCCAGAGATAGCTCTAGGCGTATTTTTGCACAATGCGTTATTATACTATGTAGACATTTTTATATATTTTCAAAATGCAATAATTATACTATGTAAAAATTTCAAACTATGAATGCTTTTTATATACTATTAATATGTAACTAATAATCGAGATAGATCATATTAATAAATTTTGTTTCGTAAAATTTAAAGTGAAGACTTATCCTTTTTGTTTATCCTTATGTTTCTACTAGCTAACTCACCGTAGTAATTGATATATTCGATCATTGTACAATTTTTTTTGTCTATAGTTTCATAGTGACTTAAGGTCACGGTCTTGCAACGATGGTGGTGAGTGGAGATGAGATTCAACAACATCTTAACTCCATTTAGATTGGATTTAAAAGTTGGTGCTCCTATCATGTTGTTAAGAAATATTGCATCGAAGGACGGACTGTGTAACGACATTGATGGTTATCAGGTGTTCGACGTGTGTCATTCAAGCCCTAATTCTGAACAAAGATAAATCTGACAATTTGGTATTCATTCCAAAAATATCTTTGACACCTTCTTCCGATATACCATTAAAGATGACCAGGAGGCAATTTCCCGTTCGTTTTAGCATATGCCATGACAATCAATAAATCACAATGAAAATCTATAAAAGTCGTTGGAATCGATCTGCGCATTCATGTATTTAGTCATGGACAACTGTATGTTGCATTATCTAGATGCACGAGTTATGATTGTATAAATTTGCTTCTTCATGAAAATGATCAAACCAAGACTAATAGTGTATTCCCTGAAATTTATATATTGTATCCTAAATGTATGCGCTTTTTGTTTGTCTCGTTACAATATGACTAATATTATGTATTTTTTTGGCATTATACAGGTTGTACAGAAAAATAAAAGAATCCATATGACTATCAACGCGAGTCGTGCCATCAATTGTGGTGTATTTTTGCAGAGATACCAAGAACTCATTGATGTTGTAAGTGAATATATCTTATACACATTACGTAGTTCATGATGTATATTTTATTTGTAATATATCATTGTGTTCATTTTGTAGTTACAATACCTTCGTACAAAAAATATGATCGTAACAGTAAGAGACGAGGAGAAATTGTATCGCTTACAATATCCACAAGTAAGATTATACAAACTCTTATGTCAAATTATTTTTGTTTGATAAAATATACACATATTTTATGATTCATTTGTATTTGATACCCGAGAATTTTATTAGATTTATGCAGACTATGTCTATTATTTGTGTTGCTTTCATATTCAATTGCTATAATAACCTTAATTTTGTTGATGTTCATGCTTATACTAAAGCTTCTCCTTTAGTTCTTCGTTTAAATGTAAGTTTCATTGCATATTTGGCATGATTTGTGAATTTTTTGCAGGATTTTTATTTTTCATAGTGTCTTCAGAGACGGGTGTGCTTGTGTGTGTGTGTGTGTGTGTATATATATATATATATATGTAGGAATATAAAGAGCGACCCATATTTGTTTTTGGCTAAAATATATTACAAGGAATGGTCCAAATTTGTTTAAACAAAAAAAAGTTAAAAATTGCCTAAAATACCAATATCATATATATATACTATCCAAAAAAAGGAAATGCTATAAATAATATGCTCTCCACTAGAATTTGAAAAAAAAACCACTCATCTCACACACTCTCACACACTCTCACACAAAACAACTCTCGTCGGCTCATACATCTAACCTTACCACACTCATCGGAAGTTCTCATGACAAGCTTCTCATCATCGAGTTGCCACGGTGAGCTTCTCATTAGCGAGATACTCCCAGATGACAATAAGAAGAAAAGAAAACAAAATTACTCCTTAGTCATGGCGTAAAATAAATATTTTGACCACTTTTAGAAAGTGAAAGTATATGCCGACCAGATTTAAAAAGCGACCTGTTCGAGTTACCATGTGAGATTGATGAAGATTCTGGAGAAACCCTTTGATTTCCAGATAGTACTTGGAGTCATGAGCGCGTATAAACTGACAGTTTATTATTTGGAGTTGAATTGAGATATTAAAGTTATCGTTGTCGTGGTTTTAACTAGTCTACCAATTCATTAAAAGGTTTTTGGTGGATTTGGGCTAGCTAAAAGAAGTCCACAAGACTCGATGGATATATATGTATGTCAAGACATTTCAGACTGTTGATCTAATTTATACAATCTTGACCATTAATTAAATTAGATCGAATGGCTAGAAAGAATAAAATTTTGATCTAAAGGCTAAAAAATGTAGAGGGAAATAGGAGACATTTCGGGTCGTTGTCCCTTCTGCAATATATATATCATTTTTTAACATTAGAAAAGAGTCCCTAATCATAATTACATCATTATAAATTGTCTGGAATAGAGAAAATAAGAGGAGAAGAAGCTTGGGAGCAGTTCATGCCATTCCAACGCTATCTTCGACCTTTTGTATTTAAAATTAGTGTAGCTTTATTTTGTTTTATCTTTTAAACATGATTCTTGCACTTCTAATCTTTAGTTTAAATTTTTTAGTATGAACTAAATTCTCATAGCTTGCGAACAACATTATGTATGAACCCTAATTTAAATTTATGCTTTTATTGAACTCGGGAGATTACACCTTTAATCAAATTCCTATTGTAATTGCTTTGCTTATTTATTTGTCGTTAATTACAACTTACTCTAACCAAGTATAGGAATGCCCTTGGTAACTAGGACTGACACCATGACGGAGGGTTCAATCACTGTAAAGCATACATAATCGGCCGGTGTGAGGTTAGTGATCCTGACGGGCTTGCTTAGTTGGAAAGTTAGGTTTAGAGACTTTTATTAATTGATCATTGTGTATGGTAAACTCATTCGGGTCCCTTAGTAGTGTTAAAGTAAAACCAATACTAGTGGGGATTATTTGCAAGTTCTCAAGCTATATTCTCATCTTTTCTCCTTAGTTTAATTGCTTTCCTTATACTTAGTTTAATCTTTAATTTGTAGGTAATTTATCTTTATTACATTCTAGTTTATAAAACAAAAAAACAAATATTTTATCTTCATCTTTTTAGTTGGACGATCCAGTCTAGTACAGCTTACAAGAACACTGCTTCAGAACTAATCTTCGTAGCCCCAATGGAGATGATACTTTTTACACACTTATATTTATTACTTGTCAACTATATGTACACTTGCGGTAGTTATCTCTCTCGAGATGCAAATTAGTTACATTACTTTATCACACCTTGTGAGACGACAGTCAGAGTGAGAGAAAAACATGTTTAGGAAAGAGAAGAATAGAAGTTGGAGCCCTGCTGCACCATATCTACAGCGTTCCACCATTAATTTCAAGGTAATTTAGTATTAGTTTCTTCTCCTAAAACATGATTCTTGTACTTTTATTCTTTGATTTTATTTATTATATTATGAACTAAATTCTCATAACTTGAGAATCACATTTATGTGTGAACCCTTATATGATTTATTCCGTTTACTGAATTTGGGATCCAAAATTTAATTGGGTTGTTAAAATAATATGTTTTGCTTATGTATTTGTCATTCAAATTTAGCTCTTACTCTGGCCAAGTGTAGGACTGCCCTTAGTAATTAGGACTGTTGCCCTGATAGGGGATTTAGTTACTGAAAACGATACATAATTGTCCGATGTGCGTTAGTGATCTTGAAGGGATTGAGTAGCCAGATAGTTAATAGAGTTAGAGACTTTTTAGCACCAGTCGTTGCGTAGGGGCACTCAGCTGAGTTCCTTAATAGTGTTGAATTGGCTTTCTAAGCTACCCTGGCGGGAGTTAGGAAGAAGTTAGAACCCCGACTATTGCATAATTACCTATTCACCCTCAAAAGATAAGACGTAAAATCAGTGCTAGTAGTGATTACTTGCGAGTTCTCGAACTATATTCTCATCTCTTCTCGTTAGTTTATTTACATTCTACTCTTTAGTTAATTAATAATCTTAATTAAATTTATCCTAATGCATTTTAGTTCTTAATCACAAAAAAAACAAATATTTTATCTTTACATTTAGTTTAACAACTCATTTAGTACACTTTTCAAGAGCACATCACAAGAATTGATTTTCGTACTCCTTGCGGGTACGATACTTTTACGTACTTACTTTATTATTTGTCAACAATTTGTACATTTATGGTTAGTTAGATACTTGGTGGGGGCAAAGGTGTGATAAAATAATAGATAAATAAAGATAATAATAAAGAGTCACACACCCTTGAGAACCACGGGACTCACTGCAAGTATCACAGATCGTTTGCAAGTTTTAATGATAAGTCAAGTTCGTCCGCAGGGATTGTATCCGTTAGATCTACTTATATTAAACAAGCGTAGATGAATTTAGATGTTTAGAATAAAATATAAAAAGATAAAATAATACGAATAACTATCAGACGAGAAATAATAAATAAAACAAATAAACAAAACAAATAACTAAATATGAATGTAAGTCAATTAAATTAGGATTACTAGGTCTATTACTAAATTGTTATTCTAACCTGTCACATTAAGCATTATATATTAACCAGGATTCTAAATTCTACCTAGCCTATTCTAGACTTAGGAGCAACCTCTCCACTACTAGGGATTCCTAAGTAATGACTGGTGATTAAATCAAACCTTAATGGCTATCTAGTTAAACTAGACGATTATGTGGTGTTGTCAATAACTAAGATTAATCCTAAGATTGATCAGATCTAGGGAAATAAGTCAAAACACATAATAACAATATACGCCAAGCTTAATCAATTAAAATAGCAATTAGTATTTAAAGACAAAATAATAATCCAATAATAAAAAGCAAAACTTACAGAATAAAAGCTTAGAAATATGGTTGAGAATAGATCTATAGCTAATTACTCTAAATATAGAGAAGGTGAGATGTAGAAGAGGAGTTTGTCAGTCTCCAATCTTCTTCTTCTTGTCTTCCTCTATAGGTCAGCTTGCTTCTTGGATGAATAGCTTGATTCTAAGGATGAATATTAAATATAAAGACTAAGCTATTATTTAAAACTAAGAAAATATAAGTAAGGATTAAGCCTATACTTTGCAACTGAGCAAGGACATGTTTATAATGGTATGAGGGTGTATTTATAGGTGTCTTGGAAGCCCTAATTCGTTTTCTTGAAGGATAAGTAAGTGGTGGACTCCAAGCCCAACTCTAATTCGTATGGAAATAAAGATAAACACTGCTGGACCGTTTTGAGCATATCTTCTTCGTTATTGGTCGGTTTGAGCTCCATAAGATACCAAAAGAATCGCAACAGAATTATCTTGCCCCAAAAGAAGGAAATTACCAGAATCGGCCTATTTCTTAGGTAAAAACGCATATCTTTAGACGTGTGCTGCAGAATCCCAGATTAAGGCAACTTTTCCTTTTCCATCTTTTTAGCTTTTATTTCCTTATCTCCAATTACCATGCTAATCTCTTTCCATAAGTTGTTGTCTTTGACTTGGACTCTAATTAAGCTCCATAATTATCTTTAAAGTTTCACACTAAATAAATAATTAAACCCAATATGCTCTAAAAATATTATTTTACTAAATCAAGACTCAAAATAGGAAAGTGCACTATTTCTCAAGAAATTCGACTAAATGACTTCCTAAATCACTAAAAATGATGTCTCATCCTAATATAAATCTATCACAAATGAGGAGACATCAAGACCCCCAACTCAAAGTTGTATCGTCCTGATACAATAAAGATAAAAACAAAGGGAAGTCTCTAAATACACACCTAGGTCAATTAAGAACAGAGGGAAGAAGATAGCAGAATATGGAGAATAGACTCAAAGCAACTACTCAGAAAATTTCATGTAATAATATTTAAAAACTACATACCTGTACACTTCTCATATCCACAGTCAACACGGCTTGAATTCAAGATCAGATTAGTTTCGCAATGTAAGAAGGATTGGGACTTTACTCAGTTCACCAAGGAAGCTATAGATTATTCATCGACCTTCACTAGTATTCAAAGATCCATTTAACTACTCTCTATTGGCTCAATCACTTCTCAATTACATAGCAAAGAATCAAAAGGTCTTTAAGGTTGTAATGTAGGCTTAGGAACGGTATGATAAGTATATTTGGATAATTTAGAGTGAGCTTTTGGCTTTCTCCTCACTAGCCATCAACGAATCGCCCTAGATCTTGAGTTACTCTCATAAAACGTTTCTCACTCAACCCAATGATTTCTTGATGCACAATTTAGCATCCCCAATAACCCAATTAAAGCATAAGATGTTCACATAAAAATTCCACTTTGCCGGTCCGAATATATATATATTTTCTTTTCTTTTCAAATCAATTTCTCTATAGCTATGACTCTCTTTTTATGTTGAGATATCACACTAATTTTCCATATATATATTTTTTCTTTTAATGCCCTTGTTGGCAAAATTAGCTTGTAGCTTCTTTTTCATTCACTATTACCCCAGGAAAGGGTTATAATACAAATATGTGAAACATCATCACTATAAATAACAGAGCACAATTAATAAGCTCAAAATTCCCAACCCACTAACAATTCCCATAATGGTGGACCCACCACCCCAAACTCAAGCTCTAAAACAACTGTCTATGCATCGCGATTCGAGTGCGGGTCATATGGAAAAGTCCTAAAATCTATAGGGATATGGCTTATAACGTGTTTCAATAAAAAGCTTTAGAAAGGCTAGAAGGGGCTGAGAAGGATATAGCATATAAAATCAAAAATAACAAGGTGAGAAGGTATAAAAAGGCTTCAAAGGCTTCAAATATGAAAGAACCGCCTTAATCACTTTCTACACAATGTAATTTTATTATTTTCTTACCTTTTGCACTTTCATCAAATGGGTTATCAACTAGCTTGGATCTCACGGCCTACACACTTCTCAAGGTTCTCTGAGATCGAACATACTTTCTATCGCATTGCTAACTAATCTTTTCTTTACTATCAATGTGTGTTTTCCTGCAAATACTCAAAGCATACAAAATAAAATAGCTCTTAAACATATTACTTACTATCATTAATTCACTGAGCTTATGCTTTCAAGCTATTAAACACACTCTACATACATCTAAACCTTCTTATAAAAATTTTAATTTTACCTAAAAACAGAAAAATGGAGATGAGAGATAACGAATCCCCACACCCCCAACTCAAAAATGAGTCGTGTCCCCACGACTCGAAAAGACTCAAAAATAAAATAAAAGAAAATTAAAATTTTACAGATATTGCACATAAAGAAAAGGTAAGGAAGAAAGAAAACATACTCTTCGAGGCTATTTACCTCGCTTGATCAATACCCGAAATAGGGTGCAGTGCTTTCCATGTATGTGTATGTAAACTTCTAGTATCACCAATTTCGCTTTCCCTTACATCTTCTTATGCTCCATCCCAATCAATCACACCCTAGAAATATCTCGTTTATCTTCTTCCAATTCTGCTCTTGAATAATCTCTCATGTGACGGTGTTCATCCAGGAATATGTTTTAAACACAGCTACTAGCGTCCCAGAAGCTTTGTTCATCTCTGATATAGGAATCTTTTATTAGAAGAGGTATTGGCATCTTCTGTTCCTTTATTACAATTGCTTGCTTTTTAGGATTTGAATCCACCAAAAACCGGTTCCTCTCTAATTGCTTGACTCCAATTATCTTGTAATATATTCCCAAACTATTATCCATCTCAATTGATTTCATCTAGAACTTACCCAATACCTTGCTTTGATTCTTCATATCCCATACTCTTGATAATTTCTCTATTCTCTTCATCATCTCTTTTGACCCCCAACTCAAAGCTTTAAACACTCTTGAAATTTGTAACTCATGATCATAGGTGGAACAAGCTTTATTTTGGTTAGGAAAGGTGTTAAGATGACAATTCTCCATGTGGGTATGATTGAATCAAGCTTTGATGATATGGGTTTAATGAATTTTGGGAAAAGATTTCGAAATTCATGGTTTTGATTCTTGGATTCTAGGTGTTTTGATATGATTTGGGTGCTTGAATCTTCTTCGTAATGATGTAGGGAAGGATTTGGATGTGAATTCATGGTGATTTGGTAGTGTTTTGATGTTGGGTGAAGGTTTTTATGAGCTTTAATGGAGTTGGGAGAGTTTTGGAGAAGAGAAAGAGGCTTGAGGTTTATGAAATTCGGAATTGATAGCTCTATACCTCTTTTATAAGCTCCAACCCGCAACTTTCTCTCTCTAGCGGCGTCCTGCGGTGTACCGCGGCTGTTGGTGCGGTATACCGCATTATCTGATGCTCCAAAATTTTACCCACTGGATAATACCCGTGGTACGACCCCGTGGCACGGGTTTTAGGCGTGCGGTGTAGGGCACGGACTAGGGTCCGGTGTACCGCACCTACTGATGCTCCAAAACTTAGCTTCGTCAATAAACACGTGGTAGCATCCTGTGGCACGGGTTTTTGTCCTGCGGTGCATGGCACGGACTAGGGTCCGGTGTACCGCAGCCAACAGCTCCAAATTTTTTCGTTTCTGTATAAAACACGTGGCATCGACCCGTGGCACGGGTTTCTTCCGGCGGTATACCGCGGCTGAGGTCCGGTATACCGCACCCCTGCTTCAGTTTTTTCGAAAATTTTTGTTTGCTTCCCTAACTCGATTTCTCCAATACCTAAGCATCAAAAACACTAATACCTTTCTCAAATATGCAATATCAACTAAAATTCAACTAAACTAAACTAAGACTAAAACATAAAAACATAAAAATTAATATGGGATGTCTCCCAAAGGGCACTTTTGTTTAACGTCTTTCAAAGTTAGACGAGTTACCTCGATCAAGGCTTGCGTACATAACCTCCCCAACAACGGGTTAGGTTATGCTCATCTACTATCCGAAGTTTGTGACCCTTCTTAGCTTGTATTTCAATCCGTTTCGACGAAATAACTCTTGTAACTACAAAGGGACCCATCCACGAATCCTTGAATCCCCGTGGTCTATTCTCTTGTTTGGGGGCTTTCCATGCAACCATGTCACCAACCCCAAACTCGCTTCTGATTCTCTTCGTCACGGGTTTATTGTGGACATTCTTTTTAATTTCTTTTGTCACAACTCGGAGTGTTGAGGCTTTTTCTGTACGTGATTCCTAATGCTTTTCATCCACCAAGTGGAATGTTTTAGATTCTTTTCCCATTCGGAAAGTCACGGTTCCCCTATGAATATCAATTATGCTGTGACTTGTCGCCAAGAATGGGCGTCCAAGTATCAATGGAACATGTTGACCTGCAATGCTATCAAGAATAACAAAATCTGTAGGTATAGTTAAAGTACCTACTTGGACAAACACGTCTTCAATGACTCCCCATGGCTTTATCGTTGAATTATCTAGGAGCAGCAAATTAATATATTTTCTTTTGGCATCTCTCATGCCTAAGTTCTCGAACAGACTCTTGGGCATGATATTCCTTCCTGAACCCAAGTCACACATCGATTTAGCTTTGAGATTACCACCAATATTAATGTGGAGATATAAAGCTCCAAAATCTTGCATCTTTTGTGGTAGCTTCTTCGGAATGGTTGTCAAGCTTTCTTTAGTACGGTCCCTATTCTCGTTCTCAACTTCTACACTTTTACTTACGTCCTCTATGCATATCGTGCTTTGTTCTTCCCTTTTCGGAATATCTAGCTCATTAAGTGGAACTTGTGGTGATTCCACTTCCTCCTCTTCTTGAAGGCTGAACTCTTCAACAACATCGAACCAAACATCGCTATCGATTTCAGTGGCCTCATCATCAATTTTTTTACCTAGGCCAGTTTGCATGTATGGGACTTCGAGTATAGGAACAATATTTTTTTCTGGGCTTGACGTTTCAGATTTAGTATCACCACTAGGATATGTAATTCTTTGTAGATGAGGTGGTGATAGTAACGGATGTGTAGGCGGTATCTCCGCCTTGTTTTCTTCTTTTTGCACCTTTTGTGCGGTTGTCTCTTCTTTATCGGTTTCTTTTTCTTCTTCCACATGCTTGAATTCTGGATCAACCTCCTTCGCAATTTGATCTTTAACAATTACTTCTTCTAAGCTAAGCTTGGTTGGTTCTTCTACGGTTGAAATTTCGAACCCAACATTGCTATAACCCAGTTTATTATGTAATTCTTGTTGTAACTGTTGATTGATCGTAGTGAGGTCCGTTAATCTTTGCTCCATTGCTTGATATTTTTGGTGCATAAAACGTATTAAGGTTGTATTAGCATCTATCTTTGCCGCATTTTGATCCACCATGTTTTCCAAATAATTTATACTTTCAAAAGGGTGAGACGGAAGTGCTTGTTGAACCTGTTCTTCTATTACACTTCGGATTAACGGTGGAAGCTCTTGTTGGAATTTTAGAGAAGAATTGGTCACTTGAGTGACTTGTGTCTCCAAGGCTCCCACTTTTGCAGCTTGCTCCATGGATGTTTCATTGTTGCGCTGCATACAATTTTGAACCAGAATTAATAATTTATCCATCATTCCTTTTATAGCTTCATTTTGTGGATTATGCATGGGTTGTGGTGGAGCTTGTAATTGATAGCTCGAACCATCTTGATAAAAAATTTGACTTCGGTCCCCATGCATATTTGGTGCGTAATAATTCTCCATACCTAATAAACCTGAGAAGGGACTAAAAAGAAAACGCGTAAAACTGAAAACAAATAAAAACTTCTACACTAAATAAACACAAAACAGATTTAACTTAAAGATAAATCCCCGGCAGCGGCGCCAAAAACTTGGTGGGGGCAAAAGTGTGATAAAATAATAGATAAATAAAGATAATAATAAAGAGTCACACACCCTTGAGAACCACGGAACTCACTGCAAGTATCACAGATCGTTTGCAAGTTTTAATGATAAGTCAAGTTCGTTCGCAGGGATTGTATCCGTTAGATCTACTTATATTTAACAAGCGTAGATGAATTTAGATGTTTAGAATAAAATATAAAAAGATAAAATAATACGAATAACTATCAGACGAGAAATAATAAATAAAACAAATAAACAAAACAAATAACTAAATATGAATGTAAGTCAATTAAATTAGGATTACTAGGTCTATTACTAAATTGTTATTCTAACCTGTCACATTAAGCATTATATATTAACCAGGATTCTAAATTCTACCTAGCCTTTTCTAGACTTAGGAGCAACCTCTCCACTACTAGGGATTCCTAAGTAATGATTGGTGATTAAATCAAACCTTAATGGCTATCTAGTTAAACTAGACGATTATGTGGTGTTGTCAATAACTAAGATTAATCCTAAGATTGATCAAGATTAATCCTAAGATTGATCAGATCTAGGGAAATAAGTCAAAACACATAATAACAATATACGTCAAGCTTAATCAATTAAAATAGCAATTAGTATTTAAAGACAAAATAATAATCCAATAATAAAAAGCAAAACTTACAGAATAAAAGCTTAGAAATATGGTTGAGAATAGATCTATAGCTAATTACTCTAAATATAGAGAAGGTGAGATGTAGAAGAGGAGTTTGTCAGTCTCCAATCTTCTTCTTCTTGTCTTCCTCTATAGGTCAGCTTGCTCCTTGGATGAATAGCTTGATTCTAAGGATGAATATTAAATATAAAGACTAAGCTATTATTTAAAACTAAGAAAACATAAGTAAGGATTAAGCCTATACTATGCAACTGAGCAAGGACATGTTTACAATGGTATGAGGGTGTATTTATAGGTGTCTTGGAAGCCCTAATTCGTTTTCTTGAAGTATAAGTAAGTGGTGGACTCCAAGCCCAACTCTAATCGTATGGAAATAAAGATAAACACTGCTGGACCGTTTTGAGCATATCTTCTTCGTTATTGGTCGGTTTGAGCTCCATAAGATACCAAAAGAATCGCAACAGAATTATCTTGCCCCTATAGAAGGAAATTACCAAAATCGGCCTATTTCTTAGGTAAAAACGCATATCTTTAGACGTGTGCTGCAGAATCCCAGATTAAGGCAGCTTTTCCTTTTCCATCTTTTTAGCTTTTATTTCCTTATCTCCAATTATCATGCTAATCTCTTTCCATAAGTTGTTGTCTTTGACTTGGACTCTAATTAAGCTCCATAATTATCTTTAAAGTTTCACACTAAATAAATAATTAAACCCAATATGCTCTAAAAATATCATTTTACTAAATCAAGACTCAAAATAGGAAAGTGCACTATTTATCAAGAAATTCGACTAAATGACTTCCTAAATCACTAAAAATGATGTCTCATCCTAATATAAATCTATCACAAATGAGTAGACATCAATACTCTCGTGGTGTTTATTTGTTAGGTTATTTTATCACTTTAGGAGACGATATATATATATATATATGATTTTTATGTATACCCTATTATTTGGAAGATTATGATATATCAAAGAATATATGCATAATATACCCATATTACTTATGTATATATTTTATATAAGATTTTATATATGAATATTATTAGGTAGATTTTTTTTTTACTTTAAATTACATAACATAAATACACTGTAAAGAAAAAAACTTAACATTCCACTATTCTAACAATATCTTGAAAATGACCAAAAAAAAATTCCAAAAATCAAATCTTGTGAATCCTAATTTAAATTTTAACATATATATGATTTTAATTAGTATAGTACTATAATGCTATGTTATTATAATAATATACTAAGAAAAAAGGAATAAAACAATAATAAAAAACCAACCGACAAAAAATAATGAGAATATTTTTTTTTTACCTTTTTTTAATATATATTTGAGAGTTCTTTTGAATCTAGTAAAATTCAACGTTAGAAGTTTTTTTATTACTGTAATTTACTCTGACCACTATAATAATTATCGATTTTAAAATAATATTAATCTTTTCAACATATAAGTTTTGTAAATATTTTATTGAATAAATGATTATAAAAAATGGTCCACGCTTAACAATAATGTAACATTTATACAAATTCACTCGTCAATAAACTCGAAATTAATAATATTTATAAAACTATATATGCTTTTGGTGTTTTTCAAAATGAGCAAATTCTAAATTTAAGTCATTACATATAACTTAAAAAACGTTTAAAAAATATTATTTTTAGGCCACATATTTTAAAAGTATTATTTTTTAAGCTATTAGACTACTTTCGAAAAGCGTTTTATCATTTTTAAGAATAGTTTAAATATTTCAAATAAATATATTTTTATTTGACCATATTACAAACTAAAAATTTTATTTAAAATATCCAAATTATCATTAAAATCTATAAAGTATATCATGAAAATAATAAAAAAAGACTATTAAATAAATTTAACTTAAAATTGTTATAAACTAAAGAAAAGAAGAAGATAAAATATAGAGAAACACATTTTCTTGTATATTCACATCAAGTATTACAATGAAATGAGACTAGTATTTATAAGAGAATAAGTGACCACTCACTTAACCTTTTACAAGCCATGAATGATATAATAAAACTTTGACCTTTGGACATCCACTTTAATAAAATAACTTAGTCATAATACTCCCCCTTAGATGTCCATCCATTATGAAATATGCCTCGTTAAAACCTTGCCAAGAAAACCCTGTGGGATAAAAACTTGGTCGAAGGGAAAAGAGTACATATAGATGGAACTAATCAGCTTGAAACGCTGCCTCATTAAAACCTTGCCAAGAAAAACCCAGTGGGATAAAAACTTGGACGAAGGAAAAAGAGTACAGTGTCTTGTTCATACTCCCATGATGCTGGCAAGAGATCCCTGAGTTGTCGCATTCCAGTTTTGTGACTCAGCTTTATGAACGTTGTGGTTGGTGATGATTTCGTAAATAAATGTACAAAATTTTTACACGATTGTATCTATCGAATGTCAATATCCCCATTCTTCTATAACTCCTGTGCGTAAAAATATAACTCTTGTAAAATATGTTCCATTCTAGCACCTTAGATGTATCCATTTTGAATTTACCTGATACAGGCAACATTATCCTCATACAACATCGTCAACATATTTCTTATTGAGTATAACTCACACATCTCTCGGATATGTTGAACTAGGGATATTAACAATGTAAAGTCTCGACTTCCTTCATGTAGTGCCAATATTTCAGAGTGATTAGATGAAATGGCAGCTAAATTTTGTTACACAGATGTCCATGATATCGTAGCGCAACCATGAGTAAAAATGTAACCACTTTGAGATCTGCCTTTGTGAGGGTCTTGCCAATAATTTAACTAGAAATGCTATTTCAGGCCTTGTACAATTCGCAAGGTACATTAATTCTCCAATGACAATAAGATGTGGTACTTTCGGCCCTTGTAATTCATAATTTTCCTCTCGCTAACGAAAATGATATTTCTTTGTACTTAGGGATTGTAGAACCATGTGGTTACTAAACGACTGATATTTTTCCATATAAAATCATTTCACGTTCTGACTTTATAAGGAATATCCACTTAAATAAATATTTGATACCACTCACCCTTGGATATTCACTGAAGGATATGCCTTATTAAATCTGCTGAATTCTTATTTGATCATATTCGTTCTATGTCAATAAACACTGAATTAATATAGGGAAGAGTATACTTTTTTCTTTATGATAGGAGATATTTGGCATGCCTCGTTAAAACCTTACTAGGAAAAACCCTTTGTGGGAGAAAACCTTAATGAAGGAAAAAGAGTACAACACACAAATATTGTCTCCCCCTCATTGTACCACACATTATTTATATTAGAATCACATAATATACTTTCGAGCTTACCAGTTAACATAAGTACACACTATAACTTTAACTGATGAATCTACTGGATTCTCGCCTGAACAAATTCGTTAAATACATTCTCGAATTTACTGTAGAAATTCTTTGGTGAAATATATTTCAACGGATCTTCAATTTTTGTTTGATGATAATAATATATATATATATATATGATTTGTGAGGTGGTCATAATCATTCTATATTTCTTGAATCTCCATGATGAGAGAATATTATCATAAGATAATATCATACTTTTCAGGAAGTAATCCATGCTACCTGTTTCCTGATTAAATAACTAAAAACTTTTCTCTTGTGCTTCATGCACTTTATGTTTTTTAGGAACCTTTTATACTCCAGAAACTTCTTATTCTCCGAGAATCTAATATTTTATACGCTCTAAGTGCTTCAGGCACCTATCATGCTTCAGGCACATGTGTTCTTCAAGAATATTAATATCAATCCAATAATCATGTCCCTTATCTTGGATATTTCCTTATCATAGTAAACTGTTTAATAGTTTCCAAAAGGTAGAACCCTAACGTCATTGTATCCACTACATGAGGACGTCTCCCCATTATTAATTATAGGTTTTTGCATGAACCTTTGTGATACGATTCGGGTCATAGAATTAAAATCTTGTATGGCCATTTATTTATTTGTCGATAATTTTCACCACTTTGTGATTAGGATCCTCTTTACTCATATTCAGCCATAGTAAAAAAATATATATCAATCCCATAAACCTTCTCACGGTTTTATATATTTTCACTAGATAAATAATTTTTATGGCTTTTCTATATTCAGGTACAATCCCTTGGTCTCTTCAAGACTCCTTTTAAGAGTAATACATGTGTCAAAATTTAGCTGGCTCAGTAATTTTCTATCGTATTACGTGGATGTGCACATTCCACTGTTTTTACCATTTCATCATATACCTATGAGCTTTTCTTCTTCGGGGAATGGTATATTTAAATCGATAGGTCAACTGTGCTTCATACATTGAGTATATGCATTACAGGTCTACCACACTTCATGGGTTAGTCCGTATTATTCTAAGACCACCACGCTTCAAGCGTTGGTTAAATGCATTCGCTGACATATTTGTTTTTATATGTCCTTCTAGGACAATCATCTATACTGGAGCGTTAACAGTATATTTATGGGATTTTACAATATTCTCTGTGCAATATGAATGCATTTGGTATATTATTTGTTACACTTCGCAAATGAATTCTCTCTTGAACTTCAAGTTCCGAACTATCATCTAGATCACTTTTTCGTCTTTAGTTAGTGGATAGAGATGAGATAATAATTTGTACTCTATGATATGGCACGCAATACTTTAGGTTGCGGTTTATCTCTCCCTTATAAGGGATAAATCATCTCATCAAAATAATACTCTACAAAACATATTTTAAATATATCACCTATTAAGGGTTTAATATATTGAATAATAAAAGAGAATTGAACTCAACGGACTCCAAGCTTCCGGTTGGGATAGTCTCACAATAATCTTACTAGAGAACGTGCAACATAAGGGCAGTCAGTTAGTACATGAATTTCTTGTTTATTTTAAGTGAAAACCAAGTCAGTTAGTACATGAATTCAAGAGAGTATAATTGTCACTAGGGGACCAAGCCGATCATGTCATAAATACAAAATTCTTTGGATCTTGATATCATTGCTTTTGTACAATGTACGTCTCAACTGCTCGAATATGTATATAATACAAACCCAAAGAAATAGCAGGAAAATTTTCTAATACACACTTCTGGTGTGACTTTCAGGAAATAATGAAAAGATATATATTATTACTGATACATATGGTTTATACAAAACATTTATTTCAGCGAATATCCTTAACTATAGTAACTTTATCCAAGATTTACTTTAAAAACATAAACTGCTTGTTTATTTTATTTTTGTACCACAAGGTAACATAAGTTCTGGACATCCAAATATTTCAATTAGATCGACCAAATGGTTTAACATACGACGGGTATGCGATCAATATATATTTCCACTATACGATAGTATCTATCGTTAAATCTTGTGATGCCTATTTTTTCGTTATTTTTCTTCTTTTTTTTGTGAAATTTCTTATTATTCCACTTCTGGTGGTAAGAATTTTATTCTTTATAGTATTCATACCACTAATTAATTAAAGGTTGATTCTTTAATAACCTCAATCTCGACTAAAGTATGGATCCTCATGATGTCAATTCCAAACAAATTGGAAGATGTTGTATTTTCTCCAGGAAACACAATTTCATTCACTTCAGGGAATAATTTTAGTCATGTAATATTATATTTACTTCACCCGAGTTTTGTCACCATCAAATCTAATTTTATTGATATTAAAAAGTTGTTATATTCACTTCGGAGAATATAACTCCATTCACTTTGGGAAATGAAACTTACCTAGTGGATGCAAATTGTGATTTTAAATCAACAATCTATTATTTTTCTCGTTTACAAGAGAATATAATTTTAATCCATAATACCGAGAAAACCCTCTACACACGATATTATTACTTCAGGAATATAATCGTGGCTTAGAAAGTTTGAGACAAAATTCTCCAACACGTAATCATCCATAATACTTTATCCATTTTTATATCTATAACATAAAATTTTGATGGATAAGCAAATGCAAAGAACGTATTTTACAAAATATATAGATATTAAACGGGGACCACTAGTTATACATGCCATCAAGAAATATATACACGGCTCTGGTACATATACATAATTTAATAGTACAAATTAGTCTCATAGTTAGTTACCTATGAATATATATTCATGTAATTATTGCCAGTCCCATTTTCGATTTGGTTTTAAAGTTTTTCACTTCGTCATCATATGATTCATTGATATCTTTTTCTTTGATTCTATTTCTACTAAACAGAGATAAACCATATATTTTGACGTACGTCTAGTATAGAACCCTATATAGCTCCACTACACCGCATTCAGTGTTATTATTTTGTGACAATTTATTTTAGTGTCTTTTCCAATATTTTTCCACTTCTAGTGGATATGATTATTTTTCTTAGTAGTATTCAGACTACTATGAGACCATAAATTATTCTTTCCACAAACTTAGCCTCTTCTAAAGTCCAGGTCACCAGAATTTCAATTCTAAACATATTAGAAATATTTCATTTTCTTCAAGAAATATAGTTCCATTTCAGGAAACGATTTTTATATAAATTAAAAAACATTTATTCACTTCAAGGAATATCATTTAGTTAAAATAATATAAATTATGAGATTACAATACCAAATCGAGTTATAAAAGATTATCAATATATAATTTAATAACTACAAATGAATTAAATTCAACTTGATTATTCTATTAAAAAAATTCACCAACGTAGCTCCTGTTTTCATGGCAAAATTAGTTTTCACTCCCTTTTCTTATATATTGAAAAATTTGCATTTTCTACCAGAAATGGACTTTCTTCGCGAAATACATATTCATTTACTTCCGAAAATGGTTATAGATAGGCAATACCATGTTTTAGCCACTCGCTTATTGCCAACACCCAGCCAATTTCCATAAATATAAAACAGGTTGCATTCACTTCAGGTTATGCAATTTCATTCACTTCGGGGAACGAATATAATACAGTAGAACAAGAATCTTAATTTTAAATTAAGAATTCATTTTTTTTCGGTAAAATATATTGCTCTATTTCGATTCGAGACAGGTTCGAATCTCACAAGTATCGAAAATAATTAATTTATGCTTCAGGCATAAATAAATGTACATATAAATATTTTAGATATAAAATTATCTCATAGCTTAATCGGTAAAGTATGTTGATCTCTTTAGATTTGAGAGGAGTTTGAATCTTGCAAGTGTCAAATATAATTAATATTATGCTTTTTTTTTGTCATACAATTACAACCTTAAAAAATTAAATACAACATTGTTTCAAAGCATTGCTAATAAAGTCGATACTATCTAGCACATCATTAGAAACCCAGTTAGGTATATCACCCATTCGCCTAGTAAATTTTGCTGTCAGGTTGGCTATGCTGTTTCTCTCTCTTTTGATATGACATATTTTCCATTTCGGATATCTCGTTGCCCATTTCCAAATTATTTCAATTAGAGGTCGGATCTTCCAGTCTATAGCTTGCATTCTTTTAATCCCTTGGACGATTCCTAAGTTATCGGCATAAAAAATAGCTCTATCCAAGCCCATAGAGCCCGTTGTCTTCATAGCTTGTAAAATAGCATAGATTTCCCCTTCTTTAACACTTTTAACAACACCTCTCCTATATTTCTTTTCCATAATTTTTCCTTCCTTATCCAACGCAATAGATGCGATTCCGCTCAATTCGTTCTCATTGATAAAAGAAACATCATTATGCCACGTTATATCAACTTCATCATTCTTAGTTTCCTCTTCCCCGTTTCTTATTTGTTGACTTTCTTTTTGAATTATACATTCTTTCTTCTTTGCGTGACATGTTTTATATAGCCTATCGATAAGATTTAACGAACTGTTAATAAATCTGAGATGTCCCATTCTTTTTTCTCGAAAAGACCCTTCATTCTTGCCTTCCAAATGTTCCACATTATTACAATTAGGTTACTAATTAGCCATTTCTTGTCCCAACCATTTTTTGAATAGCTTGAAATAATATTTGTAATCCAATCGCTAACCTCGATATTTTCCTCTCTGTTAACTTTAATTTGTAGCGGGGATTGAGCCTAGACCGCTGTGCTAAAGGGGTACTGAGTAAATAAGTGTTCCATTGATTCTTCACCGGATTCACACCATTCGCATTGCGTGGATATCGTACATTTTTTCTTCTTTAAATTCTTTTTTGTTGGTATCGCGTTATTACAAACCTTCCACATAAAATTCCTCATTCTCGTCGGTACATTTGAATTCCATACCAAGGACCATAGAGACGAATCAGATCCAATTTCGCCTTTATATGATGATTGTGCTTCTTTGCTTACTTCATAGTTCACGAGTACGTGGTATCCTAATCTTGTCTTATATTCCCCATCTTTTGTCAACGGCCAAATAATCTTGTCTTTCCCTATCAATGCAATTAAGCGATATCTTATTCACCTCGAGTTTCTCACGTTCGTTACATATAATATCCACTAGATTTTGGTTCCAACCCGTACATCCATTGTTGAAAAGCTCTCCTACTTTGTTAATTGGTAGCCAATCACATTTATCCAATTTCATACCTGGAGCAATCCATGCATCATCCCAAATATTTGCCGTGAGTCCATTTCCTATTTGCCAGCAACATTCTTTTTTGAGAAATTAAACTCCTTTCATAATACTTGACCAACTCCACGATCTTCGCACTTTCAATTTAGTATTCCATATATCCGTCTTTGGGTGATAAATTCCTTTAAGTACCTTAGCTACAAAAGAATTTGGGTTTGTTATAAGTTTCCATGCTTGTTTTGCTAATATTGCTAGATTCATTTTATGAAAGTCTTTGAAACCGAGACCACCCATTTTCTTTGCTCTCGAGACTCGCTTCCACGAAACCCAATGTATTTTCTTCTTATCCATCGAGTCCCAATAGAAATTGGAGACAATACTAGACAATTTTTTACAAAGTGTTTTCGGGAACTCAACTATCGACATCGCATAATTAGATATAGCTTGTAAAACCGCCTTGATTAAAACTTCTTTACCCCCTTCTGATAAATATTTCGATGTCCAGCTAGACGCTTTACTAATTAGTTTATCCTTGATATAATTAAGATTATCCGTTTTCGACCTTTTGAGTGTTAGCGGTAATCCTAAATATTTTCCCAAAGAGTTTAAACTAGGAATACCCATAATACCTTCTAATTCACTTTTACTTGCCTCATTAATACCTTTACTAAAAAGAATAGATGATTTGCTGTAATTTACTTCCTGGCCCGAAGCTTGACAATATTTCTCTAAAATCTCTTTGAAACAATTAAATTCTTTTTTATCCGCTTCCATAAAAAACAATGCGTCATCCGCGAACAAAAGGTGAGTTAGTGTTGGGCACGCTCTTGAAATTTTAAGGCCTTTGAACTTTCTAGATTCCGCATATGTCCCTATCATGTGAATTAATGCTTCTGTCATAATTGAGAAAAGTAGAGGGGATAGTGGGTCCCCTTGTCTAATACCTTTTTCTGTCGTAAACTTTTCGAATCTTTCCCTGTTGATTTTGATTTGCAAGCTAACAGTTGATATACAATTAAAAATCAATCTCCTCCATTTTTCACAAAATCCTAACCTCTCAAGCACTTTCAACAAGAAATCCCATTCAACTCTATCATAAGCTTTAGCCATATCCACTTAAATTGCCGCATACTGTTTTTTGCGTTCCGTTTATTATTTAGGAAAAAAGAAACCTCTTGTGCCACTATAATGTTGTCTGGAATATTTCTTCCTTTAATGAAGGCTAACTGTGTTGGTGATATAATTTCGTCCATGATGGATTGTAATCTAGTAGCCAGAATATTTGCAATAATCTTATATATAAAATTAATGCACGAGATAGGCCTATAATCTTTTAGATTTTCTTGTTCAACTCCCTTTGGAATAAGAGTTATTATTGCATCGTTGATTCTTTCCAAATTACAGTTGAAATTAAAGAATTCCACCACAATTTTAACTATATCGTCTTTAATCGTACTCCAAAATTCTTGATAAAATTTCCCTGTTAAACCATCTGGTCCCGGTGCTTTCTCTCATGACATACTGAACACAGCTCCTTTGATTTCTTCATAATCAGGCATTTTAACCAAGTTATCATTCATCTCATTTGATATTTTGGTTGGAATATATCTTGTAACGTCTTCAACTTCATTTCTTTCTTCCCTTTTAAAAAGTTTGATTTAGTAGCTTTGAAAAATCTTTTTAACCTCCTCCATTTCCTCAATCCAAAATCCTTCTTCATTTTTAATTGCTACAATCCTATTTAAATTCCTACGTACTTTCGTAGCATTGTGAAAATACGTTGTATTTCTATCCCCACATTTGATATGTTGATCACGCGCTTTATCCGCCCAATACATTTCTTCTTTAGCCCAGAGGTCTTCCATTTCTTTTTTAATTTCTTTGATTTTCTCTTGTTGTTCCTCATTTCCATCTTGGAGTAATTGAAGTTTTGATTGTAAGTCGTTAATTCTCTTCCTACTATTAAAGTTAATTTCTTTACGCCACTTAGTTAGTGACTTACAAGTTCTCTCCTTACTTATTTGAAAATTTTCAATGGCATCTTCCACATTATTGTTCTTCCAAGATTCCTTTATAATATCACTACAATCTTCATTTTCAGCCCATCTCGAATCAAATATAAAATATTGCTTACGACTATTATTTTTTGCATCTCTTTCGAGTATTAGCGGGGAATGGTCCGATCCCACCGCATAGGGTACCTTAACTATTGCATTTGGAAACATTTCGAAGAATTTCATATTGCATAAGCACCTATCAAGTTTCTCCTTAACATTTTCTTTCCCATTTCTATTATTGTTCCAAGTAAAGAAACACCCTTTCAATTCTAGTTCAATTAAGCTATTATCGTTGATAAACTTGTTAAAGCTTAGAATTCGATCAAGATTAGCCGAGTTTTTACCTTGTTTTTCAGAAAATTTTGCCACCTCATTGAAATATCCCATTAATATAACAGCTTCTTCATGCGAAATCATCCAGTTGGTTAGTTCTTTCCATACACACTCTCTGAGAATGTCATCACACGGAGCATACACAAATACTAGATACCAGTTCCTATTACAAACTTCCTTCACTTCACATATTACATAATAGACACAAGACAACTTAATAGAAATGGAAATATTTTCTTTCCAAGCTACCACAATCCCACCTGATTTATAACAAACACCAGTGGTATCTACAATGTGCTTGTACTTGAAAGACTCTAACTGCTTAACCGAGCTAGCATGACACTTCCTTAATTTTGACTCAACAAGACATAGAACAGAAACATTAAACCTAGATAAGAGGGACTTTAGACTAAATTTTGTCAAGGTTGCCCTAACACCTTGGCAATTCCACAACATGACACTACCCATTAAAGACATTAACATTCATATTATCTGCAGTACGATCCATGTAGTTGATGAAGCTTCTTCTCACAGGTGGAACCTTGGAAGCTGCTGCATCATTGGAATCCCCATCACTCTCATCCTCGCGTTCAAAATGTCCTTCACATGGAATACCTTTACAAAAATACAGTTTCCCTTTGTTGGTGTTTCCATTACCATTCACAGCGTCCATGTTTGGATACAGACCTTCTTTAAGCAGGAATTGATGCTTGACATCACTAAGGCAATCATATAAGTCATCCATGAACAACTGAATTCCGCCAATCTTCTTGCCCATAAGCTCGAATTCTTCTTGTCTTCTCCTTTTACTTGCAAAGATCTCGTTTTCAATCTCTTCGGGTGTTTTCCTTTTCATATTCTCCGTCCCTTTCCATGGAAGTATCTCTCCAGGTGGTAAACTCTTTGCCATTATTGTTTGATTTCCAACTGACTTCTAACCGTTCCACGCCACAATATCCTGGTTTCTGTACATCTCTTGAAGAAATCCTACATCAACATCTGGAACTACAGCTTCTTCACTCACCACATTGTTCACTAGTTTTAGCCTCCCATCAAACTTGAATTTGGTTCTCCTCTCACGATCAGCAAGTGTTTCAATCACAATAGCTTTACCCTTGTTCTGAATTCCAAGATTATCATTATTTCTAACTATACCATCTCCATTCTACCCTGTCATAATTTTTTTATAAAGTTCATCAATGCTATTACACCTTGCATTAATCACTTCCTTCACGCTATCACTGTTAACAATAAGACTCTTCCCAATATCAGCCCATTCATTCTGAAAAGCTCTGTATAACCCTGGGAACTTTGTCAAAGATATTTCGAAAGGCTCATCAGGAAGTTCAAGACCATTCGTAATATCCTCAGGTAGCCCCGTATTTTCTCTCTTCCTCTTACTTGATTCTCCTCCTTCCTTTTTCTTATCCTTGTTGGTATTTTCATCAGTCTTCTGAATTGGTACTTGAATAGAGCCCACATTGAAGCTTGCAATGTTACCCACCGATCCTCCTTGATAAGACTCGCTATTCGTGTCTTCATCATCACCTTCAAACCTTCGAAAAGGGTAGAACCTTACAATTTCATCAAATGCACCCCATCTATCTCTTTTTCTAATAACGAACAAAGGTTTGTCTTCACTCTTAATTGACATTTCTCTGTTCCAATTTGTATACTTGAAAGAATTGTCATTCCACCTTGGCCTAACAATGCAAGTAGATCACGCATTCTTGTTGTGACCTAAAATTCCACAGTTGAAACAATACATCCCTATATTTTCATAGATGAAGGCTACCCATGCAGGTCCCTCGAATTGTTCAACATACACTCCAGTTTTAAGTGGTTTTCTCGTGTCAAATTTCACCCTAAACCTAATTACTTCCTGATTATCATTATCCACCACGGGGTGGTCTATCTCAGTGACTTCCCCCATGAAATTCCCCAAAGTTTCTATTGTGTCAATCGAACATTGAAAACCCGCAAGCCCATAAACTCTAACCCATGCATATGAGTTAATTAAATCCAGATTACTAACCTTTTCCCCATCATTCAGCCTTGCAATAACCACATGCATTGACTGAACAATACAGGGTCTGATGAAAACCAGTCTATTAGCTTCTTCTTCGTCATCGAGTGTGATCTTGAAAGTGTTAGGTGTTATTTGTTCAAAAATCACCCTACACCTAATCTTCCAGTTGTCCAACACTGCTTTTCTGAACACCGGAAGAGGGATAACTCGTTCAGATACGATTCTCGCCACTAGATTAAACTCTGGCATAGTTGGTTTGATTGCAGCAGCTTTTGTTGAGAGTGATAAGATGACAAATTTCTCTAAATTGTCTTCATTAATCTTTGCTATTGGAAGAGCGTGATTGGACTTTGTCGCTATTTTCTTGGAGAGAAATTTATGACTGAAGATTGAGTAAAGTGAGTTAATGTAAAACTGTATCTTAGGCCTCCTTATAAGCTGGAGCCAAAGAGTCTATTCATCTACTTGTGAACCTCCATCGTTGCATGCATAGCAGATTAATTTCGACACACGTTTAATTTTGGCCTTGAGATTCGAAACGTAGGGCGTGGTAGTATTTTTGTAGATACCGATAACGGCTAAAAGATACTTTTTTGTTATTCTTCTCATATAATCACCACACAGATTACCTGAGATCATACTCCATAACCTATAGAGCGTATCTCCACTAGGATTATTCTTCTTGGGTAGTGAGTAGCGTGCTTCTTTACGCCGAAATTTGCTAAAAACGAGGTTTGATTTATTATTTGTAATAATATAATATCTAATTAGTGAAGCGTCAGCCATACAATTGAACACCAACAGCCCATCTTCGTATTTAGCTTGGTTAATTTGAGCCCAAAACAGTCCATAGTCCATTAGGACAAACAGCTTCTTAATAATTTTTTTCTCGGTCCAATTATCCTTAATTGGACATCCAATCACAAAAGCTTTCTTAATTACCCATCTAACACAGTTACCTTCTTCCATAGTTGATGTAGAGGCCCATATCGGGTGCTGCATGTGAATGCATGTGATCAAATTACCCTTAATTTGAAATGATCTAAAATCGATCTTCCACTGAAGTAGCCATGGCCTTCTAACTCGACTGAGATACCGGATTACCCTTTTATAACATAGGTAAACCCTTAATTTCATCCAGCCTGAGAGAAAACCCAACTTGAAATTGTGAACCCACTAGTTAAGAGATGGGGAAAGACCCAAATTCCACATTGATAGTTGAAATGGGAAAAGGGGAGGAGTTCTAATTCAGTGATTAAGAAGTAGAATGAGAGGATCAGTAACGGTTTCATAGTGATTTTTGGAGTCGAAATTTTGGAAGTAAAATTTGTACAGTAACTGTTATTTGGCATTGAGAGTTTTTTTGCTCATCGTGATTTTTTTTTTGTCTATATTGTATTGATAATGGATGAACTTGACTGACAAAAAAAAATGGATGAACTTGATTGTTATCATGCGTATATTGATTATATTATGCTTCTTTCCAACCAAAGCTTGAGAGATAATGTATAACTTCTTTCCTTTTTCCAATATACATCAGATATAAATGATAAAATATATGGAGCCATATATAATATTGACCAAAACATAATTGTAAAACTATCGCGCATGCAAAATTTAACCCATCAATTTTTTTTGGTAATTGATTGGTTTTATCATATAATTTAATTTAGAGATTATTACCCAAAGAGTCTTGAAAAGACCACCTCGTAACCTAAGGAGACTAGCTCTATAGCCTCTTCTTACTAAAGACCACAAACTAAATTTAACACTATAGCCTAATTTCCCAATTATTTTCCTACACTTTTTTATTCTCTATATATATTAAATATTATCATAATATCTTTTAAATCCTAAATTACATTTTCAGAAATATTTCTCTCTCTCTTTCTACCTCTCTCCTCACCTCTTACAATCAACGCCTCTCTTCTCCACTCCATAATATTCCTTCTTTCCATTGCTTCACTTGAAGCACGCAGCCACCAAGCAACCGAAGAAGAGAACGCGGAGAAGAAGACCGTTGGCATGAACTTCGATGAATACCGCAGTGAAGGTGGAGATTTGACCGATCCGAAATATAGTTTCGATCTAGGGTTCCGCCATGGAAGGAAGAAATTGATCTGCTGCACAATAATCTTTAAGATCGGATTTGAAAGCCATGGATAAACTAAGTTGTTTTTGTGCTTATATTTGTGAAGAAGAAGCTTGGATCTCCGGTAGCAAGTCGATTCGAGATACTCAGCAATTTTATGTAGTAGATTTGTTCTTGCTTCGTGTTTCTGTTTATTTTTTTGGTCTTTTGCGCTCAGAACTTTTGCACACAGAACTTTTTGCGCTCAACACTGTTGGCGATTAAAAATTTGGCGTTAATGGAACTTTGTACTCAGACTCAGAACTTTTGCACTCAGACTCAGAACTTTTGCACTCAGACTCAAACTTTTGCACTCAACACTGTTGGCGATTAAAAATCTGGCGTTAATGGAACTTTTGCACTCAGACTCAGAACTTTTGCACTCAGACTCAGAACTTTTGCATTCAGACTCAGAACTTTTGCACTCAGACTCAGAACTTTTGTACTCAGACTCAGAACTTTTGCGCTCAACACTGTTGGCGATTAAAAATATGGCGTTAATGGAACTTTTGCACTCAGGCTCAGAACTTTTGCACTCAGACTCAGAACTTTTGCACTCAGACTCAGAATTTTTGCACTCAGACTCAGAACTTTTTTCCAGACTCAGAACTATTTTCCAGACTCAGAACTTTTTTCCACGCTCAGAACTTTTTCCGGCGGTGGCCGGAGGCGGCCGGCGGTGATCGGTGGTTGTGGTCGGAGCTGGAAAATATTTGATAATTAATGAAAGGGGAGAGAGAAAAAATGATAAAGGAGGAGAGAGATTAATGGTAATGGAGGAGAGAGAGTAATGGTAGTGGAGGAGAGAGAAATAATCTATTTTTTTGTCTTATATGCACTAGAAGGGTAGTTATGACATCTGACATTTTATTGGCCTCTAAGAAGGAGAGAGGAATTGACTAGCTCTTAAGTGGCACATTGATTTTTCTCAAGTCTCCTTGGGTAATTGACCCTATAATTTATAAAAATACATCAATAATTTTTCTTTTGTTTTGGAAAAAGTAATACAAGATGCCAGATAGTTGTTTCACTTATCTGCATGAAATATACATATCTAGAATGGCGATAGAAATTTAATAAAGCAATATACACGGAAGAAAAAAAAATTACTTGTTCATTGTGCTTTTTTTTTTTCAAATGTTCATTATGCTCAATTGCTCACTAATTGCTATAGAAGAAGTAAAGCTTTTATAAAATCCAGCCTAAGTTCAAATTAGGAAGATGACTCAGACAAGGTGATCCGTTTTCTCCTTTTCTTTTTTCAATAATGACAGAAGCTCTTATTAGTCTAATAGACGTTGCGTGTAATGACGGTAAGATACAAGGCATTCAAATTACGAGAAACTGTCCGCAAATTTCTCATCTTTTGTTTGCGGATGATTCTCTTTTTTTCATTACAATTAACCAGACTAATTTAGGAGATTTTAAGAAATGCCTTACAGATTATTGTGAAGGATCAGGACAACAAATTAATTACAATAAATCAGCAATTCTTTTTAGCAATAAAACACCGGCGGATATTCGAGCAATCGTCACAGGGGAACTCCAAATGGTAGAAACGGAGGACCTAGGTAAGTATCTAGGTATACCGTTATGCCACAAAAGATCAAAAATCGAAGCGCTGGAATGGATAGCTAAGAAATTATTCTCAAAAACGGAAGGATGGAAAACAAAATTACTGTACGAAGGAGGAAAAGAAGTCCTAATCAAAGCAGTGCTACAAGCCGTACCGGTTTACACTATGTCAATCTTTTCATATCCAATTACGTTCTGTAAACGTCTTATTTCAGCAATTGCAAACTTTTGGTGGAGCTCAGGGGAGAGAAACCGAATACATTGGTTGGCATGGGAGAAACTCACAATCGGGAAACTGTTAGGAGGGATAGGATTCAAAGACCTCAAGAGAATGAATAGGGCCTTGCTAGGAGCGCAAGCGTGGAGGATACTTAAAAACCCAAACTCTCTAGCGGCTCGGATCCTAAAAGGTATCTACTACCCCAACTCTGATTTCATGCATCTTAAACTTAGACAGAATAGAACTTGGAGTTGGGCGAGTATCATGGAAGGCAGAGATTTCATAAAGCAACACCTATTCCACCAGATAGGAGATGGACAAATGACAAATATCTGGTCAGATAAATGGATAGAATCAAACATGAAACTCGAAGAACCAGGAAACTGCCCATATCAAAGAGTTTGCGATCTATGGAAACAGGATAATGAGGAATGGAATGAAGAGATACTAGACGAAATATTCCCAAGGCCAGTGATACCGGAAATAACAAGGATTAGACTTCCAAATACGGACCAACACGACGAAATCATCTGGCCACACTCTAAAGATGGCAGTTACACGACGAAGACAGGTTATAAAGTTTTAACGGATAAAGAAACCTTTGAAGAACCACAATCAACAACAAAAGCAGAGAATATAAAACCAATGCTTTGGAAAACAATCTGGAACGGTAATACACCAAAAAAAATCCGTCTTTTCAGCTGGAAAGCATGTAAAAATGTGATCCCAACTGCAAAAAACCTGTATGACAGAAACTGCTCAGAGTCACCACAATGCCCTTGGTGCCAGACTCATAATGAAACAACGGAACATTTACTCCTGCAGTGTAATATCAACAAATCAATATGGGCAGCCTCATCTTTACAAATCAACATCTAACAAGAAGAAATCAAGAGTATCGGAGACTGGATGCTGATAGTCATTGACACATACAATAAAGGAGGATGGGATAAGGCAATTGTGACAGACTATATTGTTATCAATCTCTGGAACATATGGAAGGACAAAATGAAGGCAGTTCACGAAAATACAAACATTCAAGTAGATCAAATCATTAGAAATACTAACAAGCTGATGGGTGAACTGCATGGAAACAAATGGGTGAAACAAGAGTCGGTTGCAAGACAATCAAGCCAGCAAAATAGAGAAATGGATACGCCAACGCAAGACATCATCTATTGTTGTGATGCATCGTTTACAACAAGATACGAACCAACAAGATTAGGAATACAAATAACTAACCGAAAGACAGGAATTAATTCAAATAAAAGTTGGGCAGTCAGAAGCAACACGATTTTGGAAGGCGAAGCACTACTGTTCTGGAAGCAGTGAAGATGTGTAAAGACAATATAGAGGAATCGAAGCTTGTGTGTTCAGACAACCTTGATTTAATACAAGGTATCAGGCAGGTGTCAGTGGCACGATGGACTATTCAACCGATTATCTGTCTGATTCGGCGGAAAGCGGAAGACGCAGGACCAATATCCTTCAAGTTTATTCCAAGGAGGAGCAACGGTCAGGCTGACCATCTTGCGAAACACGCTAGACACGGAGCCAAACATTATCAGGAAGAGACGACACGATTGACGGAACAACTAAACAAGATGGGAATCGGTTGAGAAATAAGAGTATTATGATCTTTTATTGCTTTGTGACAAAAAAAAAATCCAGCCTCCTTCTTTTCCTTGTAACCAGTGCCAGCCTAATGAATTAATACACCTCAACTAACGCCGAAATCCCATATAATTTCTTTCTTTCTTTGTCCTTATGTAATTCCTTCATTTTTTAATTCCTACGGAACCTTAACCTTCTATTTCTTTTATGTAACAAAAATGAAAAAGAACATCGATCCCTTTTAGTTAAGAATAGGATTAATGCCCAAGAAACACCTCAAATTAGAAATAATGCCCCCTCACCCCAGCCGCTTTCTTTTTGCCAATAAAAGGCACCTCATATTATTAGCTTCCAATACTACCCCCTAACACGTCAGCTTCTCTTTCTCTCAATTTCTCCGTTCCGTTTACTACCGTCGTTAGTTTTTATTTAATTATATATTCTCTTTCTCCTTCTCTCAGTGTCCTTCAACAACTACTTTTTTCAAATATGCTTCCAACTATGATTTCGAATTCTCTCAATTAAATACGTTCTTCAATAACAACAACTTTTTGCAATTCAAGACGTTAAATTCATCTCGCTTCTATCGTTATATTCTCCAGAAAATCATAATTTTTAGCTTTCAATCATCAACTGTACGAATCAATTTTCAGGTTGTTTTACTATGAATTCAAGTATTTGCTTCCACCGTTACTCTATTTTTGATTCATTTGTGTTTAAATAGTTGTTTACGATTCGTATTTTATGTTTAAATTTGATTTTCTGTTTTTTACCATTTTTTCATAGTATATTTGCTCATGTATATCGCTGTTTTTTGTTGTGTCTGTACTGTGTAATTGTCAATGTATTAGCTTCGTTTCTAATCTGTATTGATGTCTTTCGGTTCATTTTTTTGCAATTTGTTGTTAACTCTGTTTTTTTCTTTGAATATCTCTGTTTTTTACTATGAATATTTGTTCATTTGTTTTACTAGATGATCGTTGTTTTTCGTGGTGTCAGACCTGTGTAATTGTTTAAGTATTTGCATCGTTTTTTATGTGTTTGTGTTATGGATGTCATACATATGATTGTGTAGTTTTTGTGCTATTTGTTGAGTACTGGGAAAATTCCCATCACTCGTCGATTTTCTAGTTTTTTTGTCTTTTTATAAGTTTACCTTCAGTTTTTCAATAATTCTTGTAGATCTTTGTAAATTTCTGTTTTAAATAAAAGTTAACAATATATATACACATATTTTCGAGTTGTCTTTGTTTTATAAATGTTTTACTGCATTACAACTTATGTTATATTCCATTTATTGCTTTTATTTTGTTTTTCATAGATAGTGATGTTCATTTTGTTATATATTATGAATGTTTTACTTCATTTTTGTGTGATTGGTTAGTTTCTGGTGTAACATATTTAGTTTTGAGAATCTGTTAAGGTTTTGCAATCTTTTTTCTACTGCATTTTATCTCATTTTTTTTATTTTTCCCATCCGTGATGTTGTACATAATTTTATTGTTTCTATTTTACGTGTTAGTAGTATTGTACATAAGTTTTTGGGTTTTTAATGTGAAATGTCAGTCCTGGGAAAGTATTCCCATCACTCGACAAGTACATTTTTGTACTTTTACAAGTACATTTTTGTACTTGCACAAATACAGTTTTGTTTAGCATACACTTATTGTCTGCACTTCTGGGAAAATTACCATCACTCGCATATACTATATTTTTTCTTCTTATATTACTGATTCTTCTTTTTCTTTTGCTGTTTAAGGTATATTTTTTGTGATGGCTCCTAAAGTATTGGCTTCTCTCAAGTATGGAACTGATAGTGCAATATATCCTTTTGAGTTTTTTGATTCTTTTAAGTCAATTAAACAATATGTGATACAGAGATGGGATGAGTTGAATCATGTATCCTTTGATATCCACTATAGTTATGGAGATCAGTTATCTTGCAAAATGGTTACTGAGGCTGATTATTGTACTCTTCTATGGTTATTTGAACGTGATGGTCTAGAGAAACTGGATCTCTTTATTACAAATACAAATTCTATTGAGTGTTCAAATTCTACCATTTTTAGTTCATCATCTCATATTTCTAATGAAGTCGATTTTGAATCTGTCCCAATTGTAGAGGATGAACAAGATTATCCTCATAAAAAAGTTAAACTTCGTAGTGAAGACTGGAAAAATGGGTTAAAAGATGTTGGTCATGTATTTAATGGCGGTTTGACAGAATTCAGATGTGTTTTGTCTAAGTTTGCGTGTGAAACTGGATATCCTTTTGACTATACTCACAATGATATTCGCCGTATTAGTGCTTGCTGCAAAAATCGCAAAAAATCTGGATGTTTATGGTATGTATATGCATCTGTTGATAATTCAGACAAAAAGGTTTATATAAGAACATTTGTCAAGCAACATACATGCGGTGTTCCGGATAGATCATTTTCAAATAATCGGTTGTCTTCTGATCTGATTAAGGATGTTATTATAGAAGAGTACAAGAGTAGACCAGCTACAAAACCGAATGAACTTGTTCATCATATCAAGGTCTTTTACGGTTATGATATTAGTTACAAGATAGCTTATGCAGCTTTAAATAAAGCCAGGGACGAGGTTTATGGAGATGCTGGTTTGTCTTATAACAGGATTTTAGGATACTTTAACAATTTAAAATCCGTGGACCCAACTTCTCAAGTACATTTGGATTTTGACCCAACAAGTCATGCATTCGAACGTTGCCATATTGCTTTTGGTGCTTGCCTTGAAGGCTTTAGTGCCATGCGTCCTCTTTTATTTGCAGATGCCACATTTTTGAAGTCTAAATTCCAGGGTCATCTGCTTGCTATAACCAGTAAAGATGCGAATAGAGGTATACAATTTAAAATTCAATCATCTCTTTCATTTTTATGTATATATGTTGTTTTATAGACCATAGTAAATTCATAGTGATATATTTTTGTACTTGTGAAAGTACATTTTTTACCTATGTAAGTACATTTTTGCAGGGTTATATCCAATTGCATTTTCTGTTTGTCGCGCTGAAAATACTGTTAATTGGACAAGTTTCCTCCAGTTTTTGCGTCCATTACTTGGTAATCGTGTGATTACCTTCGTTACAGACCGTCACGCAGGTATTGCTGCAGCATTGAAGACAGTATTTCCTGAAGCTCACCACTCTTATTGCATTCTTCATCTAAAGAGAAATTTGAGACTCAGATGTAAAAGTAGTAAAAGTCTTTTTGAATCTATGTCACAACTTCTTGACAAATGTGCTCATGCTTTAACTACTGATGAGTATGATAAAGCTATTCATAATTTTTTAGAAGCTGGTGGTCCTGCTGCAGTTACCTTTCTTGAAAATCTTCCTAAAGAGAAATATGCAGATGCTTTTTTCCCAGGCCAACGTTACGGCGAGATGACCTCAAATGCTGCCGAATCCTTTAATAATCAGATAAAGGTGAAGCGTGAATTACCTGTGACTGAACTTATCGATGCGATTCGTAATATTCTAATGGTTCAAATGTACAAACGATCTGTTTTCGGCAAGTCTTGTACTACTATACTCTCTACCCAGTCTCAAAATAGATGGGATATTAAATTTGACTATTGTCGAACATGGATTGTTCGTCAATCAAGTGACGATGTTTTTCAAGTTGAGTCTGATCCCATAATGATAGTTGATATCGCTAAACGTACTTATTCGTGTCGCAAGTGGGAGTTTAAAGGTTTTCCTTGCACACATGCAGTTGCAGCTTTGTATTATGGTCGAAGGAACAACAGATATGATTATGTTGAAGATTACTTTTATTCTTCAAAGTATTTGGAAGCATATTCAAGAGCCATTCCTGCACTATCTACAATTGAAAATCTTAGTTCATCTTCTGAAGAGATTTTCATTCATCCTCCTGTGTCTAAAGTACAACCTGGTAGACCGAAGAAGAATCGTTTCCCTTCTGTTTTAGAGTCTTTTTTCCGCAAGAAACGATGTCTGAGTTGTAATCAAATGACTACTCACAAAACCTCAGAATGTGGTGTAGTTATGCCTACCACTTGATTTTATAATTTTTCTTCTCTTGGATAGTTTTCTTCTTACTTTGTTTAATAAATTCAGTGTAACTATTATTAGATTTGTTTGTTTCTTACTTTTTGGATGATTTTTGTTCTCAATTGTTTTTTTGATACAAAGTCCATGTGTTGGGAATTTTCACATAAATCAATTTCTCTTTTTTAATAGGAAGATACACAAGCACTAGTCTGTATCTTTTTATATTATTAATTTTTCTGAAACATATTCAAGTGATGGGAATTTTCCCACAACTCAGTTAGTTATATTTTTTTCACTTAAAATTGCAAATATTACTGAATATAATTGAACTTATGGACAAAATTAATTGACTAAACTTAACATGTTACATTTTTAGACATCATGTAAGTTAAAATGTTTAAAAAATGATAAAGTTACAGGAATAAGAGTTCTGGGAATGTTTTCCCACCACTGGACAAGTACATTTTTATACTTGTACAAGTACATTTTTTATACTTGCATTTTTTATGACATCTGAGTTTCAAGAGGTTAATTTTGATTAGTTTGATTATATTTCTTGTATTATTAATTTTTCTGAAACATATTCAAGTGATGGGAATTTTCCCACAACTCAGTCAGTCATATTGTTTTCACTTAAAATTGCAAATATTACTAAATATAATTTAACTTATGGACAAAATTAATTGACTAAACTTAACATGTTACATTTTTAGACATCATGTAAGTTAAAATGTTTAAAAAATGATAAAGTTACAGGAATACGAGTTCTGGGAATGTTTTCCCACCACTGGACAAGTACATTTTTATACTTGTACAAGTACATTTTTTATACTTGCATTTTTTATGACATCTGAGTTTCAAGAGGTTAATTTTGATTAGTTTGATTATATTTCTTGTATTAAATTCTTATTGTATTGTTGAAGCACTAGTCTGTATCTTTTTATATTATTAATTTTTCTGAAACATATTCAAGTGATGGGAATTTTCCCACAACTCACTCAGTCATATTGTTTTCACTTAAAATTGCAAATATTAATAAATATAATTTAACTTATGGACAAAATTAATTGACTAAAGTTAACATGTTTTAGTTTTAGACATCATGTAATTTAAAATGTTTGAAAAATGTCTAAGTTACAGGAAATACGAGTTCTGGGAATGTATTCCCACCACTGGACAAGTACGTTTTTCTACTTGTACAAGTACTTTTTTTGTAGCTTATGTTTCTACCTAGTGATAAAACTTTAATATTGTAAGCTTTCTAATTATTTTTACAAGAAGATGTTCAAAACAATAATTTTTTCGGTTTTGACAGATGGAATTCTGTTATGGGAATTATTCCCAAAACTCAAATTTTTTATATCTTAAGATTTTTCAATTTTCTTTCAAATCCAGATATTTACTTTTTATAAGTACAAAAGTGTACTTGAAGAAATTTCATTATTAAAAGACTAATAATTGAATATAAATTTATTGTTATCTGAAGAGTCATTTTGTTTGTTCATATTCCAATAAGTTCACTTCTTTTTGTATAATCTTTTGTCATAAATATAAGTAATACAGTCAATCCTTTCTCTCAAATTTTTACTTGCATAAGTACAATAGTGTACTTGAGGAAATACATTATTAAAAGACTAAATATTAAAAGACTAAGTAATAAATTCATTGTCAGATGAAGAGTTATTTAGTCCGTTCATCTTCCAGTAAACTTCTTCTTGTGTAAGTTTTCTTTATAAATATATGTACTGAACCTGTCAATACTAACACATATTACAACTACTTTCTTACAAAATCACATACTCTCTCTACTCAAAATTTCATCATGGACACTTGTTTTTTCTCCTGTCTCACTGATGATATGCTTATTATCATTCTAGTTTGCCTACCTCCTGACATTCTTTTCAATGTCTGCAGATTATTATCCAAAAGATTTTATAATATCATTCAATCACCTAAATTTATAGCTGCCCATTTGGCAAAACAATCTTTTTCCAACTCTATGTTAATTCATGAAACCTTTCATTTACCTTATATACTTAAGCCTACTGCTCATTCCAGTGTTTTTGATGCTAAGCATTTAAATATGCGTTGCTTTCAAAAGGTTTCTGCAACGTGTTATGGGTTAATTTTATTTTTTGGTATTGGAGCTGCTCATTCTCATTATTCCTGTTATGTGGCAAATCCTGTTGTAAAACAGTTTCTCCCTCTGCCTGTTTTTCCGCATTTTCCAGATTGCTATCGTAGAAATTGTATATCTTTTGGATATTGTAGTTCTTCTAAGGTATACAAAGTACTTCATTTCTCGGAAGAAATCTCAAGATGTATAATATTAACGATAGGTGTTGATCATCAATGGAGAAACGTTAATGCTAACGGTAAGATAAGTGGTTATATTAAAGAACTCATCAGTTCTGCTTACCATAGTATGAATAATTTCCGCCATTCTGTTTATTCTGTTACCATTGGCTGTTTTGTTTTTTGGTTATGTCAACCAAAATGTCGTATTCTTTGCTTTAACCTTGAAACTGAAATTTTTGAAGAAATTAATTTTCCTTCTCGTAACGATTTAAGAAATTGTAACTGCTCTCTAATGGAAATGGACAATTCTCTTTGCTGCTGGGTGTGGATGAGGGATCAAACAAATTATTTATATGAGTTTTGGTTGCTTAAAGCTAATGGACAATGGCTAAAGCATAGTATTGATTTGAAGGGTGATAGACGTTTACATCCTTTCAATTATACTAATTTCAGGATCATTGGATGGTTGAAAAGCATGGAACTACTCGTATTTTATGGAAACGAAGATGCATTTATTTACAATGTTAAAGCTCAGGAACTACATCAATTTCATGATAAGAAACAAGTTCCTTCTTTTATTTTTGGTCAAACTTATTACTTGGGATCATATTTTGAAAGTTTGGTCCCGTTGACTAATCTTTCATTAGTTATGAACCCTATAGATACATATAGGAGCCAACATAGCACCTACTCAAGTGGTGTTATGACATCTGAGTTTCAAGAGGTTAATTTTGATTAGTTTGATTATATTTCTTGTATTTAATTCTTATTGTATTGTTGAAGCACTAGTCTGTATCTTTTTATATTATTAATTTTTCTGAAACATATTCAAGTGATGGGAATTTTCCCACAACTCAGTTAGTTATATTTTTTCACTTAAAATTGCAAATATTACTGAATATAATTGAACTTATGGACAAAATTAATTGACTAAACTTAACATGTTACATTTTTAGACATCATGTAAGTTAAAATGTTTAAAAAATGATAAAGTTACAGGAATACGAGTTCTGGGAATGTTTTCCCACCACTGGACAAGTACATTTTTATACTTGTACAAGTACATTTTTTATACTTGCATTTTTTATGACATCTGAGTTTCAAGAGGTTAATTTTGATTAGTTTGATTATATTTCTTGTATTAAATTCTTATTGTATTGTTGAAGCACTAGTCTGTATCTTTTTATATTATTAATTTTTCTGAAACATATTCAAGTGATGGGAATTTTCCCACAACTCAGTTAGTTACATTTTTTTCACTTAAAATTGCAAATATTACTAAATATAATTGAACTTATGGACAAAATTAATTGACTAAACTTAACATGTTACATTTTTAGACATCATGTAAGTTAAAATGTTTAAAAAATGATAAAGTTACAGGAATACGAGTTCTGGGAATGTTTTCCCACCACTGGACAAGTACATTTTTATACTTGTACAAGTACATTTTTTATACTTGCATTTGTAAAAGTATATTATGATGGAATAAAGTTATGAATTACTATATTAAAATTTTACTTTTACAAAGTTCGAAATACGATGAAATATATTCGAATATGAGTCATTCATTACATCATTTAAAATGAAACTAGTTTTAAAAAAACAATTAAAAAAGTAAAGTCATAACTCATAAAAAAACAAAGGGTATGTTCCCTATATTGTTATTTGACAATACTCTTGTTTATGGGGGACTATCGATATCTGGTACGTGAGAGAAGTTCGGCTGTGGCCCACAGTCATATTTGATGGTGTTTGCGTTGTCGTTTGTAATATCCGAATACAGTTCTGCCCTGAATTCATTCACTCTCTCTATACTATAGCTTTCTCTAACTTTACCTTCATTGTATAGGTCATATGCGTACATCAAAACAAACATACCACAGTCCAGGTTGTTTTGTTGCTGTGGGCAGGGTTCTGATACTTTCAGTGTAACCGGTATGTCAGTTTCACAATCTGTTGGTGGACTTGGAAAAGCCTCCCTGATGTAATCAAAAACACGAAGTGCTTCATTATATCCAATCTCTGATGCCCTCATTGGGTTGTAGTGTGTCCAGACTTCATCCCGATTATCCTGTGTATTGCAAACAAGTAATGTCCAATGTCCAGCATTCCTCCTGTTTGTCTCACTATAGATTGGGAACATTATATAATGCGTAGATGAGCGCACTAAATTATTGAATTTTTGGATAACCATCTTGTTTGCTTCTTCCTTATAATTTTCATTGTTCTCGTTCCGATCTATTTGGTCGAGGTAATACTGTAGAAACATAATACAATGTCAGATTATTGAATATTCTAATATTGTTTTCAATATATATGAATTACCAAATACATACCATGACATTAGGAATATAGTTACATTTGTTTGCAATCAGTTCTGGCGTCATAGATACAAGCATATAATCATGTACTCTCTGCAATATTACAAATCCAGCTTCAAGGACCTGCACAAGTTTTCTTATATTTTCAGTTTTGATGTACTTGTGCAAGTACATTAATGTTCTTGTAAAAAAAAACCCGTGTTTCAAGCATGTTGCCCTTCCTTAGATTATCCATATCTTTCAAGGTGACCATGATTTCATCTTTCTTCCATACCCTAACAAAACACAACCATAACAAAGTTGTTAATCATCAGATTATTCATACATATTAAATGATCATGAAATAATAAACAACTTACACTATAAAGGGTCCAAGTATCCTGAGATTTGCAATTTGCTTAACATCTTCTTTGACGAAATATGCTTCCAATGGTTTATGATTTTTGACTGTTTTCTTATTAGTTCTCTTTGGTTTAATTTCAGTAACGTCTTTCCATGTAATATTACCTAATTTAGTATTCTTCGTTGATACATTCTTTTCCTTAACCTCATCATGTTGGAAATCACTGTCTGATGAATTGAGTACAACTTTGTCTCCCTTTTTCTTTTTAGCTGCAGGTGCAGCTCTTCTTGCTTTTAGTCTTTTCACCATTGAACTAACTGGTGGTTCATGCTCATCTTTCTTCTCTTTTTTTTCTAGTTTTTTCTCTTGTTTTTTTGTTTTTTCTTCCTGTTTCGCATCATTTTTTTCAGTAAATTTCTTTTTCTGAGTTCCATTTTCTGATTTTTTTGTAAAATCTGTAGATTCTTTGTCAAATTCTTGAATTTCGAACTCCTTCAGTTTGTCTTTCATTTCTGTATTTTTATTGATCACGGTTTTGTATGACATTTCCAGTTTCTTCAACTCAGCAACATAATTTTGATTTTTCTCTGTTAGCTCACGTATCTAATTCTCAGCCTCGGTTTTTTCGTTTTCTAAATCACTAACCCTCTCTACCATACTTTTTAATTTAGCTTCTACAATTGTTAAACTATCCTCTCTAATCTTGTTATCAAACACTATTTCCTGATTCTTCTTCTTTAAAGCTTCTAGTTCCTTCATCAAACTTGTAAGTGTTAAATTTAATTTATGAATGTCATTCGCCATCCTTTCTTTCTCTTTAATCATTTGTAGCATTGAAACAGTCGCCTCCTCTTCTACTTCCTCGTCATTATCATTTTCATCATCTATTAAACCAAAAATATAAAAAAACACGATAAGTACTAAAATTTACTTGTACAAGTACAAAATATATATTAAATATACCTTCCTCCTCTTCAGAATATGATTTATATTCTTCAACGTCTTTTTCTGCTTCCTCCTCGTCCTGTTTTTTACTTTTTCTTTTGATTTTCTTACTAGATTTTTTAACAAAATCCTTCTTATCCTTTTGAGATGTTTTTTTCTTTCTTTTTCTTCTCTCTTCTCTCTCTGATTCCTCTTCTGTATCACTCTCATCGATTAGAGTTCTTTTCCATTTTTTTTCATTGTCTTCAACCTTTTTACGTTTTTTTGTTTGTTTCGTATTTTTCTGCAACTCCTTTACCTCATTTTCATTATCTTCATCCTCTGACTCCGCTTCATTATGTTTAGAATCTAACATATATTCTTCGTCGTCTTTAATCATTTGTAGCATTGAAACAGTCGCCTCCTCTTCTTCTTCCTCGTCATCATCATTTTCATCATCTATTAAACCAAAATTATAAAAAAAACAATAAGTACTAAAAATTACTTGTACAAGTACAAAAATATATTAAATATACCTTCCTCCTCTTCAGAATATGATTTATATTCTTCAACGTCTTTTTCCGCTTCCTCCTTGTCCTGTTTTTTACTTTTTCTTTTGATTTTCTTACTAGATTTTTTAACGAAATCCTTCTTATCCTTTTGAGATGTTTTTTTCTTTCTTTTTCTTCTCTCTTCTTTCTCTGATTCCTCTTCTGTATCACTGTCATCGATTAGAGTTCTTTTCCATTTCTTTTCATTTTCTTCAACCTTTTTACGTTTCTTTGTTTGTTTCGTATTTTTCTGCAACTCCTTGACCTCATTTTCATTCTCTTCGTCCTCTGAATCCGCTTCATTATGTTTAGAATCTAACATATATTCTTCGTCGTCTTCTTCCTCTTCATGGTTCTCTAGGTCTTTACTCTTTCTTTTAATCTTCCTACCCAATTCTTTACCGACTTTCTTCTTCTCTCTTTGAATATTTTTTATCTTTCTTTTTCTAAAGTCTTCTTCCTCTGTCTCCTCTTCGGTCCCACTCTCATCAATTACAGATTTTCTTTTACATTTTTTCCTATTCATCTTTAATTCTTTCATCTCTTTTTCGTCCTCTTCATCCTCTTCGTCCTCTTTCTCCTCTTTATCGATCCCAAGTTTCTCAAATTCTTCATCGGTTATTTCAATCTTCTCTATGATCTGAAATTTATATATTGTTTTACTGTTTTGATACTTAAAACAAAGGTTCAGAGTACAAGAACAAGAAACTAAGAAATCCCATAACTCAAAACACTCACAACTATATTATTGTACTTGCGAAAGTACGAAAGTGTACTTGCAAAATTTTTCATCTAGAAATGCAAAAATAGCTGAATATAAATGAATATAACTGAAATAATGTTTAGACACTATGCAATTTAATAAAGTTGACTTTCTTACATTTTTAAACACTATGCAATTTTAAATGTATAAAAAGTTCTAATTCACAGGGTTTTTTATATGAAATACGAGTTCTGGGAAATATTTCCCACTACTAGGCAAGTGAGTTTTTGTGCTTGCGCAAGTACAAAACTCTGATTTCTCTTCAATTTTTCTCTTCAAATTTATCATATGTTTACATTTAACAGGTTCTAGAATCAGTTTTTTCCTTACCTGGTTGGATTTTAATTTTTCGATGATTTGTTTTTTATAATGAATGTTCTTGCAAATTAACCTCCATCTCAAGCATCGAGGAAATGCATCTTTCGATTTTTCCTCACCGATTGTTGTATGCTCAAAAAACCATCCCTGAAACACAGTAATACTTAAAACCAAAAAAAAAAACATACACAATTAAGATGTCTCTATATTTAAATAAAGACTTACCAAGATTGCAGTGACACAACCTGAGACTTTCTTGGGTGTGAACAAGTTTTCCCTTAACGACTTAACCAACATTCTGAGAATGCTTTTTGACCAGTTGAAGCTCTTCAAACTGTCCAACTGTTCTGAGTGCTTTAAGTACTTCCTATTTTGTACTTCACCTTGTTCGCAAAAGAATAATGTATTGAAAGAAAGTAACGTCATCAATTTTGGAAAATCTTCTTCGATACTCGTATTATCCGTTTCCTCTAACACTTTGTTAATCGCAGTCACTATTCCTGTTTTATTTATTTTCAGATCTTTGAAAATTGTCAGCTCCCATTTTGACTTTTCTTCGAGTTCCGCTTTTGAAAAAATAGGAACTTCCTCGGAACCTTCCTCAATAGCAAACAATACCTTCACGTCTCTCCGAGTTACCTTCAACATTTTTTCGCCAAGTTTGAATGTGTTTGTGTTGGCATCATAACATTTGATTATCTGACACGGTAGGACGTCCCCTACCTTTCTACCGTCTTTGTCCTTCCTGAATTCGAATAGTTGTTTGAAGAGATAATAGAAAGGCGTCTTCCTGCACGCCTCAATATGTTCGAGTGTAACCTTTGGGTTTGTCAATACTTTGTTAATAACGTAAAGTGTGGATGCGTAACCTCTCACCATATCTGTATTTACATCAAATCAGAAAAAAAAATTAATAAATAAAGCATAAAGTATACATGTCTTTGTTGGTTATAGCGGAAGGTAAAAATTCTCTACCAAGAAAACTGTAACGTGTACTTGTACAAGTACAATATTGTACTTAGACAAGTACAAGTACAATATCGTAAATACATTTTTTCCTACAAGACACATAGTTTTAGTTAACAAATTTTTCATATACAATTTTGACTTTACTCAAACATAGTCCAGTTCTGGGAATTTTGCTACATCACAGGCAGTCACGTTTGTTTAAATGTGTGTGAAAAATGTTCAAGTTATGCATTTTTTATGTGAAATACGAGTTCTGGGAATAATTCCCACCACTGCGCAAGTACATTTTTGTACTTTTGTAGGTACATTTGTCATAGGTGCATGGTCAAAATTCTGGATCTGGTTTTGTTACACACTTTCTAAGTTACTCTAATTCTGAATCTGTTTAACTAAATTTTAGTCTTATAAAATTATAATTCTACAATTACCAGATCTTAAAACTCTATAATACTTATAAACACAGTGTCATTTATGATGATCTATAACAGTACAAGTCAAATAAATTTCACACTCGACTATTAATTAGAGAATAGAATAAGATTTTTCCTGTGTTTATAACAGCAAAATTTGAGTTTATTTTAACATTTCAAATGCTCAACGATATTAACAATCCCAAAAATCAAATATAAACACTAAAATTCAAGTAAAATTCAAGTAAAATTCAAGTAAAATTCAAGTAAAACCCAAATATACTGTAAAAATTACATAAAAGTTTCAAGTACCTTCAAAGATTAATATAACTTCTCTAACATTTGCTGATATCAAACGTTCATAACTAAAATTTCTGAAGACAGTTTAGTTGACAGAAACAAGATGAGAAACTACGTGATTGACTGAATGTGTAATTAATATTTTTGATGAAATTTTATTTGAGAGAAAGAGAGAGAGAGAGAGAAAAATGAGAGAATACGTGAGTGAATGAACGAGTAACTAATATTTTTGAATATTTAAGAGAAAGAGAGATAGAGAGAGAGAGAGAATACGTGAGTAACAGAATGAGTGTTGCATGTATTTTGTTTTCAAGTAACGGTTTTGCTCTTTTGTTTTTTAGTGAGGTAGTGGTAGTGGTACTGAGTGTACCGATTTGATTTTCTTTTGTCTTTTTTTTATTATTACGTGTAAAGGTTTTTTTTTAGTCAAATTACTAATTTAAAGGTTAATAATGTTACATTGATTACTTTGAAACGAAAAAAATGAAAAATAACATTAGAATTTGAGTTCTGCGTAATTTGCCATAAGTGAGTATCTTCTATTCTTACAGGTGTTTTCGTAATGGTGAAGAAAGTGAATTCGGTGTTTTTTCGTAATATATTTTTCTGGTGAAGAATTCGGTGCTATTGAGATAAAGTGAATTTCAAAGAACAACTGAAAGGGTTTTGTATGTATTACACAGAATTATAACACTTAAAAAAGATTTTGTTTCTAGGACAATATGGTTGATCTGATTTTTTTTTTGAGTTATGGGATTTTTTTTAGTTTTTTGATATTTTTGTGTTTCATGTGACTTCTCTAAAAACAATTATAAACACAAATATTGATAATTCCAAGGAACTCCAGTTAGATTAACTTGTAACATTTTGAGACATAAAAGTTAAAATTAATTACACTAGAAAAAAATAAATCAGTATTAAAATGCGATTTACATTTGTTAACCATACTTCAAGGCTTCATTAAAATACATGCACTGATATCCATTTGTATCACAATTTTCTAGCATCAACCAATTCAATAGGCAACACCTAAATTGTTCAATGACACCTTTATTGTATCTACTGCTTATACGCTGACTCTTATGATGCTCTGCAGCATTAAAAAGTAAAGCTACTCCTGAGTCATTGTTAACGAAACCTGTGTATGTAATTTTATCTGTGTGTAAAATAGCATCAATATTAGTTTTGACAGATGAAATCAACAATTTCATTAATTTCTTAGCATCTTGCACTGTCTTCCATCCCACTGAATTCTCCTTCGTATGAGGTAGTGGGGTATAGTGATAAAATGTTTTCTCACTTTTGTGATAGACCATGAGTGTCCAAAATGTGTTTCGTGCAGTTAACGTCTTTATAGGCAATAACACAGTTTCATAAGTCAGGTACAGTTTCTTAAACTCTTCCGTTATGTATGTGTGTTGTGCATCAATATCATCATCATTGTTAAATACCTAAAGAAAATGCAAAAAAAAAATATATCAATCAACATATGTACTACTAGACTATGCAACTACATATATGTACTTCCACAAGTACAATATTGTTCCTACGCAACTACATCTTAGAGATACAAGTTCGTTCTGGGAATTTTCCCGCAAACTACTCTCACTTCAAATGCTATAAACACATACATCTATTATATTTTAACAATACAATTTTAACATAAATATAAAATTCTACTTTTAACATAATATAAATACAAAAATAAAAATGAAATGTAATCTGAGTTAAACTTAAATTACCTCATTTGCTATGTTGATGTGTGTAACTTTTTTTGATTTTGTATCTTTAATGTAACTACCTGTAAACTTTGTTACCATCATATCTAGTACTGCAGCTATAAACTAAAAAAAAGGAGTTAAAAAAAAATTAGATTACAATAAAAAAGATCCCAAAACTTGAGTTATACCAGTAATGATATTACAATGAAAAAATCAAGAAATCAATCGTGTTTCTCAAAGATTCATAAAATGAAAAGGATTAAATCTACATACCGTTATTGGAATTTGTACTCCTATTTGCGCAACTTTCATTGCATCAGCTACAGATATCTGTAAATCATTTTTCTTCAAAATAATTTCATTTTCGGGATTATTCTTTCCCAGTTTCACTAGTAAACCATAAGTATCAGTAGAACAAGCAAGGTGTAGTGGTACAAAAGTTGAACTCGCATCGTTTCGTGCTTTCTTTCTGCTATAATTTCTTTTGCTTGTGTTATCTTCTTTTTTTTTCCGTTTAGATGACTCAGGAGCTATAGGTCCCTTTACATTTTCTTGTTCACGAATATTTTTCTCTAAACATACAATTTCCAACGATCAACCTTTTCCTCGTCTAAATCTGTCTTTTCTTCTACAGTTATATTTTCTTTTTCAACGACATTTTCTTTACTTATTTTTGAATTTTTTTTCTTCTTATTTGCCATTTTCTTTACTCTGGAACCACTTCTCACAATCTCAGTGTCTTCATCAGACAACTGTGATATTGGTTCTGCATAAAGACTTTCTTTCAATGATTCATTTTCATTAAATAACTCAATATTTTCTGTCCTCAAAAGACGGTTAACTTGAATTAACTCTTTGTTTGTTTTCATCTCTTTGTCCAACATCTCTTTCCATTGTTCCATCTTTTCTCTATAGACATCTACACCCATTTTTGTTTGTCTCATCTCCAAATCACCAATTCTAATTCTTAATTCTCTCATCTCATCTTCCTTATTTCGTATGTCAGACTTCAACAATTCGTTCTCATCAGCCATTTTGACATATTTATCCATCATATTATTCTTCTCAATCTTGAATTGATCTACATTTTCTGTCAACCATTTATTTTTATCAACAACTTCTGTTAATTGACTCTCCAATCTTTTAATTTTGTCGTTTTTCGATCTTAACTCCTCTTGTAGTTTATTATTATCATCTACTACCGAATGAAACTTTTCCTCAGTTGCACTAATCTTTGGCCCTATCAAACTAATTTTCTCTTGATTAGTAGACTGATCTTGATTATCCAAGCTTGTTTGTCCCATAAATCCATAATTAATAGCTTTACCAATAGCACTATTAAGTTGTGATTGACCCAACTCAGAGCTATCAAGTGAGCCTCCATCATTATTTATATTTTCCATAGGTTGAGTATCATCCTTTCTATCATCAACAGTATTATCTTGATAATCATTACCACATTCATTTCTATTATCGTCTTCATCATCAATATCAATTTCATCATCATCATCATCATCATCATCATCATCATCATTTTCATTATCATTATCATTATTATTATCATCATCATCATCGTCATCATCATTTTCAATTTGATCATCATCATCATCACTTTCATCATTTCCAATTTCATCTTCATCAACTTCTTCTTCATCTTTTTCTTCATCATCCTCATCCTCATTTTCACTAACTTCATCGTCAAGTGCAATACTGATTTTCTTCTTCTCTGATTTCTTAATTACTAAGGATCCAATTCTTACCTGTAAAAAATTAAAATGTATTCAAATTTAATACACAAATTTCTTAAATATTGACATTGTCCAGTGGTGGGAATACTTCCCATTACTCAAACAATCATGTTTTTTAAACTTATTAAATTTAATATAACTGATTATAAGTTACCTTATTTGCGAAAATTCACTGAATAAACTTGTCTTTTTACAGGTTTAGTCATTATGTAAGTTTAAATGTGTAAAAAATGTTAACTTAGGAGTTTGTTGATATAAAATATGAGTTCTGGGAACACTTCCCAACACTAGACAAGTACATTTATATATTTGCACAAGTACGTTTTTGTGATTTTACAAGTACAGTTTTGCAGTTTATTGATACTAGCAGAAACACAGTTTACAATACTTAAATGTATTGCGAGGATCTTTATCCAAAAAAAATTACATTATCAAGGGTAAGTAACAGTTGTGGGAATTTTTTCCGAGAACTCAGAGTGTCATATTTTTTTTGTTTTAAAAATTGCATATAACTGAAGTTATTATAAAATTCATTGACTAAATTTGACTTGTTACAGCTTTAGACATTATGTAAGTTTAAATTTGTCAAAAATGTTTAAGTTTACGTATTTTTTTCAAGTGAAATACGAGTTCTGGGAATACATCCCATCACTGCGCAAGTACAGATTTGTAATTCTACAAGTACAGTTTTGTGATTCTAAAAGTACAACTCAGATTTTCATATTTAACTGTATCAATTGTAACTTTATCCAAAACAAAATCCATTGACTTAAAGTTCCATAACTCAAAATACAACAAAAACAAAAAACTTACATTTTCAATGGTAACTTTATCAATATACTTTGACTTGAATGTCTCTTTATCTTTTAGATGAATCACATCTAGCCATTTGAAAATACGAGGATAAACGTGATCTTTGGTTGGTTTCCATTTATTGACATGCTAAAAAAAACGGCTACAATCATAGACGATAACATGTTTAGTAGATGTATATTACTTAATCAAATCTTATCTATCTACATATAATAAGTTACTTACCACAAGCATACAACCAGGTCCTTTAAGATTGGGACTATTCTTTGATGACAATGATTTTATTAGCCTATTAGCCATGTCACCTGCCCAGTTGTAATTTCTTAGTTTTTCAAGATCTTTAGAAACTCCAACCGCAGACCATTCGATTCTTCCAGCATTATAAGGGTAGAAGCATGTTTGTAGGGCTAAAATGCAGATTAAACGCGCAAAATTACGTAAACCTCGATTACTTGTATCATTATCATCTAATAGATTTTTAATCTTTAATTTCAAAACCTTTGAAGTTACTTGTTTTTCATAACCCTCAAAATGACTTTTAAACCATTTTGTTGATATCACATCTTTTCTGTTGAAACTGGGTACCTCTTCATCACCACCTTCAACACCCAATATAAGTTTAACATCTACTTCTTCTATTACAAACCCTTTGTTTTCAACTAATTCCATTTTCCTTGTTTTTGTATTAAAAGTTTCAATGATGTATGGGGCAGCAATGTTTTTATTTCTAATAGAAGATCTCACCTTCGTTAGCTCAAAAATCTCTTTAATTAACAAATAAAACGGAAGACATTTACAAGAACGAATGTGTGCTCTGCTTACATTCTTGTGTCTCAAAGCTTGGAACAACCCATCTAATGAAGATCTAACTTCAGAATACTTTTTAGACGTTCCTGAGAAAAGACATTATAATTAAAATGATTATTACAAGGAATCAATTAGGAAGTGTTTAATGTTTTCTTTTCTAATTTGTATCACTAAAACAAAATATAATTACAAATTAAAAATCGACACATAAGATTTCCCTACAAATTATATATAAGAACATAACCATTAAAACCATAAACATTGAAGATGAAAGTATGTAAACATAAATACATTACCTACTCTCTTTTTTTTTATTTTTACTTGTTGTTTTTTCATTTTGCTGAATTTTTCTCTTTCAATTGAAAATTAACACACAAATCTGTGGTTGCAATTTACAAATTTGAACGATTCGAGTGTTTTCTGGATTTTTTGGTTTGAGTTGTACTGTTTAGTTTTTAGAGAGGTTTAATAAGATGCTTAAACTTATACGAACTAATAAATATGTTTTGGGTAACTGTCTTCACACTTATTTTGTGATTTCATTTATTTATCATTTTTTTAGTGGACTTGAGTTTTTGTTTTCTTTGTTATAGTATATATGAAAAATTTGTACTATCTCATTAAAAATATATATTTTTCCTTTTTCATAGATACATAATTATTTTAGAAACCTGAATATAATACAAAAAAGTTTTGCAATAAATATATAGTTTTTTTTTGTTTTTTCAAAGACAGTCCACTAATGTGAATTTTCCCATTACTCATACTGTAATGTTTTTTTCACTTTTTAAATTTCAAATACCTGAATATAACTGAATTAATGGTGAAATTCAATGACTAAGGTTGAATTTTCCATGTTTTAAACAATATGTAAGTTTAAATGTGTGAAAAGTTTATGGTTTTTATGATACGAAATATTAGTTCTGGGAATGTATTCCCACCACTGCACAAGGATATTTTTGTACTTTCACAAGTAAATTTTTGTAATTCTAGAAGTACAATTTAACAGTTTATTATTAATTGCACAAACACAGTTACAGATTCTTAAACTTTTTTAAAACTAACTTTTATAGTGTGTTCTGTAAATTTCACATATCATAAGTTGAGTGATGGTATTTATAGCATTTTTAAACTCCAAGTTTTATAATTAAAGCACAATATAACTTAAAAAACTTACAACCAGGAAATCCCGTAACTTTATAATACCAGAACTCATATTACAACTAAAATACTCAATTACACTAAAATATTAGAATTATCAAACTATTACAACTAATAAACATTTAGAACATATTAAAGTAATAATTATTAACTCAAATTCTCATTAGTTTATAAAATAATTGAACCCGCATAACGAACAAAAAAACTTATCAACACTACAACTTAGATTGTATACTTGCACAAGTACAATAGTGTACTTGCTCAAGTATATTGTTAAACATACAATTTTATTATGGGAAAGTTCCCATAACTCAATTTTCTTTGAAAAACCTATAAAATTCATGCATATTAAATGTTGTCTTAAAATATTTATAACACAAACATAGAAAACAATGATTTTTTGAATGTATATGTAACAAAATGTTATTTATTAGTGATATTTTTACGGTGTGAAAAATGTTAAGCTACAGGAAACACGAGTTGTGGGAATACTTCCCACAACTAGACAAGTACATTATTGTTCTTGTACAAGTACTTTTATGTTACTTTACAAGTACATTTTACAGTTTGTTAGTAATTCTATGCTTAATTTCTACAAAAAACACATTTATAGAAACTATATTTATAGAAATTTTAGGGGAAATTAATATTCAATTACACCAGAACTATTCTAAAGTATTAGAATTCTAAATAATCAGAACTACCAAACTATTACAACTAATAAACATTAAAAACATATTAAACTAATAATTATTAATACATATAAAATCTAGTAATCAACTTCTTCTTTTTTAATCCTTCCTTCAGCTGTTAAATCTTGATTACCATCTACATTTGCATTCCTCCCTACGGTTGTTAGACCTTCATGGTACAACACAATCGAATCGAAATGTACTTGATCAAGTACAATATTCTACTTGTGCATATTGAATGTTGACTCAAAATATTTATTACACAAACATAAAAAAAAAATATTTTTTTCATGTATATGTATCAAATGTTATTTATTAGTGACATTTTAAGGTGTGAAAAATGTTTAAGTTACAGGAAATACCAGTTCTGGGAATACTTCCCACCATTGGACAAGTACATTATTGTACTTGTACGAGTACATATTGGTGCTTTGTAGTTGCCAAATTATATTATGATGGAACAAAGTTATGAATTACTATACTAAAACTTTACGAAGTTTGAAATATAAAGGAAATATATTCAAATACAAGTAATTCATTACATCATTTAAAAAAAAGTAGTCTTAAAAAACACTTAAAAAAGTGAAGTTGTTTTGTTATTTGATAATATTTTTGGTACCGACATCGGCTATTTGAGATTGGTCCTGCTCTGGATCAATGACATATTTGATGGTGCGTTCCCAGTCGTTTACAATTCCAGAGTAAAGATTAGCCCTGAATTGATTCACTTCCTCTATACTATATGTTTCTTTAACTTTACCAAGTCTGTATATGTCATTTGCATACATCAAGACAAATAAACCTGAGTCCAAGTTGTTTTTCTGTTGTGGGCATGATTCTGAGAATTTCAATGTTAACGGTGTCAGATTCTCGTATTCCAAGGTTGGACTCGGAAAAACCTCCCTTATGTAATCAAAAACGCGAAGTGCTTCATTATTTCCAATCTCCAATTCCCTTCTTGAGTTATAATGAGTCCACACCTCTTCCCGTTCATCTTCTAAATTACAAACTAGTAATGTCCAATGACCAATATCCTTCTTCTTTGTCTCCGTATATATTGGTATCACTAAAAAGTGGGTCATTTAATCATTCATTTTATGCCATTTTTCATAAACCATCTTTTTTGCTTCTTCTTTATAAACTTCATTCTTCTCGTTCCTATCTATTTGATTCAAGTAATACTGTAGAAACATAATATAATGTCAGATAATTGAATATTCTAATATTTGTGTTTCCGTATATATGAATTACCATGACATTAGGAATGTAGTCGCATTTCCTGTTTACAAACAGTTCCTGTGTGTTAGATACAAGCATATCATCGTGTAATTTCTGCCCTATTACAAATCCAGCTTCCACGACCTGCGCAAGTTTTCTTATATTCATATCATAGTGCTAGACAATTGTGCAAGTACATTAATGTTCTTCGAAAAAAACCTGTTTGTCAAGTATATTGCCGTTCCGTATATTATCCATATCTTTCAAGCTGACTATGATATCATCTTTCTTCCATACACTAACAAAAAACAACCACAACAAAGTTGTTACTAATCAGATTATTCATACATATTAAATGATCATGACATAATATACAACTTACTCTACGGAGGGCCCAAATTTCTCAAGATTTGCAACACGCTTAACATCTTCTTCAACGAAATATGCTTCCAATGGTTTAAGATTTTTCACTTTTTTCTTATTAGTTCTCTTTTGTTTATTTTCAGTAACGGCTTTCCTTGTAATTTTAACTAATTTAGTATTCTTCGTGCATACATTCTTTTCCTTAACCTCATCATGTTGGAAATCACTATCCGATAAGTCGAGTACCACTTTCTCTGGCTCTTTTTTTTTAGCTGCAGGTTTAGCTCTTCTTGCTTTTAGTCTTCCAACCATTGAGCTAACTAATGGTTCTTCCTCAGCTTTGTTATCTTTTTTCTCGACTTGCTTCTTCTTTTTTTTTGTTTTTTCTTCTTCAAGCTCCTTCGGGTCACTTTCTTTATCTTCTACTTGTTTCTCAGCTTCCTTAGTATCACGTTTTCTCCCCCTCCTAGTTCTTATGTAATGTATGTCTCTTGCACAAGTCTTGTAACTCTTTTCTGATTCTATTTCAGATACTTTCTTTTTTTTGAATTTCATTTTCAGCTTTTTTTGTTAAATCTTTAGCATCTTCGTCAAGTTCTTGAATTCCCAACTCCTTCAGTTTTTTTTTCATTTCTTTATTTTCATTAAAAATGGTTATGTACGAGACATCAAGTTTCTTCAACTCAGCCACATAGTTTTTATTCTCCTCTTTTAGATCACATATTTCCTTTTCAGCGTCACTTTTTTCTTTTTCTAGAAATTGGACCCTCTCTACCATACTTTCTAATTTAGCTTCTAAAGTTCTTAAACTATCGTCTGTAATCTTTTTATCTGACACTATTTCCTGATTCTTCTGCTTTAGAGCTTCTGATTCATTCATCAAACTTATAAGTCTTGAATTCAATTTGTCAATTTCATTTGTCATCCTTTCTTTCTCTTTAATCATTTGTTCCTTTGAAATAGTCCCCTCCTCTTCTTCTTCTTCTTCATCATCATAATTTTCATCACCTATTAAACAAACAATATAAAAAAAATGGTAAGTACTAAAATTTACTTGTACAAGTACAAAAATATATTAAATATACCTTCCTCCTTATCAAAATACGATTTATATTCTTCAACGTCTTTTTCCTCTTCCTCCTCGTCCTGTTCTTTATTTTTTCTTTTGATTTTCTTACCAGTTTTATTAACGTTGTCCTTCTTATACTTTTCAGTTGTTTTTTTCTTTCTTTTTCTTCTCTCTTCTCTCTCTGATTCCTCTTCTGTATCACTCTCATCGATTAGAGTTCTTTTCCATATCTTTTCACTGTCTTCCACCTTTTTACGTTTCTTGGTTTGTTTCGTATTTTTCTGCACCTCCTGTACCTCATTTTCATTCTCTTCGTCCTCTGACGCCGCTTCATTCTGTTTAGAATCTAAAATATATTCTTCGTCTTCTTCTTCTTCTTCCTGGTTATCTAGTTCTTTACTCTTTCTTTTAATCTTCCTACCCAATTCTTTACCAACTTTCTTCTTCTCTCTTTGAATTTTTTTTATCTTTCTTTTTCTTCTCTCTTGTTCCTCTGTGTTCTCTTCGGTCCCACTCTCAACAATTACATATTTTCTTTTACATTCCTTCCTATTCATATTTAATTCTTTCATCTCTTTTTCCTCATCTTTGTCCTCTTCATTCTCTTCATCCTCTTCGTGCTCTTTCTCCTCTTTATCGATCCCAAGTTTCTCAAATTCTTCATCGGTTATTTCAATCTTATCTATGACCTGAAATTTTTATATTTTTTTACTTTTTAGATACTTAAATCAAAGGTTCAGAGTACAAGAACAAGTAACTAAGAAATCCCATAACTCAAAACACTCATAACTACATTATTGTACCTGCGCAAGTACGAAAGTGTACTTGCACAAGTTTTCACCTAGAAATGAAAAATATAACTGAATATAAATGAATATAACTGAATATAAATGAATATAACTGAACTAATTTGAAAATTCATTGAGTAAAGTTGACTTTCTTACATTTTTAAACACTATGTAACTTTAAATGTATGAAAAGTGCTAAGTCAAAGGGTTTTTGATATGAAATACGAATTCTGGGAAATATTTCCCACTACTAGGGAAATTTGCGTTTTTGTACTTGCGTAAGTACAAAACTCTGATTTCTATTCAATTTTTTTCTGTAACTCAGAGTTTGCCTAAAAGTCAGATTTCTCTTCAAATTTATCAAATGTTTACATTTAACAGGTTCTAGAATCAGTTTTGTCCTTACCTGGTTGGATTTTAATTTGTCAATGACTTGTTTTTTATACTGAACGTTCTTGCAAATTAACCTCCATCTCAAGCATCGAGGAAATGCATCTTTCGATTATTCCTCACCGATTGTTGTATGCTCAAAAAACCATCCCTGAAACACAGTAATACTTAAAACCAAAAAAAAAAAATACACAATTAAGATGTCTCTATATTTAAATAAAGACTTACCAAGATTGCAGTGACACAACCTGAGACTTTCTTGGGTGTGAACAAGTTTTCCCTTAACGACTTAACCAACATTCGGAGAATGCTTTTTGACCAGTTGAAGTTCTTCAAACTGTCCAACTGTTCTGAGTGCTTTAAGTACTTCCTATTTTGTACTTCACCTTGTTCGCAAAAGAATAATGTATTGAAAGAAAGTAACGTCATCAATTTTGGAAAATCTTCTTCGATACTCGTATTATCCGTTTCCTCTAACACTTTGTTAATCGCAGTCACTATTCCTTTTTTATTTATTTTCAGATCTTTGAAAATTGTCAGCTCCCATTTTGACTTTTCTTCGAGTTCCTCTTTTGAAAAAATAGGAACTTCCTCGGAACCTTCCTCAATAGCAAACAAGACCTTCACGTCTCTCCGAGTTACCTTCAACATTTTTTCGCCAAGTTTGAATGTGTTTGTGTTGGCATCATAACATTTGATTATCTGACACGGTAGGACGTCCCCTACCTTTCTACCGTCTTTGTCCTTCCTGAATTCGAATAGTTGTTTGAAGAGATAATAGAAAGGTGTCTTCCTGCACGCCTCAATATGTTCGGGTGTAACCTTTGGGTTTGTCAATACTTTGTTAATAACGTAAAGTGTGGATGCGTAACCTCTCACCATATCTGTATTTACATCAAATCAGGAAAAATATTAATAAATAAAGCATAAAGTATACATGTCTTTGTTGGTTATAATGGAAGGTAAAAAGTGTACTTGTACAAGTACAATATTGTACTTACACATTTTTTCGTACAAGACACATAGTTTTAGTTAACAGTTTTTTCATATACAATTTTGACTTTACTCAAACATAGTCCAGTTCTGGGAATTTTCCCACATCACAGGCAGTCACGTTTGTTAAAATGTTTGAAAAATGTTTAAGTTATGCATTTTTTGATGTAAAATACGAGTTCTGGGAATAATTCCCACCACTGCGCAAGTACATTTTTGTACTTTTGTAAGTACATTTTGTCATAGGTGTATGGTCAAAATTCTGAATCTGGTTTTGTTACACACTTTCGAAGTTACTCTAACCTGTTTAACTAAATTTTAGTCTTATAAAATTATAATTCTACAACTTCCAGATCTTAAAACTCTATAATAATTATAAACACAGTGTCATTTTTGATGATTTATAACAGTACAAGTCAAATAAAATTCACACTCGACTATTAATTAAAGAATAGAATAAGATTTTTCCAGTGTTTATAACATCAAAATTTGAGTTTATTTTAACATTTCAAGCAGTCGAATCTACAAAACAAGTTCGAAACTAATAATCAAATGCTCAACTATATTAACAATCCCAAAAATCAAATATAAACACTAAAATTCAAGTAAAATTCAAGTAAAACATAAATAATCCTTGCAAATCAAATTAAAATTAAATAAAAATTTCAAATACCTTCAGTAATCCTTGTACAAATGCTTAAATCAGGTGACAAATGCGACAAAATTAACTATTACTTGATGAACAATGATTACGATAACTTCACTAACATTTCATCATTTCAAACCTTCGTAATTATGATTTTTTTGAAGAAATTCTAATTGACGAAAACAGAGAGATAAAAGAATGCGTAGTTGAGAGAAAAAGATAGAGAGAATACGCGATTGAGTGACTGTGTGTGTTGCATGTTTTTTGAGTGATTTGAAGGAACGGTTTAGATGATTAGTGTGGTAGTCGAGGTGTGTATTGCATTTGATACTCTTTTGATTTGTTTGTTAGTGGCTTAGTGTTGTACTCCGTTGACTGTTTTGAATTTCTTTCTTTATTTTATATTTTTATTACGTGTAAAAGTTAATAATCGTATGTGAATTCTTTAGTGCAAAAAAGAAATTAAAAAACAACATAGGACTTTGACTTATGGGAAATTTCCCTTTACAGATTTGTTTTAAAAAAAAAAATTAAAAACAAGATAAAGAGTATGATTTCTTTGAAAATGACAGAAATTATAATCAAATTTGAAAATAAAATTTTACAATTTAAGGTTCAAGGTTTAGTGTTTAGATCTTAAGGTTTATGGTTTTAGGTTATTAGTTTTTAATACACGAAAAAACTACTCGACTCTAAAACTTAGAATATGTAATTGCACAAGTACAAAAGTTTCCTTTAGACACTACATTATTAAATATACAATCCATGATTTGATGAACCTTCATATAAAATATTTATCTTTATATTGATTATATTGGAAAATTCACTAACAAAACTTTCAAATATTAAAATTAAAATCAATCAAAACATATGTTAAATAACTACACTTCATAATATGTACTTGCACAAGTACATAAAAGTACTTGCATAACTTCATTTTTACATCTTCAGTTAAGTTTTGGTTAGTTTCCCAGAACTCAATTTTCACTTCAAATCCTATAACCTCATACATCTAGTATGTCTATTCAAAACACTTATAAAACAAACATAAAAAAATTACTTTCACAAAATACACATAAAAAATTCCAATGTTAATATTTGTTTAAACATAAAACTTTAAACATTATACATATTTTTCATCTCAACAAACCTTAAACATTAGACATATTGTTCACCAATAACTTCAACAATTATATCTTCTTACATTTAATTCTTTCTCGAGTTGTTCTTCTATCTCAACACCTTTTTCTAGTTCTTTAATATCAATTACTACACTCTTGTGACGAACTATCCAGTTAACAACTCTCTGTTTGTAACTCAATTCTTCATAATTACTACATTGATTTGTTACATAAGATTTTTGATAAAGATCCCACAAATACATAAACGCGTGTACTCCTGAAAGTTCTATTTTCTTGGACACATGATTTGTTTTAATATGTACCACTTCAGGAATAGAAACCTCTTTTTTTTTTGGATCGGCAGGAATAGAAGTCTCTTCTTTTTTTTGATCGGCAGGAATAGAAGTCTTTGATTCTTCTTCATTACTTTTCTTTTTTCTCACTGTAAAATATCTAACTAAGTTATTTACTAAATCTTTCACATTTTCTCCTGCTTCGAAGCCCACACTTTTTTGAAGTTCGGAATCGTGTTGATGGTAATGGAAAAATTTCTTTTTGATTTTATCATAGTCCAGAATACTCCAGAAGATTTTACCCTCCCATTTAGTTTTTATTGGAAAAATTATATGTTTGTTAGTTTTTAAATAAAACTTAAAACTTCGACCAACGGTTGACAAGAAATTGTTGTAATCAGTTCGCATCAATTCCTGGTTTTACAACTTATTAGTTCAAGTAATGGAAAAATTATACTAATCTAAGAACAAAAATAAAAATTGCATCACTTACTATTGTATTTGCTGACACAGATATTGCATGATTCTCATCATTATATTTCCCACTACATCTGTACTGATTATCTTTATTTGTGTTGTCCCATATGTATAAAATGCTTCCCATAACCTGTAATATACAATATAAAAATTTATTTTTTCCTTCATTTATACTTTGTTTCACATGGATCAATAGTTAACTTTCAATTAAATTATGCATCATTAATCTTTTTCAATTTTTTTGTTTATCATACCGTATCAGTTACGCCTTCATCATTAGATAGTTTTATCAAGTCTTCTGCTGTCACTTTAATATTATATTCCCAAATAACAGTAGATAGTGAAATTTCTCTTGCGACTCTGTTTACGAGTTTCATTTCATGACAAATCACTTTTCCTTGTCTTTTGTCTTTAGTTTTCTGTTTTTTAAGCTTGTTTGGATCGACAAAGTCATCAGGGATCTTTTTTACCTTTCTATCATCTCTTTCTGTAATTCTTCTTACCATAGAGCTTGGACTTGTTTCTGTCAATTTCCTTTTATTTTTAGGCACTAGTTTTTCACATATTTGGGATACTGTGGTTGTTGATGTAGTTATCATTGGTGATTTTGATTTTTCTTTTTCATTTATCATCACTATTGTCTCATTTAACATTCTTTCTTTGTCATTACTTTGGTTTTTTTGTTCATCGTTTTGTACTGACTTTGTTGCTTCTTTTAATTGTTCGATTTCTTTTTGTTGCTTCTTTGCAGACAGAGACTCTTCTAGTTCTATTGTGGTAGAGATATCTTCTTCTTCTCCTTTTTTTAATTCTTCATCTTCTTTGAATTTTTTTTGTTCCAAAGTTTGTATATACAATTTCAACCTCGTTACTTCTTCCGAGAGGTTATGGTTCTCCGCTCTCAGGCATGTGACTTCAGTCTCATTTTTTGCATGGCTTTGTGCCTCGGCTAACTTTGTTTTCAATTCTTTATTTTCTTCAAACATTTTGTCACATTCTTGTCTCATCTGTATATTTTCGGATTCTTTCGCGTTTACAGATGCTTCTAACATAGCAATTTCCTCACTCTTCTTATTTATCTCAGCCAGTTGGTCTTCCTTTTCTTTATCCAATTTAGTCATAACATTATTTAGGTTAAAATTCAGCTTTTTCACCTCTTCCCTCTCATAATTTAATTCATTAACCATATCTTTTTTTTCAGTTTCTGTTTGAGTTAGCTTCAATTCTAGCTCACACACTTTATTCCTCTGTAAACATAATTCCTCACTTAGCAACTTCATTTGTTCTTCCATTTTTGTATTTTCTGATATGAGATCAACATCTGCTAAAGATTGGTCGTTTATGTTTTCAGCTATCTGATCTCTTAACACTCCTTTTGAAGGTGGTGTTTCCAAAATATGCAAATTCTCTATTCCAAGGGATACGGTGGGACCACTTTCGTCTAGGAAAGGTTGATTTAAGGTACCAATATATTCTGTATTGATAGTGTTACTTGTTGATGCTTGATTCGCACTATCTATACCTTTTGATCCTTGTGGCTCAATCATAAATGGACTTGTGGGTGTATCAATTGTTTTTTCACTGTTTTCGGCCCCGTCCATAATAACTTGTATCTCAGAAGAGTTTCTTTTCCTCTTCCTATAATACACTTGAGGCTCCTTCAGGAAATTCTCTGCGTATACCATTATTCTATGCATCTCGTCTTCACTGCTATCCATTTCTTCTTCTTCATTTTCGTATGGGAGTTCTTCATCACTTCCGGGTTCATCTTCATTCCTTAATGAATCTCTTATGTATTTTCTCTCATACCTTTTGAGATTTAAATTATCTTTTTTCATCTGCAACAAATAAAAAAAATTCAGGGAATTAGTAAATTCACTTACGTACGTTACTAAATCTACTAAGTGATGGATATTTCTGAAATTTTTGATGTGAAAAACGAGTTCTGGGAATACTTCCCAACACTGGACAAGTACGGTTTTGCACTTGCACAAGTACGTTTTTGTGTTTCTACAAGTACAATCCCATAACCCAATATCCCATAACTCAATATACAATAAATGGAATACAGTATTATATTTAGTGTAAGAAAAGTTTAAGTTTCTAAAAATGTGAAGTTTATAAAACTGTATTTCTGAAATTACTAAACAACTAAAAGAATGTCACATCAACCTTGTAAGATAAACAACTAGTATCTTACATATATCTGTTTCACTTTGTATATATTATTGAGCTTGAAATATTCATGGCGTTGTTTAATGTGCCATCTCAACACTCTTGGATATGCACGTTCAAGTTTTTCAACTGGATCCCATGTGTTAGCGTGTTCAAAGAAAAACGCCTGTAATATAAATTTGTTTAATAATTAATTGTTTGTTTTCAAATACCATCTTGTCTTCATATTTAACAAATGTATTAACTTACCAGCAACATGCAGCTTGGACCTTTGGGATTATTGAGATGTCCACTATTTAGAGAACTTTCTAATCTTTTTATACTTTCACTTGCCCAGTCATAATTCTTCAATCTTTTGAGATCTTGACTGATACGAATCACCCACCAATCTATATCCTCGCCCAGAACAGAAGAATACTGTGGCCAATACAAGAAGACACATTAATCGTGCAATATCTTCGTTGGTTTCGGTTGACTCAGGTTTTTCTAAAAGTTCCATTAACTTATCCTTTACTTTGCCCACCGTTAATCCTTTATTTATTCCAGGGAACATTCTTTGACACCATATAGATTCAATCACATCTGCTTCTGTGAAACTTGGAATACCTAGGTCCCCACTCTCCAAGCCCATTATAATTCTTACATCATCTCGTGTAATTCGTAAATTGGTTTTCTTTATGTAGAATCCTTTACTTTCAGTTTGATAAGTACTCACTATATCTTTCAAAGCTGGTGCGTCTATTCTCATAGAAGGAAGAGAATCAATTCTCTCAAATACTCCTTTGATCAGTAAGTAAAATGGCAATATCTTGCAGACATTTAGATGCCTGGCCTTGAAATTACTGCTTCTCAAAACACTTAACAGATTGTGTAACGATGATCTATGTTCTGAATTTTTTTTACCCATTTCTGCATTGTAAATTTAACATGTTAGTATAGCTATTCATAATTACGTATAAAAAAAGTGTAATTGCTCAGGTACAAAAGTGTACTTGCACAACTACAAAATTGCATTTGGTAGGGTTTTTATATGTTACAGATGAGTTCTGGGAATACTTCCCACAACTGGACAAGTATAATTTTTGTGGTTCTACAAGTACTTAACACTGTTTTTTATTTTCATTGTTCATTATTCTCACATTAATCAATATCTTCTATACAAAACTTTCTCACAACTCAATCATAATTTGACGTTTTTTGCAAGACTCGAATACCATTACTTATTTAATCAAATTAAACTGCAGTTTTCATTGGTTTCCAGTTTTGGGAAAATTCCCAGCACTCTGTATTTTACTCAAATATCAATCATCATTCAGTTTATTACAAAAATTTCTGGAACTTAAGCATTTTAACAATAAAAATCAAACATTACTTCTAATTTTTTTTAAAATGCGACATAAATTCTCTAAAATAAATTCAAATCAAAATCAGTTTAACCCATATGTAAATTTTAGTGCGCATTTGTATTATAAATGATTTCTGTTACATTGTTTTCACTATATCGTCAATCATTTCTTCAAAAAAAAATACATCATAATCATCTGCAAAACATTTTTGTAAAAAAATTGTTCTAAATACATATTTTATGCAAGTATTACACATTTGTATACATATTATCACGTAATATTACTGTTTCAACAACTTCAAGATGATTTCAGTAACAGAAATCAGAAAATATTTTGATTTATAACATTAATTTTTGACGCAAATTAAGTAATATTAGGCGCGCAAGTAATGTACCTATAGATGAAGATTTTTTTCCTGATTTATCACCGAAGATCTAAGCGAGATTCGTTCTTTGATTTGAGTTCGTTCCTGATATAATGTTTAGACTTTGTGTAGAGTAAGAACTGTTTTTGGCGGTTTGAGTATATCAAAAGAGAAATAATGCCGTTACGAGAAACTATGAATAAAGTAAGGCCCTTTGAATTTCTTCTTTTGTTTAGTTCTTTTTGGCCCTTTAAAATAAGGCCATGTGTATGAATTGAAATGTGTGTTAAGTTATCATTTGTAAAGTTATATTGCCAAAAAGTTAAAATTACTATTTCAAAGGGTAATTTTATTTTTATTGATATGAAAATTTGATTTTTTTTATTTTTTTATGGTAAAATTCATTAACTAAACTTTTTAATAATAAAATTTAAATCAAATAAACATTAGTAATGATTCTATAGGGTAATTCTATTTTTAGAAAGTTTCTGTTTTCCTAAAAACTGTAAAAAAATAAATAAAGTGTAAATTATAAATTTATTTAAATCTTAACATCTATCTTAGTTCCATCATCATGAATAATGCTAACTTAATTCTTGGAAGTTTTAAAATTATTGTACATTTATAAGAAGTTTTCCATATCTAACATTTAACTTACATTTTATTTATATTTTAAGCTTTATTATCTTTTAATTTAAGTTAATGAACTCAAATTCTCAATTGTCTATCTTAAACTAAGTGACTCTACAACTTAGATTATATACTTGCACAAGTACAATAGTGTACTTGTGCAAGTACATCTTTTACTGGTGCAAGTACATTATTAAACATACAATTTTATTATGGGAAATTTCCCATAACTCATTTTTCTTTCAATAACCTATAAAATTCATGAATATTGAATGTTGTCTCAAAACACTTCTACAACAAACATGATTATGGTTGTAGGGTCTAGGTTTTAGGTTTTAGTTCTTAGGGTTTAGTTATTAGTGTGTAGGTCTTATGTTTAAGTGTTTATGGCTTGGGTTTAGGTCTTAAAGTTTAGAGTTTTAGGTTTAGGTCTTAAGATTTCAGGGTTTTATCCAAAAATGGAACCCTTGTAACCAAACAAAAAACTTCTTGACTCTACAACTTAGATTATATACTTGCACAAGTACACTATTATACTTGTGCAAGTACTTTATTAAACATACAATTTTATTATGGTAAAATTCCCATAACTCAATTTTCTTTCAAAAACCTATAAAATTCATGCATATTGAATGTCGACTTCAAATTCTTATAACACAAACATAAAAAATAAAAATAAAAAAATCATGTGCATATATCAGGTGTTACTAAATAGTGATCTATAGGTTTTAGGGTTTAGGTCTTAGGATTTAACTCAAATGTTATCTAATAGGGATCTTTAGGTACATTTTTGTACTTGCACAAGTACATATTTGTATTTGTAGTTGCACAAGTAATATTTTTTTTACTTTAAAATGTAGCTGAAATTATGGACGAAATTCATTGACTAAAGTTGACATGTTACAGTTTTAAACATCATGTAAGTTAAAATGTGTGAAAAATATTAAGTTAAAGGAAATATGAGTTCTGGGAATAATTCCAACCACTGGACAACTACATATTTCGTCTTGCACAAGTACATATTGTGCATTTGTAGTGGCAAAAGTATATTTTGTTAGAACAAAGATATAAATTACTATTCTAAAATTTTACTTTTATGAATTTTGAAAAAAGTTTAAAATACGATTAAATATATTCAAATACTAGTCATTCATTACATCATTCAAAAGCAAACTAGTTTTTAAAAACTATTGTAAAATAAAGACATAACTCATAATTAAACAAACATTATCTTCAGTCCATAATAAAATATCTAACTTTAGGTCCATGTCATATTTTATCTGCAGGTGCATCTTTGCTTTCCACAATTGAGCTAACTTGTGGTTCCTCCTCATCTTTGTTGTTTTTTTTCTCAACTTCCTTCTCGTTTTCTGTATTTTCTTCTTCAGGTTCATTATTCTCGGTTTCTTTATCTTCTTCTTGTTTCTCTGCTCCCTTATCATCTTTGTTGTTTTTTTCCACAACTGAGCTAACTTGTGGTTCCTCCTCAATTATGTTGTTTTTTTCTGTATTTTCTTCTTCAGGTTCATTATTCTCAGTTTCTTTATCTTCTTCTTTTTTCTCTTCTTCCTTATCATCTTTGTTGTTCTTTTCCACAACTGAGCTAACTTGTGGTTCCTCCTCAATTATGTTGTTTTTTTCTGTGTTTTCTTCTTCAGGTTCATTATTCTCAGTTTCTTTATCTTCTTCTTTTTTCTCTTCTTCCTTATCATCTTTGTTGTTCTTTTCCACAACAAAGATAACTTGTGGTTCCTCCTCATCTTTGTTGTTTTTTTCTGTATTTTCTTCTTCAGGTTCATTATTCTCGGTTTCTTTATCTTCTTCTTGTTTATCTGCTCCCTTCTCATCTTTGTTGTTTTTTTCCACAACTGAGCTAACTTGTGGTTCATCCTCAATCATGTCTGTTGCAGAAATCTCGCAACTCTTTTCAGACTCATTTTCAGTCATTTTCTCTTTCTGAGTTACATTATCAGATTTTTTTGTCAAATCTGTAGGTTCTTCGTCAAATTCTTGGAATCCCAAATCCTTCAGTTTTTTTTTCATTTCTTTATTTTCATTAAACAAGGTTATGTACGAGACCTCAAGTTTCTTCAACTCAGCCACATAGTTTTTATTCTCCTCATTTATCTTATGAATCTCCTTCTCAGCATTGGTTTTTTCTTTTTCTAACTCATTAATCCTCACTACCATACTTGCGAGCTTAGTTTCTACTGTCTTTAAACTATCTTCTGTAATCTTTTTATCAGACTCCATTTCTTGATTCTTCTTCTTTAGAGCTTTTAATTGCTTCAACAAACTTATATGTGTTAAATTCAATTTGCGATAATCATTCGCCATCCTGTTTTTCTCTTGAAGCAGTTGTTGCTTTGATACAGTCCCCTCCTCCTCTTCTTCTTCATTGTCATCATCATTTTGATTGACTAGAAAACAAAAAATATAAAAAAAACAGTAATTAGAAAATGTTAATTGTACAACTAAAAAAATATATTAAATATACCTTTCTCCTTCTTATTCTTTTGAGTTGTTTTCTTCTTTCTTTTTCTTCTCTCTTGTTCCTCTGACTCCTCTTCTGTCTCACTTTCATCAATTACAGATTTTCTTTTAGATTTTTTCTTATTCGTCTGTAATTCCTTTTCGTTGTCTTCAATCTTTTTACGTTTTCTGTTTTTTTTTCATCTTTTTCTTCACCTCCACTGTCTCATCTTCCTCATCTTCCTCATCTTCCTCATCTTCCTCATCTTCGTTCTCTTCGTCCATTTCATCTTCTTCGTCATCATCTTCATCCTCTTCGTCATCATCTTCTCCCTCTTTATTATCTTTATTGATGCCAAGTTTCTCAACTTCTTCATCGGTTATTTCAATCTTCTCTATGACCTGAAATTTATATATTATTTTACTGTTTAGATACTTAAAACAAAGGTTCATGGTACAATAACAAGAAAATAAGAAATCCCATAACTCAAAACACTCACAACTACATTATTGTTTTTTTACAAGTACGAATGTGTACTTGCCCAAGTTAAAATGAAAATATAACTGAATATAAATGAATATAACTGAACTAATGTGAAAATTCATTGAATAAAATTGACTTTCTTACATTTATAAACATTATTAAAGTTTAAATGTGTGAAAATTGCTAAGCAAAAGTTTTTTGATGTTAAATACGAGTTCTGGGAATACTTCCCACTACTGGGCGAGTACGTTTTTGTACTTGCGCAAGTACATGACTCTGATTTCTCTTCAATTTTTTATGTAACTCATAGTTTGCCTAACAATCAGATTACTCTTTGAATTTATCATATATTGACATTTATTCTAGAATCAGGTTTTTTCTTACCTGGTTGGATTTTAATTTGTCGATGACTTGTTTTTTATAATGAATGTTCTTGCAGATTAACCTCCATCTCAAGCATCGAGGAAATGCATTTTTCCATTTTTCATCACCGATTGTTGTATGTTCAAAAAACCATCCCTGAAACACAGTAATATTTTAAGCCAAAAAAAACATACCCAATGAAAATATCTTTTTATTTAAATAAAGACTTACTAAGATTGCAGTGACACATCCTGAGACTTTCTTGGGTTTGGAGAATTTTTCCTTTCACGACTTAACCAATATTCTGAGAATGCTTCTTGACCAGTTGAAGTTCTTCAAAGTGTCCAATTGTTCTGAGTGCTTCAAGTACTTCCGATTTTTTAACTCAGTTACGCAAAAGAATAATGTAGTGAAAGAAAGAAGCGTCATCAATTTAGGAAAATCTTCATCAATACTCTTTTTATCCGTTCTCTCTAACACTTTTTTAATCGCATTCTGTATTCCTTTTTTGTCTATTTTCTGATCTTCGAAAATTCTCAACTCCCATTCTGACTTTTCTTCGAGTTCTTCTTTTGAAAAACTAGGAACTGCCTCTGAACCTTCCTGAATACCAAATAAGACCTTCACGTCTAACTGAGTGAGTTTCAACATATTTTTTCCAAGTTTGAAGGTGTTTGTTTGGGGATCATAACATTTGATTATCTGACACGGTAGGATGTCCCCTACCCTTCTACTGTCTTTCCCCTCCCTGAAATCAAATAGTTGTTTGAATAGGAAATAGAATGGCGTCTTCTTGCATGCCTCAATGTGTTCGGGTGTAACATTTGGGTTTAACAATGCTTTGTTAATAACGTAAAGTGTGGATGCATAACCTCTCACCATATCTGTATTTACATCAAAACAAGAAAAAAAGTTTAAAATATCTATTAATGAATAAAGCATAAAACATACATGTCTTTAGAAAACCTTTTAAAGTGTACTTGTACAAGTTCATTATTGTACTTAGACCAGTTCTGGGAATTTTCCCATAAGTCATATTTTGGGAACAGATTAGCATTTTTCTATTTTTTATAAAATTAGAATGTGTGTTTATTTTAACATTTCAAGCAGTCAAATCTAGAAAGCGATTTCGAAAATAGAAATCAAATCCTTAAGAACATTAAAAGTCAAAAAAATCGAATATTAACACTAAAATTCAAGTACACCATCTGTTTGAAGCAAAAATCTCTCGAAACAATTTTATGTGTTATAATTTAGATTGTTTAAGCACACCAACTGTATGAAACCTAAAAGACCCAAAATAAATAATAAAAAGAAGTTAAAACACAAAAAATACTTGGAAATCACCTTCAATACTTATTGGAGAAATTTAAGCTGAGACAGAGTAAGTGACTGACTGACTGTGTGTGTTGCATGTATTTGTATTGATTTGAATAAACGGTTCAGCTTATTAATTTATTTTTTCTTTTGTTGGTAAATTAGTGGGGTAGTGGGTGTACCGTTTTGATTTCCTTTAATTATTTTATTTTTTTAACCAAGTGTAACGGTTCATAATCCTATGTAATTATTTGATAAATAAAAAAAAATGAAAAACAACATAAGGTTTTGACTTCTGTGAAACTTCCCTTTGTAAGTTACAAAAAATATAAATAAATTTGAATGTACTCCTACAACTTAAGTTATTTATTTGAAAATGAAGAATAATGAAAAGAAAAAGCTACTTGACTCTAGTAGATATACAAATTTAGATGCACAAGTATAATAGTGTATTTGAGCAACTACATAATTATACATACAATTCAATTATGGGAAAGTTCCCATAATTCAATTCTCTCTGAAAATTTTATAAATTCATAAATCATGATAATCATGTTTATATTTGATTTTATTTGAAAATTCATAAACCAAATTTTAAAATATTAATATTAAAATAATCAAAACAAATGATGAATAACTAAATTTTATTAGAAGTACTTGAACACCTAAATAAATGTACTTGCATACAGTTTTTTTTTTGAATTATGGATTTTTGAGTTATGGGATACTATTTGTATAAAATTTTCAATATTGTTCTTGTAGAATGACAAAACACGTACTTGCGCAAGTACAAAAATGTACTTTTCCAGTTCTGGGATGTATTCCCAGAACTCAAGATTATATACAAAACTCTATAAATTCATACATCTTGTATATTTAATCAAAACACTTATCACAGAAACATAAAAAAAATTACATATTTCATCAACAAATCTTATTAGATGAAAATCCTATAAATTTTATTAGATGTACTTGCACACCTAAATAAATGTACTTGCATAAGTACATTTTTACAATTTAAAATTGTACTCCTTTTGTTTTATTTTGAATTATGAATTTTGAGCTTTGGGATACCATTTGTATAAAGTTTTCAATATTGTTTTTGTAGAATGACAAAACACGTACTTGTGCAAGTACAAAAATGTACTTTTCCAGTTCTGGCATGAATTCCCAGAACTCAAGTTTCTCTACAAAACTCTATAAATTCATACATCTTGTATATTTAATCAAATCACTTATCACAGAAACATAAAAAATATTACATAGTTCATCAACAAATCTTAACCATTACACATATCCTTCCTTCATAATTTCAATGATTAACATGTTTCTTACCCTTGTTTAGCTGACTTTTTACGTTTACTTCTCTTTCCAATTCTTCTTCTTCAACCATCACACCATTACTGAATGCTTTAACATCAATTTTTGTATTTATGTCATGAAGCATCCACTTAACAGCACACTTTTTGTATATCCCATCATCCTCTACATCGAATTTTTTGTTTATAAAGGAGCTTTCGTAAAGATTCCGCAGATACATAAATACATGTACTCCTGAAAGTTCTATTTTCTGCGACACATGATGTGTTTCAACATGTTTTGGTTCATGACAAAAAACTTTGGGCACTGCTTCTTTTTTCAAGTTATACATGTCGCAAAAAGACGTCTGTATAACTTCATATATCATTCTCGCATTCTTTCCTGCTTCAAATCCCAATGTTCCTACATGTTCAGAATTGTATTGATGGTAATGGTATAAACCTTTCTTAGATTTGATGTAGACCATAATACTCCAGAGAATATTTCCTTTCCATTCCGTTTTTATTGGGAAAACAACATATTGGTGAGTTTTACAAAACGTTATAAATTTTTGTATAATGCTTGTCTTAAACTTGTCATGGTCTTTTTTCAACAGGTCCTGGTTATACAACTTATTAGTACAAGTATGGGAAAAATTATACTAATAAAATAAGAAAAATAATAATCACATCACATACCATTAAATCTACTGATAGTGATACTGCATGCTTATCACTGCCTCCGAATTGAGTATCTTTCCTAGTGAAGTCCAATTGGTATAAAATTGCGCTCATCAACTGTAAAATTCAATATAAACAATTAATATATGGAGCAATATATTCTTTTCTGTTCTTTTGTTTATCGTACCTGATCAGTTACGCCTTCATTGTTAGCTAATTTGATTAAGTCTTCTGCTGTCACTTTAACTTGACTGCTCCAAATAACAGCAGATAATGACATTTCTCTTGCGATTCTGTTTACGATTTTCATATGTAAACAAAACTCTGATCCTTGTCTTACATTTGGATCAATAAAGTCATCAGGGATCTTCTTTTCCTTTCCATCATCTTTCTGTGAAACTCTTTTTGCCATAGAGCTCGTTGCTGGATATTTTGTAGTTTCGAATTTCCTCTTCAATTTAGAAAAGATGTTGGATACATTAGGTATTGTGGTAGTTATAAGTGGTAATAATGATTTCTCTTTTTCATTTTCCAACACTATTCTCTCGTTTGACATTGTTTCTTTCTTTTCAGTTTCTTGGTGTTCAATGTCTGACTCAACCATTAGATTTGCATCTTCAATTTGTTTTTCATTATTTTCGTCTCTTTGTTGATCGGTTTCTACTAACTTTGTCCATCCTTCAATTTCTGTTGTTCTCGAAACCTCTTCTTCTTTTCTTTTTTGTTTTAAAGTTTGAATATATGAGTTCAACTTTGTTACTTGTTCTGAGAGGTTATGATTCTCTACTCTCAAGCATGCGACTTCAGTCTCATTTATTCCAGGGCTTTGTGCTTGGGATAATTTTGTTCTCAATTCTTCAGTTTCTTTATTAAGTTTATCACAATCTGTTATCAACTGTATAATTTCCTTTTCTTTGCTGTCTACATCTCCTATCAAATTAATAATTTCCTCATCCTTCTTCTTATTTTCAGAAATTAATGTCCGGTGTGCTAGCTTTACATTATCTAATTTAAGAATCACATTTGATACCTCCTTATTTAGCCTTGACACATCTTCATTCGCCAAAATTAAATCTTTACTCAATCTTTCTATTGTTTTTCTATTTTCTTCGACTTCCGCCTTGTTCACCATATCTTTTTTTTCATTTTCTGCTTCAGTTAGTTTTGTTTCTAGCTCAAACACCTTATTCTTCTGTAAAACTAATTCTTCATTCAAAGAATTTATTTGTTCTTCCATTTTGGTGTTTGATGATTGTTCGTTTACTATTATGTTTTCAGGTGTGTCATCTTTCACACCTACTTGAATCTCTTCTATATTCTCTACTCCAAGTGAAAAGCTGGGACCACTATTATCTAGGAAACATTTGTGTAAAGCACGAATATAACCTGTATTGCTAGTGTTACTTGTTGATGCTTGATTTACACTATCAATACCTTTTGATCCTACTGGCTCAATATTAAACACAGGTATTGATGTATCGTTTGTTTCTTGACTGTTTTCTGCCTCGTCCATAATAATTTGTAGTGATAATGAGTTTCTTTTCCTCTTCCTGTAATATTCCTTTGGGTCCTTCAGAAAGTTCTCCGCGCATTCCATTAATCTATTCAACTCATCTTCACTGCTATCTATTTCTTCTTCTTCATTTTCGTCTGGCAGTTCTTCTTCACTTGTCGGTTCATCTTTGCTCCTTAATGAATCTCTTATGTATTTTCACTCATAGCTTTTGAGTATTAAGTTTTCTTTTTTCATCTGCAACAAAAAAAAAATCAGCGAATTTGTAGATTTCCTTAAATACGTATGTTAATAAATCTATTAAGTTAAGTTATTGTATTGTGAAAGTTTTGATGTAAAATATGAGTTCTGGTAATACTTCCCACCACTTGAAAAGTACGTTTTTGCACTTGCACAAGTACGGTTTTGTGATTCTACAAGTACAGTCTTAGAGAAGTAAATGTTTAACGGGTAAATTTTGCAAAAAAAAATCCCATAACCCAATATCCCATAAATCAAAATACAATAAATGGAATACAGTATAATAATAAATGTTTCTTGGGCATTAATCATTTAAAAAATGGGTAGTTTCTGAAACTGTATTTTTGCAACTACTAATCAACTACAAATATGTCACATCAACCTTGTAAGATAAATCGCATAAATTATATAAATATTATACTTTAAATCACTAGAATCTTACATAGTTCTGTATGACTTTGTTTATGTAATTAAGCTTGAATGATTCATGACGTTGTTTAATGTGCCATCTCAACACTCTTTGATATGCTTGTGCGTGTTCTTCAATAGGATTCCATGTGTTCGTGTGCTCAAAGAAAAACGCCTGCAATATAAATTTGCTTGATAATTATTCTTTGTTTTTAAATACAATCCTGTCTTCATAGTTAACAAATGTCTTATCTTACCAACAACATGCAGCTTGGACCTCTTGGATTATTGAAATTTCCACCATTTAGCGAATTTTCTAATCTTTTTAAACTTTCACTTGCCAGGTCATATTTCTTCAACCTTTTCAGATCTTCACTTACAGAAATAACCCACCAATCTATGTATTCTATTCCAGAATTGAAGAATACTGTGGCCAATACGAGAAGGCACATTAGTCGTGCAATATCTTTGTTCGTTTCTTCTGACTCAGGTTCCTTTAAAAGTGACATTGTCTTCGTCTTTACTTCTATCACCGTTAATCCTTTCTTTATTCCAAGAAACAGTCTGTTAAAACAATTAGATTCAGTCACATCTTTTTTGGTGAATCTTGGAATATCTAGGTCACCACTCTCCAAGCCCATTATAATTCTAATATCATCACTTGTAATTCGTACATTGGTTTTCTTTATGTAGAATCCTTTCCTATGAATTTGATAAGTAGTTGCTATATCTTGTAAAGCTGGTACATCTATTTTCATAGAAGGAAGGGAATCAATTCTCTCAAGTAGTCCTTTGATCAGTAAATAAAACGGCAATATCTTGCATACATTTAGATGCCTCTCCTTAAAATGTCCGCTGCTCAAAATACTGAACAGATTGTGTAACGATGATCTATGTTCTATTGTTATGTTTTCCATTTCTGCATTTTAAATTTAAGATGTTAGTATAGCTATTCATAATTATGTATAAAAAAAGTGTAACTGCTCAAGTACAAAAATGTACTTGCACAACTACAAAATTGGTTTATGATATGGTTTTTAAATGGTATAGATGAGCTCTGGGAATACTTCCCACAACTGAACAAATATAATTTTTGTACTTACACAAGTATGTTTTTTCTATTCTACAAGTACATTGTCCTCTGTGTTATGCTTAACATTGGTGATTTTGTTCATTGTTCTAACATTAAACAACATATTCTATACAAAACTTAACCACAACTCAATCATAGTTTATAAGTTTTGTAATACTCAAATACTATTACTCATTTAATCAAATAAACTTTGCAGTTGTCATTCGTTTTCCAGTACTGGGAAATTTCCCAGCACTCGTATTTTATTCAAATTTCAATCACAATTCATTTTGTTACAAATCTTACACAAGTACGTATTTGTTATTCTACAAGTACATTGTCCTCTGTGTTATGCTTAACATTGGTGATTTTGTTCATTGTTCTAACGTTAAACAACATATTCTATACAAAACTTAACCATAACTCAATCATAGTTCATAAGTTTTGTAATAATCAAATACTATTACTCATTTAATCAAATAAACTTTGCATTTGTCATTCGTTTTCCAGTACTGGGAAATTTCCCAGCACTCGTATTTTATTCAAATATCAATCACAATTCATTTTGTTACAAATCTGTCTGGAACTCAAGCATTTTCACAATTCATTTTTCTAAAATGCGAGATAAATTCTGGAAAATTACTTCAAATCAAAGTCAGTTTATAAATCCTTACTTCATATCAAAGTCAGTTTATAAAATGATTCTGTTACTGTTTTCACTATAACATGAATCATTTCTGCAAAAAAAGTACATCATAATCATCTACAAAACTTGAAGATGATTATCACGTACTACTTTAGCGCGCATTTGTTAAAAAATTGATCTAAATAAAGCAATTTTAGTACTAATACGATTATTATGTATTTGTATAGAGATTATCAAGTACTAATACGATTTGTTCAACAACTTGAATCATATTATTTTAGTACGAAATTTCAAATAAATTTTTTCAATTTATAACACATGAATTTTGCGATAAATAAAGTCATATTTAGGCGCGCAATTCATGTACCTAAATATGAAGATTTGTTGCTGACTTATCACCGAAGATCTTCGGGAGATTCTTCGTTATTTTCGTGATTTGTTGCTGATTTGATTTTGAATTTTTTTGATTTTAGGAAATAAAATGAAGTTTTGGCGTTGTGTGTATGTATGTGTATATGTTTATATTTGTTAGTTGTCAGTAGTAAGTAACCATTCTAACGCCGTTAAAGTAACTAGCGGTAGTAAGTAAGGGTATTCAAGACATTTGCAGTAAGGTGCCTTTTATAGGCTAGGGTGTAAGGTGGCAGGTGGTTATTGGGCTTTAACCCTTAAGAATATATCTATAATAATTTTAATTTAATAAGTAGAGAAATCGTGCTGATAAACTAAAGAAAAGAAGAAGATAAAATATAAAGAAAAACATTTTTTTTAATATTCATATCAAGAAAATGAGACTAGTATTTATAAAAAAATAAATGACCTTTCACTTAATCTTTTACTAGCCATAAATGATATAATAAAATTTTGACCTTTAGACATCCACTTTAATAAAATAATTTATTTATAATAAAAATAATATTTTTTAAATATTTATCATAAAAATATTTTTATACCATATATAATAACCTAAAAATGGAATTTTCTCTTTTATAACCTTCTTTTACTCCTATTATTAACAATATTTTGTAAACAACTCATATACCCATATTCTTCTGGATCAATTACCTTCCTTATATTCAACCTCCGAAAAAAGGATTATTGTTTAGCCCAGCGCTACACTAAACCGGCCAGAAAAGCCCATTAAAGAAAACATAAATACTCCCAACAAAGAATACCTTACGATCACCATCGTATCCCCTAACATCACGTGTGGAGATCACTCTATTACATAGTCTCTCCGAACATCAAACTCAAGGTATAAATTCTGTTTTTTCTAATTAGACCCTAAAATACATAATATAACTTATGCTTTTGGGATCATCTTCGAACGAATTATTTTCGCTTTCCTAATAATTTTTTTTCAAGATTTTTTACTCCAAATTCTAATTTCTGTACTATGTTTTTGTTTGTTGAAATTTCATCATTATTTTGGAAATTGATTTGATATATACGATGTTTGAGAATTTTTGTGTTGGACTTATGATGCAAAACTTCATATTTTGGATGATTTTGCAGGTTTAAGTTTAAGTAATATGTCGTGGTATTCATCATCGGCTTTCAATGGTGATGCCTCCTTTGCCACCGCCATGGATTACCTTATCAACACCACCAATGCCCTCCACATCACCACCACTGAAAACAATAATTTAATAACAAAAACCAATAATCCATGCCTTGATTTGTTTATACATATACAACAACGTTCTTCACTCTCTCATCAATTTTTAACTCAACTTTTACAACAATCTTGGACCCACAATCCCTTAACTACCTTAAAAGTCATGTTCTACTACAGGAGGATTGAAAGAGGACCCACTAAAGAAAATTTCTTCACTTCAGCCCTTTGGTTGTATGCAAATCACCCAAAAACACTAGCTTTCAATGTTGAAAAGCTTGCAGAATTAGGATACTTAAAATACTTGGTAGAGATTGTTTACAGGATTATTAACAAATCCAAAGAAGATTTAGTAAGAGAGAGGGCTAAAGAATTGGAATTGGAATTGAAATTAAAAGTGAAAGGTAAAGTGAAAGGGAAAGCAATAAAGAAAGCTGATAACAAAGATGTTGTAATGAAGGATAGGCTTAAGGTTAGAGTGCTTGAACAGAACAAGAAGAACATGAAAAGGGTTGCTGATAATAATATTAAGGCTAAGATCATCAAGGAAAAGGAAAAGGTGAAGGAACGTAGAATGCAAAGGAAAGAAATTAGGAGTGTTAGAGATGAAAGATACTATCGTGATGAGAATTACAGATTCTTGAACGATGAAATATCGGGTTTATTTGCTAAATTGTTGAAATCAGACATGATGTATTTAAGGTCGGGTGAAACTAATAAAATTACTCTAGCTGCTAAATGGTTATGTGCTTATGATAAGTCTGCAGTGTTTAAAACAAATATAGGCGTGAAGTTTCATCCGCGCCATGAATATCAAGGTGTGGAGGAGGAGTATGTGAAAAAGGTTGATCATTACCTCGTAAACTATGTGATTTTACCATTGTGTCAAGCTTTGAAATCTCCTGAGGTTTATAAAAGTGCTCATTTGGTGTCAGCTAAATATCAAGAAAACTGTATAGACCCACATAAAATAATCAGTAATGAACCTGATATGGAGGCTGCAATATCTGGTAAATGGTACCAACAACTAGTTGTTTATGATTAATATTATAAGGCATTTATCACTTGCTAGGGATCGAACCTTGGACCACGTTTTGGATTGTTTTTTTTTCCACACATTCGTAGTTGAGCAAAACTGATATGAATAACAATCATGTTTATTGAACTAATAGTTCAATCTAATTCTTGATTGATTTTCTTTTTCTATCATGTTTGGTTATTTCTGTTTTATATGAAGCTCTCCTCTACAACCTTTGTAATATTGATTACTTTGAATCTGTTCTTGAAACATACAAAACATAAAGTTATTGTCATTTATCAATCAAAAACCATTTTTTCTCAAAGTTCTAAAAATGTTGGAGGCTTAGTTAAATATATGTGCAAGTTTAAAAACTTCATATCTCTAATACCGTGAACCAAGCAGTAAATTGAAATCCTGGACGAAAATTTATCTTAGTGTACACGAGAGTCTTTTGGCCCTTAGAACAGCAGGAGCTACCTTGAACTAGTTCAAGGAATTAACAAGCAGGGAGGACTTCATTGGAGTCTTAACCCGATCATCGAAGAAATTAAAGGATGGATGAATGAATTTCCATTATGGAAAATATCTTATACTAGGAGAGAGCATAACTTAATAACCGATACGCTTGCAAAATGCGTGAGAAGAAACATTAGCCTTGTGGGATGAAAGGACTTCTCGATCACCGGATCAACCAATTACTTATTGAATCTTATGCCTTCTTTGTAACTTTCTTTATGTTTTATGTCAAAAAAAAAAGTACACGAGAGAAAATAGGGGCAAGTACGGGTTGGTTTTATCGTGAATTGAGGTAGTTAAATTTTTATCCTTTACCGAGTTACCCATACTTGAATTTACCTCAGGTTTACGTAAGGGTAAATTATATTAACATGATTTTTTTTATTATAAGATTTAACATGTAAACTATACAAAATTGTACCAATTTTTTAGTTTTGATTATTGTTAAAAAAGTTTATTAAACATTCGATAGTTAATATCAAACGTATTCATCATAACAAATCAACAAATTTATTATAAGTCATTCACAAAATATATTAAAAATCATTTAAAAAAAATACAAGTGATTAGACAAATCGAATATACTAGTAAAAGTTATCATATTTTGTTTTTTTCATGTTAAGATGTTGAGACACTTCCGTATTAAGAATTTCCAGATAAATGTGATATTCGCTACTTGTTGGCATATTATCCCTCTCGATGTGTTTTTAGACTTGCAAGATATCCTGTATCATTATAAATATGATATACTTGTTAAAACATGTTTTTTCTCTTTCACCGTTTTAAACATGTTTTAAGTTTTATATGCATTTGTATGAGTTATATATTTTTTGACCATAACTTGTCATATGTTTTGAATAGGCAAAAATATTGAACAACAAATTTTTTTTAGAATTTGTAACTAACATTTCTTGTGTTGAAAATTTGTCCATTTAAACGACAGATTAAGAGGTCAAAAAATACCAAAATAGTTCCATTCGACAACCTTGCGCACAACACGAATCAGAATATCGATCTGATTCGGATATCCGACATCTATTTTATAGAAAGTATTCGTTGGATTTAATTCATTGAAACTCAACTGGAAGAAAGTACAAAGTTACCAACTTGACTCCCTGTTTTGTACAAATTGGCATCCCGATTCGTTTCAGCATTGCCACGTCATTGTGCCACATATGTAAATCCATTGGAGCCTTTGAAGTCTATAAATACTCACACTATTAACGCTTAGAAGAACATCTTTTGAAGTCTAACTTTCACACTGTCAAATCAAAGAGGTCATCCCACAAGAGATCTCAAACTATAATCTTCGTTTTCATATTATTGAAATAGTTTAAAAAATTTGTTATTCATATCCACTTAAGAGGATTCAAAAATTAATTGTAAAGTCTACTCATGAGTAGTTCAACAATCAATCATCATTGATATATCTACTCGAGAAGGAGTTAAATATCATCATTGTATTATTTGTTCATTAGGAGTTTATCTTTCATTCTTGTAAAAACTATTCATAAATGTTAGTCATAAAGGATGATGAATAGGACACTAATCAAGATTACTATTAATTAAAACTATTTTGGAAGATAATATAAGTTTGGAAAACTTTTTGAGTGGTTTTATCAAACACTTGAAAACTAGTAAAGTAAGAAGATATTAGTTGACAAAAACTTATGCAGATTATACTACAATACAGAGTGTAAGGATAGAGATTATGCTAATGGTTATAGTTGTTTAGTTTTTCTACACCAACTACCTAGGGTTACCCCTTAGGATTTTCAAAACTCCTTTCAAGTAAGCTTTAGATATCTATCAAATGTTACAAAGTGATTTTTCCTGACTTAATCACAACCCGAACTTGAACACTCTAAGCTAACTCCTTTATGTAATCACATACCCAAGTTACCACTTCCAAAGGGAATCCTTCTTTTTTTTCTTAAAAATCAAATCCCTCTTTTCTAGATACAATGAAACCAAGTTCTAATATAGAGAAAAAGTTTTATAAATATAGTTTTAAGTGAATACAAGTAAGAATAAAAAGATCCTAATGAGTAGATATGACAACGAGTTTAACAAGCCTTAAATGGAGATATGAAAGTGTATGATTGAAGAGTTTTAATTAATTGATTGAGAGTATTAGTAGTAGATGAGAAATATAAGGGTGTATTGAATTCTATAGTGAGAGGGGTAATTATAACCCTTGTTGACACCCTTGAAAAGATATGAGAATTTCCTAATTCCTTGTGGGAACCCTATATCGCCAAAAGAGGGATGTCTTTTTAAGAGATTGTACTATTTTCTATTGGGTATTGAATGTTATCACTCAATCTAATTCTTGATTGATTTTCTTTTTCTACAATTGGTTTGGTTATATATGTTTCATATGAAGGCTCTTCTCTATTTTCTTTGGGGTTCTTGTTTGCATTATTTGTCCAACCAAGGTTTTATATGTTTATAGTAGGATGGTAAGTGAGCCAATCCATTTGCGAGAAACTCGAGCTTGGCTTGGAAAAAATATTGTTCTAATAAACGAACAAATATGTTTGTTCGAAATCGTTCGTTAACTTTGATTTGGAAATTAATATCTTATTTATAAGCGAATATATTATTAAATCTAATATCGTAAGTTGATATTTTTTATTTCTTTAGACTTGAATTTTTTCGTAAATATCATATTTCATACTTCACACCATACATTTGGTCTAATAGCAAGCGTTCATAAAAAATTTATCTCAACCATAAAACATCAAATTATTCGTAAATACCTCAAGTTCGGTTCGAAAACAACTCGTCCGATAAGTTGAAAAAACAAACTTTAGAAAACTTGGCTCAATATCTAAAAATTTGAACTCGGTTCGGCTCGACTCGAAACTCTTAACAAATAAGCTTGCACACAATTCGTTCGCCGCCTTAATTTATACTCACAGACTAATAAGTGTGGAAGTGCAACTTATTTTCAGCCAATTCTCTCTAAACTTGAAAAAAAAAATATATGGTTTTAATGTAAAAACCAACTTTAGATGTAACTTACGTGTTTTTTTTCTGTTTCTGTCTTTTTGGATCAGCACAAAGGAACAACTTTGAAAATGCCCAAAAAACATTTGTAATTGTTACAAATGTTTATGGTAGTACACAAAATAGTAGTCCACAAAGTATTCTTACTTAGGGGGTATTTGTTTGCACATAATGAGATCTTAATCTAAACCCGGTGAGCTAGCTCATCTGGCCAGGGCTCTGTCTCTCAAGTGAGAGGTACAGGGTTCTAATCTTGTTTGGAGGTATGGTTGGGAGGCAGTCATATCTCCTGTGGGACTAGTCCGGTGTAAGCCCAGAACCCTCGTACGAAAAAAAAATGAGATCTTAATCTAGTTTGTTAAGAGGTGGTGGTTAGGGTGTGATAAAAAACGATATAAAATAAGAGAACTAACACTCTAACCCACTACGATAAAGTCACCGCAAGTGTACGGGTTGTTTGCAAGTAATGATTAAGTAAAACAGATATCGATCTCAAGGACTACGAAAGTTAGCTACGACTAATGTAATTGTGAAGAGTAATAAAAGAAGTTAGAAGAATAATACACTAAAAGACTCTAAAATATTTGTTTGGTTATCAAGACTCTAACAATTAACTAATTAAATTAAAAACATGAAATTAAATAAGAGAAGAGATAGTATGAGAGATTAGCTCGAGAGGTAGCAAGTAATCCCCAATAACCTTGTTTTATAATTATTACCTAAGGGAGAATTGTGTGATACCCAATAGCCATGATTTTATATTCCTCCTAACCCCCTTCCGGGTGGACTTAAGAGGCAACCTAACAATTACCAGGGGACTTGGGTAAGGGGACCCTGCACAATGATCGGTGATTAATCTCAAACCCAAGTGACTATCTAGTTAGGCAAGCCATCGGGATCATTACAGCATACTAGACATTTATGTGGTGTTTCAATAGTTGAACACCCCTTCCGGGTGACCATCAAACTATTATGGCAATCCTATACATTATGCACCGCACGAACTACAGACTATATATCAAAGCACATAAAAACCGAGTTATGGTGGGTCCTGGTGTGTTATAAAATAAAGCAATAAAAGTAACAGAATAAAGGATCCACAGAACGCAAGTGTACGAGTTGTTCCAAGTAATAAATAAGTAAAATCAGGATTATCGTATCCAGAGGGATTTAAGTAGTTATTCTAAATTCGTGTTCAATATTAGAATAGATAGTTTTATTTGTCTTAATTAAAAATATAAGCAATGAAGTATTTTGTTTTCTAATTAACTAAATAAAATAAATAATAAACAATAAACAATAAACAATTATGCAAATAAGATAAGGAGATGCAAGTATGAATCTATCCTATTGAATTTATGATTCCTAAGAATAAGGGTGAATAGGAAATTTCACAATAGTCGGGACTCTATAATCTTCTAACCCCTGTCCGGGTGGACTTAGGAGCTATCCTACGGTATTACAAACCCCTCAGGGCGATTATAAGCTACGTTCAGATGATTGAGATCTATACCCAACTGGCTACGTGGTTAGTCAAGTCTGTTGGTCAATAACAGACACAACGCGTCTATATTCTAGTTCTGTAATTAACCCCCCCCCCCCCCCTTAAGGTGATCACCGTCAATAGTGAATAGCCTAATTACTAAAACCTACCCTTGATTCGCGACGTCAATGATAGTAAACAAGCACAATAATATAGTCAATGGAAATTAAGAACCATTTCACTTAAATATTAAAATCCAAGATTGAAATTAAAACAGAAAAACAATAATCAATGGTTCATATAATTACAATCCTAAAGAGAAATTATGCATAATAAAACTCTTGAATAAATAGCTTATAAATACCTCATAGACAAAATAGATGTAATACTAGTTTACAAAAAGAATAGAGATTGAGATGTGGTGAATTGATGTAGTTAAGCTCTAGTGCATGCTTCTTCCTCCTCTAGATTCTCCTAATTGCTTCTATAATGAATTATGTATGTATATTAAGCTTATGCAGCCAAGGGATGATTTTCTAAGGTTTAGAACTGATATATATAGGTGCTAGGTCGAAATCTTGGAATAGGAGTCAAGTAAAAGAGTCCAAGCCCAACTCAAATTCGTAACCCTAAAATATAGAAAAGGTAAGAAATTGTTGTTGTCTTGTTTTGGCCGTAAATTCTTCGTTTTAACTCCATTTGACGCGTTCTTTATATCGAAATTGATCGTCTCGGAAATTTATACACTTTAACTTCAGACCATTATTCCAAATTCTCAGCAAATCTTGAGTTATGATCACTTTTGTGGATGTAGCTGGTAAAATTTAGATTTATTTGGCAACGTTTCCTTACCTAGTTTATCCTTTCCTTATTTTATCTCCTGATTTCTTCAAGATCTTCTATCCTTATCTCCTTATAATATTTGGCATCTAATTTATTTCTATATATATTTAAATCTTCACATTTACACACAAATTAAACCAAATATGCTCTAAAAAGTAACAATTCATCAAATCAAGATAAGAATTAGGAATATTACGAAATAAGCACAAAAGTCAATATAACAAGACCATTTTCTACCTAAAAGGATGTCTTCTAAGGGCTTATATTTAGAACAATTAGGTAGACATCAAGAGCCCCAACTCAAACTTGTATCGTCCCGATACAATAAAAAATAAGAACATCAGGTTGTCTCAAAAATATCAGCTAAGTCAATTAAGCACAGAGTAAAAGAAGATAGCAAAATATATAGAATAAACTCAAAGCAACTACTTAGAAAATTTCATGTAATAATATTTACAAACTACATATATGCACATTTGTCATATCTACAATCAACACAGCTTGAATTCAGGATTGAATTAGCTTCGCAATGTAAGAAGGAGAGGATCTTTACTCAGTTTACCAAGGAGGCTATAGATTGTTCATCGTACTTCACTAGTATCCAATGATCCACTTAAATACTCTCTAACGACATAATCACTTCTAGATTACATAGAAAAGAATCAAAAGGTCTTTAGGGTTGTAATGTTGGCTTAGGGATGGTATGATAAGTATATTTGGATAATTTAGAGTGAGCTTTTGGCTCTCTCCTCATTATCAATCAACGAATCGCCCTAGAGCTTGAGTTACTGTCATAAAACGTTCCTTCTCAACCCAATGAATTCCTTGATGCACAAATTAGCATCCCCAATAACCCAATTAAAGCATAAAGATGTTCACATAAGATTTCCTCTTTGCCAGTCCAAATATATATTCTTTTCATATCAATTTTTCTTTTGTATAGCTATGACTCTCTTTTTGATTTTGAGATATCATGCTATTTTTCTCATAAATTGTTTTCTTTTCTTTTCATGCTTTTCAGCTCTTTTCATTCACTCTTACCCCGTCAAAGGGTTACAATATAACAAACCTGTAAATCATCATCAAAGTATAGAACATAGCACACTTAATAAGCTCTAAAATCCCAACCCAATAATATTTCCCATAATGGTGGACCCACCACCCCAAACTCAAGCTCTAAAACAATTGTCTATGCATTGCGATTCGATTGCGGGTCATATGGAAAAGTCCTATAATCTAAAGGTATATGTATTATAATGTGGCTAGTAAAAAGGCTTTAGAAAGTCTAGAAGGGGCCGAGAAGGATATAAAAATAATAAATGGACAGCAAGCTAAAAGGCAACAAGGGGCTCATGAAAGAACCGCCTTAATCACTTTCTAAACTATGCAATTTCGTCATTCTCTTACCTTTAGCACGTTCATTAAATGGGTTTATCAACTAGCTTGGGTCTCACGGCCTACACACCACTCAAGGCTCCCTACGATCGAACATACTTTCTATCGCATTGCTAACTAAACTTTTCTTTACTATCAATGTGTGTTTCCTGCAAATACTCAAAGCATACAAAATAAAGAATCTCATAAACATAATACTTACTATCACTTAACTTACTAAGCTTATGCTTTCAAGCTATTAAACACACTCTACATCTAATCCATCTCTTAAAAATTTCAATTTTTTTTCAAATTTCTCTAAAAAAAATAGTAAATCACATAAAACGGAGATGAGGGACAACGAATTCACAACTCAAAAATAAGTCGTGTCCCCACGACTCTAAAAGACTCAATAAAGAATAAAAACACAGAAAATATTGTATATAAATAAATGGTAAGGAAGAAAGAAAACATACTCTTCGAGGCTATTGCCTCGTATGATCATACACCGATTAGGGTGCAGTGCTTTCCTTGTATGTGAACTTCATGTATCACCAATTTCGCTTTCCCTTACATCCTCTTATCAATCAATCCCACTCTAGAAATATCTTGTTTTTCATCTTCTCCAAATTTGTTCTCGAATAATCTCTCATGTGAAGGTGTTCATCCAAAAATATGTTGTTGTGGCAACAGCTACCAACGTCCTAGAAGCTTTGCATATATTTGGTTAAAGGACTCTCGATTTGTAAATGTTGTGGTGTCTTCCTTATGAAAGTTGAAACCTTTTTTTCTCTTTGAATTTACCAAAACTAGCTTTCCTCTATTCTCTTGACCCGATTTACCTTTTTGTTTGTTCCCGAACTAGTACCACTCTCACTTGATTTCTTCTAGATCTTGCCCAATATCTTGCATTCATACTTCATCTCCCTTAACACTTGATAATATCTCTATTATTTTCATCATCTCTTTTGACCCCCAACTCAAAGGTTTAAACACTCTTGAACTACCTTTTGATTATATATAGATAAGGTATTATTTGAGTTAGGAAAGGTGTAAGGATGATAATTCTCTATGTAGGTATTATGGAATCAAGCTTTGATGATATGGGTTTAAGGAATTATAGAAGGAGATTTTGAAATTCATGGTTTTGTTTCTTGGATTCTAGGTGTTTTGATATGATTTGGGTGGTTGAATCTCCTTTGTAATGATGTAGGGAAGGATTTGGATGTGAATTCATGGTGATTGAGTGATGTTTTGATGTTAGGTGAATGTTTGTTGAAGCTTTAATGGAGTTGGGAGAGATTTGGAGAAGAAATAGAGGCTTAAGGATTGAAAAATTCGTAATAGAAACTAACATCTTCTTCTATTAACCTTGAAAAATAAAAAAATTCTCTCTCCAGCGGCGCGCACTGGCATACCGTCGGTATGGGCAGCATACCGGTCGCTGACGTCACAAACCGTGACTTCATTCGCGACCACGGTTTTTTCCCTTCTCATCTCGGCAATGTACCTGATTCCTCATACCGTGTCACGGTTTTTCATGCACCGGTATACCGATCATCTCAACGGCTAGCCGGTGAGCAATTTTTCAAATTTGTCGTCTCGGCATATAACTTGATTTGGGAAACCGTGTCACTGTTTTTTGACCCCCCGGCATACCGGTCATCTCACCAGCTAGCCGGCTGGTGGGTCAGAATTTGCTCAAATGTTTTTTCCTTTTGCTCCCAAAGTCGATTTTCTTGGTACATGAACATCAAAAACACTAATACCTTTCTCAATTACGTAATATCAACTAAAAAAATATGTAAACTAACTAATACACACTAAAAAAATTAAACAAATAAAACAATTAAAACTTGGGGTGTCTCCCAAGAAAACTTTTATTTAACGTCATTTAAAGTTTGACGGGTTGCCTCCATTATCCCTTGAGTATGTAGCCTCCCAGCAGTGGGTGAGGTTTTGTATGTCTACAGTTCCCAACCTTCGACCCTTCGAAGGTTGTATCTCTAATAATTTTGCTGTCACCACTTGAGTAACAACAAATGGCCCCATCCACGCATTTTTGAAACCTCGTGGCCTATTATCTTGTTTGGAGGCCTTCCAAGCAACCATGGTTCCAACCCCAAACTTAATTTTAGCTTTCTTCTTCACGGGTTCATAGTGATGGTCCTTTTCTTTAACCTCTTTAGATACTTCTGGAACAATGGGGAAGTCAAGTGGCACCTCATCTAGATTTTTGTCCAAAACAATGGATGTTTCATATTTTTCTTTTGTTTTGAGGGCCATGTTTTCAACCTCGATCTCTACACTCGCATTCTCATTTGTTTCTGAAATAGCTTCCGTGAGTTCTTTTGTATTACCTTCAAGCATTTGGGTGTGGGTTTTGTCTTCTTTGCACGCCTCTACAAATGCTTTATCAATGTCACCATTTGAATGATTCGTCCTTATAAGGCTGGGTGGTGACATCAATGGAGTACTAGGTGGCGAATACATCCTAGTATCTTCTTCTTCTATCTCTTTTCTAACCAAGACCTCAATATTTGATTTCCCTAAACGTGGTTTGGATGGGTATTCCATGGATGTAATCTTCCCTTCATAAGGTTTAATTTCAACTTTGACTTGATTATCAATAATTGTCTCGTCTATGCTTAGCGTGGTTGGTTCTTCTATTGCTGGAATCTCTAGTTCACTAGGTGTAACTTGTGGCGATTCCACTTTGTTCTCCTCTTGAAGGCTAAACTCTTCAATTACATCGAACTGAATATCGCTATCATTACTGGCCTCATGATTAATATTTGTACCTTCGCGAGTTTGCAAAGATGGTACTTGTTGTAGCCTCTCAACTGTTTCTGTGAGTTGCATCAATCGTAGCTCCATCAATTGATTTCGTTGTTGCATGTCTTGCACTAATGATATGGCAGCATCGCTTTTATCCTCACTCTTTAGTACATTATCCATTGTAACCTTAATGAAACGATCGAGTGAATCCTCCAACTTCCTGAGCCTTTCTTCATGGTCTCTAAAGCTTCCTCGTGTCAGATCCATAAAGATGTGTTCTATCAATAAAGTTTTGTACTAGAGTACACCAGGCCTGTGGTGGATCTTGCTCTTGATAGGGGAAAATTTCCATACCTAAAGAAAAGCTTGAAAATAGACTAAAACAACACAAACGTAAAACTGAAAACAACTAAAACTACTAACCTAACTTAAACACAAAATAAAATAACTGCAATAAATCCTCGGCAGCGGCGCCAAAAACTTGGTGGAGCTGTTGGGATTTTAAAATCAATGAAAAGCACAATAAAATAACTACAACAAATCCCCCGCAACGGCGCCAAAAACTTGGTGGGTCCTGGTGTGTTATAAATTAAAGCAATAAATGTAACAGAATAAAGGATCCACAAACCGCAAGTGTACGGGTCGTTCCAAGTAATAAATAAGTAAAATTAGGATTATCGTCTCCATAGATATTTAAGTAGTTATTCTAAATTCGTGTTCAATATTAAAATAAATAGTTTTATTTATCTTAATTAAAAAGATAAGCAGTGAAGTATTTTGTTTTCTAATTAACTAAATAAAATAAATAATAAACAATAAACAATTATGCAAACAAGATAAGGAGATGCAAGTATGTATCTATCATATTGAATTTATGATTCCTAAGAATAAGGGTGAATGGGAAATTTCACAATAGTCTGGACTCTATAATCTCCTAACCCCCGTCAGGGTAGACTTAGGAGTTATCCTACGGTATTACAAACCCCGTCAGGGCAATTATAAGCTACTTTCGGATGTTGAAGTGTTTTACCCAATTGGCTGTGTGGTTAGTAAAGCCCGTCAGGATCATTGACGAATACCACACTTCTATTACCTAGGTCCGTAATTAAACCCCCCATCAAGGTGATCACCGCCACTAGTGAATAGCCTAACTCAACCTTATTTCTAATTTATCGGATTAAAAACAGTAAATAAGGATACGATGATAGTCAATACAAAACACCAACTTAAATTAAATTAGAATAATCCCAATTCAAAAAAAAACATACAATTGCATAAACTAGGGCTTAACCCATGTTGCGATTCTCAAGTACTAAATGTTTAGCTCACAATCAAAGTAAAAACAATAAAGAAATTAAAAGCATTCATGTTTCCTGATACATAACTAAGATAAAGAACCTAATTAAAGGGTTTGGTTGAACTATTGTAGAAGAAGAATGACTTCTCCAGCTCTTCCTTTGCCTTCTACCTTTTGCTCTCTTCTGAACTTTAGAATAATGAAGCGTACTGAAAAATGAGGTCTAAAAGGCTTTATATACTAGCCAAAATCGGATTGGGCTTATATTTTATTTAATTAAATGATTAAAAGCCCAAGTTCAATTAGTAATTCCCGTAACTGCTGTACAAACTCTAGTAAAACGAGAGTAACTTTTGCGTCTTAAGTCCAAATCACCTGATTCTAGTCTTCAATTCGAGCTAACTCGGAGGAGCAACTTTTTCCTATGAATCACCAGACCCGAATCAGTACCGTTTGGGCTTGTAATCAACAAGAAATGACAGATTTCTAGATTTATGCCTTCTTCAACTCCTTGAGTGGAACCTTTTTCCCTTTTGACCTTTCCTTTTTATCTAAGACTTTAAAATTTACTTCTCTTCCTAATCTTGGTGCTCCCTAGCATCCATGTACCTAAGAACTATATGCTAAAAACAAACGAATTAACGCACAAAAGCTCTAAAAATGCAAATAACATAATTCTGAGGGGAGAAAGTGCAATATGACAAAATAAGCACAAAAGTCTATCTAATAAGTCTAATTTCTACCTAAAATGATGTCTCCTAAGGGCATATATTTATCAAAAAATGGAAGACATCAGACCTCCACCCTTTTCCGTTAGAAAACGAGATACGATTGACCGATTCGTATAATATTAAAGTGTAACGTGGATATTTTCATAGATTTAAAGGATTCATATGCTTGTTTAAATTATGAGTACCATGGTTTTCAGAACTAGCATCATACTCTCTATCACAATTGTTACATTTACCATACCTCTTTTCATTTTTATAATTTTTTGGAAATTGGCCCCAACGTTTTGTGGAAGTTTGCCATTTACTCTTTTCTGTTCTAGGGACTAGGGGCATTCTAGGTAGTGGTCTGGGAAAGAAGAGGGGATTGAGTACCTTGAATATTAGCATCAATATCAATGGTGGGAATTGTATCCATTGTTCAAAATCTGCAAAGTAAAAATAAGACATGATTAGTTTGTGTAATTAAAGGGCTTTAAATGCAATTTGGAAGTGTTATAAGGACATAAATAAATTTTATGAGAGTTACAGGGGTTTCAATGCAAAGTATTAGTCAATTTTCAAAGCTAAAAACAGAGAAATCTAGTTTTTACCCCTTATTCTCACATTTTAATTCAAAAATATCATAAAACTCGAGTCTTTAAAGCCGAATCATGCTATTTTTGAGTCTATTAGGGGGGTTATATGCAAAGTTTTATTTTATTTTCATCTCTAATAAAATAAGCAATTTTTGAAACAACAATCACATTTTTTAATTCAATATATCAAAATAAAAGTATTTTAAGGGTCAAAACCGAGTTTATTAGGGGTAAAATGCTAAGTCTCGTCCATTTTTCATCCCTAAAAATAGAAATAAAAACTATTTTAACGCATAAATATTATATTTTAATTCAACACTATCATAAAAAAAAAATTAAGTTCAAAACCGACATTATTAGGGAGTTATATGCAAAGTTCATTCTATTTTCATCCCTATAAACAAATAAATCTATATTTAGAACAACAATTACTTTTTTTTTTAATTCAATATATCATAAAATCATATTCTCAAGGGGACAAAACCAAGTTTATTAGGGGTAAAATTTCAAGTTCATTTTTTTCCATCCCTAAAAATAAAAAACCATTTTAAACACAAGAATCTCTTTTTTTTTTTTTTTTTGTAATTCAACACTATCATAAAAATATAGTTAAAAGCCAAAACCGAGTTTATTAGGAGTTATATACTAAGTTTTATTCTATTTTCATCCCTAAAAACTAATAAATTGATTTTTAACAAAAAATTACATTTTTTAATTCAACATATCACAAAAATATATTTTTAAGGGCCAAAACTGAGTTTCTGAAAGGATTATATGCAAAGTATTGTTCTCCTTTCATCCAAAAAACATATAAAATTATTTTTAACACAACAATGTCAATATTTAATTTAATAATATCATTAAAATATATTCATTTGAAAACAAAATCCGATTTTATTATTGGATTAACTGCAAAGTGATATTCTACTTTCAATGAAAATATATAAATAAATCTATCTTTACCAAAACAAACTCATATTTTAATTCAACAATATCATAAAACCACAACTTTTAGTGCAAATATGAATTTATTAGTGGTTTATTATATCTGGAGTATTATTTAATAAAATATTTTTTTACCGTATACAATAAAATGCAAATATACACCAATAAAAAAAAATAAATACAATAAAAAAGGTTAAAAGTCAAGAACACTCACCAATAAATCATAACACGCGGTTTTGCTAAAAGATCTGTACCAAAATAAAAGAAAATCCAAACCATAATTGAATAACAATGATGAAAAAATATAGAAAAGGAGAGAGTAAGGCGTTTAACTTAGTAGAAATGGTGAACTGGATACCAAATACTCTTTAAGGGTAGGCCTAAGTTATTCTTGGATCATTGATATTTATATCCAAAATACCTATTATTTTTAACTCGGATTGAACATGATTCAACGAGTAGGTCATTCTTACTCAAACCTACAATGAAAGATATGTAAAAATTGATCGCAGTTGATCATGACGTGCTAATTTTTTTTTGAAAATCCAAAGTCCCCTTCCTTTTATGTTTGCTTACCGTTAAACTAAGGGGGTATTTGTTTGTACTTAATGAGATATTAATCTAATTAATTAAGACATTGGATCAATAAAATAATTTGTATTCCTGACAATTTCATATGTGAATAAATCTTAACTGGCCTGTTGTTTATTTGTACTTAACGAGACCTTAACCTGGTTTATTAAGGTACTAGATCAATAAAGCAATTTGTTTTTCTTGACCAATTCAGATTCAAATGATTCTTCATTGACTTTTTTCATTAAGATCACAAACTAAGGGGTGTTTGTTTGTACTTAATGAGATCTTAATCTGGTTCATTAAAACACTGGATAGATTAAACTGTTTGTTTTTACTGACCAATTCAAATCTGAATAGCTCTTAACTGGTATGTTTCATTAAGATTTAAAACCAAGTATAATTCATTCAGACTTTGCCTCTTAACAGAATAAGTTCTATTCAACTGTTATAAATATCTAGTACTTATCACTTAATAAAATCAAACGTCATTTGATGGACTTTCTAATCCGAACAAAAAAGAAAAAAGTTTATCTAAGATGATAGGAACATTATGTCCAATTAACCCAATATAGAACTCCATTTTTTTGTTACATAGGAGAGCCACTTTGGATTCGGAGTAGGGATGACAACGGTTCGGTTAACCGCAAAAAACCCAGAAACCGTAACCGAAACCGTTTAAGTTAGAAAAAACCATAACCGAAACCGAAACCGTTTAGTAATGAAAATCTAAAACCATAACCGAAACCGATTAAAGTAAAAAAAAAACGTGCAAAAAACCGAACCGAACCGTTTAGCATGGACATATAAAATTAATTAAAAATAACTAAAAACTCTTAAATATTCGATATACATAACCATATAATCCAATTCATCACCAAAAAACATTAAAGCAAAAAAAATTGCAATGAAGTTTCAACAAAAATTGCATAAAAATACTACGTGTAGAATTCATTAACAAGCGATATCTTCTTCTTCAACCGTACACGCTTTAAGATAGTCCGATGCTATATTTTTGCCTACATAATCCAAAAATAAAATTAATAATGATAAAATAAATTGATAAAAGTATAATTTTAGATATATATATATATATAATAGTTCTGTAAATTAATAAAATTTTAGATATGTAACAATATATTTTTATTACATTTATTAGAATTAGTTTTTATAAAAGCTAATTCATTTTTCAAATTAAACTAACTACATGTTAAAAGTTAGTATTGGTCTTCTTGGACTTTTGGTCTTCTTGGACTCTTGGGCTGCTTGAGAATATAAATATTGGATTTTAAAAGTGAGCCGATTGTATTTAGAATAAATATATTATATCTTATATATTATATATTAAATAAAACGGTTTTCGGTTTATTCGGATTTTTTTTAAAACAAACCCATAACCTTACGGTTTTAACCACGGTTACAATTTTTAAAACCATAACCTCATAATTATAACCACGGTTACATAAACGGTTTTTTAATCGGTTCGGTTTCTATCGGTTTCGGTTTAAAACCCGAACCGCTGCCATCCCTAATTCGGAGTCATTGACTCGGTTCGAACCTGTACCATTAGATTGGATGACCAAGACCCTGGCCAGTGAGCTAATCCCAACTGGTTGAACTCCATTTTTTAATACTCTACTATTTAATATCTAAATTTTGAAATTTGAAGTACAAATATGAAATTAATTACAATGAATTAGAAATCATTTATTTATTTATTTGGTCAATGAATCCGAAGTTATAGAATATCAGATCGAAGACACATTTTGGACATGGCATAACTGTAATTTTCGCCAATTAAAAACATAATTATCACAAAATTAATTTATAATTTACAAAAGTACCTACATACCAATATTTTAGAAAAAGAAAAAGTCAATACCAAAACTATTTTCAAATTTCAAAGCTGAAAACCCCGCGCTTGTCTAAAACCAGTGTCCCCAGCACCACCACTATCACCACCGCACTCTTTATATCTTTCCTTAAAATTCATCTCTCTACCTATTTTCTTCAATCATTCCAACTTAAAGAAAAAATGGAAAACGAATCTCCTAAACAAATTCAAGTGAAAAGCATCCCAACCCATAACGGAAAATACATTCAATACAATGTTCTCGGTAATTTTTTCGAAGTCTCATCCAAATACGTTCCTCCTATTCAACCTGTTGGCCGTGGTGCTTATGGCATCGTCTGGTATGTTTTCTGCATTATTAGCTTTCCCTATTTGTTCAATAACCCGCTCAATTTTGTTGTTTTTGATTTTATTGTTTTTCAATTTGTAGCTGTGCGAAGAATTCTGAAACTAAAGAAGAGGTTGCAATCAAGAAAATTGGGAATGCATTTGATAACAGAATCGATGCCAAAAGAACCCTTCGTGAAATTAAGCTACTTACTCATATGGAACATGAAAATGTAATTGGATTCGATTTTAGTTATGGGTTAATTGCAAAATTGGTGTAATGTTTTTAATGGGTATTTGATTTAATTTGATTTCAGGTTATTAAGATTAAGGATATTATCAAGCCACCTGAAAAGGAAAAGTTTAATGATGTGTATATAGTGTATGAATTGATGGATACTGATCTACATCAGATTATACAATCATCCCAGAAACTCACTGAAGATCATTGTCAAGTAAGTAATGATTCATAAACTTAACTAAATTTCTTGATCGATTCACTTCCTTGATTTTCACATTTAGTAAATTGTTACAGTATTTCCTTTACCAACTACTCCGTGGATTAAAATATGTACACTCAGCTCATGTTTTGCATAGAGATTTGAAACCAAGCAATTTACTTCTAGATGCAAATTGTGACCTCAAAATCTGTGATTTTGGGCTTGCAAGAACAACATCAGAGACAGATTTCATGACTGAATATGTTGTAACTCGATGGTATAGAGCACCTGAGCTTTTACTTAACTGTTCTGAATACACAGCAGCCATTGATATTTGGTCTGTTGGTTGTATTCTCATGGAAATTATCAAACGTGAACCTCTTTTTCCTGGTAGAGATTATGTTCAGCAATTAGAACTTATTACTGAGGTACTTATACTTACTACTTTAATTCAATGGCCAATACTAATAATTAATAATTAATAAATAACCCGTTATTGTTTTTTTATACAGCTTCTAGGTTCACCTGAAGATGCTGATCTTGGATTTCTCCGAAGTGATAATGCTCGAAGATATTTAAAGCAACTTCCACGTGTACCTAAGAAACCATTTTCAGAAAAGTTCCCAGATATGTCACGTGAAGCCATTGATTTAGCTGAGAGAATGCTAGTTTTTGATCCGGCTAAACGTATTACAGGTATGTTTGTGTGTGTGTATATGTTATGTTGTATGTATGTGTTTATGTATGTATGTGTTAAAAGTGTGTGTTTTGTTTGAAGTTGAAGAAGCGCTTAATCATCCATTTTTATTAAGTCTGCATGAGATTAATGAGGAGCCTACGTGTCCATCTCCGTTTAATTTTGATTTTGAACATTCATCATTGAATGAAGAGGATATAAAGGAACTAATCTGGAAGGAGTCTGTAAAGTTCAACCCTGAAAAGAAGATGAGTGATGATATTTCTTCATAAAGAATTGTGTGGATCTTAATCATATATAATATATATTCATATGAGTTTACAAATTTGGATTTCCTGGTTTGTTGAGGCATTGTTTAGCCAATATATTCTACATTTATATTCGTTGGTTATGCAGAATTCTTATATTTCTTGCCTTTTAATTTTCTTTTTGCCCTTGAATTTAGTGAATTTATGAATTTCTTTTTGGTTTGGAATGTTAGGTTTACTTTTAGAACAGGTTTCTATATTGGGCCTAGTGTGTTTGAGTTTAGCCCAGTCCATATATAAGAGACAGGGTGGGTCACTCTCCATATTGTTTTACCTAACTACATTCTATATGAAGTCAATTAGTAAACGTTAGGTCAAGTCAGCTTATGTTATGCTTTCGTTATAATCTTGAGAAGATAGCCAAACATCAAATACTTGAATAGACAAAACAAATAGATAACAAAAACTTATGAATTAACACGCAAACGCTGAATTTAGTCTACAATTGTTGAATAAATAATGTGAAAACGATATGCTGGCACTGGTAAAGTGGATACCAAAGTTGACAACTGATTTTGGTTTTCTTCTAAGCAAATACACTACTAGATAGAAATTTATCATTAGCTAATTATTGCTTTACGTATTCCACTTCAAATTAATTTTATTGGTAGATTAATGGAGTTAAGTTTTTCACACATAATTATGGGAGTTGCTCAGTGATCAGGGTATCAAATTTTGCCGAGTAATTCTCTGATATGAAATACTAAGATAATTGTTAGTACAACTAAAGAGTTAAAATAAAGCAAATATAACCAACTGGGTTGGTAAACAAGATTTTCTAAGCTTTTTGTTAGATAACTGATATTTCTCTTTTTGTGATATAATAATTAGGTTAGAGACATCATTTTAGGTGTATTTGAGTAATTAAGTATAAATTTTTATTCAAATTTCTATATTTTCTTATTTTTTGTCTTGATTTGATGATTTATTATTTTTATAGCATATTGGGTTTAATTTGTTTGTTTAGTGTGAAACTTTAAAAATATATGAAAATTAATTAGATACCAAATCAATTATAAAATATAAAGGAAAGAATATATGGATGGAATTAAAAGATAAAAGGAAGTAGAGATAAAATAGGAAAGGAAAAGTTGTCAAGTAAATCTGAAATTCTGCAGCCACATCTACTAAAGTGAAGATAACTTAAAATCAGCTGAAAATTTGGATGAGCAATCAAAAGAAAAAGTGTAAATCTGTTCGACGCAGTCGTTTCGATATAAAGTAGGCGAAAATCAGACAAATAATGAATGAGATACGACCAAAACAAGACAGCAGCAGTTTATCCCTTCTCTTATATTTTAGGAAATGAATTTTGAGTTGGATTTTGACTCAAATTACTTACCTTCTACTCCAAGATTTCGACCTAGGGTTTAGAAAACCCTATAAATACACCCTCTTGTCATTAGAAACGTATCCTTGGTTAACCTTTAAACCAAGAGGAAGCTTACATTAAGAAGATAGAAGACTAGAAGGAGATGGACAACAATTCATGCCTTCCCAATCCTTCAAATTTGTAATTGTTTTCTTTTCTTTCTCTAGTATGAACTAATTCTATTTTAGCTTGAGATTAGCATATGGATATGAACCCTATACTTGTTTTACATCTATTTTGATTTGGGATATTCGCATTTAATTTGATATTAGTGTTTTATTCTCTGATTTATGTGTTTTGATTTATTGTCTGTAGTTCTTGCTAGTGCACGAGTATAGGATTACCTTAATAGTAGTTAGATGGTCACCCGGAAGGGGTGTCTAATTATTGAAACGCCACATAAACGTCTAGTGTGCGGTAGTGATCCGGAGGGCTTACCTAACTAGATAGTTATTAGGGTTTGAGATTTAATCACCGATCATTGCGCAGGGTCCCTCTACCCAAGTCCCTTGGTAATTGTTAGGTCGCCACCTAAGTCCACCCGAAAGGGGGTTAGGAGGAATATAGAATCCTAGCTATTGCATATTACACAATTCTCCCTTACATGATTAGAATAAACAAGGCTAGTGGGGATTACTTGCTAAGTGTCGAGCTAAACTCTCATACTATCTGTTCTCTTTATTTATTTTCATGTCTTTTATTTAGTTAATTGTGTAGATTCTTAAAAACCAAACAAAAATTTTATAGTCTTTTATTTTCAGTGTATTATTCTTCTAGCTTCCTTATTTGCACTTTATATTGCATAAGTTCTTCCTAACTTTCGTAGTCTCTGAGAAACGAATTATATTTATCATTAAAACTTGCATACGACCTGTGATACTTGCAGTGAGTACCGTGTTTAGGCTACGGTGTTAGTTGCATCTATATTTATCACGATTTCATCACGCCCTAGCCGACACCAGAAACTGAAATTTATACATTCCAACCCATTTAGCTAATATTTACTTAGTGACAATAAGCCTGGAGGTAGGCTAATTTGTAATAATTTGAACTATCTTTATATATATATATATATATATAAATATGCTTTGGGAAGAGTTAAAACATAACAGCCACAAAGATATATCAAGTTATGTGTATAGAAGAAATTATGTGTGAGAATGGTAAAAAAAATCATAATATTAATTCTGATGATAAACTTGTAATCATGAAAGATGAACTAGAGGCATGTATGATTAAGGAATGTAGTTTATATTGTGCACCAAAGATCAACATATATTGAGTTAGAATTTAACTTAAGTAGGCGCATATCAAAGTGTTTGATAAGTGTGTGTATACTAAGAAGTGAATATATGTAATTAAATCATAAGCAACACATAGAAATAAATGACATCAAAGAAGAATAGGCGAAAGTTTATGAATCACATGTGAGGGATAGAAAGCAAGGCTTTTCATAAGTTTTTTTGTTGTAGATATGCAAGGTTTAGAAAGTAGCATAAACACCTCGTAAGATAAAATTTAAGCACTAAATCATCTAGGAATCTGTCACATAAAAACAACCTAAAATAGAAACTATACGCCAGCATATTGACCCGTTTTCACGATGACAAATCATTCACTAAAACACCTAAGAATGATATGAGGGAATGAAAATCAGAAGGAGTTCATCTTTCCTTAACAAAATGCATATAAGATATGAAGATAAAAAGGCACAAATGGAGTCTAACCCCCTCACACCACAAGCCTAGATGGAAAAGTGTATTTTTACAAGATATGCATTTTGTGATTTTTTTTAAGGAGTGCAAGTTTTGGAAAGATTTTAGTGCACATATTATCCCCCCCTCCCATTGTCTTAATAAAAAAGAAGGGATACTTATCTTATATAATTATGACTAATCAAGTGAAATAGGTTAAACAAAACTATTATACATAGAAAGATTTCAAGTCTATATAGATAAAGATGCACAAATAAGAGGAGTAAAGAAAGAACTTCTTCATTATGAGCTTTGCGTTTAAGAACTTACCTAATCAATCTTTATTTAATAGATATGATCAAGAGCACTAGGATAACTCAAGATGCGTTAGCCTTTCTTCTGCCCTCTTTTGGTTGAGTATTCTCACAAGTACCTTCCCAGTGAGCTATAAATCTCAACCTTTTAAATCCAAAACTTTTATATTTAGTTCATCATTATAATGTATCCTCAATAACTTCCATGTAGGGTGGTGGTGGGTCCTGGTGTGTTATTGGTGGTGCCTAGGGTGTGATAAAATTAATACAAATAAAGGTCAAGAAAACTACGCACTCTCACCCTAGACAGGCACAGTACTGCAAGTATTACTGGACATATGCAAGTTTTAGTTAGTAAGTTGAGTTCGTTCTCAGGGACTTAAGTGTGTTATACGCGTGAGTAGGAATAACGAGTAAACGTAAATGATTAAAGACAGAAAATAAAGGCAAATAGATTTTCGAAATTACTAATTAAAACTAGGAAAATAAAGACAATAAAATAAAAGATAAGAAATATGAGATGAGATGAGAAGTATAGCTCAGGTTTTGCTAATATGCACTAATCCTTCTAATTCTATCTATAAATCTAGTTAATAAGGGAGAATATTAGCTCTTGGTATACTTAGTCAGGATTCTAAATTCTCATACCTTAGACCTTAAGAGCGACTAAGGGGGCTACGGCACAACCAAGAAGTGTTTTATCTTAGGGTTATCAAACGCCACTAAGGCCCTAAGCAAATACTGAAATCCTGGTGATATGGTGGTTAAAACAAACCCTAATGACTATCTAGTTAGAATCATGTTTTGTCAGAACTAATATCGACACTAGACATTATGTGGTGGTTCAATAGTTAAACACCCTGTCAAGGAGACCATCTAACTACTATTAAAACAATCCTAAAGTGATCAGTTCTAGGAAAGACAATAAATTAAAACACATAAACAAATATTAAGTAAGAAGCTAATATCAAATTAAAACATATAATTCCCAAAGAAACTTAGATAGAAGAATTAGAATTCATAGATTATACATTATGCAAAACCCAAGCTATGGGGAGTTTAGTTCATACCTGAAGGAAATAAACTAAAAGAAATTACAAAAGACATCATCTTGCTCTCTACAATAAACTGGAAGAATGAAACCTTAAGAACTAATTACTATGAGGCAAGGATGATTTACAAGTGATATAAGGGTGTATTTATAGGTGCTTAGAAGACCTAATTCGTTTTCTTGAGGAAGAGGTAAGGTATTGGACTTCTAGCCCAACTCAAATTCGTATGGAAATAAAGATAAACACTGCTGGACCGTTTTGAGCATATCTTCTTCGTTATTGGTCGGATTGAGCTCCATAAGATACCAAAAGAATCGCAACAGAATTATCTTTACCCTTAGAGAAGGAAATTACCAAAATCGGCCTATTTCTTGAGTAGAATAGCACATCTTTAGGCGTGTACTGCAGAATCCTAGATTAGGCAGCTTTTCCTTTTCCATCTTTTTAGCTTTTGTTTCCTTATCTCCAATTACCATGCAAATCTCTTTCCATAAGTTGTTGTATTTGACTTGGACTCTAATTAAGCTCCATAATTATCTTTAAAGCTACACACTAAATAAACAATTACACCCAATATGCTCTAAATATATTATTTCTACAAATCAAGACTCAAAATAGGAAAGTGCGCTATAACTCAAGAAAATCGACATTAATGACTTCTAAATCACTTAAAATGATGTCTCATCCTAACATTAATCTATCACAAATGAGGAGACATCAAGACCCCCAACTCAAAGTTGTATCGTCCCGATACAATAACGATAAAAACAAAGGGAAGTCTATAAATACACACTTATAAAATTCTCAATACAAGGGAAAAAAGCATAGCAGAATATATAGAATAATCCTAAAGCAACAACTCAGAAAATTTCATGCAATAATATTTATAAACTACATACCTGTACACTTCTCATACTCACAGTCAACACGGCTTGAATTCAAGATCAGATTAGTTTCGCAATGTAAGAAGGATTGGGACTTTACTCAGTTCCCCAAGAGAGCTATAGATTGTTCATCAAACCTCACTAGTATTCAAAGATCCATTTAACTACTTTCTAATGGCTCAATCACTTCTCAATTACATAGCAAAGAATCAAAAGGTCTATAAGGTTGTAATGTAGGCTTAGGGACGGTATGATAGTATATTTGGATAATTTGGAGTGAGCTTTTGGCTCTCTCCTCACTAGCCATCAACAAATCGCCCTAGAGCTTGAGTTACTCTCATAAAACGTTTCTCACTCAACCCAATGAATTCCTTGATGCACAATTTAGCATCCCCAATAACCCAATTAAAGCATAAGATGTTCACATAAAAATCCACTTTGCCGGTCCGAATATATATATTTTCTTTTCTTTTCAAATCAATTTTCTAGCTATGACTCTCTTTTTATGCTGAGATATCATGCTCATTTTCTCATATATATATTTTTTCTTTTAATGCTCTTGTTGGCAATTTTAGCTCGTAGCTTCTTTTTCATTCACTATTACCCCGGCAAAGGGTTACAATAAAATTCTGTGAATCATCATCAATATAAAGCACAAAGCACAATTAATAAGCTCAAAAAATCCCAACCCAATAACAATTCCCATAATGGTGGACCCACCACCCCAAACTCAAGCTCTAAAACAACTGTCTATGCATCGCGATTCTAGTGCGGGTCATATGGAAAAGTCCTATAATCTAAAGGGATATGACTTATAACGTGGTTCAATAAAAAGCTTTAGAAAGGCTAGAAGGGGCTGAGAAGGATATAGCATATAAAATCAAAAATCACAAGGTGAGAAGGTATATAAAGGCTTCAAAGGCTTCAAATATGAAAGAACCGCCTTAATCACTTTCGTTATTTTCTTACCTTTAGCACTTTCATCAAATGGTTTTTCAACTAGCTTGGATCTCACGGCCTACACACTTGAATTTATGATTCCTAAGAATAAGGTGAATGGGAAATCTCACAATAGTCAGGACTTTATAATCTCCTAACCCCCGTCATGGTGGAATTAAGAGCTACCCTACCGTATTACAAACCCCGTCAAGGAGATTATAAGCTAGTTCAGATGATTAAGATCTATACCCAATTGGCTACGTGGTTAGTCAAGCCCGTCAGGATCAATGACGAATACCACGCGTCTATATTCTAATTTTGTAATTAAACCCCCCCTTCCAGATGATCACCGTCACTAGTGAATAGCCTAATTACTAAAACCTACCCTTGATTCGCGACGTCAATGATAGTAAACAAGCACAAGAATAGAGTCAAGGGAAATTAAGAACCAATTCAATTAAATAATAAAATCCCATATTCAAATTCAAACAAAAAAACAATCAATGATTCATATAATTACAATCCTAAAGAGAAATTATGCATACTAAAACTCTTAAATAAATAGCTGAGGAATACCTCATAGACAAAAATAGATATAATACTAATTTACCCAAAGAATAGAGATGGAGAAGTGTTGAATTGATGTAGTTGAGCTCTAACTCTTTCTTCTTCCACCTCTAGATCATCTTGATTGCTTCTATGATGATTTATGTATGTATATTAAGCTTATGCAGCCAATGGATGACTTTCTAAGGTTTTGAACGGATATATATAGGTGTTAGTTCGAAATCTTGGAGTAGGGGTCAAGTAAAAGAGTCCAAGCCCAACTCAAATTCGTAACCCTAAAATATAGAAAAGGTAAGAAACTGTTACTGCTTTTTTTTGTCGTAACTACTTCAATACTACTCTGAATGACACATTCTTTATATCGAAACTGTTCGTCTCGGAAATCTCTACATTTTAGCTTCGGACCATTCTTCCAAATTCCTAGCCAATCTTGAGTTATTACCACTTTAATGGACGAGGCTGCTGAAATTCAGATTTACTTCGAAACTATATATTTTCCTATTTTATCTTTTACTTCCTTTATCTCCAATTTCTATCATTATCTTAGAATTGATTTGGCATCTAATTTATTTCCATATATCTTTAAAGCTTCACATTAACACACAAATTAAACCAAATATGCTCTAAAAATAATAATTCATCAAATCAAGACAAGAAATAGAAATATTACGAAATAAGCATAGAAATCAATATATAAAGACCATTTTCTACCTAAAATGATGTCTCCTAAGGGTTTATATTTAGAACAATTAGGTAGACATCAAGACCCCCAACTCAAACTTGTATCGTCCCGATACAAAAAGAAATAAGAACATAGGGAAGTCTCTAAAATATCAGCTAAATTAATTAAGCACAGGGGAAAAGAAGATAGCAGAATATATAAAATTAACTCAAAGCAACTACTTAGAAAATTTCATGTAATAATATTTACAAACTGCTAACCTGCACACTTGTCATGTCTACAATCAACACGGCTTGAATTCAAGATTGGATTAGCTTCGCAATGTAAGAAGGAGGGGATCTTTACTCAGTTTACTAAGGAGGCTATAGATTGTTCCTCGAACTTCACTAGTATCCAAAGATCCACTTAACTACTCTCTAACGGCTCAATCACTTCTAGATTACATAGCAAAGAATCAAAAGGTCTGTAGGGTTGTAATGTTTTCTTATGGACGGTATGATAAGTATATTTGGATAATTTAGAGTGAGCCTTTGGCTTTCTCCTCACTAGCCATCAACGAATCGCCCTAGAGCTTAAGTTACTCTCATAAAACATTCTCACTCAACCCCATGAATTCCTTGATGCACTAGTTAGCATCCCCAATAGTCCACTTAAAGCATAAAGATGTTCACATAAAAATTCCACTTTTCCGGTCCAAATATATATATATATATATATCCTTTTCATATCATTTTTTTTTCTTTTGTATAGCTATGACTCTCTTTTTGATGTTGAGATATCACGCTATTTTTTTCTAATATATATTTTTCTTTTCTTTTCATGCTTTTCAGTTTTTTCATTTACTCTTAAACCCGACAAAGGGTTACAATATAATAAAAATGTGAATCATCATCAAAATATAGAACATAGCACAATTAATAAGCTCAAAAATCCCAACCCGCTAATATTTCCCAAAATGGTGGACCCACCACCCCAAACTCAAGCTCTAAAACAATTGTCTATGCATCGCGATTCGAGTGCGGGTCATATGGAAAAGTCCTACAATCTAAAGTTATATGGCTTATAATGTTGCTAATAAAAAGGATTTAGAAATGATAGAAGGTGTTGAGAAGGATATATAATATAATAAATGGACAGCAAGCTAAAAGGCAAGAAGGGGCTTATGAAAGATCTGCCTTAATCACTTTCTAAACTATGAAAGTTAGTCATTCTCTTACCTTTAGCACATTCATTAAATGGGTTTATCAACTAGCTTGGGTCTCACGACCTACACACCACTCAAGGCTCCCAGAGATCAAACATACTTTCTATCGCATTGCTAACTAATCTATTGTTTACTATCCATGTGTGTTTTTCCTGCAAATACTCAAAACATATAAAATAAAGCAGCTAATAAACATACTACTTTCTATCATTAACTTACTAAGCTTATGCTTTCAAGCTATTAAACACACTCTACATCTAATCAATCTCTTAAAATTTTCAAATTTCTCTAAAAAAAAACAGTGAATCACATAAAAATGGAGATGAGGGACAACGAATCACCACACCCCAACTAAAAAATGAGTCTTGTCCCCACGACTCAAAACAGACTCGATAAATAAAAGCTAACACACATATTGCAAATAGAGAAATGGCAGGGAAGAAAGAAAACATACTCTTCGAGGCTAGTGCCTCGCATGATCAATACCCGGAATAGGGTGCAGTGCTTTTCTAACCTTCTAGTATCACCAATTTTGCTTTCCCTTACATCCTCTTATGCTCCATCCCAATCAATCACACTCTAGAAATCTTTTATGTTTACCTTTTTCTAACTTCTTTCTCGAATTCGTGTTGTGATAGCTTCTAGGGCCCTTAGAAGCTTCACTTGTTTTCCTCTTGCTCTCACCCAATTCCTTTTTTCTAACTTGGATGAGAAGGATTTAAGAAAGTGGAAAAAGATTTCGAAAATTTTGGTTTTGATTCTTCGATTCTACGTGTTTTGGAATGATTTAAGATCTTGATTCATGTTTATAGGAAGGTAGGGAAGGATTTGGATATGAATTTTATGGTGATTGGGTAGTATTTTGATTTTATGTGAAGGTTTGTTGCAGCTTTAATGGAGTTTGGAGAGGCTTGGAGAAGAAATTGAGGCTTAAGGATTTCAAAGTCGTAGCTATATACTAACCTCTTTCTTCAAACCCTAAAAAATATTTCTTTTTTCCACCAGTGGCGGCTGGCATACCGGTCCTGGCGCCTGTCACGCAGGTGACCCGGGTTCAATCCCCGGCAGCGGCACCAAAAACTTAATGGGTCTTGGTGTGTTATAAAATAATGCAATAACAGTAAAGGAATAAAGGATCCACAGACTGCAAGTGTACGGGTCATTCCAAGTAATAGATAAGTAAATACGGGAAAATCGTCTCCACAGGGATTTAAGTAGTTATTCTAAAGTCGTGTTCAATATTAGAATAGATAGTTTTAATTGTCTTAATTAAAAAGATAAGCAATGAAGTATTTTGTTTCCTAATTAAATAAATAATAAATACTTAATAACAAATAATATAAGGAGATGCAAGTATGAATCTATCCTATTGAATTTATGATTCCTAAGAATAAGGGTGAATGGGAAATCTCACAATAGTTAGGACTCTATAATCTCCTAACCCCCGTCAGGGTGGACTTAGGAGCTACCCTATCGTATTACAAACCCCGTCAAGGAGATTATAAGCTACGTTCAGATGATTAAGATCTATACCCAATTGGCTACATGGTTAGTCAAGCCCGTCAGGATCAATGACGAATACCACACGTCTATATTCTAGTTCTGTAATTAAACCCCCCCCTCCCGGATGTTCACCGCCACTAGTGAATAGCCTAATTACTAAAACATACCCTTGATTCGCGACGTCAATGGTAGTAAACAAGCACAAGAATATAGTCAATGGAAATTAAAATCCAGTTCAGTTAAATACTAAAATCCCATATTCAAATTAAAACAGAAAAACAGTTATCAATGATTCATATAATTACAATCCTAAAGAGAAATTATGCATACTAAGACTCTTAAATAAATATCTTAGAAATACATCATAGACAAAATAGATATAATACTAATTTACCCAAAGAATAGAGATGGAGAAGTGTTGAATTGATGTAGTTAAGCTCCAACTCTTGCGTTTTCCTCCTCTAGATCCTCTTGATTGCTTCTATGATGATTTATGTATGTATATTAAGCTTATGCAGCCAAGGGATGATTTTATAAGGTTTTGAACTGATATATATATATATATATATATATATATATATATATATATATATATATATATATATATATATATATATATATATATATATATATATGTTATGTCGAAATCTTGGAGTAGGGGTCCAGTAAAAGAGTTCAAGCCCAACTCAAAGTCGTAACCCTAAAATATAGAAAAGGTAAGAATTTGTTGCTATTTTGTTTTGGTCGTAAATCCTTCAATACTACTCTGATTTCTTTATATCGAAACTGATTGTCTCGGAAATCTCTACATTTTAGCTTCAGACCATTCTTCCAAATTCCCAACCAATCTTGAGTTATGACCACTTTATTGGACGTGGCTGCTGAAATTCAGATTTACTTGGCAAATTTATCTTTTCCTATTTTATCTTTTACTTCCTTTATCTCCAATTTCCATCATTATCTTCTTTCCTTTATCTCTTAGAATTGATTTGGCATCTAATTTATTTCCATATATCTTAAAGCTTCACATTAACACACAAATTAAACCAAATATGCTCTAAAAATAATAATTTATCAAATCCATACAAGAAATAGGAATATTACGAAATAAGCACAAAAGTCTATATAAAAAGACTATTTTCTACCTAAAATGATGTCTCCTGAGGGCTTATATTTAGAACAATTAGGGAGACATCACGTGGGTGATGTCTCCATATTTGTGATAAATTAATCTATTCAATAAACATCATTTTAGATGCATTATATTATTCGTTAAGGGATTTTTCCCTATTAATTGATAGTTTCATAATTCTTGCATTGATTTGGAGGTTTATTACTTTTAGAGCATTTTTAGTATAATATGTATGTTAAATGGGAAGCTCTTAGGTAAATTGATTTAATTAGATGCCAAATAAATGATTAAAAAGTTAAGGAAAGAAGATCCAAGGCAAAATCAAGACTTAAAAGGAAAGAAAGTTAATTTAGGAAAGTGGAAAATCTGCCAAAAGAATCTGTCCAGCTGTAAAGACGTCCAGTGTTTTAAATGCTGTAGAAAATTGGGTAGGAATTTGAAGAAGCCCTTTAATATTTAAGATAGGTATTTGAATTGGAGTAGGATTTGGACTCTTTTACTTAGCACATACTCCAAGATTTTGACCTAACACCTATAAATATCCCTACCTACCTTTTTAAAAATGTCTTTGCTCAGTATTTGCTTGTCCTTACTCAGTTATTACTCAATATTACACTTAGAGATCACCTAGAGAAGCAAGTTGACAGTATGTATTTTGTCTTTAGTTCTATTTCTTCTAGTATGAACTAATTTTCTCATAGCTTGCGTTTGCATATGTATAATATTTATATTCTAATTCTATACTCTATGTTACTTGGGAAAAAAACTTTAAATTGATTGAGATTCTTTACATATATGTGTTATGTGCTTTGAATTAATGCGTGTAGTCCTTACTAGTGCACAAGTATAGGGTTACCCCATTAGTAGTTGGATTGTCTCCCTGACGGGGAATTCAGTTGTTAACAACACCACATGACCGTCTAGTGTGCGGTAGTGATCCTGATGGACTTGCTGATGTCTCCTCATTTGTGATAATAAAATCTATTTCTGAGACATCATTTTAGGCGTATTTATTAGTTTATAGGTCGATTTCCTCATGATTTAGTACACTTGCCTATTTTGGGTCTTGAATTGAGTAAATACTAGTTTTAGAGCATATTGGGTTTAATTATTTATTTAGTGTGAAGCTTTAAAGATAATTATGGAGATTAATTAGAGTCCAAGTCAAAGACTACAAGATATGGAAAGAGATGAACATGGGAATTGAAGATAAGGAAGTAAAAGCTAAAAATATGGAAAAGGAAAAGCTGCCTTAAATCTGAACACCTACGACCACAAATAAGCTTATATCTTAAAATAGGTGAGGAATCTGGAGAAACAGTCAAGAGCAAAGTTAAAGATCTTTCCGAGAAGATGAATTTCGACTACTCATATGCGTCAAACGGATGATTATTGAAGCTGCTATGACCAAAACAAAAACGGGGCTGATTCCATGTTTTTGGGCTACGAATTTGAGTTGGGCTAGGAGCCCAATATTTACCTTTTCCTTCAAGAAAACGATTAGTTCAGCCTATACACTATAAATACAGCCTCTTAACACTAGAAAAGCATCCTTGGTGAAACCTTAAGCCAAGAGGAAGCTTACAACACAAGAAGAGAAGTCTGGAAGGAGCTGTTCATCAATAATGTCATCTTCAACCTTTGAATTTGTAATTTATTTCTTTTCTTCCATTAGTATGAACTAAATTTCTATTTAGCTTGAGTTTTAGCATATATGTATGAACCCTAGTTTTGATTGACATCTATCTAATTTGGTAATTCTATGTTTTAAATTTTTGAATAATTATTTTTATTCTCTGTTTATGTGTTTGGATTTATATTCTGTGTTCTTGTGGATCGCGACCATATAGAATTACCATATAGTAGTTAGGTCACCATTGACAACGGTGTTTAATTACATGTTTAGCACATAACGTCTAGTTGACAAATCAACCTAACAAGATAATCACCATGGTTTAGTGTATTACTATTTACCAATTGCAGAAACAGATTGCTTAGGACTCCTTATTGACAGAGGTAAACCCTATTTAAAACAACCTAGCGCAATTGGAACCGATTATTGAAATACTACATAATTCACCCTTACATGTTTAAAACGGCAAAACTAGTGGGGATTACATGCTATTGACTCAAGCTAAACTCTCATACTAAGTTCTTCTCTTGCATTTAATTTTCTGTCTTTATTTTAGTAGTTAATTTAGCTAATTGAAAACCAAATAAAAATCTATTTGTCTTTACTTTTTCTGCGTTTTATTTGTTCTAGCTTTTAGTATTTGCACTTGATTATTGCATAAGATTCCCCTAACCTTCGTAGTCTCTGCGGAACGAATCTTACTTATTTATTAAAACTTGCATACGATTTGTATACTTGCAGAACCGTGCTAGACTAGGGTGATTATTTGCACGTTATTTATATCATATTTTATCACACCCTAGTCGACACCAAGTTTTTGGCGCCGCTGCCGGGGACTACATCGTTAGTCCTTGTGCATGTATCTTGTGCTTTTATTTCAGTTAGTTCTATTTTACGCTTTGTCTTTTTAGTTTTTGTTTTATAGATAGCTACAGATGGAGAATCCAAGGAGACTTGAGTTACCCATCGAATTTAGGGTGCAACCACGCGGAATTCGCACTCCGGAAATCCAAGCCGCTAAATTTGGGCCAGATATAGGGATGTTAACACAATTTTCAACTCATGGGCTATTTAGCGGCGCTGCACAGCAAGATCCGATCTGATATATTCAGAAATTCATGCAAATCTGTGATGCTTATATCGTAAGAGGAGTTACTAAGGAGCAGGTGTATTATGTGATGTTCCAGTTCTTCTTGACCGGAAGTGCAAGCAATTGGTACGATACCCAATATCCTCATGTCATTCCAGATTGGGATAAGCTTCAAGCAAGATTCCTAGACCAATTCTATCCGGTTAGTAGACGATTAAAAGATATGTTGGAGCTTGAACAGTTTATACAGGAAGACGGATAAAGTTTGGGTGAAGCATGGTTAAGATTTAATGAAAAGAAGGCGAGATGTCCATACCATAAATCATCGCCGGAATATTATTTAACCTTGTTCTATGGAGGACTTAATAACAAGTCAAGGGCAAAAGCAGATTCGTTGGGAAACAAAGGTTTTGTGTTTCTAGACCCTGAAGAAGCCTAATTTTGTATGGAGAGAATTCTTGAGAACGAGAGAAGTTGCCCAGAGGAACCAGTAAAGGAAGGCATTTCAGAATATTTGAAGCTCAAAGAATTGGCCCAACAACTCGAAGAACTACAAGAACAAGCTCGAACAATCGCTCAGGTAAATCTAGTATGTACAATACCTTCGTGTCCAGGTTGTGGGTCAAGAAATCATGTGTGGGAAAGGTGTATGAATAATCCAGCCTCAGCTTCCGTTACATATCCTCAAGATAACTATTATTCTAATGGTTATGATTATCCGCAAGAAAGCTACGCTAATTATCAACAACCCCCACAACAAAGAAGTTGGGTCAGAAATCAAGAGACTTATCATCAACCCCAACCTCAACCTTACTATCCACCCCAACCTATTCATAAAAAGGTGCCCGTTGTTGAAAAAGATTATCAAGAACCACCGAAACAATCAACACAACTAGCGAAGAAAGATCAAACCTTGAGCTTGAATTCGAGTATGGCTAAATTGATGCAAGCAATTGAAAACAATATGAGTTGTAGCCAACAGAAAATTCAAGCCCAGCAAAAGGTAATCAAGAAACTCGAGCATACTCTATCACACATGTCAAGTACATTACAAAACAGGCCAAACGGGTAACTCCCAAGTGATACTATTGCTCCTCGAGATGATTCTTGTCATGCAGTTGAATTGCGAAGTGGAAAACAACTACCTCCACCAAGACCAGAGCCAGAACCAATCCCTATTCCAGAAAAGGAGGGGGGAGAAGAAACAACAGAAGATACAGTAGAAGAGGTAGTTGAACCAAAGAGTGTCCAAGCCAAGACACCTGAAAATACAAAAAATTCAGTGGAACTTAATACACGCCCTCCACCACCATACCCTTCACGTGTCAGAAAAAAAGACAATGACCTGGAATTCAAGAAGTTCGTTGACATGGTGAGCAAGTTAGAGATTAATATGCCGTTTGCCAAGCTCTCAAGATAATGCCGAAATAACTAAAATTCATGAAGGACATTCTTTCAAACAAACGAAGTATAGAAACTGGGGAAACAATTGAATTACCTGTGGAGTGTAGTGCTATTTGTCAAAACAAGTTACCACCGAAGCTAGAAGATCTCGGAAGTTTTACAATTCCCATTGGCATTGGAGACAGTTGGACCGGGAAAGCATTATGTGATAGGCGCGAGTATCAATCTCATGCCAAGATCCCTGTTCGAGAAGCTTAATATAGGAGAGGTAGTACCCACATATGTGGTGTTACAAATGGCGGATTGCTCTCTCTCTTTCGACCAGTAGGTAAAATTGAAGATGTTTTAGTTAAAGCTAGTACTTTTATTTTTCCTTGTGATTTTATTATTCTTGACTACGACGAGGATAAGAATGTCCCCATCATCTTGGGTAGACCATTCTTAGCCACGGGGCGTACACTAATAGACGTTGAGAATGGTGAGTTGATCATGAGGGTACAAGACGAACAAGTACGATTCAATGTGTTTAAGGCTATGAACTTACCAAATTCAAAAGATGAATGTTTCAAAATAGATGTCATCGGAAAAATTACACAAGAAGTCTTCAATGAAGTAAGCTTAGATGATGATCTTGACGAGGCCTTAACACTTGAATCACAAGAGGAAAACGAGATTCCCCCTGAAGAAGTTGCTGCATTAGGATCAAACATACGAGAACTACTTCGAGAACCAGGTGACATTGAACCAATAAAGCAACCATCCATAATATGTCCACCTGTTCTCGAAGAAAAACCGCTTCCGGATCATCTACGCTATGCATATCTAGGTAAGAACAAAACTTTGCCTATTATTATTTCTGCTAACCTTTCAGGTCTTTAAGAGGAGAAGCTACTTCATGTACTTCTTGCTAATAAAGAAGCAATCGGATGGACTATTGCTGACATCAAGGGAATAAGTCCTTCCGTTTGCAAACACAAAATCATTCTTGAGAACGAAGGTGGGCGATCTATAGAAGGACAAAGAAGGCTCATGCCAACTATGAAAGAAGTAGTAAGGAAGGAGGTTATCAAGTTATTAGACGCAGGAATTATCTATCCGATTGCCAGCAGTGATTGGGTTAGTCCAGTGCAATGTATTCCAAAGAAATGAGGTATTACTACTATCCTTAATGATCAAGGTGAAGCCATACCATCAAGAACAGTTGTGGGGTGGCGAGTATGCATGGATTACCGAAGATTCAACAAAGCTACAAAGAAAGATCACTTCCTGCTACCATTCATTGATCAGATGTTAGACAAGCTCGCAGGGAGAGAGTATTATTGTTTCCTTGACGGATATTCAGGTTATAATCAGATTTGTGTGGATCCCCTTGATCAACACAAAACAACTTTTACTTGTCCGTTTGGCACCTTTGCCTATAGAAGGATGCCGTTTGGTTTATGTAATGCACCTGCCATGTTCCAGAGGTGCATGATGGCTATATTTTGGGACATGATTGATAAATACTTGGAGGGTTTTATGGATGATTTTTCGGTGTTTGGAGATAGTTTTGATGATTGTTTGAATAATCTTGAGAAAGTCCTTGTGAGATGTAAAGAAAAAGATCTTGTGCTTAAATTGGAAAAATGCCACTTCATGGTTCAAGAAGGAATTGTGTTAGGAAATAAAGTTTCGAAAGCAGTAATGGAGGTTGATCGTGCTAAAATTGAAGTTATCAAAACATTACCACCTCCAGTTTCTGTTAAAGGAGTGAGAAGTTTCTTGGGTCACGCAGGATTTTATCGAAGATTTATTAAAGATTTCTCCAAGATCGCCAAACTGCTTTGTTCTTTGCTTGAAAAGGATACTCCTTTCAACTTTACTGACGAATGTCTTCAAGCATTTTTTACGATTAAGGAGAAACTAATCTCCACACCTATTATTATACCTCCTGATTGGAAAGCTCTGTTTGAACTTATGTGCGATGCTAGTGATCACGCTATGGGTGTTGTGTTGGGGCAGAGGAAAGATAAGCCCTTCCACACGATTTATTATGCAAGTAAGACCTTCAATGCTGCCCAGATGAATTATACAGTGACGGATAAAGAGATGTTGGTCGTGGTATATGCTTTTGATAAATTTCGTTCCTATCTGATTGGGAAGAAAACTGTTGTGTACACGGACCATTCAGCTATCAGATACCTTATGGAGAAAAAGGATGCTAAGACACGTCTTATTAGATGGGTACTGTTTCTTCAAGAGTTCGACATAGATACTCGGGGCCGAAAGGGATGTGAGAATCAAGTTGCTGATCATTTATCAAGGCTCGAAGGATCTGATGCGCACAAGGAACTATTATTGGTTATAGAGGTATTCCATGATGAACAACTTTTTGCTATTAAAGATGCGTTTGTGCCATGGTATGTAGATCTAGTCAACCTCATTGTGAGTGGTGTATTCCCCAAGGATATCCACCCACAACAAAGACAAAGATTATCTCACCAGGCTAAACAATATTATTGGGATGAACCATACCTCTGGAAAATTTGTAGTGACCAAGTAGTTAGAAGATGTGTCCATGAAAGCGAAGTTGATAAGATTATAACAAACTGTCATAATTCACCATATGGAGGTCACTTTAAAGGCGATAGAACTGCAGCTAAAATTCTTCAATCCGGTTTCTATTGGCCTACCCTACACAAATATTGTCATCGTTTCGTTCAGTCATGTCAAAGATGCCAGTTTAATGGTAATATATCAAAAAGAGACGCGATGCCACTTAACAATATTCTAGAAGTCGAGATCTTTGATCTATGGGGTATAGATTTCATGGGACCTTTCATTACTTCCCATGGGAATCTTTATATTTTGCTTGCGGTAGATTATGTATCGAAATGGGTAGAAGCAGTGGCAACACAAAAGAACGATGCTCAAACAGTGATTAAATTCTTAAAAACAAACATCTTTTCAAGACATGGTACGCCACATGTTCTCATCAGTGATAAAGGTACCCATTTCATCAATGCTCAACTGGGAAACCTCCTTTGTAAGTTTGGAGTGAGACACCGCATTTCAACCGGTTATCACCCATAAACTGACGGTCAAGCTGAAGTTTCCAACCGAGAAATCAAATCTATTCTTGAGAAGACTGGTGTCGCCTAGGGTGTGATAAAAATAAGATCAATTTAAGTATGGAAAACTATGCACTCTCACCCTAGACAGGCACAGTACTGCAAGTATTACAGGACGTATGCAAGTTTTAATGATAAGTAGAGTTCGTTCTCAGGGACTTAAGTGTGTTAAACGCGTAGGAACAGATAACGAGTAAAAGTAAATAATTAAAAAGACAGTAAATTAAAGCAAATAAGAATTCGAAAATAGCAATTAAAACTAAGAAAATAAAGACAATAAAGTAAAAGATTAAGAATATGAGATGAGAAGTATAGCTTAGGTTTTGCTAATATACACTAATCCTTCTAATTCTATCTATAAATCTAGTTCATAAGGGAGAATATTAGCTCTTGGTAATACTTAGTCAGGATTCTAAATTCCCCAAGCTTAGACCTTGAGAGCGACTAAGGGGGCTACGTCACAACCAAGAAGTGATTTCAAATAGGGTTATCAAACGCTACTAAGGCCCTAAGCAAATACTGCAATCTTGGTGATACGGTGGTTAAAACAAACCCTAATGACTATCTAGTTAGAAGTATGTTTTGTCAGAACTGCTATCGACACTAGACATTATGTGGTGGTTCAATAGTTAAACACCCTGTCAAGGAGACCATCTAACTACTCTTAAAACAATCCTAAAGTGATCAGTTCTAGGAAAGACATTAAATCGAAACACATAAGCAAATATAAAGTAAGTAGCTAATATCAGATTAAAACATATAATTCCCAAAGAAACTTAGATAGAAGAATTAGAATTCATAGATTATACATATGCAAAACCCAACCTATGGGAAGTTTAGTTCATACCTGAAGGAAATAAACTAAAAGAAATTACAAAAGACATCATCTTGCTCTCTACAATAAACTGGAAGAATAAAACCTTAAGAACTAATTACTATGAGGCAAGGATGATTTACAAGTGATATAAGGGTGTATTTATAGGTGTTTAGAAGACCTAATTCGTTTTCTTGAGGAAGAGTTAAGGTAATGGACTTCTAGCCCAACTCAAATTCGTATGGAAATAAAGATAAACACTGCTGCGTTGTTTTGAGTGTATCTTCTTCGTTATTGGTCCGATTTTGCTCCACAAGATACCAAAAGAATCGCAACAGAATTATCTAGCCCCTTTAGAAAGAAATCATCAGATTCGGCCTATTTCTTAGGTAAAAACGCCTATCTTTGGACGTGTATGCAGAATCCCAGATTTAGGCAGCTTTTCCTTTTCCGTCTTTTTAGCAATTCTTTCCTTATCTACAATTACCATGCAAATCTCTTTCCATAAGTTGTTGTCTTTGACTTGGACTCTAATTAAGCTTCATAATTATCTTTAAAGCTACACACTAAATCAACAATTAAACCCAATATGCTCTAAAAACAATAATTCTACAAATCAAGACACAAAATAGGAAAGTGCACTAAAACTCAAGAAAATCGACATTATTGAATTCTAAATCACTTAAAATGATGGCTCATCCTAACATTAATCTATCACAAATGAGGAGACATCAAGACCCCCAACTCAAAGTTGTATCGTCCCGATACAATGAAGATAAAAACATAGGGAAGTCTAGAAATACACACTTATAAAATTCTCAATACAAGGGAAAAAGCATAGCAGAATATATAGAATAACCCAAAGCACATAACTCAGAAATTTCATGCAATATTATTCATAAACTACATACCTGTACACTTCTCATATCCACAGTCAACACGGCTTGAATTCAAGATCAGATTAGTTTCGCAATGTAAGAAGGATTGGGACTTTACTCAGTTCCCCAAGAGAGATATAGATTGTTCATCGAACTTTACTAGTATCCAAAGATCCACTTAACTACTCTATAATGGCTCAATCACTTCTCAATTACATAGCAAAGAATCAAAAGGTCTTTAAGGTTGTAATGTAGGCTTAGGGACGGTATGATAGTATATTTGGATAATTTGGAGTGAGCTTTTGGCTCTCTCCTCACTAGCCATCAACGAATCGCCCTAGAGCTTGAGTTACTCTCATAAAACGTTTCTCACTCAACCCAATGAATTCCTTGATGCACAATTTAGCATCCCCAATAACCCAATTAAAGCTTAAGATGTTCACATAAAAATCCACTTTGCCGGTCCGAATATATATATTTTCTTTTCTTTTCAAATCAATTTCTATAGCTATGACTCTCTTTTAATGTTGAGATATCATGCTATTTTTTTATATATATTTTTTCCTTTACATGCCCTTATTGGCAAAATTAGATCGAAGCTTCTTTTTCATTCACTATTACCCCGGCAAAGGGTTACAAGACAAATCTGTGAATCATCATTAATATAAAGCACAAAGCACAATCAATAAGCTCAAAAATCCCAACAAAATAACAATTCCCATAATGGTAGACCCACCACCCCAAACTCAAGCTCTAAAACAACTGTCTATGCATCGTGATTCGAGTGCGGGTCATATGGAAAAGTCATATAATCTAAAAGATATGGCTTATAATGTAGTTCAATAAAAAGGCTTTAGAAAGGCTAGAAGGGGCTGAGAAGGATATAGCATATAAATCAGAAATAACAAGGTGAGAAGGTATAAAAAGGCTTCAAAGGCTTCAAAATATAAAAGAACCGCCTTAATCACTTTCTACACTATGTAATTTAGAAAATTTCTTACCTTTAGCACTTTCATCAAATGGTTTTTCAACTAGCTTGGATCTCACGGCCTACACACTTCTCAAGGTTCCCTGAGATCGAACATACTTTCTATCGCATTGCTCACTAATCTTTTCTTTACTATCAACGTGTGTTTTCCTGCAAATACTCAAAGCATACACATACATAGCTCATAAACATATCACTTACTATCATCAATCTACTGAGCTTATGCTTTCAGGCTATTAAACACATTCTACATCTAATTCCCATGTATCAAAAATTTTAATTTCACCCAAAAACAGAAAAATGGAGATGAGAGACAACGAATCCCCACACCCCCAACTCAAAAATGAGCCGTGTCCCCACGACTCGAAAAAGACTCGAAAAACAGAAATTAAAATTAGCAGATAAACATATTTATAGAAATGGTAAGGAAGAAAGAGAACATACTCTCGAGGCTATTGCCTCGCATCATTGATATCCAAGGTTGGAATTGCTGGACCTTTCGTTAATTGCTCAAGGAGTTTCATGATGTGCACTTGATTAGCGTTGATTTGTGCCATATCATTGGCTAAGGAAGTTTGAGCTACTTCAAATTTCGTTAAACGCTCCTCCATCTTCTCTTGCCAATTTTCCTCCCTTTCTTCCTTCGAGACTTGCGTAGAACCCGCTCTTCGAAGACTTTCTTTGATCCAAGCGTTATCAATATAACTCATTTTAAATTCGAGTTTCTCTTCTTCACCCAATACTACATTCGCTTTTCGCACAAGACACGTGATCATAGTTGGAAATTTAACATTATAAACTGATTTAGGAGAGACCGAAAATCGTATCACCTCCTCATAGATCAACTGTGCCACATCAACTTCTTCTCCTCTCAAAATACAGTCTAACAGTAGTGCGTTCTTCATAGTCACATCCCAAGTTCGTGTGTTTCCAAAGACATTAGGAATAAGAAAATTGTGCCAAATTCGCGCATCTGCTTGAAGATATTTGTAAGGCCAAGGTGCCTTCAATTCTCCCTTATGTGATTGCACTTTCTCTTTGTCTAAAACATGCTCAAAAAGTAATTCCTCATCAAAGATTTTTCGTTTAGCAACTGCTTCTTCAAATTTTCAAAAACCTTTCTGTTTCTTAAACGTGAAGTGGTTCCTAATCTCCTCAACTGTGAAAGGAACTAGCTTTCCTCTAATCGAAACACCATCACTATCTCGGCTAAAGAGGCCTAAATAGAACTCTAAAACTAATTCAGGACATAATTCAGAACGTCTTACCATGAACGTAGACCAACCCAATTTCTCACCAAGCTCAAAGAATCTCTTGTATTCTCCATCTCTAATTTCTTCCTTGAATACTTTCTCATAAGCAAAAGGTAGTTCTTTTAATTGTTTTTCTGCAGAAATCTTCAAGGCCTTTGAAGGATCCACTTTCTCTATAGGTATAAGATCTTGTTGAGGTTGTGTTCTCTCCTTTGCATAATAATAAAGCTTTTTACCATTACAATCATATGAAGGTTTCCCACTCTTCTTCACATTCTCTTTACCCTTTGATTTAGAACTAGCACCTTTGTCAATTGATTTCTTCTTGTTTAAATCCAATCCCTTGTTACTCTTCACCTCCCTCTTATTAGCTAAGATTGTTGTTCTATTAGTCATCCTCAATTAACCCCCAACTCAAAGCTTTAGCAACCCTTGAAATTAAACTCTTGAATTAATGGTTGAACAAGCTTGATTTGGCCTAGGATGGGTGAATTGGTGATGAATTTCTATGTGGGTGAGGTGGATTTGTAATGGGTAGGCTTGGATTTTAGAAATTGTAGGATGAATTTTAAAAATTTGGCTCTTTGATTCTTCAATTTGAATGAATTTGGTAATGATTGGTAGCTTGATTCTCTCTTGTAATGATGTGGAGAGAAGGTTTGATGTGTTTTTTTGATGATTGGGTAGTGTTTTGGTGATTGTTGAAGGTTTTTATGAGCTTCAATGTAGTTAGGAGGGTTGTGGAGAAGAAAAAGAGGGTTAAGGTTTCATAAATTCGGAATAATAAGATTAATACCTCCTTTATAACTCAATCCCATAACTTTTCTCTCTCTGGCGGCGCTGCGGACTACCCCTGCGGACCATGGGGTGTACCGCAGGGTAGTCCGCGACATCTGATGCTCGAAAATTTTTGCTCACTGGATGAAACCCGTGGTAGGACCCCGTGGTACGGGTTTTTGACCACGCGGACTAGGGTCTGGTGTACCGGAGGGTACGCCGCGGCAATTTTTCTGGTTTCTGGATCAAACCCGCGGTAGCAACCCGTGGTACGGGTTTTTGACCACGCGGACCATCCCTGCGGACCATGGGGTAGTCCATGGGGTAGTCCGTGCAGGTCATTCTTACGCTCCGAAAATTCTTCCTCGCGTTCCCTAACTCGATTTTCTCCGATTCCTTTGTAAGTTTGGAGTGAGACACCGCATTTCAACCGGTTATCACCCATAAACTGACGGTCAAGCTGAAGTTTCCAACCGAGAAATCAAATCTATTCTTGAGAAGACTGGTGTCGCCTAGGGTGTGATAAAAATAAGATCAATTTAAGTATGGAAAACTATGCACTCTCACCCTAGACAGGCACAGTACTGCAAGTATTACAGGACGTATACAAGTTTTAATGATAAGTAGAGTTCGTTCTCAGGGACTTAAGTGTGTTAAACGCGTAGGAACAGATAACGAGTAAAAGTAAATAATTAAAAAGACAGTAAATTAAAGCAAATAAGAATTCGAAAATAGCAATTAAAACTAAGAAAATAAAGACAATAAAGTAAAAGATTAAGAATATGAGATGAGAAGTATAGCTTAGGTTTTGCTAATATGCACTAATCCTTCTAATTCTATCTATAAATCTAGTTCATAAGGGAGAATATTAGCTCTTGGTAATACTTAGTCAGGATTCTAAATTCCCCAAGCTTAGACCTTTAGAGCGACTAAGGGGGCTACGTCACAACCAAGAAGTGATTTCAAATAGGGTTATCAAACGCTACTAAGGCCCTAAGCAAATACTGCAATCTTGGTGATACGGTGGTTAAAACAAACCCTAATGACTATCTAGTTAGAAGTATGTTTTGTCAGAACTGCTATCGACACTAGACATTATGTGGTGGTTCAATAGTTAAACACCCTGTCAAGGAGACCATCTAACTACTCTTAAAACAATCCTAAAGTGATCAGTTCTAGGAAAGACATTAAACCGAAACACATAAGCAAATATAAAGTAAGTAGCTAATATCAGATTAAAACATATAATTCCCAAAGAAACTTAGATAGAAGAATTAGAATTCATAGATTATACATATGCAAAACCCAAGCTATGGGAAGTTTAGTTCATACCTGAAGGAAATAAACTAAAAGAAATTACAAAAGACATCATCTTGCTCTCTACAATAAACTGGAAGAATAAAACCTTAAGAACTAATTACTATGAGGCAAGGATGATTTACAAGTGATATAAGGGTGTATTTATAGGTGTTTAGAAGACCTAATTCGTTTTCTTGAGGAAGAGTTAAGGTAATGGACTTCTAGCCCAACTCAAATTCGTATGGAAATAAAGATAAACACTGCTGCGTTGTTTTGAGTGTATCTTCTTCGTTATTGGTCCGATTTTGCTCCACAAGATACCAAAAGAATCGCAACAGAATTATCTAGCCCCCTTAGAAAGAAATCATCAGATTCGGCCTATTTCTTAGGTAAAAAACGCCTATCTTTGGACGTGTATGCAGAATCCCAGATTTAGGCAGCTTTTCCTTTTCCATCTTTTTAGCAATTCTTTCCTTATCTCCAATTACCATGCAAATATCTTTCCATAAGTTGTTGTCTTTGACTTGGACTCTAATTAAGTTCCATAATTATCTTTAAAGCTACACACTAAATAAACAATTAAACCCAATATGCTCTAAAAACAATAATTCTACAAATCAAGACACAAAATAGGAAAGTGCACTAAAACTCAAGAAAATCGACATTATTGACTTCTAAATCACTTAAAATGATGTCTCATCCTAACATTAATCTATCACAAATGAGGAGACATCAAAGACCGTGAACAAAACGAGAAAAGATTGGTCATTAAAGCTAGATGATGCTCTCTGGGCTTTCAGAACAGCATTTAAAACACCAGTTGGGGCATCTCCATATCGCATGGTCTATGGAAAAGCGTGTCATCTACCTATTTAACTTGAATCTCGAGCCTTCTGGGCTATTAAAACTCTGAATCTAGACCCAGAACTGGCCGAGAAACAAAGGTTGATGCAGTTGAACGAGTTGGAGGAGTTTTGCTATCTTGCCTATGAAAATTCACGCCTCTACAAGGAGAAAACAAAGAGATGGCATGATAGACGACTCCGTCCAAAGCATTTCGAGAGAGGAAAAAAGGTACTATTATGCAACTCTCGATTCTCGAACTACCCAGGAAAGCTTAAATCCCGTTGGGGAGGACCTTACATTGTTACGAAAGTCACACCTCATGTAGCGATTGAAATTGAACATCCAACCGAGCAAAGGACATTCATGATGAATGGCTAGCGTTTGAAAAGATACCATGACAGTGAAGACTTTGGACGAGAGGAGACGATCCATCTCGTAGAAAACGCTTAGTCTGAGGTACACGTCTAACTCAAAGACGTTAAACAAAAGTGCTCTTGGGAGACACCCCTTGTTTTAATTGCTTTTTAGATTAGTTTATTGCTTTGTAGTGTATAATTTTAAGTTAGTATAGATTTTTAATTGTGTTTACAAGCTAATAGGAGAGAAAGGTAGTGTGTTATTGTGCAGGAAATGAGTTTGGGGTCAAAAAGAAACTCTTGGAAAAATCCAGAGATCAATCCGGTATACCGCGCCTCACGTCCGGTATACCACGCCATGAAAAACCCTTGACCATGGGTATATGACTCGGGTTTTCTGCCGAGAGTTCGAAAAACAAAGGTTGACAGGTCCGGTATACCGCGCCTCACGTCCGGTAATACCGCAGGAGGAAAAATCCGTGACCACGGGTAGGAGACTCGGGTTTTTTGCCGAGGAGTGAAAAAAGGAAGACACGTAGGTGCGGTATACCGCACCATACGTCCGGTGTACCGCGCTATGTCGGTTTTGAAGGAGTTTATTCATATTCGAACTCTTACCTTATCAAACTTAACCCTAGCCCCTCCTACACGAAATTTTCAGACCCAAACACTATAAATACACCTTGAAGCTTGTACAAACTTCCACAATTAACACAACAATATCATAATTCTCTTCTCCATCCTCCATAAACACAATTTCTTCATCAAATTCATCACACTACACCATCAAGAACATCAAGCTTTCAAGATTTCTTCCAAGATTCATCAAGAAACCTTTCTCTTTCATTTATTCCAAGCAACAACCTCAAGCTACACCAATTTCTCTTAAACTTTTAATTCATCCTTGGTATAACTTGAGTTGTGGGTAAATCAAACATGACTAATAGATCTGATGCTATGGAATACAAGAGAAAGTGTACTATCTTAGGGAAGCCACCATTGAAAAGCCTATAAACCTTAATGAGGCTACTGAAGAATCAAAAGAAAAGGCACCAGCACAACCACTACCAAAGAAATCAACTGCTAGAATGTCTGTACCAGCAAGGCCTATGAAAAAGAAGAAGATTTATGATCAAGGTTCTTCTACTTCTTCCTCTAAGGATGATTCTGATATTCCCCCATGGGCTCTTAAATTACAACATGAAGTTGAACGTTTACAAGACGAAAACAGAGAACTTTGGGTGGAAATTACACAGATTAATTCACAGCTGGAAGATATAACAATGGACCAGGATATTGATAAATATTCTTCTCCATCTTCTTCGGAGGAGGAGGACATAATGGATCTCTATGGCCAGCCAGGTAAGCCATTCTAATTCTTTTTCTTAATAGCTTGTATGCATTATGTAGTTTAGTTAGTTTTAATTTTAAATTTTATTTCTTTCTTGAGTCTTTTTCGAGTCGTGGGGACACGGCTCATTTTTGAGTTGGGGGTGGGGATTCGTTGTCCTCATCTTCCTTTTTGGTTTTGGATAAAATTTAAAATTTTTAGGTTGAATTAAGGCATAGAATATTTTGAATGTACCTATTGACCATGATTTTAATTAGGTCAATGATAGTAAGTAGTATGTTTTTGAAAGATGTCATATATTTGTTTAGTATGCATGTATGAAAACAGGAAATAAAAGATAGAAAAGTTAATGAGCAATGCTAAGAATTCACGTTGAAACTTAGGGAGAGTTATTTGGTGTGTAGAACGTGAGGTTTGAAATTAGTTGAAAACCCACTTATCTATGAACTAGTAGTGAAAAAGTAACAAAATCCGGTAGTTAGAAAAATGAATAAGGTTGTTCTTTCATATTGAAGCCACCTGAAGCCTTTTATACCTTCTCGCCCTTTTATTTGATTATTATTATTATTTATCCGTCTTAGCCCCTCTGAGCCTTTCTAAATCCTTTTAATGAACACATTATAATCCATACCCTTAGTTTGTAGGACTTATCTATATGACCCGCACTCGAATCGCAAAACCTGAAACAAGTTGTTTTTAGAGCTTGAGTTTGGGGTGGTGGGTTTAATCATTAGGGGACTTTGTGATTTGGAAATTGTAATGGTGATTTTATTGATGATGAAAAAGTTATTATTGTAACCCTTTGCAGGGGTAATAGTGAATGGAAAAGAAGCTACGAGCTAAAATTGCCAACAAGGGCATAAAAAGAAAAATATATATATGAAAAAATAGCGTGATATCTCAAACATCAAAAAGAGAGTCATAGCTATACAAAAGAAAAAATTTATATGAAAAGAATATATATTCGGACTGGCAAAGTGGAATTTGTATATCATCATGAAAAAGGTTTTATCTGGGATTAATTGGGGATGCACATCAAAAGCATCAGGAAATTGGGTTGAGTGAGAACATCTTCGAGTGAAAAATCAAGCTCTAGGGCGATTCGTTGATGGATAGTGAGGAGAGAGCCAAAAGATCACTTTTCATTATCCAAATATACCACACCGTCCCTAAGCCAAGTTATAACCAAAGACCTTAGGATTTCTAACTACTTGGTGGAGAAACAATTGAGCTAGTAGGTAGTAGGTAAGTGGACCATTGAATGCTATATTAGGACCTATGAACAACCTATAGCCATTGACATGAACTAAGTTATCAACCTCTCCTTCTGGCATTGCGAAATTAATCTGGACTTGAATTTATGGATAGTTGATTATGTATATATTAAGCATATGTGTGCATTATTTCTTGAGCATTACTACATGAGACTTTTTAGATATTTATGCTCTAGGACCATTCATTATGTTCTGTTCTTATTCTCTTCCGACTTCTTCTTCTTGTTTATAATGACTACCCTTCTTTTCTTTATTTTTATTGTATCGGGACGATACAACTTTGAGTTGGGGGTCTTGATGTCTCCTCATTTGTGATAATAAAATCTATTTCTGAGACATCATTTTAGGCGTATTTATTAGTTTATAGGTCGATTTCCGCATGATTTAGTACACTTTCCTATTTTGGGTCTTGAATTGAGTAAATAATAGTTTTAGAGCATATTGGGTTTAATTATTTATTTAGTGTGAAGCTTTAAAGATAATTATGGAGATTAATAGAGTCCAAGTCAAAGACTACAAGATATGGAAAGATATAAACATGGAAATTGAAGATAAGGAAGTAAAATCTAAAAATATGGAAAATGAAAAGCTGCCTTAAATCTGAATTTCTGCACCTACGACCACAAATAAGATTATATCTTAAAATCGGTGAAGAATATGGAGAAACGGTCAAGATAAAAGTTAAAGATCTTTCCGAGACGATGAATTTCGACTACTCATACGCGTCAAACGGATGATTATTGAAACTTCTAGGACCAAAACAAAAACGGGGCTGATTCCATGTTTTGGGGCTACGAAATTGAGTTGCGCTAGGAGCCCAATATTTACCTTTTCCTTCAAGAAAACGATTAGGTCAACCTATACACTATAAATACAGCCTCTTAACACTAGAAAATCATCCTTGTTGAAACCTTAAGCCAAGAGGAAGCTTACAACACAAGAAGAGAAGTCTGGAAGGAGCTGTCATCAATAATGTCATCTTCAACCTTTGAGTTTGTAATTTCTTTCTTTTCTTCCATTAGTATGAACTAAATTTCTATTTAGCTTGAGTTTTAGCATATATGTATGAACCCTAGTTTTGATTGACATCTATCTAATTTGGGGATTCTATGTTTTAAATTGAATTATTGTTTTTATTCTCTGTTTATGTGTTTGGATTTATATTCTGTGTTCTTGTGGATCGCGACCATATAGAATTACCATCTAGTAGTTAGGTCACCATTGACAACGGTGTTTAATTACATGTTTAGCACATAACGTCTAGTGTACGGTTTAGATCTGACAAATCAACCTAACTAGATAATCACCATGGTTTAGTGTATTGCTATTTACTAATTGCAGGAACAGTTTGCTTAGGACTCCTTATTGATACAGGTAAACCCTATTTAAAACTACCTAGCGTAATTGGAACCGATTATTGAAATACTACATAATTCGCCCTTACATGTTTAAAACGGCAAAACTAGTGGGGGTTACATGCTATTGACTCAAGCTAAACTCTCATACTAAGTTCTTCTCTTGCATTTAATTTTCTGTCTTTATTTTAGTAGTTTAATTTAGCTAATTGAAAACCAAATAAAAATCTATTTGTCTTTACTTTTTCTGCGTTTTATTTGTTCTAACTTTTAGTATTTTCACTTGATTATTGCATAAGATTCCCCTAACCTTCGTAGTCTCTGCAGAACGAATCTTACTTATTTATTAAAACTTGCATACGATCTGTATACTTGCAGAACCGTGCTAGAATAGGGTGATTATTCGCACGTTATTTATATCATATTTTATCACACGCTAGTCGACACCACTTGCCTAACTAGATAGTCGCCAAGGTTTGATTTCACCACCGATCATTGAGTAGGGTCCCCTTACCCAAGCCCCCAGGTAATTGTTAGGTTTCCACTTAAGTCCATCCTGGCGGGGGTTAGGAGGAATATCGATTCCTGTCTATTTATACTTCCGTAGAGCTTAAATCACCCTTATAATTAGATATTGAATTAGAAGGATAGGTGCATACTAGCAATCCTAAGCTAAATCTTCCATCTCCATTCTATTAGTTTATTTATTTGTTTTAGTAATTTAATTCTTATTCAAAAAAACCAATTGGTGTCGCCTAGGGTGTGATAAAAATAAGATAAAATAAGCGAGAAAACAATACACTAATCACCCTAGACAGGCACGGTACTGCAAGTATAACAGGACGTATGCAAGTTTTAATGATAAGAAGAATTCGTTCTCAGGGACTTAGTGTGTTATATGAATGAGAAAATAATTCAGAGTAGTAATAATTAATTAAAAGAAACAACAATAAAGATGATTAATTGAGAGATGAATTAATAACTAAATAAAAGTAAAGACAATTAAATAAATATGAGAGAAAATGAGATGAGAGAGTGTATCTTAGGTTTTGCTAGTATGCACTAATCCTTCTAATTCTTTCTATCAATTCGAGTTTATAAGGGAGATAATAGCTCTTAGATACTAAATTCCTACATATACCCGGAGAGCGTATAGGTAGGCTACAACACAACCACGAGTGGTGTCACCTAGGGTGTGATAAAAATAAGATAAAAGTAAGCCAGAAAACAATGCACTAATCACCCTAGACAGGCACGGTACTGCAAGTATTACAAGACGTATGCAAGTTTTAATGATAAGAAGAATTCGTTCTCAGGGACTTAGTGTGTTATACGAATGAGCGAATAATTAAAGTAGCAATAATTAATTAAAAGAAACAGAAAATAAAGATGATTGATTGAGAGATTAATAATTAAACTAATTAAAAGTAAAGACAATAAAGTAAATATGAGAAAATATGAGATGAGAGAATATAACTTAGGTTTTGCTAGTATGAACTAATCCTTCTAATTCTTTCTATCAATTTCAATTAATAAGGGAGATAACAGCTCTTAGATACTTAGTTAGGATTCTAAATTCCCATTCCTTAGACCTTGAGAGCGACTAAGGGGGCTACGACACAACCACGAGGCAGTTTCAAATAGGGTTATCAAGCGCTACCAAGGCCCTAAGCAAACAATTACTTCAATTGGTGATATGGCGATTAAAACAAACCCTAATGACTATCTAGTTAGGATCAGTGTTGTCAGGACCAATACCGGACACTAGACGTTATGTGGTGTTTCAATAATTAGACACCCCTTCAGGGCGACCATCTAACTACATTTAAGAAAGCCTAAAGTGATCAGGTTTAGGACAAACAATAATTCAAAACACATAAACAAATATACGGTTAAGCAGCTAGAATCAGATTAAAACATATAATTCCCAAAGAAACTTAGATAGAAAGAAAATATAATTCATAGATTATACATGATGCAAAACCCAAGCTATGGGAAGATTAGTTCATACCTGAAGTAAATAAACTAAAAGATTGAATAAAAAGACTTCATCTTACTCTCTACAATAACTCTAATGATATAAACCTTAAGGACTAATTTATGTGAGGCCATGATTATTTTACAAAGGTTTAAGTGTGTATTTATAGGTACTTAGAAGACCTAATACGTTTTCTTGGAGTGGAAGACAAGTAACTTGGTCTCCAAGCCAAACTCAAATTCGTAAACCTAAAATATAGAATAGGTTATAATCTGCTGCTGTTTTGTTTTGGCCATAACTACTTCAATACTTATCGGTTTGATTTGTTCCAATAGTCAAACTGATCTTCTAGGAAAGCTCTTTAACTTTTCTTCAGACCATTCTTCCAAATTCCTAGCTAATCTTGAGTTATGAGCCCTTTTTTGGCCGTGGGTGCTGGAATTCAAATTTATTTGGCAACTTTATCTTTCCATATCTTAGCTTTTCTTTCCTTATCTCCAATTTCCATGCATATCTTATTTCTTTTATCTTTTAGAATTGACTTGGCATCTAATTGATCACCTTATATATATTTAAAGTTTCACAACTAACAAACAATTAAACCAAATATGCTCTAAAAATTATAAATCATTAAATCAAGACAAGAAATAGGAAAGCACACTAATGCATAGGAAAATCGAGTATTTAGACTTCTAAAACACTAAAAATGATGTATCCACTTAATATTAATCATAAAAAATGGGGAGACATCACCAATAAATATTTATCTCTTTATTATTTTCTTTTAGTTTTAACAATTAATCTCTTCTACACTTTTATCTTAAACACAGTTCAATCTAACAGACTAAATTGCGAATGAATTTAACTTATTAACTATAATTTGCAGACGCTTTGTGCACTTGCAGTGAGATTATCATGGTAGTAAAGGGTGTGTGTCATGTATTATTATCTTTATTTATTCGTTTATTTATCACACCTTTACCTCCACCAAGTTTTTGGCGCCGCTACCGGGGATTTTTCTAGTTAGTTTACTTGTATTTAGTTAATAGTAGTTTTAGTTGTTTCAGTTTTACACTTCTTTTTGTTTTAGTCTCTTTTATGTTCTTAGGGTTGATGTATGGTCTCGGACCCCGCGGTAATACTTCGAGCTTATATGAAGCGACAAAGAGAGGAGAAAAGGAAAGAAGCAATGGCCGAAGTTGTAGATCAAGGAGTCTTAGACAACAATGAACCACTTGGAGTAAACAATCAACAAATTCCAATTCCCAAAGTAGTTCTACCACATGGAGCACCACAAGGAGGGATCTACCTAATAATCAACACCATGGACAAGGTCTTCCAATTTTTGGAGCACCTTTTTTAGTACACCAAAAGGGATTTTCCATCCAGTGATTCAAGCCCGATCAGGGTATGCTTAGTCCGTTTTTTAGCTTTGGACACTACATTGGTGCAACACATCAAGATCTGGTAAGATCGATCCAAAATTTTATGCAAATATGTGATGCTTACATTACTTAGGGCATTACACACAAGGAACTGTATTACTTTATCTTTCTGTTTTTCTTGACCAGAGGTGCTAGTGAATGGTTGAATTGTCAACCATAATATTCGATTCGTCATGGGACGAGTTACACGGTAAGTTCTTTGATCGCTATTATCTGTAAAGTATGAGAATGAAGGATCAAATGGTACCTGCAAGTTTCTGCCAAGAGAATGACAAGAGTGTGAGAGAAGCATGGACAAGATTCTAGCAGAAATTATCTAGATGTCCACTTCATGTTTACACCCCAACACTTCAATTAGCAATGTTTTATCAAGGTATTCATGTCAATGGAAGATTGAGGGTAGATATTAGAAGCAACTTACCGTGCTTGTTAAAGATTGCATCCAAGGTAGAAATTTTGAGGTGAAGATCGTAAATGAAAAGGTTTCCATGAGAAATTAAGTAAATTTCTATAATTATCACCAAGGTAATTAGTTCCAACAACTAATTCTAAGTGGGGTATCTTATTAAGGCAATTCATATCAGCCTCGACCTCAAGAGAATGTTTATCAAGCGACAACTGAAAATCTATTTCTGAGTGGACAAGCCTATGAGAGTCAAGCCCTTCAACCATCAAATAAAAATGTTTATAATGGGAGTCAAGCTTCGATGGAATTACCATCATATACAAAATAAGGTTCCATTAATGCTCTACAATAAATGTTGGACTCATTCATGACGATGACTTAAGAGAATTTGAAGTCAAACCAAGAAACATGGAAATACAATAATGAGAGGATGAATGAGCATTCTGTGACATTAAAATTGCTCTAGAATCAGGCATCTCAAATTGCTAATCATTTAAATATGCGACCGTAAGGTCAACTTCCTAGCAAGACCAAGAATCTGCAGAAGAATGCAGAGTGTAACACGTTTGCGTTAAGGAGTGGGAAGCAATTACCCCCATCCTTTCCCGTTATGAAAGAGAAAGAGTTGGCCTCCAAGCCGAAAGAGGTATAAAAGGTTGTTGAAGAAGAAGTTGAACTGGTAATCGCTAATGAGAATGTTGAAAAGGAATAGGTAGGAAAAAATAAAAAGAAGTAGTTGTGAACGAGAGTCGACCTCCTCGACCATTTCCTTCACATGTACAAATTAAGAACAATGACAAAGTGTATAATAACTTCATGGACATGATGAGGAAATCACAATCAACCTACCATTTGTGGAAGCCATCCAAAATATGCCTAAATATTTAAAATTCATGAAGGATGTGCTCTCCAACACACGTAAATACTTGAAGGGAGAGATGGTTGGTTTGTCGAAGGAGTTTAGTGAAATTTGTCAAAACAAGTTGCCTCCAAAGTTGAAAGATCCTGGGAGTTTCAATATTCCTATATCCATTGGTAAAGAGTGGTCCGGGGAGTGTTGTGCAATTTGGGTGCGGGTATCAATCTCATGCCTAGGTTATTATTTGAAAAGTTGAAGATTAGGAGCGTGATGCCTACTATCATGGTCTTGCAAATGATGGATAGGTCTATCTCCCATCCAATGGGAGATATAGAGGACATATTCGTCAAATGCATGTAATTTTATAATTCTATGTCATCTTCTTATTCTTAACTACAACATGGATAAGAATGTTCAAATTATCTTGGGGTGGTCATTCTTAGCCATGGGGCGTACTTTAATTAATGTAGAGACCGGAAAATTGATCATAAGAGTGCAAGATGAAGAGGAAAAATCCAATGTGTTCAAGGCGATGAAATTCCCCGAATCTAAGAGTGATTGTTTCCGCTTGGACGTCGAACAACAATGGTGAGAGACAAGAGAAAGGTAAAGGAGTGAGTCATGGCACCTCCAAATATTATGATGATGCTTCTTTATAGGTGTGGGGTTAAATGAAATTGTATTGTACTTTTCATACACCAAAGCATTTGGTTGATATCTATTAAGCATTTATTAATGGTGAGGAAAAAACCAATGATCTTACCAACACAGTTGAAGGTAAGGATTTTAAAAACATCGTTGAAATGAGAAAGTAGTTTTTTCTTCTTTTGATATTGATGATTTTCTAAACAAGTTAGGTGGAGGAATTGATGAAATTGAATTTGTTGGTGATGGTACTAATGATGGAATTGAAAATATCAAAGTTGATTAAATAAATGTTATCCTTACTTAATTTTTCGTTTTCATAATAATAATATTACTTAAAATATAATTTATTTAAAATATAATTTATTTTAAGTATTTTTTTGGTTGTAATGCATCTAAACTAATCTATTATATTCTATGACGGTCATTCTTCTTATTACTATTGTACCTCTTACCTTTTTTTTCCGATATTTGGGTAATCCAGACCAATTTGTGCGTACCACGACTAATTCCAAGGAGGATATACACGGCTCTCTACATATATTTTCAGGTAAATCAGAACTAAGTTATTCATGTTCAAGAAATGGTTTGATCCTTGTACTTTTCACTTTACACCTCTCTTTTCATTGATGAAGAAATAGTAAAAATGACTAATTGAATTAACCCAACTCGTTTACTTTATTTATTTTGTTTATAGAAAATGTAAAACGTTAATGAGACGAATCAAAGACCGTAGATAAGTGTAGTTTGGTCCCACGCAAGAAAATGATAGATTCATACACACTGGACATTGAAAAATAGTCAGTTAGCAAAATGTCAAATAATCACGGGCGGATCTAAATCACATTTGGCTTCTCATGCGACGTAAAAATTTAGTCGACCAAACCAATATAGAGTAAGACAGAAAGTTCAGTTTCACTTCGAGAACAATGCAAAAGCCAAGAATTTACTCTCTTTCTACACCGCAAGGCATCGATATTGTATCTTACGTTTGCTGAGGTGGGATGTTTGCTGAGGTGGGATACGAATTTGTCCAAATAAATATTTTCTTTTTAATGTTCAAAAAAAAAAAAAACTCACGCCCAGTGTGTTTTTTTTTTTTTGGACGCTTTGGGCGTGAGTTCAAAAGATATAGTTTCGACCAAAAAAGTTTAAAAGAATTATTGATCTTAACATGGAAAATAATTTAGAATATTTAGTCTTTTCTTTTCTTCCAAACATTTTTTAGTATAGCATTTGTTATATCTAAACAATAATGAATTATAGAGATTATTACCCAAAATTTTTTAAAAACACCATTTATAAAAATATACATTCTTACCTAATTCATTTTTCTTAATAAAGGTCACAAATAAGATTTAATAATAAATGACGAAATTGTGCCGACTTAAGTCACCAATAAAGCTAATATTGTTGGTGTTCATATATATATATATATATATATATATATATATATATATATATATATATATGTTGCTTTTTTATCAAACGTTAATATATATTGTTGGTGTCTTATAAATCAGTAGGTTGTTAGATAATAAACTTTTTCAGTAGATAATTTTGGTGCATATCCAATTATTGAACAAAATACATATCAAAACCGAATAATCTACCAAACCGAACATATACTTAACCGAAAACCGATAAAACCGAACTGATGAAAACCTTTCAATACGGTAGCAACACCCTTAGAAACCAAAACCGAAACTGGATAATTATTGCTGATATAATTCACGACGTCCATCTAGATCGCTACCATAATCCAGTGATAGGAATATAAGTACTCGGCTGATAGGAATAGATGTAATCGAGTGGCTGGAATTCTTTGATAACCTACCAACAAACTACAACCTGCAAATATGTGTAAAGGATCGATGTATCTGCTCAATTTTGAACGGCCTCACGACATTTCTCCAGCGCTGTTTAACTTTCTTGATAACAGATATTTTACGTTTATTACTTTGAGTGATAAGAAAGAATACATTGCGATAAAATCGATTAGAATCTGGTACTCTACATTTATTTGAGAAATGCCTAATTCGAATTTGCTTGGATGGTGAAAAATGATAATGTATTTATCAAGCGATTTTGAGGCTTTTCTTATACATACGATCGATTTAATGTAGACGGTGGATATGGTGATTTTTGAAGATTTGCGCTGATAAATTTTCTTTTGGGAAGAAACAAGGGTGGGATGCGGAAGAAGAAGGGGAAAGGGGGAGGGGTGGGGTCTGTGAGGGGTATTTTTATTTATTTATAATAATTTAGGGTATTTGAAAAAAAATAACACATAGGGGTTGATTATGATTTTTTAAAACTTATAGGTTAAAATATTAATAAAAAATAATTAAAATTATTTATAAATACTTACATAATAATATAATAATAATTTGACAAAAAAATAGACGAAATCCGTTCATAGGAGTTAAACTGACCTCATGACATGTTTTAGAAGTAAGAGGTAATTTATCAATCGCATTATAGTACCGAAGATACATACTATGTTTATTTTATCTATATTTAGTGGGAATTTTTAGGCATATATTTGTTAGACTCAATTTTTTTTTATAGATTTTGGGTTTTCTATTATGATAAAAGTCCAAATTTGGAGATTGTTAGATACTCAAGAGAGTATAATGTAATAATTAAGGAATTTTGAAATTGAACTTTACTCAAGTTAATTAGATTTAGATAAAAAAATAAAATTTTTGATATTTAATTTATACTTAGTTTTGTTTTATAAAATTTGGGAGTGGAAGCTCTTTTCAATCAAACTCCACCTAATTAAGAAACCTAAAAAAAGTTATGAAATTCCTCTCTCTCTCTCTCTCTCTCTCTCTCTCTCTCTCTCTCTCTCTCTCTCTCTCTCTCTCTCTCTCTCTCTCTCTCTCTCTCTCTCTCTCTCTCTCTCTCTCTCTCTCTCTCTCTCTCTCTCTCTCTCTCTCTCTATATATATATATATATATATATATATATATATATCTCCCATCACTAAAATCACCATTTTTTCGCTCAAATTCTTCAATAGGCTTCCCTAAAACCCTGTTGAATTCCTCACGAGTCTGCTTCCCGTTAAAAAATTTCTCTAGTGACTTGTGCTTTCCTTCTCCTCCGTATTTTTTCCCTTTTCAGAACTTCTCTTTGCCTTTTTACGAAATGGATTTCTACTATTCTGATCATCCCCTTGCAAAAAACAAAGAGTTGGTTATTACACCAGATACTAAATCCATGTACAAAACCCTTGAAGAGCATAAACTCATGGCTAGGCTAATAGTACAAGAAAAAGTCAAATTCATATTTATTAAAAATCACATTGACAAATACTGAGCATTGAAGAAACAAGTGGAAGTAGTAAAGATCAACACCAACATGGTGATACTAAACTTTGTCTGTGAAGATGACAAGAACAAGGTATGGGTTCAGAGACCTTGGACTATTCAAGGCAAAAATTTTGCTATTAACCAATTAAACAACAAGAGTAGTAATGAGGTTGATCACACAACCCTCTGGATTCCACTCACAGGAGTACCCATTACTCTCCTAACTACGAAATGTATTGAAAAACTGCTAGGCTATTTTGGAAAGGTGAATAAAGTAACATTACTGAGTTCAAAGGAAGTCGATAACCAATCAGTCACGAGAGCTAGAGTGGATTGGAAGTTAACAACTTCTCTAATTTCAGGCATTTACTACTGGGAAGAGGAGCACAAAGCAACCTGGATTACATTCAAATATGAAAATACTGGCAAGGTATGCTATGGCTGCGGAATATTTGGTCACGAGGAGAATAAATGCAAAAACCCTAAAATCATGCACAAATTGGAAGGCTGGATCAAAATCTCGACGAGAGGACCCTCCCAGTCTACACTAATACTCTGAGCAATTGACGGAAAACGTAAAATCCCAGGAGAATTTGATGAACAACAGAAGTTTAACAACAACTGGAAGAGGGACTCAGTGAGTTCCGGGCCAGCAAAATTAGATGAACTCGGTAACAAGGTTAACGGCGAGGATGAAGGACTTAACGACATGGCTAACGGCGTTAACATTACGAGTATGATTTTTGAATTTAATAGCAGTACGAGTAGTGGTAAAGGAAAAGGACAAGAGGTAGCTGAAAATACGAAGAAGGACGGTTATGGTAGTGGTAGCAAAGATAATGGAATGGAGAAGAGAGAGAAAGAACAAAAAAACAAAATATATTTGGATGGAGAAGTCAAGTTAGCTAAGTTGGTAGAAGAAATGGTTAAGAAATTCGAAACCCCACCAAGTGTGGGCCAACAAGTTAAATTTGGTAGCTTTATTACTAGCCCAAATATAAAATTCCCAAATTCACTATAATAACAACAAGTCCGATTATAAGCCCAAATGTCTTACCAAATACTAGCCCAAACAATACAACACCACCTACTTACTTTACAAACACCAAACCTAAATTCTGAAACATTCCTTCCAATCTCCCCGTCCCCAAAAACCCCTAATTCGCTGAACCCTAACCTTCTTACTACTCAATCTTTCACAACACCTATCAATAACCCTATCATTAACAATCTATCTATAACACCACCAACTATCAATAACAAGGAAGAATCGGCAAACAATGTTCATATTTCGGCAAACAATGTTCATATTAATTTTCACTTGGATTTGGTTAACAATGAAGAGAAAGAAAAAACAAGACAATCGGTTAAGAAGGAAAATAGGAAGAACAAGAACAAGGCTATTACACAAGCCAATTCCAAGAGGCAGAAACTATTATGGTCTCGGCGTACTAAAAATGAAGTAGTTAATGGAGAAAACCAAGTTCGTTTTGAAGTAGAAATTGAAGCTAACCAACAGGTTTGCGGTGTTGTCCTTGAACAACCTCAAGAGCAACAATGATACAAGCTGCCTAGAACTGTCAAGGAATTGGCACAACCTTGACAGTCCATACCTTAACTGGTAGGGCGGAGCAAATGCGAACCAAAAAAACCAATCCGAACCACAAAACCAGAAAAAACCGAACCAAAAAACCAAAAAATCAAATGGTTCGGTTTTCAAATTTTCAAAAACCGGTTTTTTTGGTTCAGTTCGGTTTACTAACCGAACCAAAAAAACCGAACTGACGAAAGAAAAAATAAGGGATGTGGGAACTTTTTTATAATTATTTTGTGGGAGAAACATTTTGTGAGAATTTATCATCTATGGTGAATTTTTTGTTTTACTATTTGGTGGTGTTATTAGTGAAAATTTTGTATATATCACTTAAGATTATATTCGTAAGTATCCATTACTTGATTAGTTTTATTTATCACGATTGTATGAATTTGGCATTAATAGTTTTAATTATATAAATATACTTCGTATTGTATATTAAGATAATAATTGTTAAAATATAGGTTTTTATTTAATTGATATATTAATATCCCACCTATGTAATACTATTATAATTATATTAGAATACTAGTCACTACTAGACAATGTATTTCAAGAAATAGGTTGACAAATATTATTGGCCAAGCATTCAAATCCTAAGTGAACCAGATTCCGAACCAAACCGAACCAATCCGAAACCAAAAACCGAATGTGTAACCAAATGCAAACCATCCGGTTTGGTTTTTGAATTATAAAAAACCAAATTATTTGGTTTGGTTTGGTTCCGGTTTTGGCGAAAAACCGAGACGAACCGAACCATGCTCACCCCTACTAACTGGTATGATCCCTAAATACCAAATAAAGGTACTATTTCTATCTGAAACTAAAAATCGGTTTCTTGTAGTTAAAAATTAGAAAAAGTTATTAAAATAAAACTGAGACGGTAGAACCCCGAGGGATTAGTGGGGGTTAGCACTATTTATTGAACAAGACATTGACTTAACTGTTATTAGTAAATCTGATTATCATATACAATGCATGATTAAAGAGGATACTGAACCTTTTTATACTACGTTTGTCTATAATTCTACTTATGAAACAATCAAAGAAACCTGCTTTGAGACCTTCACCAAATGACGCCCTAAAAATAAAGAACCTTGGGATTTAACAGGGGATTTCAACAATATAAGAAGCAATACTGATAAAAATGAGGGGATCAGTCTATTACTAAAGCCATGACACAATTTAATGGTTTTATAAAACATGATTGTCTAGAGGATATTACCTCTAAAGGATGTAAATATTCATGGTCTAATAAAAGAACAAATGGGGAAATGATTTAATCACTGATTGATAGGGGATTTTGTAATGAAAACTGGAGTAAAATCTTCCCTAATGCTTGGATTGCACTACTACCAGCACTAGGGTCAGACCACTCTCCACAAATTCTACATTTAAAAGAAAATAGAAAAACTAATAAAAGAAGATTCTATTTTGAAAATATTTGGACTGAAGAGAATGAATGTTTTGAGATCATTAAGAAGTATGGAAACAAAAATCTAGCCCTGGGAGTAAAAGGAATGGCCTAACTGAGAAAATTCATAAGTGTAGAAAATTACTCACTAATTGGTGTAAAATCAAATATAATAATACTAAAAAGAAAATTGATGCTTGTATTAATAAATTACAAAGTATCTATAATGATAGTACCACGCAGGAATGGACTGAATATAATGAACTGGTGCTTAAAATAAAACATCTATGGAATTTAGAGGAAGACTATTGGGCCTCTAGATCTAGATAGGTGATAAAAACACCTCCTTCTTCCACGCTAGCACTAAGGAGAGAAGAAACTATAATAAAATTCTTAGACTCAAAGATGATAATAACAATTGGCTTGAAAATGAAAAAGATATTACCCAAAAAATTGTAAATTACTTTAACAATATCTTTAAAAATATTGGGCAGAGAGATCTTGATAGAATTGCTTCACTTATCACCAACTCTGTTACAGATATGATTAATGATAGTATGCTAAGACCTCTTACAATTGAAGAAATTGAAAATGCTATGAAAAAGAATTGGGCCTCCAAAAGGCACCATGACCTGATGGATGTCCTGGTTACTTTTTTAAGAAATATTGGAGTGTTATTAAATTGGATGTTATAAAACTCATTAACCACTTCTGGTACAACAGTGGTACTTTGGAAGATATTAATCATGCATACATTTCACTTATTCCTAAAATTAAAACGCCTACTAATATTAAAGAGTTTAGACCAGTTAGCTGCTCTGATTTCATCTATAGTTGCAAAAATTATTGCTAATAAAATGCAACCAGTTATGAGGGATTTGATTGATAAAAATCAACCAGCCTTCATACCACGAAGGAAAATCCAAGATAATACAATGATAGCTCATGAAATTATTAGTTTTATTAAGGATCAGAGATATACTAAAACCTATTATATGGCCATTAAAATTGATATTCAAAAAGCATATGAAAATGTAGAACGAGACTTCCTTGAAATTATTTTATTAAAAATGGGATTTCATGTAAATTGGGTTAGTAAGATTATGAGATGTGTTAACTCAGTCTCTTACTCAATTCTTATAAATGGCTCTCCTCATAAACTTAATAAACCTAGTAGAGGAATGAGGCCAAGGGCCCCCCCTTTTACCTCTATTATATTATATTATAACTCAGATGCTTTCTGTTTAATTAAAGATAAACAGAAGAAAGGATTAATGGAAGGGATTAAAATAGCTAAACTTGCCCCTACCATTACCCACCTCCTATTTGCAGATGATAATATCTTTTTCATGAAGTTGAATAACTTTGAAATCCATCGTTTTAAGGACGTCATTAATAAGTATGAATATGCTACTGGTATGAAACTGAATCTTAATAAATGTGGTATTAAATACAGCCCTAATACTCCCTTATATTTACAAGGTATTACAGCTGCTCGACTTCAAATAATAATTACTAATAATTTGGGATCCTATCTTGGCCTTCCCACTGAATGTGGAAGATCTAAAGTTAGAGATCTTAATTTACTTGTTGAAAGAACTATAAAATGGAAAATTGGAAAACCCTGTACCTTTCTGAAGCAGGTAAAGAAATACTTGTAAAATCTGTTTTACAAACTCTACCCAATTATTACATGTCATCCTATCTGGTACCAAAGAAAATTTGTGCCTTAATTTCCTCTCAGATTGCCTCCTTCTGGTGGAGAAGTAAAGGCAACAAAAAAGTCCACTGGGGTAAATGGAGTTCACTTACTAAAAGTAAATTTATGGGAAGTCTAGGCTTTAGAGACCCTCACCTTATGAATATAGCCCTTTTGGGTAAACAAGCTTGGAATATACTCAATAAACCTGATCCCTCTTATTTAAACTACTAAAAGGTAAATATTTTCCCATCTGCTCCTTCATGGAGGCTAAAATTGGCATTTTATCCTTATGGGGATGGAAAATCCTTATGAAAGGTAGAGATACTCTTCTAAATCAAATCTCTTGGAGAGTTGGGAATGGTTATACTATTAAACTTCATACTGATAAATGGATAATAAATAAGAAAGAGGTGATTGCACCTACTAATAGTGAGTAAGTAGGATTTATGACCATATGATACCTAATGAAAGGAAATGGAATATAGAAAAAGTAAAAAATAATTACAATGATGAAATTGCGAATATTAGACTCAATACTTTTATACCCTTTCATGGGGGTAAAGATAGAGTTGTATGGATAGGTAGCAAAGATGGAATATATTCGGTTAAAAAATCTTATCAAATCCTTAAGGAAGATAATGATAAGAAAGAAAGCATGAAACGTAATAATATAGCGAGGGCTTCTCATAACAATGATCCTTGTATCTGGAAAACCATTTGGAATCTAAATATTCCCCCAAAAGTTAGGAATTTTATATGGAGAATGGTCAAGAACCTTCTCCCAACAAATGAAAAATTATATAAACGAAAGCTTATTAAATCCATTATATGTGACATCTGTAACTTAGAGGAAGAAAGTGTAGAGCATTTGCTTCTCAACTGTAATTGGGCAAGACCTACTTGATTCTCCTCACCTCTCAGTGTATAAACTTGCAACCAGTACACCACTAAGGTGGACACTTGGATGGCAGATATACTTGAGAAGAGTAAAACATATGGTAATAAACAAGTTTACTTGATGGAACAAATTGGGATGCTCCTTTGGAATATATAGCCAGGAATAATGACAAGTATAAATATATGAAACTTGACCCCATTGGATACTATTCTGAAAGCAACAAAGGAGTGGAAAGAATATGAAAATTCAAATTATCCTAATGATGTATTAAATAAACTGAGGGATAATAATACTAATAATACTAACAATAACAACTGTTATAATAGAGGGGATGTCAACACTATGAAGAGAGGTATAGTAGCTTGAGAAATGATAAACAGGACACATTTAATAGTAGTAAGAAAAAGTGGGAACCTCCACCTATTAATATGTTCAAAATAAATTGTGATGTTGCTACTAAAAATAACAAATCGGTTATTTCTTGTGTTTCCAGGGTAGGAATGTGCTCGAGTATAATGCGTGGGAAGTGGCAGCTGAATCTTCAATGGAGGCTGAAACGCTTGGCATTGTTAAAGTCTGCCTACTAGCCAGAAAATTCTCTTTTGGAAAGGCTATTATAGAGAGTGATTGTCAACAAGTCATGTATCCATTAGAGAAGAGGCTTCCTACTTTCTTTCTCGCAATTTGTAACTCGATTTCTAGCATTTATCTCCTAACTGAGAACTGTAATCCCACCTTTAAATGGGTTAATAGGGATAAAAATTCATTAGCAGATGGTTTGGCTAAGTTTAAGCTTAATAGCAATAGTCTTAGCAATGATAAGTTTGACTTACCACCTACTTTATTAAACTTTACTAAGAACGAGTCTGCACCTATAAGAGTGGGCTAAATTTTGTAATATTTTATTTTAATATATTTTACTTTGAAACAAAAAATATAATAAAATTGGGAGTGACAGCCTAGTCACAAACGAAATGAACTCTATATACTAAGTGGTAAGAAACTATACATAGTTGGAGTTGGTGGTAAATCAAGTCATTGACTCCCTTTATATTTATTCCAAGTCAAGCTTGAAGACCGAGTACCAATTGTTTATAATACCATCCCATTCCTTTTTTACATAGTTATCCAAATTGCAAGAAAAATTAAAAGAAAATACCACTAACTGATGCCAAAAGTGCCAACCAATTTAATTCAACTAGTGGTCCCTAGTAATATCATTGTTGACATTACTGTACTACTACCGACCCCATAGGTAAGTTCTGATATGATTTCCCATCTCTTTAAATACCTTTGTGTTCTTTCATTCTTTAAATTAAAATACTACCAAAACTCCATTCTTGATAGTAAAATTCAAAAGGGTGTCGAAATATGTAAAATTTGTTGGCAGAAAATGGATATAATCTTCACCAGAAATTATTTCTCTGTGAGTTTTTCTTCATTTTTGACTTTGAGTTTCTTTTTTGTTGTGTTACAAACATGTTATGCTTCAGAGAATATTACTTGTAATAAAAATGATCATGATTCTCTCATGTCATTCTATCGATATATTTCTCTCCCTTCTGTTGCTCGTTTAAATTGGTCATCTTATGATTGTTGTAATTGGGAAGGTATTGATTGTGATGATAGTGCTAGAGTTAAAAGTCTATGGTTACCGAATAAAGGTTTATCTGGAACCATTAGTTCATCTCTTGGAAATCTCTCCTTCCTTTCTTACCTCAATCTTTCACATAACCAGCTTTCAGGTTCCTTCCCCAATGGCCTTTTTCGATCTTTAAATCAATTACAAGTTGTTGATCTCAGCTATAATTTTTTTTCTGGTTATGTCTTTGAGCCAATTCAATCACCTCTCGATAGCTTGCCTATTTCTGTCAAAACTCTAGATTTTTCTAGCAATCATTTTAATGGCTCAATTGATCTTTCAATGTTCCAAAAAGCATTAAATTTGATTGTTTTCAATGTTAGCAACAATAGTTTCGCTGGTACGATTCCTTCATTGATTTGCAAAAATGCTAGCTTCATCGAGGTATTAGACTTTTCCAAGAATGAATTTACCGGCCAACTTTCTCATGGCCTTGGAGGGTGTTCGAATCTTCAGGTTTTCAGGGCAGGTATCAATTCACTCTCTGGAAGGGTTCCTTACGATCTCTTTGGTCTTGAAAAAATGAAAGAAATCTCGTTATTTTTAAATCAATTATCCGGAACTATCGATTATATTAGCATGTCAGAGCTTTCTAATCTTACCATCTTAGAGCTTCATAGTAATCATTTAACTGGTAAGCTTCCCAAAGATATTGGTTCTCTATCAAATTTGGAAACACTAACCCTTCACACAAATAATTTCACCGGTTCATTACCTCCATCTTTAATGAAGTGTACCAAACTAAAAGTCTTGCTTTTACGAATCAATAAACTCGAAGGAGAAGTCTCGACTTTTGATTTCTCAAAACTGAAGCAGCTTCAATCTATAGACTTAGGATATAATAATTTCACGGGTGAATTTCCTGCAAGCTTATGCAATTGTGCTTCCTTAAGTGCTGTCAGATTAGCATATAACAATATTACAGGTCAACTTCCAGTTTGTATGTCTCAGATGAAATCTCTTGACCATCTCTCGCTTTCAAATACTTTCCTTAAAAACGCAACGGGAGCTTTAAGGATTCTTATGGGTTGTAAGAATCTTACTGTCATCTTCATGTCAAGGAGTTTCCAAAACGAGACATTGCCAGATGATAAAAGCATGGGAGAGATAAATGGATTTCAAAAGCTCGAAATCTTGACTCTAGGTGGAGGCAAATTCAAAGGCGAAATACCAAATTGGATTTCAAAACTCAAGAAACTTAAGCTTCTAAATCTTTGCTTTAATAAGCTTACTGGTCCAGTTCCTACTTGGTTAGGGAATATGCCTAACTTACTTGTTATAAATGTTACTGATAATCATTTTACTGGAGAACTACCTCGAGAGCTGGGGAATTTAACAGCGCTTAGAGCTGAAGAGTCTTCTGATGATTTTGGTTATCTTGCTTTACCGTTCTTATTTTCTACTCTCGAGTATAAACGATTGTTTAACTTACCGAGGGGGTTGAAATTCGGTAATAATAATCTCAGTGGGATTATTCCACCGGAGATTGGTGGTCTGAAGCAGCTTCAAAACTTGGATCTCCGCAACAACAACTTATCCGGCACAATCCCGAGAGAGTTGTCGAATCTAGTAAATCTAGAGAAATTCGACCTTTCGGGTAATCATTTAACGGGTGAGATTCCAGGATCGTTAAGAAATCTCCATTTTTTATCCTTCTTTTCTGTTGCAAACAATGATTTACAAGGAGCAATTCCGAAAGGTGGTCAATTCGATACATTTAATGATCCGTCTTCATTCGAGGGGAATCCAAAACTTTGTGGTGATGTGATACTTAAAAAGTGTGGTTCGGTTGTGGATTCAACCCAAGTGATGGAGGATGAAAGTGATGATGATTCATGGGTTAAGGACCCTCTCTGGATTGGTTTTTTGGTGGGATTTGTGACGGTTTGTGGCACGCTTGTGTTACAAACATCATGGAGAAATGCTTACTTTAATTTTCTAAATGGTGTAAAAGATAAGTGCAGTGGTATTAATAGTAGCACTGAGGCTAGTCAGATTGTACGCGAGACTTAAATTTCGCTAATTAGCTTTCTGTTATTTAACTAGTAATGTATATTAGTATTTTAGAATATGTTCGCATATTGTTTTTCTTTCTGTTATGCAAATGATTAAACTGAACTATAATTCTTCGTGCAAGTAGGGCTATTAACAAAATAAGCTATTCAAGAAGCACTGGAGGAAATACTTCCGAGAGTATTTCGATAAAATAAACAAGTTTTGCTCCAGCTATAAAAGAAAAAAAGCTTGGTTAGCAAAAGAAGCAAAGCGAGTGGCGAAAAATTAAAAAACTCCGTTACTGTGTATTTATATTTTTCAACTCAGCTCTTAATTTCAAACATGTTACTATATCCCAAGATTGGGACCTCAAAATCTACCTTTTTTTTTTTTTGTCAAACCTCAAAATCTACCTACCCTTTCCTAGTTCTATTAATTAAAGTATATCTAGAAGGCCTTATTATCAATAAATCTACAACCATAAACAGCCTGTAAATTTGGAGAACACTCAATGTAAATTAACCCCACTAGTTATAAATGAGGATCGTACATTCCGTAGAACTTAAATTGGGATTAAAAGATATTGTTCCTAATTCTTAAAAAAGATCATAATCTAAAAGTTTGACTCTTAAAAATGTCGAAAGCCCTTACGTTAGATCTAGAAGGGCGAAATATGACAACAAGAGTGTGTGTTTAATTGTAATAATAAGAGAGTTAAAATATGTATCACTCATTTTTTTTGTCTTACTATCTCACACTTCGACAATTTCACATTTTGACAATTTTAAAAATTAATCAAATTATTTTTATCTCCTAATCATTAATTTTTTTTCTCTTTTACTTAATTCCACATAAAGTATTATATGAAAAACGATACACGCGTGAAATAAAAATAAAGTAACGTTTGGTATCACTCAAAAAGTGATCACCCAAATATCACCTATGATGTGTATCCTCGGTAGTCCAATCATAGTGTTTTTCTTTCTTGACTACTTTTTCTTTCTCTGTTACATGATTTGAGCACTCAGGATACACATCATAGGTGATATTTAGATGATCACTTATTGATTGATACCCACCATTACTCATAAAAATGAATTATATATAGCAGTACTGGTGGATCTATGTGTTCACTTTTCTCTGTGTCCGGTAGGGATGGTACGGTGGTCTTTTACCACAGGCACGGTGTTTTGGAATGGTGGTAAGGTGGTTATGGAGCGGAGCGCCGTTTCCGGGCCCTCTTCCTATACGAAGAACCTTGTCTTGTACGAGGTTAATACGATATCTCATCATCATGTTTGTCAGGAAATTATTGAAGTTTATGAGCAAGGGACTGTTACAGATACGAATTTACACAATAATGTGGGTAAAATTGGAGTGATCACGAGGAATTTATGGGCAAACCAATCTTGTTGGATGATGGCAGTAGTCTACAGTATCATGCAGGAGGACTTTCTTTGGCTCAATCAAACATATATGATGGATGATGCTTTTGGAAGGTCAGATAAGAAGTTATATGAGAGTTTTGAGCACATGCCAGGACTTATGATTCTTCTCTGGTTTTTCTGGACTGAAGTTCAAGAGTGTAAGGAGGACGATGGAGGATTAAGCTGTTATTTGGTTTGGATTTGGGCTAGGATTACAAATAGATTCCTTTGTTGGACTGCTGAAATATTGGGCCCAAATGTATGCTCCTTTTGGGCAGGTATGTATTTGTTATCTTGGGCTGTCCTTTTTAATAAGATGATAAGTTACCTAAATAATGCGGATATGGACCTATATATTCACGCCGTTAGTTGGGCCATTTTATACTTTTGTCCTTTATTTTATCGAGCCCGATATCTGGGAGTGTTGGTCTGTGGTAGATTGGACTATTATACGAACCTTTTGGTAGATTTTGTAGACCCGTGCACGCTGCCTTTCTGCTGCAGCAATAAAGCGACGCGTTCATTGGCCAGATGGGGTTTTCCAGATGGAAAGATTCCTCTTTTATTATTTTTATATTCTACAGCTGGGTTTCCTAAGGGTTTTGTTCAGATCCTCACGCTTCATGGCTGCAGGAGGTTTTTTTCTGGTTTTTTTTTATTACAAGCGTGTCTTATCTCAGCTTCTAATTGCTCTTATCAAGGATGGAGAGAACTCGAGATACTCACCTTTGCGCCAAGTGTTTGAATTATTCTTCAATCATTTCTGCAGAAAATCAAAACGACACGATTCTTTCATCTGGTGGCCTATATATAACCTTGTCTCATATTTCTGTTATTACGCAAAAAACCTACTATCAAGCCTTATTCACAAATCTTTTCCAAAAACCTTCGTGACAATGGCAAGTGCAGACAACCATGACCTTCCTTTAGCCAAAACTATAAACGACACTATTAAGAAATTCGTTGTTCTTTCCCTCGCAACAAAATCTGCAGCAGTAAGATCAAGAGCTGATGACTTTGTGTTTGTGTCAAAAGTTATCTCAAGTAGGGTTTTCCCTTTGGGTAAGGCGGTGCTTGACACCTGGGGGGTTAACTGCAGGATACTTTTTGAAGAAATCAGTAACAATATCTTCAAGATTACCATTGAAGATCCTGAAGAAGCGGAGAGACTGTGGTTTTTACGCCCGTGCTTGGTGCAGTCAATGCACGTTCTCCTTTGCAAGTGGGACAACAATGTGGCTTTCATTGACCTTGATCTGGTGAACTCTTACTCTTGGGTGAGAGCGTATGGTTTGGCCTCTTCACAGAACTCAATTGAAACTATGGAAACGCTTGGTAACTATATCGGGAGTGTGGATGAAATTGACTTTCCGGCAAATGATTCAACACGGGTGGAGTTTCTGCGTTTTAGAGTTAAATTCAGTACACTTAACTCGATCAAGACTGGGGTGTTCGTTGAGCAACTAGAGGGCGCTGCTTGGGTGGCCTTCAGATACGAAAATTTGGGTCTCTTCTACTATAATTGTGGCTACTTGGGTCACAATAAAGGGACATGCACGGTGGGTATGGTAAGGCCTAAATGGACAGACGATTCTCATAGGTTTTTCAACTGGACCCGTGATACTACCGTTAGGAGTGATGACAAGATGCAACACTTAATAAGAAGAAGGGACAGGTGGGGGGTCTTCAATGAAGTGATTCGCTTTTTCCCATTCAGAAGGAACAATAACGACGATGATGAGGACAAGTCAGACAATGGAGGAAGGGATCATGTTATCACAGGAATTAACACGAATTTTAACCTTAACAACTCGAACGTGAAAGGTAAAAACGAGGGTGGAAGTTCCTCAGCGAAAGAGAGTGGTGAATCTTCCAAAAGGAAGAGAGAAAACTCCTTGGCATTTGCAGAGTTAATGCGATTTCAAGGTGATGATGCTGGGGCCATTGAAGTCACTTTCGAGCCTTTTCCATCGTTATTTACTATTCTACAGATGGAGATGTGGGAATTTGGAGATAGTATTATAATAAGCAACCAAACAATCATGGAAATCCTATACGCTAGGGAAGCAGAGATCGAAAGCGAAGCTGTTTTTCTCAGAAATGAGGAGCTGTTGGAGAATACATTTTACAGAGCCAATGATCAGTACTTTGGGGCTAACTTTTATAACGACAGATGAGTGGTTCTCTATGATGGATTCAGTGGCCAAATTAATGCGAGGAGAGAAGGGTTTCAAGCATTACAGATGCAGGTTTCGAAGGGAAATGACGTGAGCACTGAAGCGAAGATTGGGAAGAGGGATAAAGGCAAGGCGATTTTGATTGAGGAACATGAATTCCAACAAGACTTTGAACCAGAAGAGGAGTCGGCGAATTCACAGTCTGTACACATTAGCCAACACCTAAGACAAGAGGAGGAATATTACCAAAGAGCTTATAAGACACCAAGAATGCGAGTTGCTACTACTTTCGAAAAATTTACGTGGCCAAATGACTTGAAGAGGAAGGAAGCACCAACGGGTTTGAATGAACAAGGTAGTACAAAGAAAGTGTGTTGGAGGACGTGAATAACTTGGGAAGAAGAATTGAAGAGGCGAGAAACTTTCTGGATGAGCTCTTAGTTAGTTATAGGGAAATCAAAAATCAGTTTGTAGGGTTTGAGTATTTTAATGTTTGTGGACCTAATGAAGTGGTGGAGAACGGAATGGAGAATCGAAGATACTATTACTGTAGCACATCAAATTGTGATGGTCATTTGAGGGGTGAAGATATCGCGAGCTCAGATTCGGAGGACGATGGAAGTACCTAGGCCATGCCTGTGAAGGAAAACATCGTACTTTATCAAAACAAGGGTAGCGGCCAGCCGGTTTAGAAGCGGCCAGAAACGATGTATAATCTTCTTATTTGGAATTGTCAAGGGGCTAGGGCACCCGTGACAAGAAATATGATAAAGTCCCTCATTGCGAAGTTCAATATTTCCTTTTTATGCTTGTTAGAATCCAAGATTACGAGCAAGGACGTGAAGTCGTGTAGATTTTTGAATTGCTTCAAAAATAAATTTGTAGTGAACCCCGGGGGAAGAGCGTTTAGGTCTGGGGGCATTACTTTAGCTTGGAACGAGTGTTTTAATGTTAAAATAATTGTTTCTTGTTCGAGTTATATTATTTGCAAAATATCCGAAGCTAATACTAACCCTTGGATCCTTGGTGTTATACATGCCCCCTAATGATCAATCTAAAAGAGAAAGAACTTTTCCAAATATAACAAAGTGGGTGGAGTTTAACAAGGGACCAATAATGGTGGTGGGAGACTTTAACGAGATATCGAAGTCATCTGAAAAGCAAGGTAATGTACAGGCTAACTTTGAAAGAATGCTTCACTTTAATGAGTTTATTAATAAGAATGATCTAATTGATATTCCGACAAAAGGACGTCACTTTACCTGGACAACTAAACGTAAAGGATCTGAAAATATAAAAGAAAGACTTGACAGGGGTTTAGCTAGTGATTCATGGTACAATTTATTCCCTGAAACTGTTATTAAAGTACTGCCAGCTTTTGGGTCGGACCATTCGCCACTTGTTATATCAAGGTTTGTTAAGGCAAAGAGTAGTCATAAATATTTTATGTTTGAGACAAGGTGGTTAGAGAATATACAATGTAGAGATGTTGTTGACAAAGCATGGAATGAATATCGGAATACAGATAATATTAAAAAAATTATTGACAAGAAAGACGCAACAAGTTAGGCACTTACAGGTTGGAGCCGTAAGGTTTTCTGTAATAATCGCAAACTCATCAATAAATATCAAGATATGCTTGAGAAATTACAAGATTGTATTTCAACCGAGGAGAATTTGGATAAAGAAAATGAAATTAGGAATGAATTGGAGAATTTATGGAGGCAAGAGGAAAAATTTTGGGCGGACAGAGCGAGAGATATGCATATTAAACATGGAGATAAAAATACTAAATATTTTTTCGCCAAAACGACGTTAAGAAGAAATATTAATCGTATCACTTCTTTGAAAGACTCCAATGGACATGTACATGAAGACCCAAAACAAATCAAAGGCATTATTCAAGATCATTTCATTAATATGGCAAAGAATAAACAATGTTTAGATATCGAAGAAGTGGCCTCTTATACGCCACACTAAATTGATGATGCTACTAATGAATTATTAACAAGAATACCAGACATTGAAGAAGTTAAAGAGGCAGTATTTGCTATGGCGGGATCAAAATCTCCAGGGCCGGATGGTTTCACTAGTAAATTCTATCAAGAATTCTGGGAGATCGTGAAACAAGATGTATTTAAAATGGTCTTGGACTTTTTTAAGTACAATAAACCACTAGACAAAATTAACGACACTCTGATTACGCTAATCCCGAAGGGAGATAAACAAGTGACTGTTAAAGATTATAGGCCAATCTCGTGCATTAATTTCAGCTACAAGATAATAGCTAAGATTCTAGCTAATAGGCTTCATCCTCTAATGAATGACATCATTTCACCTACGCAGTCAGCTTTCATCAAAGGAAGGAGCATACAGGACAATATCATCATAGCACAAGAAATTGGATTCTTTATGAGAAACAAGAGAAAATCGAACAAACATTATGGAGTGGTCAAAATCGATATGGAAAAAGAATATGATTTAGTGAATTGGGATTTCCTTATGGAGATTCTAAAAAAATTAAGTTTTCCGGAGAAATGGAGAAAATGGATATATAACTGTATTTCTACGGTATCATTTCAGGTTAAAGTCAATGGAGAGAGATTGGAAAAATTTAAACCCGAGCGAGGCATTAGACAAGGGGACCCGCTGTCTCCCCTCCTCTTCTCTATGATTACGGAAGGTTTAATTGGACTTATCAATTATGAATGCCGAGAAGGAAACATTAAGGGACTATCTCTTGCGAGAGCGGCACCGAGACTTACTCACCTTCTCTTTGCGGATGATGCGCTGTTTTTCCTTGAAATTACAAATAAAGAAATCGAAGCGTTTTAAAGAGTGTTATTAAAATATTGTAGAGCATCGGGGCAGAATGTTAATTTAGGTAAATCAGCAATTTTATTTAGCAGAGGTTTTCCCGAGGAAAGGGCTCAAGAAATAGCACGAAAACTTAATATTGGGGAAACCAAATCATTAGGAAAGTATTTAGGAATTCCGTTGACGTTGAAAAGGTAAAAAATGGATAACCTGGCTTATATAAGAGATAGAATCATGGCTAAATCAGCCAGCTGGGTTTCTAAATTGTTATCGGACGGGGGCAAAGAGATCCTAATCAAAGCAGTTTTGCAAGCTATTCCAAATTACGCTATGTCTATCTTTGAATTCCCGATAACCCTTTGTAAAAAGCTTAATAGCCTAATCTCAGAATTCTGGTGGAATGCAAATGGCCAAAAGAAAATACATTGGGCAGCATGGAGGAAAATCGCGAAGTCAAAATCTATGGGCGGAATCGGCTTTAGAGATTTCCAGAAAATGAATCTTGCTCTACTTGGAAATCAAGCATGGATGATTCTACATAATCCGGATTTGTTGGTATCAAAGGTCCTGAAAGGAATATATTTTACAACGTCAGACATGTGGAACGCTAAATTGAAAAAGAGACATTCGTGGAGTTGGGGGAGTATATACAAAGGACTAACGTTTCTCAAAGAAGAGTGTGTTTGGCAAATTGGTAATGGATTAAAAGTTAATATTTGGGAAGATAGTTGGGTTCGTAAAGGCTACAAACTTGAAAGGCCAGGAGGAAGTAAAATAACAAAGGTGGCGGAATGCTTTAACGAACCAATGACAAATTGGAATTATGATACTCTTTATAAATTTTGTACGAAGAGAGACATTGAGGAAAATAGGAGAATCCCAATTTTACAAATTGAAAAAGAAGACTATGTCATCTGGCCTGAATCGAGAGATCGAAAATACACTACTAAACTTGGATATCATAGGTTGGTGCAATAAGAATGTGAAAAAGAGTGCAAATCATCAACAACGGCCGAAAAGGTAGATACCACGATCTTTGACACCATTTGGAAAACTAATATACCACTGAAATTTAGGAATTTCTGCTGGAAGGTGGTGAATAATGCGCTACCAACGAAACTAAATCTAAAAAAGAGAAAGTTGTGGATTCGGACATATGTGAATGGTGCGAAAACGGGCAGGAATCAGTGGAACACATTTTATTAAAGTGCCCACTTAGTAAAGGTGTGTGGGCCAATTCGCAACTCCAAGTCATGGTCAAGGATAATCCTGAAGAACCAATTGGAGTATGGATTAAAAATATTATTGATGCGTATACAAAAAATGGATGGGATAAGAAGTTAGTTACTGGGATAATTTTAATCACAATGTGGTAGATTTGGAAATAAAGAATGAGGGGCTTCTTCGAAAAGGAAAGGTGGAATATATGGAAAATTAATGACAAAACAAAAGACATGATCAAAAGGCTGTTTGGAGAAGAGGTAGGAAAGATAATGAAACAAGGTAAGGATAGGAGAAATGGTGCCACAGGTCAAATAGATAATGAGGTTGTGGATATTCCGATACTAGGGGATGATGTCGACACGACTTGGCTATGTGATGCGTCTTTTAAAAAATCGTGGGAGCCGGCTAGTACGGTGGCGATCGCTGTTAATAAAGATGGGGCAGTCCAACATATGATTAATAAGAGAGTAAAATTAAATGATATTGTTGAAGGAGAGGCTTGGGCGATACTGCTTGCAATGAGAAGTGCAGCAGAGAGGAATATGAGGAGTAGCTCTTTCTACTCTGACTATCTTGAAGTTATTCAAGATATAAACAAAAAGGAGGGAGTCAACTGGAGAATCCGCCCGATGGTTAATGAAGCCTGGAGGTGGATGGGCAGATTCCAAAATTGGAAGGTGTTACACATTAAACGAGAGTTTAACTGTGTTGCGGATTCGCTAGCAAGAGCGACTAGGCTCAATGTTGATGTGTCAAATTGTCCATGCGATTCGATTAGTAACTTCTATAATAGTGTTAGTAGGCTGTGTAATATGTAATATAATGCGTTTTCTTTGACAGAAAAAAAAGGTTATAGTCTTGATTCTCCTTTTAAGTTGTACAGATTTAAACTGAGTAAATGACTCCGAATCCAAAATAATTCTTCGATACATTAATAAAAATTACCTATGGCATGAATACCCCGCCAACATTTATAATGGAGGAATATACAAATTGAAGTCTAGATTCCATTCAAGTTATTTTTTAAGGCCTAGTTAGAAAATAGTTCTAAATAAAGCTTAGTTTCAATTTTCAGTTGCAATTTTTCCACTTTGCTTTTTTTTTTAATTCGTTTTTCTGTTCTGTTCATTAAGCTGATTGTACCCACGGGTACAGACCTAAGTTTTTTTTAAAGTTATATCAACTGATTTTTTTGTGTAAAGTGATTTTTTATTTAATTGCATTATGAGTCCTCATATTTTTAGGTGTTGTCCATGTCAAGGTATAAGAGGGTCCAATTTTGTCCATGTCAAAATTCCGAGAAATACATTATTCGGAAACCATTAACTGTACTCTAGGGTACAACCCCCAGGGTTTTGCACCCTGCCACATTTACAAATATCACGCATAGGAACAAAACACAGACCCCAGGGGCTGGATCCCGGGGCTATTTTTCCAGAAAATAGGCTGAAATACCGTGACTGACCTAAAATGGGCTGGGCCCTAATTAAAAAGTTTATTTTTCTAAAAAATACAACAAATGCTAAACCTAAGGGACCATGCCCATGAAACTTCTATTTTAAATATGGTATTTGGCCCAAATAAATTATAAAAAAAATAATAGAACATTTTTATCAAAAGGGCTGGAACAAGCTGGAACCAATAGGTATGGACCCAATAGGTATGAATCCAATATGTATGGATCCAACAAGGCTGGGCCAAAATCGGTTTGAACCCAAAGACACACGTGAAAAAAAAAACAGTACCAGAACAGATCTGGTTCGATTCGAAGTGGAGGAGATGATTAAAAAGTGGAGGTGGCTTTCTTGCGCAGGAGGATATCGTGGGATAGGGGGGTGGTGCAGAGTGCAGGTTCTCGCTGCTGGTGGAGGGTCGGGGTGGTGCAGAGTGCAGGTTCTCCAAGCAGTGGTTCTCGTCGTTGGTGGTGGATCTCGTCGCTGTTGTCGCTGGTGGTGGAAATGGAGGTTCTCGTAGAGTGCAGGTTCTCACAGCAGTGGATCTCGTCGCGAGGTGGTGCAGCGTCGTGGTGGCTTCGCGGTTCTTGTGGTGCAGCGGCTTTGTGGCTTCGCGGATCTGGAGGAGTGGCGGTTCTCTGTTGGAGAGCGGATCTACAGCAAGGTCTCGCTAGTGGTTGTGTGTTCAGAAGGTAGGAAGGGGAAGAGGGTGGGTTAGGGGCGATAATGGTGGGGAGGTGAGAAGGGGAAGAGGGAGGGGGATGGGGGGGGGGCGTTCGTTTCTTGTGCACAGTGGAAGCACAGAGAGAGAGGGGAGGAGTAGAGAGAGGTTCTGAATCTGAAAATAAAAACCCTAATTGGGTTTTTGCTTTGGGTGGGTGCTATCGTGAATGAGAAGGGGCTATAAGGGGTTTTTGGGCCTTTTCTCTTATTTAGTTAGGTTTCAACTAGGTAATTAGTAATGAGATTTATTTTGTTAAGTTACAAGTCATGGGGCCTTATATTATAAATCTCCCTTTATAATGTCCTAGAAAAACTCTCTCTTATCTCTTATCTCTCATCTCTCATCTCTCATCTCTCCAATTAATTATTTCTCCCTCCTATCTATTTTAGGTGAACAATTATGTTTTTTTATTCCTTCATTTTTACTCTTTACAACTACTTTATAATTCTTGAAAAAAAAATCTAAAAACTATGAAGTGATATAAAAACCAAAATATAATAACGTTTTTGTTATTCAAACATTAAGCAATTACAAAAAAAAATTGGAATTTAAAAAAATATATTTGGTCTGTTTTTTTCCCAAAATAATCCTTCTACGAAAAACTTATAAACGAAGCGTTTGTTCGGAAAATCCATCATCGGCTGTAACGAGTAAATTCTCATCAGTGTAATGGGCAAATACACAACAATAACAATATTTTACGTGATTTTTTGCATCTGTGTAATTTATTCATCTTTTCAAACAAACTTATCAAAAACAATATTGTTCAAGATTCCTCCAACTTTCATCTTGAATATTTTATATTGGGTGGTGCATAATCCAACTTTCGTTACTTTGACGACAACGGTTCGTCCGTTAGATAATTTGGGACACTCCCAATTTTTGAATGTTGGTTCGTGTTCGCTAACACGACTATAATCTGGTCCAGATAATCTACAAATCAAGGTGTTCAATGCTATAACATAATTTGTGAGCTGATCTTGTCCTCTTTAATGAGTTTTTCAATTATCTTCACTTGAATGGTGGTTACGGTTTATCCGGTGGCATTCTTTTCTTCCTTGAAAGGAACAAAGGGTCCTCATTTGTGATTTTCCATAGCTCATAATCAAAATATTGAAGATGTATCTTCATTCTTTTCTTCCAATAGTTATAGTTTGGAGAGTGTCTAATAGTAGATGAACCTTCCCAATGATTAGTTTGCATGTCCTTCAATTACAGTTAAGAAATATACTAGAATTAGACTCTGATACCACTTTTAATTCTTATAGGGGGTGTTAATAGCATATAATCAAGTATACTATAAATTTAAAATATATTGGAAGACAATATAAGTTTGAAAAATAGTTGAGACAATTTATCAAACACCTAGTCAGCTATATATATATTGAGGAAAATGAAAACAAAGCTAATACTCTAACACAAATCAAATCCATAAGTAAAATAGGGTTAGAGATTACACAATTGGTCATAGTAGTTTGGTTGCTCTACATCTACTACATAGGGTCTTTCCCTTAGGATTTTTAAACTTCTTTTCACTAAGATCAAATAGATCTTAAGGTGAATTATAAACCGATTACACGTGGGGTTTTTCCCAGCTAAATCACAATCCCATGCCGAGACTTTAAACGGTAACTCATAACCCAAACTAGAACACCCCAAGCTAACTCCATTGGTTAATCACCTATGCAAGTTCCCACTTCCTAACAGAATTCTTCTCTTCTTCAAAGAGATAAAATCATCTTATCTTGTAACTAATGAAAGTAAGTTCTAATCTAGAGGAAGAGTATTGTAAGGCCAGTTTTAAATTGTTTACAAGATAATATTAAAAGCTCCTAATGAGAGGATGAACCAATTAATCTGTCAAGCCTTCAATATGGATATGAAAGTGATGATTAAATGCTTGAGAATAATATTTACATATAGATTGATATGAATACTTGAAGTTGTAGGAGTTGTGAAAGATGGAGGTGTACTGAATGGTACCACAAAAATGGAGCATTTATAGCTTAAGTTTGGCCCTCATTTAGTTGCAAATTCAAAATTTTGAAACACCTTAACCGGGACCCATTTTGTATAAATCGTATGATTTTCCTGTTGGTAAAAATAATGATCTAACGGCTAAAACCCAACGTCTATTTTTTTAAAGCGGGATGATATTTAAGGCTCAAAATGGGATGTCGTTGTGGACCGGGATGACACGTCTTAATCCGAGATGAGGAACTCGTAAACTGGTATGTCAATAGATATTTAGGGATCCTGCACAACATACTATATTTTGATGACTTTTTGTTGGCTAAACTGGAATCTTGTTGTCGCTTCTATGAGCATATTTCACCTAATGAGAAAACTTTATATACAAGAGTATATAAAAATGATGTTACACGCATGAATGTAGTTAAACTCAAGAGATGATTCTCAACACATAAGAAGATATGTCACTGAACATTTTGTAGAAATGTGAAAAAGGAAAAGAGAGGTGCAAATATTTTCTTCAAGAGATGTTTAATAAACTCCAAGGATAAGTCTCGGCTTTTAATTTCTCAAAACTTGAGAAGCTTCCATCTATAGATTTGGGATATAATAATTTCAGCGGTGAATTTCCAACAAGCTTATGCTTGTGTACTTCCTTGAGTGCTGTCAGATTAATTAAGAACAAAATACATGGTCAACTTTCGGCTTGTATGTCTCGTATGAAGTCTCTGTTGGAGCATTTTCATGTCTTAACTTGAGTGGAGGGATGTTTTTGTTCACTTATACAAGTGAAGATGAAAAGTCACGAATGTGACTTTTGGTTTGTCCCATATCGGTGGGTTGTAACACTATTATCCCATTCAAATACTTTGTGCTATCATTAGCTTCCCAAAAACCAACACCCATGCACACTAAGAGATAATGGGTAAGCCCACACGCGCACCACCACCACCCTCCCGGCCTGAGCTCAGCTCCGGGTCGCGGGTCGTGGGTCTTGGGTAATTAAAAAATAAAAATAAACTAGTTTTATAACCAGCTTTTATTTTAATTTTTCTGGTGAAGACTTAGTCCGACCTTGACCAATTCCACCCACGTTTTGTCTTCCGTCTTACCCACGTTTGTGTAACGTTAACGTTGTAATTGCTCCTATTAATCTGCCATGACTAACAAGCCTTGACTGAGCAATAACGACTAGTTACTGGCTAGTTTTTCTTGTCTATAAATAGGACAGTTTCGCAGCTCATTTCACACCAACTTTACATCACCAACTTACAGCTTACGAAACAATACTACAACAAAATATTTCTTCTCCTTCTTTCATTCTGTTCTTGAGCGAATATTATACAGATTCCAATCTACGATTGTGAGTGGACACGAGAGTAGGTGTAGTATTTAAACCTTGGGGAACGTTCGGAAAAAACAGTTTAGCATCTCGGCTGTCCCGGAATTCGTTCTTAAGGCAGTGGCTCCTCCACGACACTACTTTTTCGTCTTCGTCTTCTACAGTTCAGTTATCACCTTCATTAACCGAGTTCGTCTTTTACCTTTATCTTTTATATTTCTGTCTTTAAATTATCTTTTCGTACTTAGTAGTTAAAGCTTACTTTTCGAAATTTTTAAATACCATTACAGTAGCACTTTAATTTTTACTAACAATTTAAGAACGAATTTTTAATAAGTAATCTGTAATGGCTTCTCCTTCTTCAACTTTAACTACGGCTTTGAAAAGCTTACCTGATATGTCGAAACTCGTCCCTTTAGATGGTTCTAATTTTTAACGTTGGTCCCAGAAACTTCTAATTTTCTTTGAACAATTAGAAGTCTATTTTGTATTACTTGAAAACCCTTCTGTTTCAACTGATAATACGGATGCTACTATATCTGCTAAGATTTTAAAATACGACAAGGCAAACAAATTAACTCGGGGTTACCTTTTAAACCATATGTCGAACCCCTTCTTTGATTTATTTGTAAATGAAAAATCTTCAAAAACTATTTGGGACCGTTTACACACTAAATACGGAGGTGACGACTCCGTTAAGAAAATATATATGGTCAGAAACTGACTTAAATTCACAATTACCGATCAAAAACTATCATGGAACAAGTTCACATTTACGAAAATCTTTGTGCCGAAATTGTATGCGAAGGAACGAAAATGTGTGAAATCTTACAAGCTAATGTGTTACTTGAGAAATTTGCACCATCCTGGAGTGACTATCGCAACCACCTCAAACATAAGAAAAAAGACATGACGATCCAAGAGTTAATCAGCCACATGAGAACCGAGGAAGCAAATCGCCTCAAAGATAAGTCTGAATCTCTACCTCATTATTCTTAGAAAGCAAACTTGGTCAAGACTTCTGGGTATGGTAACAAAGAAGGCTTCAAGGGTAAAAGAAAATTTCATGGTCAGAAATAGAACAACAAAGCAAAGGGTAAATTTAACAAATGCGGAGGTAACTTCAAACGAACTTCTCATATTCAGAAAACCAAAGCAACTTGCTATTGTCGTGGAAAGGAAGACACAAGGCATACCAATGCAAGGACAGGCTCAACCCAAATAAACCACCTCGCCCAAACTTGACTGAAATTGAAGAGGTAATTACCACGGTAATGGTCTGGTAGAAAACAAGGCCAAATGGATTCTCAATACTGGAGCTTCAAGACACTTCTGCGCCAACAAAGAGTTATTCCAAGGGTTTGAAGATGTAGCTGATGGGGAATGCGCATACATGGGAAACTCTACAACTGCGGGCGTCCTTGGCAAGGGAAAGGTGTGTCTTAAACTTACCTTTGGCAAGACCTTAGCCCTTTATGATGTTTTGTATGTCCCCACGCTTCGTAGAAATTTAGTCTGGGTCTCTTCTAAATAAAGCTGGACTTAAACGTTTTTTTGAGGGTAGGAAAATAATAATCTCTAGGAATGGTGACTTTGTAGGAAAAGGTTACCTTAATGGTGGACAATTTGTACTTAATGTTTTTTATGTTTTTCATGAGAATGCATCTACTTCCGCTTATATTGTTGAATCTCTAGATATGTGGCACTCTAGATTAGGACACTTAAATGTTTCCTCTATTAAAAGACTTAAAACTCATGGCCTAATACCTGGAAACTATAGTTATGATTTATTTAAGTGTCAAATATGTGTAGAGGCTAAACATGCTAAAAAGCCTTTAAAAACGTGACCACTAGAGAAACTCAACTTTTAGAACTAGTGCATTCTGACTTAGTCGACTTTAAAACTACTATTAGTAGAGGAGGAAATTTTTATTATATGACCTTTATAGATGACTACTCTAGGTTCACCAAAGTATACCTTCTAAAATCTAAGGATGAAGCAAAATCCACCTTTTTAAAATATAAGGCTGAGGTTGAAAACCAATTAGATAGAAAGATTAAAAGACTTAGGTCCGTTAGGGGAGGTGAATATAGTTCTAACACACTTAAAGAATTTAGGAACATAATAGAATAATTCATGAACTTACTACCCCTTATACAACCCAACAAAATGACATAGTTGAAAGGAAAAATAGATCCCTTAAGGAAATGATGAATTCCATGTTAATTAGTTCAGGCCTACCATCCAACATGTGGGGGAAAGCTGTCTTATCTACATGTTATGTATTAAACCGAGTACCCCCTAAACATATAGATAAGACCCCTTACAAATTGTGGAAAGGATATCCACCTAACCTGAAATTTTTAAGAGTGTGGGGGTGTTTGGCTAAAGTAGCAAACCATAAACTCTATCTTTATAGGATATGCCCAAAATAGTGCAACCTATAGATTTATGTCCTTAGCTGATAACACTATTAGTGAATCTAGAGACGCTGAATTCTTTGAGCATATATTTCCTTTGAAAAGGAATATTGTTCATATTGCCTCCTCACCTACCAGTAATGACTCACCTGTCAATAATGATATACCTGTTAGTGATAATTTGTCTGCTTCCCTACCTTTCTCGAGTTCAGGATTACATCTTGATAACGAAATTAGGAGAAGTAAAAGACGTAGGACTGAGTCTAGTTTTGGACCAGACTTTATCACCGCTTTCTTGACTGAGGATTTTCACATAGATATGCTGGTGGGGGCAAAGGTGTGATAAAATAATAGATAAATAAAGATAATAATAAAGAGCACACACCCTTGAGAACCACAGAACTCACTGCAAGTATCACAGATCGTTTGCAAGTTTTAATGATAAGTTAAGTTCGTTCGCAGGGATTTAATCTGTTAGATCTATTTATATTTAACAAGCGTAGATGAATTTAGATGTTTAGAATAAAATATAAAAATATAAAATAATATGAATAACTATCTGATGAGAAATAATAAATAAGAATGCAAATAAATAAATATGAATGTAAGTTAAATAAATTAGGATTAATATTATGAGTCTATTTTACTAAGTTGTTATTCTAACTTGTCACAGATTAAGCATTATATAATAACCAGGATGCTAAATTCTACCTAGCCTTTTCTAGGCTTAGGAGCAACCTCTCCACTACCAAGGTCTTGGGTAATGATTGGTGATTAAATCAAACCTTTGTGGCTATCTAGTTAGGCAAAGGATCAAAACTAGACGATTATGTGGTGTTGTCAATAACTAAGAATAATCCTAAGATGGACCAAATCTAAGGATGTAACAATAAGTCAAAACACATAATAACAATATACGCCAAGCTCAATCAATTAGAATAAACAAATAGTATTATTGAATTTAAGACAAAATAATAACCCAACAATTAAAAGTAAAACTTACAAAATAAAAGCTTAGAAGTATGGTTGAGCATAAATCTATAGCTAATTACCCTAAATGTAGAGAATGTAGATATAGAAGAGGAGTTTGTCACTCTCCAACTTCTTCTTCTTGTCTTCCTCTATAGGTCAGCTTGCTTCTTGGATGAATAGCTTGATACTAAGGATGAATAATTAATTATAAGGACTAAGCTATTATTTAAAAGTGAGAAAATACAAGTAAGGACTAAGCCTAAGCTTGAAACTGAGCAATGACATGTTTACAATGGTATGAGGGTGTATTTATAGGTGTTTAGGAAGACCTAATTCGTTTTCTTGAAGGAGATTAAGTGGTGGACTCCAAGCCCAACTCTAATTCGTATGGAAATAAAGATAAACACTGCTGGACCGTTTTGAGCATATCTTCTTCGTTATTGGTCGGTTTGAGCTCCATAAGATACCAAAAGAATCGTAACAGAATTATCTTTGTCCCTATGAAAGGAAATTACCAAAATCGGCCGATTTCTTGGGGTAAATAGCACTTCTTTAGGCGTGTACTGCAGAATCCAAGATTTAGGCAGCTTTTCCTTTTCCATCTTTTTAGCTTTTGTTTCCTTATCTCCAATTACCATGCAAATCTCTTTCCATAAGTTGTAGTCTTTGAATTGGACTCTAATTAATCTCCATAATTATCTTTAAAGCTTCACACTAAATAAATAATTAAATCCAATATGCTCTAAAAATATTATTTTACTAAATCAAGACTCAAAATAGGAAAGTGCACTATTTCTCAAGAAAATCGACTCAAAGACTTCCTAAATCACTAAAAATGATGTCTCATCCTAATATAAATCTATCACAAATGAGGAGACATCAAGACCCCCAACTCAAAGTTGTATCGTCCCGATACAATAAAGATAAAAACAAAGGGAAGTCTCTATACACACACATAGGTCAATTAAGCACAGAAAACAGAAGATAGCAGAATATGGAGAATAGACTCAAAGCAAATACTCAGAAAATTTCATGTAATAATATTTAAAAACTACGTACCTGTACACTTCTCATATCCACAATCAACACGGCTTGAATTCAAGATTAGATTAGCTTCGCAATGTAAGAAGGATTGGGACTTTACTCAGTTCACCAAGGAAGCTATAGATTGTTCATCGAATCTTACTAGTATCCAAAGATCCATTTAACTACTCTCTACTGGCTCAATCACTTCTCAATTACATAGCAAAGAATCAAAAGGTCTTTAAGGTTGTAATGTAGGCTTAGGGACGGTATGATAGTATATTTGGATAATTTAGAGTGAGCTTTAGCCTCTCTCCTCACTAGCCATCAACGAATCGCCCTAGAGCTTGAGTTACTCTCATTAAAACGTTTCTCACTCAACCCAATGATTTCTTTGACGCACAATTTAGCATCCCCAATAACCCAATTAAAGCATACGATGTTCACATAAAAATTCTACTTTGCCGGTCCGAATATATATTTTCTTTTTAAATCATTACAGCTATGACTCTCTTTTTAATGTTGAGATATCACGCTATTTTTTCATATATATATATATATATATATATATATATTCCTTTTTATGCCCTTGTTGGCAGATTTAGCTCGTAGCTTCTTTTTCATTCACTATTACCCCTGCAAAGGGTTACAATCAAAATCTGTGAATCATCATCAATAGAGCACAATTAATAAGCTCAAAAATCCCAACCCAATAATATTTCCCATAATGGTGGACCCACCACCCCAAACTCAAGCTCTAAAACAACTGACTATGCATCGCGATTCGAGTGCAGGTCATATAGAAAAGTCCTAAAATCTAAAGGGGCATGGCTTATAATGTGGCTTAATAAAAAGCTTTAGAAAGGCTAGAAGGGGCTGAGAAGGATATAGCATATAAAATCAAAATAACAAGGTGAGAAGGTATAAAAAGGCTTCAATTGGCTTCAATATGAAAGAACTGCCTTAATCATTTTCTACACCATGTAATTTCGTTATTTTCTTACCTTTAGCACGTTCATCAAATGGGTTTGTCAATTAGCTTGGATCTCACGGCCTACACACCTCTCAAGGCTCCCTGAGATCGAACATACTTTCTATCGCATTGCTTACTAATCTTTTCTTTACTATCAACGTGTGTTTTCCTGTAAAAACTCAAAGCATACAAATAACATAGCTCATAAACATATTACTTTCTATCATTAATCCACTGAGCTTATGCTTTTAAGCTATTAAACACACTCTACCTACATCTAATCCTTCTCCTAAAAAATTTAATTTTGCCTAAAAACAGAAAAATGGAGATGAGTGACAACGAATCCCCACACCCCCAACTCAAAAATGAGTCGTGTCCCCATGACTCGAAAAGACTCAAAAATAAAATAAAATAAAATAAAAATTTTATAGATTTTGCACACATAGAAGAGGTAAGGAAGAAATAAAACATACTCTTCGAGGCTATTTACCTCGCCTGATCAATACCCGGAATAGGGTGCAGTGCTTTCATGTACGCAAACTTCATGTATCACCAATTTCGCTTTCCCTTACATCTTCTTATGCTCCATCCCAATCAATCACACTCTAGAAATCTCTTGTTTATCTTCTTCCAACTTTTCTCTTTGAATAATCTCTCATGTGACAGTTGTTCATCCAGGAATATGTTTTGAACACAGCTACTAGCGTCCCAGAAGCTTTTGTTCATCTTGGGTAGATGGATCTTGATAGGAAGAGGTTATGGTGTCTTCTCTATGAAAGTTGAAACCTTTTTTCTCTTTAAATTCACCACTGCATGCTTTCCTCTACTCTCTTGATCCGATTTACCTTGTAATTTATTCCCGAACTAATACCCATCTCAATTGATTTATTCTTGATCTTACCCAACACCTTGCTTTGATTCTTCATATCCCATAACACTTGATAATATCTCTATTCTCTTCATCATCTCTTTTGACCCCCAACTCAAAGCTTTGAACACTCTTGAAATTTGAAACTCTTAATTATAGGTTGAACAAGCTTGATTTGGTTTAGGAAAGGGGAATTGATGATAAATCTCTATGTGGGTATGATGGAGTCAAGTTTTAACGATGTGGGTTTAAGGAATTTGAGAAGAAGATTTTGAAATTCATGGTTTTGATTCTTGGTTCAAGGTGTTTTGATATGCATTGGGTGCTTGAATTCTTTGTAATGATGTAGGGAATGATTTGGATGAGAATTCATGGTGATTTGGTAGTGTTTTGATGTTGGGTGAAGGTTTTTATGAGCTTTAATGGAGTTGGGAGAGGTTTGGAGAGGAGAACTAGGTTTGAGGTTTATAAAATTCGGAATAATGGCTTCATACCTCCTTTATACACTCAAATCCGTAACTTTCTCTCTCTGGCGGCGCCGTGCGGACCATCCCTGCGGACTAGGGGGTGTACCGCGGGGTACACCGCAGCTTCTGTTGATTAAATTTTTTTGCCTCTGCACAATACACGTGGTACGACCCCGTGGCACGGGTTTTTGGGCTCGCGGACCATGGCACTGACTAGGGGGTAGTCCGTAGGGGTACTCCGCACCTTCTGATGCTCCCTTCGTCAAAATACCCGTGATAGCCCCCCCTGTGGCACGTGTTTTGACTCTGCGGTATAGGGCATGGTGTAGGGTCCGGTGTACCGGACCCATCAGCTTTATTTTTTTTTCTTTTCTGCATAAAACACGTGGCTGCTACCCGTGGCACGGGTTTTCTTCACGTGCGGTTTACCGCGGCTGAGGTCCGGTGTACCGCACCCCTGCTTCAGTTTTTCCGAAAAATTTTGTTCGCCTTCCCTAACTCGATTTCTCCAATACCTAAGCACCAAGCACACTAATACCTTTCTCAAATATGCAATATCAACTAAAATTAACTAAACTAAACTAAAACTAAAACATAATGACATAAAAATTACTATGGGATGTCTCCCAAAGGGCACTTTTGTTTCACGTCTTTCAAAGTTAGACGAGTTAACTCGGTTATTTCTTTTTATAGCCTCCCCAGCAGTGAGTGAGATGATTAACGCTTACGAACTCGAGCTTGCAACCTTCGATAGCTTTTATTTCGACCACTCCTTCTGAGATGATTTGCGTAATAATGTATGGTCCCTTCCAAGAACTGTTATGTTTGGGGTTGGGAGGTCTCCATGCTACCTCGTCTCCTACCCCAAACTCAATCTTTTTCTCCATGGTTTCTTGGGAGCTTACAGGTTCTGGCTTCTTGGTTACAACTCTGATTGGATATAGTTCTTTTGACTCATTCTTCTTTTTCTTCTTTCCCGAAACATAGAATGTTTCAGAATCATTTTCAATACTAAGAGTCACGGTTCCTTCATTCACATTCACTATGGTATCGCTGGTGGCCAGGAATGGACGCCCAAGAATGAATGGGACGTTTTTATCTGCTTTATAGTCAAGAATGATAAAGTCCGTTGGAATAACAAGGTTACCTACTTGAACGAGTACATCCTCTATTACTTTCCACAGCTTAACTGTAGATTGATCCGCAAGATGTAAGATTACGGATGTCGGTTTCGCTTCACTAATACCAATCTTCTTGAATACACTTTTGGGCATGATATTCACACTTGCCCCTAAATCACACATGGCTTTTCCATAATATATCCCACCTATTCTGATTGGGAGGTTAAACTCTCCAGGATCTTTATGCTTTGGTGGTAATCTTCTTTGAACTCGTGCTGATACCCCTTCATTGATTGCTACAGATTTGGCTCTTGTGAATCTTTTCTTATTGGAGAGTGCCTCCATTAAGAATCGATCATAGTTTCTCCTTCCTTCCATAGCTTCGAGTAAAGGGACGTTAATTTTCACTTGTTTTAACGCCTCTATACACTTCTGATGTTGCTCCGCGGGATAGTGGCAATGTATGGGTGTTTGTCTTGCTCTACTTCTCTCTTCAATTCTTGGTTCATCAACCACTCTAGGCTTCTTAATCTCATCATGTTCAACTTCTTCAACCCAATCTTCAACAATTATCTCATCTAAGTTCATCCGTTTTACGTTTGACTTGTTTGGTAGAACATCCCCTTTTGAGGGAGATGGTAGCGCTTCAGTGATTATCTCACCGTGTTCTTTCATCTTTTGAGCTTGAAGACTAATAGTCTTAACCTTATCGTCTACGTATTGGATCTTATTCATGTTAGATGTTGTATCTTGGGTCAATTGTAGGAGTTGACTTTGTATTTGTTCTATGATTGTAGTGAGCCGCATCACATTCTTCTCTAAAAGTTGATTATGTTTTTTAAGATCTTGATTCTGTTGTTCCAGGCTTTGCACTACTGATGCATCGATCTTTGATTCAAGTCTACTCATATTATCCTTCGAGAAGTTGATGGATTGACTAATAGTCTCTTTTAACTCAGTGATTTCTTCTTGAGGACGTGATTGAGCTTGACTAACATTATGCACATGGCAGCTCGGTGGTTGATTAGCTTGATTTTCATAGGCTTGTTCTTGTAGGTATAACTGTTGAGGTGGCTTAGGGATGCTTTCCTTAACGGTTATAGCGAGTTGTTGTATTTGATCTTGCAAGCATCTTCGCTTCTTCTTCTTCGTTGGTGGTAGGAGTTTGTTCTTGTGGCCAACTCATGTTGTTCTCAATGATTGTTTCCATACCACTTTTTGCTTCTTTTGGATCCATAGAGGCAAAATTACCACGACCCATATTATCTGCTCTCAGCCTTGACTCTCTATCGAGTCCATTATAGAACATGGATAATTGTAATTGTGGCGTGTACCCATGTAGTGGACATCTTGCCAACATCTTTTGAAATCTCGTCCATGCTTTGCCAACACTCTCTCCGGCTTCTTGTAAGAAATTCATAGGCTCCAATAGTTCCTTCACTCGCATACTTGTAGGATAAAATTTATCAAGGAATCTTTCTTGAAGCTTGTCCCAGTCGGTTATTAGCTCGGGAGGTTGATCATCGAACCAATCGCTTGCTTTCCCGGTCAAGAAAAATTGAAACATTAAATAATACATCTGTTCTTGTGTAACACCTTCATTAATGTAGGCATCACAGAATTGCATGAATTTTTGAACAGATCTGACCGGATCTTGATTTGTATCACCATTAAATTTCCCATAGCTCACGAATTGATTAATTAAATCAGGATCAGGCTTGAATCTAACGGCTTGGATAGTTGGGACGCGAATCCCAATGCGTTGAACTTGAAATTTACTAGGTAGACCTAGCTCTAACCGTTGATTATCCATATAAAATCCTGAGAAAGACTCAAACAAAAAGAAAGCGTAAAACTGAAAACAAATAAAAATTTCTACACTAAATAAACACAAAATAGATTTAACTTAAAGATAAATCCCCGGCAGCGGCGCCAAAAACGTGGTGGGGGCAAAGGTGTGATAAAATAATAGATAAACAAAGATAATAATAAAGAGCACACACCCTTGAGAACCACGGAACTCACTGCAAGTATCACAGATCGTTTGCAAGTTTTAATGATAAGTTAAGTTCGTTCGCAGGGATTTAATCCTTTAGATCAATTTATATTTAACAAGCGTAGATGAATTTAGATGTTTAGAATAAAATATAAAAATATAAAATAATATGAATAACTATCTGATGAGAAATAATAAATAAGAATGCAGATAAATAAATATGAATGTAAGTTAAATAAATTAGGATTAATATTATGAGTCTATTTTACTAAGTTGTTATTCTAACTTGTCACAGATTAAGCATTATATAATAACCAGGATTCTAAATTCTACCTAGCCTTTTCTAGGCTTAGGAGCAACCTCTCCACTACCAAGGTCTTGGGCAATGATTGGTGATTAAATCAAACCTTTATGGCTATCTAGTTAGGCAAAGGATCAAAACTAGACGATTATGTGGTGTTGTCAATAACTAAGAATAATCCTAAGATGGACCAAATCTAAGGATGTAACAATAAGTCAAAACACATAATAACAATATACGCCAAGCTCAATCAATTAGAATAAATAAATAGTATTATTGAATTTAAGACAAAATAATAACCCAACAATTAAAAGTAAAACTTACAGAATAAAAGCTTAGAAGTATGGTTGAGCATAAATCTATAGCTAATTACCCTAAATGTAGAGAATGTAGATATAGAAGAGGAGTTTGTCACTCTCCAACTTCTTCTTCTTGTCTTCCTTTATAGGTCAGCTTGCTTCTTGGATGAATAGGTTGATACTAAGGATGAATAATTAACTATAAGGACTAAGCTATTATTTAAAAGTGAGAAAATACAAGTAAGGACTAAGCCTAAGTTTGAAACCGAGCAAGGACATGTTTACAATGGTATGAGGGTGTATTTATAGGTGTTTAGGAAGACCTAATTCGTTTTCTTAAAGGAGAAGTAAGTGGTGGACTCCAAGCCCAACTCTAATTCGTATGGAAATAAAGATAAACACTGCTGGACCGTTTTGAGCATATCTTCTTCGTTATTGGTCGGTTTGAGCTCCATAAGATACCAAAAGAATCGTAACAGAATTATCTTTGTCCCTATGAAAGGAAATTACCAAAATCGGCCGATTTCTTGGGGTAAATAGCACTTCTTTAGGCGTATACTGCAGAATCCCAGATTTAGGCAGCTTTTCCTTTTCCATCTTTTTAGCTTTTGTTTCCTTATCTCCAATTACCATGCAAATCTCTTTCCATAAGTTGTAGTCTTTGACTTGGACTCTAATTAATCTCCATAATTATCTTTAAAGCTTCACACTAAATAAATAATTAAACCCAATATGCTCTAAAAATATTATTTTACTAAATCAAGACTCAAAATAGGAAAGTGCACTATTTCTCAAGAAAATCGACTCAAAGACTTCCTAAATCACTAAAAATGATGTCTCATACTAATATAAATCTATTACAAATGAGGAGACATCATATTCTATGTGAGGAACTAGTCTCTTGTTTCCTTCTTGAGGAAGAACCGAAGACCTTCTCCGAGGCTATGAGATCCATAGATGCTAGCTTCTGGAAAGAAGCGGTAAACAGTGAGATAGAACCCATTAGATCAAACCACACTTAGGACTTAACTGACTTAACAAAAGGATGTAAGCCAATTAATAGCAAATGGATATCTAAGAGAAAATTAAGACCTGATGGTTCCATAAAGAAATTTAAGGCTAGACTTGTAATCCGAGGCTTTACTTAAAAGAAAGGCCTAGATTACTTTGACACCTATTCCCCAGTGACCAAAATAGCAACCATACGAACTCTAATAGCCTTAGCTTCCATTCATAAACTCACTATACATCAAATGGATGTTAAGATCGCATTTTCGAATGGAGATTTAGATGAAGAGATATATATGGTACAACCCGAAGGGTTTGTAGCTTCTGGTCAAGAAAGCAAAGTATGCAAGCTTAAGAAATATCTATATGGTTTGAAATAAGCACCCAAACAATGGTACAAAAAATTAGATAGTACTTTAGTTAACAATGGCTTTATAGTCAACACTTCTAATTCATGTGTTTACATGAAGGTTATAGGATCCGAATGTGTGATCATCTGTTTATACGTAGATGACATGCTAATCTTTGGCACTAACCTTAAAGTCATTAATGAGACTAAGGACTTTATTTCTTCTAAATTCGAGATGAAGGATATGGGTGACGCTGATGTAATCTTAGGGGTTAAGATCTTAAGAAATGAGAACGGTATATCCCTTAGTCAATCTCATTATGTAGAGAAATTGTTGAAGAGATTCAACTCCTTTGAAGTCATACCCGCTAGAACCCCTTATGACTCTAGTGTTTGTTTGAATAAGAACAAGGGAAGTGCAATATCTCAAACTGAATATGCTAAGATAATGGGAAGTGTGATGTTTTTAATGAACTACACTCGACCTGATATCGCCTATGTCGTAAGTAGACTTAGTCGCTACACCCATAACCCTAGTAATGAACATTGGGCTGCAATTCAAAGATTATTGAAGTATCTAAGAGGTACTATGGATATAGGCAAACACTATAGTAGGTTCCCTGCTGTCTTAGAAGGCTATTGTGATGCATACTGTATATCAGATAATGATGAAGTGAGCTCCACTAGTGGTTATGTGTTTTCCATAGGTGGAGGAGCCATATCCTGGAAGTCTACTAAACAAACTTGTATAGCAAGGTCAACCATGGAATCCGAGTTTATAGCGTTGAAGTTGGAAGGACAAGTGTTGAATGGTTAAGGAGTCTCGTAGCAGATGTACCATTATGGAAAGATAAAGTTGTTCAAGTTCTCTTCATTGTGACTCGCAAGCGGATATCAGCGTTGCTCACAACAACACATATATGGAAAACGGAGGCATATTCGAATCAGACACAGCTTAGTTAAACAGTTATCGAAGAATGGTGTGATAGCATTGGACTTTGTCAAATCCGAGAAAAATCTGGCTAATCCATTCACTAAAGGTTTAACCAAGAGAGTAGTTATGGAAATGTCAAGGGGGATGGGGCTGAAGCCCATTCATGGGGGTCATATGGATGACATATGATGCACTACTTACCCATCCCTGTGGCATGAAATAGTGCAAATGAGGTTGAGTTTCGACTCTTAATGATTCATAGCCCTTTGTGGTGGTCCTATTGAGACAGACTTGATGAATCACCTATGATTATTTTGAGGTTGAGTTTAACTCTTAATGATGTTCATAGCCTTATGTGGTGGTCCTGTTGAGAAGGACTTGATGAACTCACCGGCATATGATGAGGTTGAGCTTTAAGGATATTAATTACTTCAAGACCATTGAGGGGTAGTCTATGTTGTATAGATATTCTTGAAATCACCTATATGAGTGTGAAAGTGGGGGCCGCTTTCTATGAAAGACTAGAGAAGTCTTTTTAGAGCACTCATGAGAACCAAGGTATGTGCATGGCCTAAAAGGCGCTTGTGATAACATCGCGGAATCTGTATATATCTAACGGGTTTGAGTATGTGTTGTGGGGGTCTCAACTAAAGAACGTCAAGTTCAAGAGTACGTTCACTTGACTGGACTTGGTTGTTGCCTCACTCCACTACGTGTCAATTCAAATCGCAAGATATTGGCACTTAAGTACAATTTACCCAATTTTTCGCTTAAAACTTTTCTTCTTTTCAAAACCTTCGTTTTATATCTTGTAGACATTCAATGTGTGGGGGATTGTTGGAGCATTTTCATGTCTTAACTTTAGTGGAGGGATGTTTTTGTTCACTTATACAAGTGAAGATGACAAGTCACGAATGTGACTTTTGGTTTGTCCCATATCGGTGGGTTGTAACATTATTATACCACTCAAATACTTTGTGCTATCATTAGCTTCCAAACAACCAACACTTATGCACACTAAGAGATAATTGGTAAGACCACATGCGCGCACCACCACCTCCCACCCGGCCCAAACTCGGGTCCGGATCATGGGCCGTGGGTCTTGGGTCTTTGGGAATTAAAAAATAAAAATAAACTAGTTATATAACCAACTTTTATTTTAATTTTTCTGGTGAAGACTTAGTCCGACCTTGACCAATTCCACCCACGTTTTGTCTTCCGTCTTACCCACGTTTGTATAACGTTAACGTTGTAATTGCTCCTATTAATCTACCATGACTGACAAGCCTTGACTAACGACTAGTTACTGGCTGGTTTTTCTTGTCTATAAATAGGACAGTTTCACAGCTCATTTCACACCAGCTTTACATCACCAACTTACAGCTTACGAAATAATAATACAACAAAATATTTCTTCTCCTTCTTTCATTCTGTTCTTGAGCAAATATTATACAGATTCCAACCTACGATTATGAGAGTAGGTAGTAGTGTTTAAACCTTGGGGAACGTTCGGAAAAAACAGCGTAGCATCTCGGCTGTCCCAATTCATTCTTAAGGCAGTGGATCCTCCACGACACTACTTTTTCGTCTTCTTCTTCTACAGTTCAGTTATCACCTTCATTAATCGGGTTCGTCTTTTACCTTCGTCTTTTATATTTCTGTCTTTGAATTTTCTTTTCGTGCTTAGTAGTTAAAGCTTACTTTTCGAAATTTTTAAATACCATTACAGTAGCACTTTAATTTTACCAACAATTTAAGAACGAATTTTTAATAAGTAATATGTAATGGCTTCTGGTGTGGCTTAGGGTGTGATAAAATAATATAATAAAAGATAGATAAACGATGCACAATTACCCTAGACTAGCACAGTACTGCAAGTATTACAGGACGTATGCAAGTTTTGATGATAAGAAAGTTCGTTCTCAGGGACTTAGTGTGTTATACGAATGAGCAATAATTAAGAGTATCAAGTAATTAATTAAAAGACAGAAACTAAAGATGAACAAATTGGGAGATGATTAATTAAACTAAATAAAAGTAAAGACAATAAAGTAAATACGAAGAAAAATGAGATGAGAGATATAGCTTAGGCTTTGCCAGTATGCACTAATCCTTCTAATTCTTTCTATCAAATTCTAGTTAATAAGGGAGATAATATCTCTTAAATACTTAGTCAGGATTCTAAATTCACATACCTTAGACCTTGAGAGAGACTAAGGGGGCTACGACACAACAACGAGGCAGTCCAAACTTAGGGTTATTAAGCGCTACCAAGGCCCTAAGCAGTACAATTCCTTCAATTGGTGATATGGTGATTAAAATATACCCTAATGACTATCTAGATAGAATCGGTGTTGTCAGGACCAATATCGGACACTAGACGTTATGTGGTGTTTCAATAATTAGACACCCCTTCCGGGTGACCTTCTAACTACTCTTAAGAAAGCCTAAAGTGATCAGGTTTAGGACAGGCAATAACTCAAAACACATAAACAAATATATGGGTAAGCAGCTGATATCAAGTTAAAACATATAATTCCCAAAGAAACTTAGATAGAAAGAAAATATAATTCATAGATTATACATAATGCAAAACCCAAGTTATGGGAGAATTAGTTCATACCTGAAGGAAATAAACTAAAAGATTGAATAAAAGACTTCATCTTGCTCTCTACAATAACTCTAATGATATAAACCTTAAGGACTAATTAATTGTGATGCAAGAATGATTTACAAGAGATATAAGGGTGTATTTATAGGTGTTTAGAAGACCTAATTCGTTTTCTTGGAGTGGAAGACAAGTAATGGACTCCAAGCCCAACTCAAAGTAACCCTAAAATATAGAAAAGGTAATAATTTGCCCCTGTTTTGTTTTGGTAGTAACTGCTTCAATACTTATCTGTTTGATATGTTCCAATAGTCGAAACTGGTCATCTCGGAAAGCTATTTAACTTTGCTTCAAGTATTCTTCCAAATTCCTAACCAATCTTGAGTTATAAGCCCTTTTGTGGTCATGGGTGCTGGAATTCAGATTTATTTGGCAACTTTATCTTTCCATATCCTAACTTTTCCTTTCTTTTCTCCAATTTCCATGTATATCTTCTTTCCTTTATCTCTTAGAATTGACTTGACATCTAATTAATCTCCATATATATCTTTAAAGCTTCACACTAAATAAATAATTAAACCAATATGCTCTAAAAAGAATTAATTATTAAATCAAGACTAGAACTAGGAAAGTGCACTATATCATGATAAAATCGAGTATTTAGACTTCTAAAACACTAAAAATGATGTCTCAATCCCCAACTCAAAGTTGTATCGTCCCGATACAATAAAGATAAAAACAAAGGGAAGTATCTAAATACACACCTAGGTCATTTAAACACAATAGGAAAGAAGATAGCAGAATATATAGAATAGATAATAAGCAACTACTCAGAAAATTTCATGTAATGATATTCACAAACTACATACCTGTACACTTCTCATATCTACAGTCAACACGACTTGAATTCAAGATTAGATTAGCTTCACAATGTAAGAAGGATAAGAACTTTACTCAGTTCACCAAAGAAGCTATAGATTGTTCATCGAACTTCACTAGTATCCAAAGATCCACTTAACTACTCTCTATTGGCTCAATCACTTCTAGATTACATATAAAAAAATCAAAAGGTCTTTAAGGTTGTAATGTTGTCTTAGGGACGGTATGATAAGTAAATTTGGATAATTTAGAGTGAGCTTTTGGCTCTCTCCTCACTAGCCATCAACGAATCGCCCTAGAGCTTGAGTTACTCTCATAAAACGTTTCTCATTCAAACCAATGATTTTCTTGATGCACAAATTAGAATCCCCAATAACCCGATTAAAGCATAAAGATGTTCACATAAAAATTCCTCTTTGCCGGTCCAAATATATATTCTTTTCAAATCAACTTTTTTCTTTTGTATAGCTATGACTTTCTTTTTGATGTTCGAGATATCACGCTATTTTTTTTCATAGATTTTTTCTTTTCTTTTCATGCTTTTTAGATTTTATAATTCACTATTACCCCGGCAAAGGGTTACAATATAAACCTGTGAATTATCATCTAAATAATAGCCGAGTACAATTAATAAGCTCAAAAATCCCAACCCAATAAAAATTCCCATAATGGCAGACCTACCACCCCAAAATCAAGCTCTAAAACAACTGTCTATGCATCGCGATTCGAGTGTGGGTCATATGGAAAAGTCCTATAATCTAAAGGGATATGGCTTATAATGTGGTTAAATAAAAAGGCTTTAGAAAGGCTAGAAGGGACTGGGAAGGATATAACATATTAAATCAAATAACAGGGTGAGAAAGTTAAAAGGCTTCAAGGGGCTTCTATATGAAAGAACTGCCTTAATCATTTTCTAAACCATGCCTTTCCTTATTCTCTTACCTTTAACACATTAATCAAATGGGTTTATCAACTAGCTTGGATCTCACGGCCTACACACCACTCAAGGCTCCCTGAGATCGAACATACTTTCTATCGCATTGCTAACTAATCTTTTCTTTACTATCAATGTGTGTTTTCCTGCAAATACTCAAAGCATACAAAATAAAATAGCTCATAAACATACTACTTACTATCATTAACTTACTGAGCTTATGCTTTCAAGCTATTAAACACACTCTACATCTAATTCCCATGTATCAAAAATTTTAATTTGTACCTAAAAACAGAAAATAGAGATGAGAGACAACGAATCCCCATACCCCCAACTCAAAAATGAGCCGTGTACCCACGACTCGAAAAAGAAATTAAAATTAGCAGATAGCATATTTACAGAAATGGTAAGGAAGAAAGAGAACATACTCTCGAGGTTATTTCCTCGCATTATCGACATCCACGATAGGATTTGCTGGATCTTTCTTTAATTTCTCAAGGAGTGTTATGATGTGCACTTGATTGGCTTTGATTTGTGCCACATCATTGGCTAAGGAAATTTGAGCTGCTTCGACTTTATTTAAACGCTCCTCCATCTTATCTTGCCAACTTTGCTCCTTTTCTTCTTTTGAGACTTGCGTAAATCCCGTTCCTCTCAAGACTTTCATGATCCAAGCATCATCAATATTGTTACTCTTTTTAAACTCCAGTTTCTCTTCTTCACCCAAAATTACATTCGCTTTTCGCACAAGACACGTGATCATAGTAGGATATGTCACATTGTAAACCGAGGGTAGGAGAGACCAAAAACCGCATCACCTCCTCAAAGATCAACAGTGCCACATCCACTTCTTCTCCTCTCAAAATACAATTAAAAAATAGAGCGTTCTTATTTACTTATGTCCCAAATTCTTGTGTTTCCAAATACGTTAGGAAAAAGGAAATTGTGCCAAACTCTAGCATCCGGTTGAAGATATTTGTAAGGCCAAGGTACCTTTAATTCTACCTTATGTGATTTAAATTTCTCCTTGTCTAAAACATGCTCAAAAAGTAAATTCCAATCGAAGATTCTTTGTCTATCCACCACTTCTCTATACTTGCATGGTGATGTATCCCTATTTATTTTATATATTATCCCTATGGAGACATCATTTTAGGTGAATTAGTTACTTATTAGCTAGAATTTTATGCATATTTCATCATATTTCACTTTCTCCCCTTGGAATTAGACTATTTGCAATTTTAGAACTTTTGTGCGTTAATTTGATTATTTTTAGTGCAAAGTTAGTATGTTCTTAAATTTCAATGCAAGGAGTAGAAGTGAGATTTAGAGTAGCTTATTTTTAGTGTGTTAGGAAGTATTTTGTTCGAGTTTCTACTTCTAGAGTGCACTTTCCTATTTCTAGTTTTGAATTATTGATTTATTATTTTTAAAACATATGCGGTTTAATTATTTATTTAATGTGAAGCTTTAAAAGATATATGGTAATTACTTAGAGAACAAATCAAGTCAAGGAAGTAAAGGAAAGAGATTTACATGGATATAAGAAGATTAAGGAAGGATCTACGCAAAGAAGGAAAAGATAAAGCTGCCAAATAAATCTGAAATTCCAGCCACGTTTCAAAGACGAGTCCATAACTTAATATTGACTAGGAATTTAGGAGAATGGTCTGGACCAATGGAAATAGCTTTCCGAGAAAAGCGGTTTTGACTATTGGAACGCGTCAAACGGATACGTATTGAGAGAGATATGACCAAAACAAATCAGCAGCAGAATCTTACCTTTCCTAAATTTCAGGGTTACGAATTAAAGAGTTCTTAACTTATCTTCCACTCCAAGTAAATTCGACCTAGGGCTTCCTAACACCTATAAATACACCCCTTAACCCCCTCTTTTATATACACTTCATATAATTATCAAAGAGGCTTAAGGATTCAAGTCAGAGCAAGTGATGTCTCCTCATTTGTGATAGATTTTTATTAGAATGAGACATCATTTTTAGTGATTTAGGAAGTCTTTGAGTCGATTTTCTTAAGAAATAGTGCACTTTCCTATTTTGAGTCTTGATTTAGTAAAATAATATTTTTAGAGCATATTGGGTTTAATTATTTATTTAGTGTGAAGCTTTAAAGATGATTATGGAGATTAATTAGATTCCAAGTCAAAGACTACAAGATATGGAAAGAGATAAGCATGGTAATTGGAGATAAAGGAAAGAAAAGCTAAAAACATGGAAAAGGAAAACCTGCCTTAATCCTGAATTTCTGCACCTACGACCACAAATCAGCTTATATCTCAAAAACGGTGTGGAATTTGGAGAAACGGTCAAGAGAAAAGTTGAAGATCTTTCCGAGACGATCAATTTGGTATATTCATACGCGTCAAACGGATGAATATTGAAGCTGTTAGAGCCAAAAGAAAACCGGACCTGATTTCATGTTTTTAGGGTTACGAATTTGAGTTGGGCTTGGAGTCCACCACTTACTTCTCCTTCAAGAAAACGAATTAGGGCTTCCAAGACACCTATAAATACACCCTTAAACCATTGTAAACATGTCTTTACTCAGTTCTAAACATTAGCTTAAATTATAAACAATAGCTTAGTCCTTTACATTAATATTCATCCTTAGAATCAAGCTATTCATCCAAGGAGCAAGCTGACCTGTAGAGGAAGACAAGAAGACGAAGATTGGAGACTGACAAACTCCTCTTCTACATCTCACCTTCTCAATATTTAGAGTAATTAGCTATAGATCTATTCTCAACCATATTTCTAAGCTTTTATTCTGTAAGTTTACTTTTAATTGTTGGATTATTATTTTTGTCTTTAAATACTATGTGTTATTTTAATTGATTGAGCTTGGCGTATATTGTTATTATGTGTTTTGACTTATTGTTACACCTTAGATTTGGCCAATCTTAGGATTATTCTTAGTTATTGACAACACCACATAATCGTCTAGTTTTGATCCCTTGCTTAACTAGATAGCCATTAAGGTTTGATTTAATCACCAATCATTACTTAGGAATCCCTAGTAATGGAGAGGTTGCTCCTAAGTCTAGAAAAGGCTAGGTAGAATTTAGAATCTTTGTTAATATATAATGCTTAATCTGTGACAAGTTAAAATAACGATTTAGTAATAGACTCATATTAGTAATCCTAATCTATTTGACTTACATTCATATTTAGTTATTTGTTTTGTTTATTTGTTTTAATTATTTAATTGCGTAGATTGTTATTTCATCTTTTTATATTTTTATTTAAAACATCTAAATTCATCTACGCTTGTTAAATATAAGTAGATCTAACAGATACAATCCCTGCGAACGAACTTGACTTATCATTAAAACTTGCAAACGATCTGTGATACTTGCAGTGAGTTCCGTGGTTCTCAAGGGTGTGTGACTCTTTATTATTATTCTTATTTATCTATTTATTTATCACACATTTGCCCCCACCAAGTTTTTGGCGCCGCTGCCGGGGATTTATCTTTAAGTTAAATCTATTTTGTGTTTATTTAGTGTAGAAGTTTTTATTTGTTTCAGTTTTACGCGTTTTCTTTTTAGTCTCTGCTCAGGTTTATTAGGTATGGAGAATTATTACGCACAAGATATGCATGGGGCCCGAAGTCAAATTTTTTATCAAGAAGGTTCGAGCTATCAATTACAAGCTCCACCACAACCCATGCATAATCCACAAAATGAAGCTATAACAGAAATGATGGATAAATTATTGATTCTGGTTCAAAATTTTACGCAGCTCAACAATAAAACATCCAAGGAGCTAGCTGAAAAAGTGGAAACCCTGGAGACACAAGTCACTCAAGTGACCAATTCTTCTCTAAAATTCCAACAAGAGTTTCCACCGTTAATCCGAAGTATCATAGAAGAACAGGTTCGACAAGCTCTCCCGTCTCATCAAGTTTTTGAAAGTATAAGTGGTGGTCCTTTGTGTGTTCTAAATAAATGCAAATAATAATCGAACCACAACCGCAAGTGTACGGTTGTCCCAAGTAGTATAACTGATAAATCAGATTCGTTCCAAGGACGGGATGGTTGACTACAATGCTTATCTATTAATGATTGATGCACTTATGAAAACAAATAAAGATAATATGTTTGTTTGGTTTTTGTATTAATTCTACTAAATGAAAGACAAGTATTAAAATGCAAATAAAAGCTAAGACGCAAGTAAAATGATGTAAAACGCAATATGAGATGTAGCACTTGAGAACGCAAGGATCCTCCCAATCCTATTTCCTAACTTATGTTGTTTAAGGGCTAAATTAGTCAATTACAATGGTCGGGATTCTAATATCCTTATACCCCCGTCAGGGTGGACTATAAGGCGATCCTAAAGTGTCACTAGTCCCGTCAGGGTAAATATGATCCACCGTTGGATGTTTAAGTGTTTTACCTCATTGGCCCTAGAATTAGCTAAGCTCGTCAGAATCATTAACTTCTATCCTAGATTAAATAAATATTTCCGTACCTAAACCCTCCGTCAGGATGATCCAATCGCCACTAATTGGAATAGCCTAGATACTAATACCTAATCTTAGTTCGCGACTCTAAAATCAGTAAATAATCACAAATTATTGAAAAGAGTAATGAACCCAATCTAATTTAATTTAATCTAAACCCAAATTCAACATTCGTTATTTCATAAAATTAAGATTCACCCGTTGTTTGTTCTCAAGCACTATGGAAAGCTTAGCTCATATTAAAATTAAAATACTAAATTAAAAATAAAGGAATTCATATTTGATTACAAAATTAAAATTGAAAGAACCTAATTTCCAGAATTGGAATGACTACGAACGGAGCTATAGACCCACTCCAGCTCTTGTAGCTTCTTCTCTCTTCCTTCTGTTGCTTCTCTCTGGTGTTTAATCTTGTGGAATGTGAATTGTGTGTAAAATAGAAGTCCAGACCTCCTTTTATAAGTGCAAATTCGTTCTAGGGCTTGGACCAGAAAATAGAATATTAATTAAATGTCCAAGCCCACTTTCTAAGCCCAAAATCCCGTAACTGCTGATACACCTTCACTAAAACGGCTTTTTCCGATGTGTTACAACTCCGATTGACCTCATTCCAGTTGCTAAAGTTCCGTAACTCGATAAGGAATGATTTCTCTTCAAAGGTCAACAGCTAGATCATCGCTTAAGCACCTCGAAATCAGCAATCTATGGCCTGGAAAATGGATTTTCAGCTCTAAAAATAATATCTTCGGGATTTCTTTTCAAGCCTTGACTCTATCTTTTGATCTTTGACTTTCTCATCGGATTCCTCTTCTAGCTAACATCTAAAACCTGTAAAATCTTCACTAAAAATACCAATATTACGCGCAAAAGCTTAATAAATCAAAAATGCTAGAAATAAAAGAGGAAAATCATATTATTGCATATTTAGTTCAAAAGTCTATCGAATTGATTACATAAACACCAAAAATGATGTCTCCTAAGGGTCGAAAATACGAACAATTAAGGAGACATCAAGACCCCCAACTCAAACCTTTGTCGTCCCGACAAAGCAAAACAAAACAAAACAAGGGGTAGAAGTAAACGTAAGAACAAATAGAAGCTTAGCAAATAAACCTAAATCAATTCTAAAGATAAATCTCATATAGCAAAACTTTAAAAACTAACATATACATACACTAATCATGCAACATCAAACATAAATAATCTCAATCATAAAATTAAAGTCGCAATGCTTGAAGGTTACACTCGTACTCATATCTGTATGATGGCTATAGGGTGGTCATTAATCTTGACTCGCTTTGAACGCTCCACCTAGCATATTTCCTATCAACAGAATCATAAATTCACTATGCACTTAGGAATCACGAGGTCTTTATGGTTTTAATGATGGCTTAAGGACGGTATGGATGTATATTTGGTAAATTTGAAGTGAGCTTTTGGCTCTCTCCTCACTTACCATCAACATGTCCTCGAGCTTGAGTTACGCTCAAAAATGTTCTCACTCACCCATTTGACGCGCTAATGTTGCGTCCCCAATGCCAACCCAATATAAACTACGATGATTTCCAAAAATATTCCACTTTGCCGGTTTATTTTATTCTTTTTTTTTTTTTTTTTTCTTTTCAAATCCCGGCAAAGGGTTACAAATAATAATATCATCTACATTTTTGTGCCTCAATACAAACACATATAATCCCTTCCCAATGTAAATTCCCCAAATGTGGACCCTCCACCCCAAACTCAAGCTCGAGACAAGTCTCAGGGTTGTGATTCAACTGCGGGTCATTTGGTCATGCCTAATAATCTAAAGGATAATGGGCTTATATCGTGGCTACAAAAGAAAAGGCTTAAGGCTCAAAATTGGGCTAAGACGGATAAAATTTATATAAGGGATAACAAGCTAAAAGGTTTCAAATGGCTAACAAAGAACTGCCCCTATCATTTTCCTAAGTACATAGCTTGTCTTTAGTTCATATCTAGGTGGGTTCTCTACTAATTAGGATTTCACGTTCTACACACCAAACATATTCCTTAAGTACAAGCTTACTTCATTTGCATTGTTCATTAATTTTTCCTATTAATTACCTATGTTCGCATGCAATTGTAAGTGCGTTCTATGTTAATCCCTAAAGTCCACTATTTACTATCATAGATTTATCAAAAGTATGCTTAAAGGAACATTTAAAATCTTCTATAGTCAAACGCAACTCCGAAAATTATTTTATTGAAAGCAATTTAAAGAAAATAAACACATAAAAATTGGGATGAGGCAACGAACCCCACCCCAAACTCAAAAATGAGTCGTGTCCCCACGACTCGAAAAGACTCAAAGCAATAAAATAATTAACACTAAATGAGAAGGGAAAGAAAACGTATCTGAACCAGCGCGAGGCTGGTGTCGGTGTTGCGTCCAAGTTGAGGTTTTGAATTCTTCTTCATCAATGGTTTCGTTTAAAGTGTTCTTCATCACCTCGAACTTCTTCAAATTTTCCACGTTTTCATTTATTACTTGCCCTCTAAGCATCATCTCCTATAGTAAAATATTTCCTCAATACCCAATTCTCTTTCTTCACCATGTTTTTCGTACCTTTTCCTAACCTTTATGGTCATCTCTGATGACCCCAAACTCAAAGCTTCAAGACCCTCAAAAGGTTTGGATAAAATTGTGTTCTTGAAGGTTTGGGTTTGAATTATGGATTGTTTAGAGCTGGGTCATGGATATTTCAAGGTTTGGGAGAGGTTTAATGGATAAATTTTAGCTTTGGTGAAAGAAAACTTCGGATTAAAGTGTGAAGCTTTGGTATTTTGGAAGTTTAATGGTTTGATTGTGATCTTGGACGATGTTTAGAGGGAAGGATTGGTGGTATAATGTTGTTTTGATGATGATTCTTGGAGTGGTAGGAGGCTAGGATTCGTAATAAAAGGTAGGCTTGGGAAAGAGGGTAAAAAAATTATAGGGATTGAACCCTTAAAATTGCCGAACACAGCAGTTGACCGGCTAGCCGGCGGATGACCGGCATGCCGGTAACTGTGTTGGCGAAAAATAAATTTCGAAAAAATTTTGTACTCTTTTTTTTTTTTTTTATACCTCTGACGCAAGCCTCTTGCGTCATCGCTGACGCAGTGATCAGAAACTTCAATTTCGTTCACCGGCTAGCCGGTCATTGACCGGTATGCCGGTGGCATGTCGATGGCGCAAATGATGACGCAGCACCTTGCGTCGTCGCTGACGCAAGGATCAGAACTCCTCTTTTTACTTGCCGGCTAGCCGGTCATCTGACCGGTATGCCGGTGAATCCCGCTGGCGCGAATGGTGACGCAGCAATGCTGCGTCATCGCTGACGCAGTGATCAGAGAGTTTGGGGGGTCTTCAGCATTTTTGGCCGGTATGCCGGCCAGCTCGCCGGCTAGCCGGTCAAACCTGCTGTTGACTCCATAATTTTTCGTTTTCTCCTCGTTTTGACCCCAAACTCATGACCCTTTTACCCCTGAAATCATCACAAACAACTACCCTTCCTCATTTCTTAATAATAAACACTAAATTAACGAAAATCAAACTAATTTAAACTACGAAATTGAAATACTTAAACTAATATACACGAAATGGCTTTTGTTTAACGTCGTTAAGCTCGACGGGTTACCTCATTCCTTAGTCATTGACATAACCTCCCCAGCAGTGAGTGAGGTTGTCAATATTTGCAACTCGAAATTTGCATCCCTTAGCTTTCACGCCCACTAGTTTATCTGAGATAACCTTTGCAACCACGAATGGTCCTAGCCAAGAGCTTTTTGATTCACATGTCTTTGGAGGAGGTTTAGGCTTTTTCATAGCAACTTCTTCGCCTACTTTAAACTCCTTTTTCTTTCTTTCTTTCTTAGGGTCTTTCGGAGCCTTCGTGACACGTGTTTTCTCTTTCTTCTTTTCATGTTTGAGTGGTGGATTTCTCTTAGGATTTGGAGGAACGTTGATCGGTGGTTTCTTTCTTAGTTCTTTTTCCTCCACCCCTAAGGTTTCCACAACATTAATTGGCTCTTTTCTTACCGGTTCCATTACATCTACACGAAAACATTCTTCCTTGGAATCCGGAAACTTCATATGTCTAAACACATTAAACTTCATCTCCTCGTCTTGGATTCTCATAATCATTTCGCCGTTTTCTACATCAATCAAAGTACGCCCCGTGGCCAGGAATGGTCTTCCCAAAATAATGGGGACATTCCTATCCGCATCGTAATCAAGTATAACGAAATCAGCGGGAAAAATTAACTTACCTGCCTTAACGAGGACATCTTCGATTCGGCCTTCTGGATGTGCAAGAGATCGATCCGCCATTTGCAAGACCATAGAAGTGGGTCTTGCTTCAATATTAAGCTTATCAAAGATAGATTTGGGCATAAGATTGATGTTTGCACCCAAATCACATAGTGCTTTACCTCTCCATTCATTACCAATAGATATCGGAATTGTAAAGCTCCCAGGATCAACTAACTTTGGAGGTAATTTACCTTGACAAATAGCACTACATTCCTCAGGGAGACCAATCATCTCATTATCACAATACGGCCTTTTGTTGGTGAGGGCTCTTTTCAGAAACTTAGCATACTTGGGCACATCTCGAATAGCTTCTAACAACGGAATATTTATGCTAAGACCTCTTACCTTGTTAAAGAATTTTTGATAATCAGCCATATCACCCTTCTTTTGAACTCTTGATGGAAATGGTGGAGGAGGACGGCTTATTATAGTATCATCTTTCTTCTTCGGAATTTCATTAGACCTCTCCACTTCTTCTACTTCAACTGGTTTATCTTTATCGACCACCTCTTTTTCTTTTCTAACTTCTTTTTCTTTTATAACCGGAAAAGGAGGTGGAGGAAGGTTCTTACCACTTCTGAGAGTAATAGCTTTACAATCTTCGATTTGGATTGGATTCTCAGTGTCGCTAGGAAGTTGCCCTTGTGGACGTTGATTCAGTTTCTTATTTATTTGGCTTAGTTGACCCTGGAACAAATTCATATTAGCTTCGATTGCATTTTGACGTTCCATAGCTTGTGTCTGAAGAGCGATCAAACTTTCAACTGTTTTCTGAAGGGTAACTCCTTCTTGTGGATGGGCAGGTAAGGCTTTCTGATTCATTGTGTCATCGTAATTGTCTTGAGGAGCTTGTCTCTGAACATAATTTCCCTGATTCTGTCCTTCTTGATAATTATTTTGTGGTCTTGGATTGTAATTGTTACCTTGGGGACGCGGCTGATACGCATAAGTAGGATTTGCTGCCCCATCAGAATTTGAGTATTGAAACCCCGGATGGTTTCTGTTAGGCTGATATCCATTACCACTTGAATTAAAGTTACCTCTATTGGACACAAACATCACAGATTCTTGATTGTTTTGACAATTTTCCCAACTATGATCATTAACACCGCAATACTCACATCCATATACCTCTTGTGCAACCTTTACCTCACCTCTTTTGTTCGAAAAACCTTCTTTCACGGCTAGAGTAAGTTGTCTCAGTTGTTGTTCTAGTGTGGTTTGAAGCTTTGTCTCTAGCGTAGTAAACTTTTCTTCGATATTAACATTATTGACTCCTCCTCTAACTGGTGTTCTTACTGAATTCCACCCAACTTCATTCTTGACTGTTCTTTCTAAGATGATCTTTGCATGAGCGGGTTGAACTTGAAGAAAACCTGCACCACATAGCATATCCAATTTTTCTCTTGAAGTCCCATCAAGGCCTCTATAAAATATTTTTAATTGTTGGTGTTCTGAAAAGCCATGATTGGGGACTCTACGTAAGCACATCTGAAATCTTGTCCAACTCCTACCCAAAGTTTCATCATATTCTTGACGGAAATGCGTCAACTCTAATTCAGCATCTAACCTCATGTTACTTGGGTAATACCTGTCAAAGAAAGCAATCTCTAATTGGTCCCAATTAGTAATCTTCGTCGGATCTTGCGTATCGTGCCATTCACTTGCTCCATCAATAACAAAAAATTTAAACACAGCGTAGTACATCTGTTCTTTTGAAACTCCTTGTGTGATGTAAGAATCACATATCTGTTTGAATTTCTGTATCGCTCTAAGAGGATCTTCTCCAACTCTACCACGAAAATTTCCAAAGTTTTGGAATTGAGCTATCATACCCGGATCTGGACGAAACTTCGGAACATTTATATCTGGAGCACCTACTCCTATAGCAGGGGCACGGAATGGGACTTCTGGTGGGCCATTAGTAAACCAAGGATCTTGATTCATCACGATTTGAGCTTGTCCGTTATTGTTCTGAATATTAACATTCTCCATTTGGTGAATTAATTCTTCTACTTCTAAGGATTCTTGTTCTTTTCTTCTCTTGTTAGCAAGTCTGATTAATGATTCTGGATTATTAAGGATCGGAGGTGTTGGCTCTAGATCCTTAAAGAGTCTCCTTCGCATACACCAAACCTAAAAACCTGAGAAACTAAACAAGCAAAAAGCGTAAAACTGATAAAAACAAAAATAAAAATAAATGCACTATCACTAAAGGATAAACACCGTGGTCACACGCTACCGTCCCCGGCAGCGGCGCCAAAAACTTGGTGGTCCTTTGTGTGTTCTAAATAAATGCAAATAATAATCGAACCACAACCGCAAGTGTACGGTTGTCCCAAGTAGTATAACTGATAAATCAGATTCGTTCCAAGGACGGGATGGTTGACTACAATGCTTATCTATTAATGATTGATGCACTTATGAAAACAAATAAAGATAATATGTTTGTTTGGTTTTTGTATTAATTCTACTAAATGAAAGACAAGTATTAAAATGCAAATAAAAGCTAAGACGCAAGTAAAATGATGTAAAACGCAATATGAGATGTAGCACTTGAGAACGCAAGGATCCTCCCAATCCTATTTCCTAACTTATGTTGTTTAAGGGCTAAATTAGTCAATTACAATGGTCGGGATTCTAATATCCTTATACCCCCGTCAGGGTGGACTATAAGGCGATCCTAAAGTGTCACTAGTCCCGTCAGGGTAAATATGATCCACCGTTGGATGTTTAAGTGTTTTACCTCATTGGCCCTAGAATTAGCTAAGCTCGTCAGAATCATTAACTTCTATCCTAGATTAAATAAATATTTCCGTACCTAAACCCTCCGTCAGGATGATCCAATCGCCACTAATTGGAATAGCCTAGATACTAATACCTAATCTTAGTTCGCGACTCTAAAATCAGTAAATAATCACAAATTATTGAAAAGAGTAATGAACCCAATCTAATTTAATTTAATCTAAACCCAAATTCAACATTCGTTATTTCATAAAATTAAGATTCACCCGTTGTTTGTTCTCAAGCACTATGGAAAGCTTAGCTCATATTAAAATTAAAATACTAAATTAAAAATAAAGGAATTCATATTTGATTACAAAATTAAAATTGAAAGAACCTAATTTCCGGAATTGGAATGACTACGAACGGAGCTATAGACCCACTCCAGCTCTTGTAGCTTCTTCTCTCTTCCTTCTGTTGCTTCTCTCTGGTGTTTAATCTTGTGGAATGTGAATTGTGTGTAAAATAGAAGTCCAGACCTCCTTTTATAAGTGCAAATTCGTTCTAGGGCTTGGACCAGAAAATAGAATATTAATTAAATGTCCAAGCCCACTTTCTAAGCCCAAAATCCCGTAACTGCTGATACACCTTCACTAAAACGGCTTTTCCCGATGCGTTACAACTCCGATTGACCTCATTCCAGTTGCTAAAGTTCCGTAACTCGATAAGGAATGATTTCTCTTCAAAGATCAACAGCTAGATCATCGCTTAAGCACCTCGAAATCAGAAATATATGGCCTGGAAAATGGATTTTCAGCTCTAAAACTAATATCTTCGGGATTTCTTTTCAAGCCTTGACTCTATCTTTTGATCTTTGACTTTCTCATCGGATTCCTCTTCTAGCTAACATCTAAAACCTGTAAAATCTTCACTAAAAATACCAATATTACGCGCAAAAGCTTAATAAATCAAAAATGCTAGAAATAAAAGAGGAAAATCATATTATTGCATATTTAGTTCAAAAGTCTATCAAATTGATTACATAAACACCAAAAATGATGTCTCCTAAGGGTCGAAAATACGAACAATTAAGGAGACATCAATAAGTTATTTGGAAAACATGGAAGAGCAACATGCGGAAAATATAGATGATAATACAACCTTAATACGTTCTATGCACCAAAAATATCAAGCAATGGAGCAAAGATTAACGGACCTCACTACGATCAATCAACAGTTACAACAAGAATTACATAAGAAACTGAGTTATAGCAATGTTGGGTTCGAAATTTCAACCGTAGAAGAACCAACCAAGCTTAGCTTAGAATAAGTAATTGTTACGAAGGAGGTTGAACCAGAATTCAAACATGTGGAAGAAGAAAAAGAAACCAATAAAGAAGAGACAACCGCACAAAAGGTGCAAACAGAAGAAAGTAAGGTGGAACCACCACCTACGCAACCATTACTATCACCACCTCATCTACAAAGAATTACATATCCTAGTGGTGATAATAAATCTGAAACGTCAAGCCCAGAAAAAATGATTGTTCCTATACTCGACGTCCCATACATGCAAACTGGCCGAGTTAAATTTGATGATGAGGCCACTGAAATCGATAGCGATGTTTGGTTCGATGTTGTTGAAGAGTTCAGCCTTCAAGAAGAGGAGGAAGTGGAATTACCACAAGTTCCACTTAATGAATTAGATATTCCGAGAAGGGAAGAACAAAGCACGATAGGCATAGAGGACGTAATCACATATAAAGAGCCTACATCACCGATAGTCTGTAAAGAAGATCTGTCCAAGAAGAGTGGTGTAGAAGTTGAGATCGAGAATAGGAACCGTACTAAAGAAAGCTTGACAACCATTCCAAAGAAGCTACCACAAAAGATGCAAGATCTTGGAGCTTTATATCTCCAAATTAATATAGGTGGTAATTTCAAAGCTAAAGCGATGTGTGACTTGGGTTCAGGAAGGAATATCATGCCCAAGAGTCTGTTCGAGAAGTTAGGCATGGGAGATGCCAAAAGAAAAGATATTGATTTGCTGCTCCTAGATAATTCAACGATAAAGCCATGGGGAGTCATTGAAGACGTGCTTGTCCAAGTAGGTACTTTAACTATACCTACAGATTTTGTTATCCTTGATAGCATTGCAGGTCAACATGTTCCATTGATACTTGGACGCCCATTCTTGGCGACAAGTCACAACATAATTGATATGCATAGGGGAACTGTGACTTTCCAAGTGGGAAAAGAATCTAGATATTCCACTTGGTGGATGAAAAGCATGAGGAATCACGTATAGAAAAAGCCCCGACACTCCGAGTTGTGACAAAAGAAATTAAAAAGAAAGTCCACAGTAAACCCGTGAAAAATAGAGTCAAAAGTGAGTTTGGGGTTGGTGACATGGTTGCATGGAAAGCCCCCAAACAAGAAAATAGACCACGGGGATTCAAGGATTCGTGGATGGGTCCGTTTGTAGTTACAAGAGTAATTTCGTCAAAATGGATTGAAATACAAGCTAAGAAGGGTCACAAATTTCGGATAGTAGATGAGCATGACCTAACCCGTTATTGGTGAGGTTATGTACGCAAGCCTTAATCGAGATAACACGTCTAACTTTGAAAGACGTTAAACAAAAGTGCTGTGCGGGAGACAACCCGTAGTTTTTTTAATATTCATGTCTTTTACGTTTTTAATTTATGTTTAATTTAGTTGTTCTTAGTGATATTTCATATTTGAGAAAGGTATTAGTGTTTTTGATGCTTAGGTATTGGAGAAATCAAGTTAGGGAGGCGAACAAAAATTTTCGGACAGAACTTCGGCAAGTCATATCTTTGCGCTCGGATGTCGGAATCAGGTGATCTTTGAGCCTAAACTGCATAACTTTTCGAGATCTAGCTATTGGGGAAGTTTTTACCAAGTGCGGTACACCAGACCTCAGCCGCGGTGCACCGCAGAGGAGAAACCCGTGCTACGGGGTAGAGCCACGTGTTTTATCCAGAAACAAAAAAAAATAGCTGATGGGTCCGGTATACCGGACCCTATACCGCGCCATGCACCGCACAAACACGTGCCACGGGGTCCTACCACGGGTATTTTGACGTAGGAGGCGCGTAGCACCCGCGCGGTACACCGGACCCTGGTCCGCAGCTCAAAAACGCGTGCCACGGGGTCCTACCACGGGTCCAAACCAGTGAGCAAAAATTTTCACCCATCTGATGCTGCGGTGTACCCCGCGGTACACCCCTTGGTCCGCAGGGTAGTCCGCACGATCCGCCAGAGAGAGAAAAGAAAGGGTTTCAAGCTTATAAGGAGATCTAATGCTTATTATTCCGAATTTATCAAACCTTAAACCTCTTTCTTCTCTCCAGAACTCTCCCAACTACATTGAAGCTCATAAAACCTTCACCCAACATCAAAACACCACCAAATCATCATTAATTCACATCCAAATCCTTCCCCACATCATTACAAAGAAGATTCAAGCACCCAAATCATATCAAAACACATAGAATCCAAGAATCAAAACCATGAATTTCAAAATCTTTTCCCAAAATTCATTAAACCCATATCATCAAAGCTTGATTCAATCATACCCACATGGAGAATTGTCATCCTACCACCTTTCCTAACCAAATAAAGCTTGTTCCACCTATGATCATGAGTTACAAATTTCAAGAGTGTTTAAAGCTTTGAGTTGGGGGTTAAAAGAGATGATGAAGAGAATAAAGAAATTATAAAGTGTTATGGGATATGAAGAATCAAAGCAAGGTATTGGGTAGGTTCGAGATGAAATCAATTGAGATGGGTACTAGTTTGGGAATAATTACAAGATAATTGGAGTCAAGCAATTAGAGAACCGGTTTTTGGTGGATTCAAATCCTAAAAAGCAAGCAATTGTAATTAGGGAACAGAAGATGCCAATACCTCTTCTAATCAAAGATTCATATATCAGAGATGAATAAAAGCTTCTGGGATGCTAGTAGCTGTGTTCAAAACATATTCCTAGATGAGCACTGTCACATGAGAAAGTATTCAAGAGCAGAATTGGAAGAAGATTAACAAGAGATTTCTAGAGTGTGAGTGATTGGGATGGAGCATAAGAAGATGTAAGGGAAAGCGAAATTGGTGATAATAGAAATTTACATACATGAAAGCACTGCACCCTATTCCGGGTATTGATCAGGCGAGGTAAATAGCCTCGGAGAGTATGTTTTCTTTCTTCCTTACCTTTTCAATGTGTGCAATATCTGTGAAATTTTAATTTTCTTTTATTTTATTTTTGAGTCTTTTCGAGTCGTGGGGACACGGCTCATTTTTGAGTTGGGGGTGTGGGGATTCGTTGTCTCTCATTTCCATTTTTCTGTTTTTTTTAGGTAAAATTAAAATTTTTGAAGGTTTAGATGTATGTAGAGTGTGTTTAATTGCTTAAAAGCATAAGCTCAGTGGATTAATGATAGGAAGTAGTATGTTTATGAGCTATTTTATTTTGTATGCTTTGAGTATTTGCAGGAAAACACACGTTGATAGTAAAGAAAAGATTGGTAAGCAATGCGATAGAAAGTATGTTTAATTTCTTTTTATTTTCTTTTTCATTTCTTTTCTTCTTTTTTTTGTACAAGATACCCATGACCATCCTTTTGATGTGAGAAGTCATGTCTCTTATAATTCTTTTCTTTTTCTCTTTTTTTTTAAAATCCCGGCAAAGGGTTACAAATAATAATATCATCTACATTTCTGTGCCTCAATATAAACACATATAATCCCTTCCCAATGTATCTTCCCAAATATGGACCCTCCACCCCAAACTCAAGCTCGAGACAGGTCTCAGGATCGTGATTCAAGTGCGGTCATTTGGTCATGCCTAATAATCTAAAGGATAATGGGCTTATATCGTGGCTACAAAAGAAAAGGCTTAAGGCTCAAAATTGGGCTAAGAAGGATAAAATTAATATAAGGGATAGCAAGCTAAAAGGCTTCAAATGGCTAACAAAGGACTGCCCCTATCATTTTCCTAATTACAAGGTTCGTCTCTAGTTCATATCTAAGTGGGTTCTCTACTAATTTAGATCTCACGTTCTACACACCAAACATTTTCCTTAAGTACAAGCTTACTTCTTTTGCATTGTTCATTAATTTTTTCTATTCATTATCTATGTTTGCATGCAATTAAAGTGCGTTTTATGTTATTCCCTAAAGTCCACTATTTACTATCATAGATTCATCAAAAGTATGCTTAAAAGGGACATTTAAAATCTTCTACAGTCAAACGCAACTCCTAATTAATTTATTGAAAGTAATTAAAAACAAATAAAACATAAAAACTGGGATGAGGCAACGAACCCCACCCCAAACTCAAAAATGAGTCGTATCCCCACGACTCGAAAAGACTCAATAAAGAAATTAAACAAATATACACTAAATGAGAAAAGGATTGGAAAACATATCTGGATCGACATTAACGGTGGCGGAGAATGGTCTTCAAAAGGCGGCAGATACTGGTGGAGAATGGTCCCTGAAGGGTGGCGCAAGCTCGACGGTGCTGTTAGAGAATGGTCTTCGAGCGGCATATATATAGAGAAAAAGAAGCGGCATGGTGGTGGAGTATGGTTCTCGATCGGCGCTGAGAGGTGTTAGGGGTCAGAGGATTGAAACCCGATTGGTAAGGGTTGAGCTGGTGGAGAACGGTGATGGTGGAAAAAGGCGATGGTCTTCGATCAGCGGTGAAAGGGTGAGAATGGTGATGGTCTTCGAACGCCTTCGAACGACGGTGAAAGAGAAGAGTATCAATCGACGCTGAGAGGTTTTAGGGGTCAGAGGATTGAATGGTGATGGTCTTCGAATGGCTTCGAACGACGGCGAAAGAGAAGAGTATCGATCGGCGGTGCAAGAGAAGAGTATCGATCGACGCTTTGAACGGCGGTGAAGGAGAAGAGTATTGATCGGTGATGGTGAAGAACGGTGATCGTCTGTAAACGGCGGTGAAAGGGTGAGAATGGTGATGGTCTTCGAGGCTTCGAACAGTGTTGAAAGGATAAGAGGGCTCAGGTGCTAGATGAGTAATCATTACTCTCGAGTGTATCTTAAATAGTAGTGTCTTTGCTTCCATTTAGGGAGGCGATGATAGCTTCTGTTTCAAATTACGAGGACACTTATATCAAAGTTCCAAAAGTCTTGCACACGGAATAAAATAATACTCTTTGGGATATATTTCACGCACTCTTCATTTTCACTATTATTTTTTACTGATGAAAATTGTATTAGCTTCATCATGTAGCATCATATATTTTTGGTAATTATCTTAATAGCTGATATATTGCGTTTAGAGAACTATATATCGTCTAAAATTTGTATGTTTTGCACTATGTGAGTTTTGTTTCTATTGGGTTGCAGATTTTAATTTACTCTAGTGACATTAGACTATTTAGTACGAGGATTCTACAATTTAGAGCCTAAATGGCAACTAAAGGTGTTTTTAAAGCCTAATTAGAAATTTGTTCTAATTAAAGCCTAGTTTCAAATTTGGGTTGGATTTTTCCATCTATACCCTTTTCAATTATTTTTTTTCAGAAATTCGTTTTTATTCTTTTCTTCTTTTCTTAAACGAATGTATCCGTACACATGGGTACGGACATATATTTAGATGTGTCCAGACATATATATTAGTGTGTACAGACCTAAGTTCCTTTTAAGTGGATAAAATGAATTTTTTCTATACGTCCAATGTTTCGATTTTGTCCAAGTACATGCATGTCCAACCAAATTCGTGTACCCCGGTCTGTACACAAATCTGTATTTGTCCAAATTCATTCCATGCTACGGGGTTGTCCAAGTCAAAATTAGTTCAAGTCTGTACCCATAGGGCTGTACCCAAGCTTTTTTTACTAAAAATACATGTCTAACGAAATAAAAAACAATCAAAGTCATTGCTCCTATGGCTGTACCCAAATCCTCTTTTTTATTTACACGTTACCTGAAAAAAATAAGAAAAGGAAATGAATTAGTTATTTTGATGACCATGTCTGGACCATGCCGGTCTGGACACATTATGTCTGGACACTCGCACGGCAAACCAAAAAAAAAGAAAAAGAAAAGAGCCTAACGAATGGGCTGGACACATGGGCCTCTCTTACCACACTAGCACGGCAAATGGGGCTGGACCAGAATGGAAGAGTGGCTGGACATGAATGAGATAGCTTGTCCCAAATGGGGCTGGACCAGAATGGAAGAGTGGCTGGACCTGTACCTATGGCTGGAACAACGCTGGACCAAAGGGGCTCAACGTGTCTGGACATTCGACGAACATAGATCGGAGAAGATGAATAGAGGCGGCGGAGGTTGTTATCGATGTTGCTGGAGGCTTCGTCACAGCAAGGTTCGTGGTGGTGGTTGCTCTTCACAGCAGATCGTGGTGGTGGTGGTTGCTCTTCACAGCAGATCGTGGTGGTGGTGGTTGCTCTTCATAGCAGATCATGGTGGTGGTTGCTCTTCACAGCAGATCGTGGTGGTCATGGTGTTGGTTGCTCTTCACGGCAGATCGTGGCTCTTCGTGGTGGTTGTTCTGCGTGGCTCTTCAGATCGGTGGAAGCTTGGTGTTGAAGCTTGTGTTGTAGATCGGTGGTGGGAAGGTTGCTGCAGCCGAATGGTGCTGCAGATCTGCAGCAGTGGTGGTGGTCCGCAGATCTGGGAAGGTGCTGATGAAGGAGGGCATCGGTGGTGGGAAGGTGGTGATGAAGGAGGGCATCGGTGGTGGGAAGGTTGTGATGAAGGAGGGCATCGGTGGGAAGGTGGTCTTCAATGGTGGTGGGTGAAGGAGGGAAGAGGGAGGCGTAGGGGCGGTGGGGTGAGGAAGGTGGGTGGTCCAGGGTATAGAGAGGGAAGCTACAGAGAGAGGAAAGATTTTTTGGATTCAAAACTCTAATAGGCTTTTTTTTTTGGTTTTGGTTTCTTCACTGTGTATAAGAAAAGGAATATAAGAGAGGGGGGTGTTTTTGGTCTTTCTCCCTTTCTTAGTTAGCTTTTTACGGATGATTTGCTTTTGGGACTTTAATAGAAGAGAGGCATGCCTTTGGGCTTTAAACATTAATTTACCCTTTAGTAGAACTGTTATTCACTCGACAAGGCTTATCTTCTACTATGTCACGATGTTCTAAAAGGTGTTAGATGAGTAATCGGTACTCTCGAGTGCCTAGTAGTTTTTTGTCTTGGTAGTTTTATATATTACTATATCATTGGCTTTGAAGAATAAAATTTGATACCAGTGGTGATAGGAGCTTCACACACCAATCCTTATTTAATGATTTACAAACATTAAGATACATTTAAATGTGCTTTTTTGGGTTATTTAGAAATATAAATTATTATGGCTTCACACAACTTGGAGAAAACGGTAGCAAGTGATCTCATGATAGTAGGTCTCCTAAAAGGTAACTTGCATAGCATACTTAACCATTAAATTAAGTTAGTTTTTTATGAGTAAATATATATATCACCTATATTTGCTTCACTCCTATATCATCCCTTGTATGGATGTATAAACCACTAATCAAAACAATTCTCTCTCCTAAAGGTAACTTCCGTTGCGTTGCTTTATATGTTTGCTGTAATACTACCTGCACTCTGGCCAAGTGTAGCTGTAGTAATTGGGCGTCCACCCGAAGAGGGGATTTTGGTTAAGGACTTAGTCTATAAATGCCTAGTGCGAGGCATTGAACATGACGGTCTTGCCTATTAGGTATTCAAGTGGGTGGAAAGTTAATTCATCTGAAAGTATGATTGGTAGGATTGCGTTCTAAGTCTATCCTAATAGGAGTTAGATAAACCATTGAATACCAACTAATTTGAACATCATCACTCACCTTATCAAATAAAACTATTAACTAGTGGAAATTACTAGCAATTCCTTAAGCATCTCTCTTATATTAGTTTATTTTTTATTTTATTTACTTGTTTATTTTCATCATTAGTTTAATTCATGTTTCCATTGCTTTCTTAGTTGTTAACAATTTAAAACCAAATAAACATCTCATTAGTTGTAATTTTTAGTATTTCTTTATTTTCCATTGCAAGCTTTACGCATTTACACTAGTTGAAGCACATTATTTCTGATAATTCCTGTGGAAAATGATAACCCTAATTATCAACTTTACTTGTAACTGATCCATAGGGCTGTAGACGAACCAAACCGAGCCGAACTTTAGCTTTCTTGAGTTTGGTTTGCTAATATTTTAGTAAGCTTGAGCTTGGTTTGAATTTGAAACGAACCAAGCCGAACTGAACTTTAGTTTTGTCGGGCTTGGTTCATAAACTAACAAGCCGAACTCAAACAAACCTTTAGCGGACTCATTTTTTTCAAACTTGATTTCAGCTCAGATTGGTTCAGTTAAAACTCATTTAAGTTTAGTTTTTCCTATGATATATATATATATATATTGAGATTTTTTGTTATTTAAAATAAAGTTAAGTAAAACTAATATACACATAATTTGACTTGCAGAAAAAAATTAATAGACTTATTAGATATAGAATATTTTTGTTTATAATTAATTACATATAAATAAGTTTTACGTAGTTTTAACTTTTTATATATATATATATATATATATATATATATATATATATATATATTGATAATTTGTAATCGAATTATCAATCAAACCTATTAACGAGCTCTTAAAGAATCCTTTCCAAACTGTTCACCAGCTTAATGAGTCGATCTTTTACAAGTTTGAGTTCGTCTCGTTTAGTAAACGAGCCTGAATTTAAAGCTTGAGTTTGGATTGTGTAATTAACGAGCCGAACTCTAAGAAACCCTTAGCGAACTCAAACTCGAGCACTTGGTGAAAATATCAGGTCATTTGCAGCTCTACCGATCTGTACGCTGTGGAGTGTCACCCTTTTTTAGTGTTAATTTTTTATGTCATACTTTGGGGCACAACAGGCATGATAATCCAAAATATAACGCCGATAATTGGTCCATTCAAAGAGTTTCAGACAATCCGAGTTGATGGTATACATGCATAACTAGAGGGAAGATAACAGTTTCTTGAGAGAGAGGAGTGCCAAACTCTTCTCAGGGTAGATCGCTCGAGCCACCTGAAAGCCAAGGTAGAACAATGTATAAAATTTCACTCTGACATAGCGGGTTTTCCTTCAAGCTTATCATGCACACCTTCTTTCAGGTTATACTACATTCAACATTAGTGTCTTGGACGCTCACTGCATATTCATAAATACCTCTCTCTACGAAGAATCGACACACTTTGATTATTCTCTAAAAAAACCTCTCTTTCTCTCTCTAGTGATTGGGTTTATTATACGGCTTATATCTCCATGGCTCCTTGCTTTAAGTAATCCTTGAAAGCAATAATGCTAATGTTGAGCGTCGGAGTGCTATCGAGAGCGTCACCATCACAAACCCAATCCAGTCTTGTGACTAACCCCACCACCACCTTCGACCACTGATGTTGCTGATGCCGCCACCACCAGAAACTATGGTCCGTATTTTTCCTTCTATTTTTCCCGACTAGCATCTCTAGTAAGTTTTTTTTCTTCTATTTTTTCCCTGGCCACCACAACCATCAACTTCGGTCAATTTATTTTGGGTAATAGCACCTCCGATCACCATTGCCGCCACCATTACCAACCAACCCAATCCAGTTTTTTCTCCGATCAGATCTTCGACAAATTGCCAGCACAACATGAAATTTCATGTTCAAAACAAGAATATGTGTCGGCAACGGCGGTGGTTAACTGGAGTTGGTGTTGGCCGTGAAATACATTGTCCCAAGTGTTGTTGGTAGTGGCCCATATTATACTAAATTAAGATAGTATAATTAGTGCCCGTTTGGAAGCAATAAACGAGAAGATAAGGAAGCGATTAAAGAACCCAAAGCTATCAAGTAGTAATAACTAATAAGCATGGCTGCTTTAATCACACCATTACATTCAAGAGTCTCAAGTGAGCTTCAAGTCAAAGACGAGCTATGGACTTGTTCATTCGAGGATCAATCACATTTAAAAAATCTTGAAATTAAATGGAATCCCACTTTAAACAAGATTAAAAACGTTATAATCAAGAAAGATATGTTGGTTAGATCTACTTATAACTTTTATAAGGATACTTCATGTGCTTTTTACTTCCATCAGGTATAAACCTTTATATTCAACCTGGTATAGAAGGAGTTGATATACTTGATATGAATACTTCACGCAAACTTGTGTTATGATAATCGTAAAGGACGCGTCAGAATAGTGGAAAACAATGATAGCTATCAACTCTCATGTAAAAACTTAAGCTGTAAAAGAGCAGTCTCATTTTGGTTATTTTTTCTTCAACACAGCCCCTTTCACTTTTAAGCCTTGCACGTGAACAAATTAAATCTTCTAAATCAAGGTTTTGATGGAGAAACTGGGAAAGTTTTTGGTACAAAGTATGCGACAAAATTATCTTAATAAGCCTTGTGTGTGGGTAATCAAATGAGTATCAAATAACTGTGGTAGAAAGCAAAGCAAAGCAAAGGCATGTCAAGAGGATTCTAGCTAAAATCAAGATCAGTGTTGATGAGGGTGAGAGGTGCAAAATAGCGATACAACCTCAAATAGTTTGAGGCACAAAGCCTCGATTAAGCTCTAGATTTTTAAGTACCGAGACATTTTTATTTAGTTGAAAGACAATATTCGATCAAATCATGCGTTATGTAATTTAACATATGATATAATAGTAGTGTTATCAAAATCAAGAAACAAATTTGCTTATAACATATAAAGTATTAAGAATGTTTTGTGAATGAAAATGTTTTGCCTATTGCCCTATAGGTCTACATGTACCTTGATTGAAAACTCTGATCACTCACACTTTGATCTTAGTGGGTTGATCTTGAATACTCAGTACTCATGTTACTGTTGCTCACTAATATGAATGTTTAATCTAATATAGGCTTAGGGTTTATAAAAAGCCTCTCAAGTTTGGCTTAATTTTAATTTTTAAACATTATTTGATTCGCCCAAAAGCGCACTAATTGTTCGCTTTAATGGCGATCTTAGATTAATCACGCCTGATCACATAGCGAGGCGCAACTGCCTCAATTCACTGCAATTTACTGATTAAGCGTGCAATTTTTGTGATTTTAATAACACCGGGAAGGCGGGAACAACTAAAATCTTTACTTTTTTTTTTACTTAAATGTGAATCATGTGTGCACAGGCACTAATTCTGTTGCTCAAACTGTAGGTGGAGGAAAAGATGGTTCGAGTAAGAGTTGTGGATTTGAGGGTCCTACAAAATCTGGGTTCTGAAATATCGGAAAAACAGGAGACATGTGAAAGTGAGAGTAGAACACAACCAAATGTAACATCTTTGGAAAAAAAAACATAAAGGTTTACAAGATAATAATAATAATAATAATCTCCATTTACTTCGTTGCAATAATACTGGTAAAGAAAGGAGCGATGTAGAATCAATGATTGATATAGATCTTAACAATTGATGATTAACAATTGATGATTATGAATTGGTATAGTGTTCCCTTTTTGGTGCATCCAATCACCAGAAGTTGTGTGTATGTTAATGAGCGTTCATGTAAATTGTAACATTTTTTATAAATTAGGTTATGTATATTTTACATTTATAGTGTCAGGATTCATTTTTTTTTTTGTGAGAAATGAAATGGAATTTTGTATTGGGGAGAAAAATTATCTCCCTTTTTTTCATTATAAACTTATTCTGATTAATCTCCAAAATCTCCAAACTCACAGATTCATTCTTTGTTTCATTATTATATTCTATTCTAATTATTTTGAGTTTTTTTTTACTCAAAGGTTTATGAAAAGTTATTTTTTTTACCATAAAGGGTTAGTGGTGTTACTTGTGTATGTTCTCATTAAATGTTAATATCTTGCAAAAGACTCAATACACCCTTATGAATATAAAAAAATATACATTCAAAATTTCATCAAAGACTATAGCACTCTTTCCCCGGTTGCAAAAGTTACACCTTCTCTTTCCCTTGTTGCCTAAAAAGAATAAGGGAGTTGAACAAGTTGTTGATGGGATAAGAACCTACGAGAGGATTTGTTGAAGATATTGAGTACCACAAAGAGGAAACAACCAGATTGTATCCTACGTAGATGATGGTTAATGAAATCAATTTCAATTGATAGAAATTGACGAGACAATTTCCACTAGTACGAAGGGGAAATGAGGGTGAGATATATATATATTTGGTCAATTCCAAAATAGGACTGGTCAGCAAGATAAGGACATGCCGAGAAGATAATGGCTCATCCATGTCATTACGAGATAAGAGAAAGTTGGCAGGATAACAAGAGTACATGTAGAATTGTGAAACGGGGTTAGAAAACCGTAATTTATAAGCGGCATAAGAATAGATAATGTGATTGAGTCACCAATAAAAAAATGAACAACCAAATATGTGGTGCTCGTTGTTCGCTTAGTTGACTTTGTATAAGACTTGGAATTGTTGTTTTCTCAAGGTTTGAGGCTTCGAAGAGTCGGTGCCTGATTCGAGTGCTCGAGCATCACCAAGAGGAGGGGCTTCTTCCGATGGACAAGTTAGTTTGAGGGCAATTATATCCAAGGCTTATTCTTCACATTAATAATACATATACCTTTTTTTTCTGGAGCAGTTGGTATTATTTATATGACTATTTTAAACTCATAGACTCTTAGTGGGCTTTTCCATAAACGGGAGTCACATTGAGGGGTGTTTATCCTCGGTCCCTCATAAGAAGTTTTGTATAGTAGGTCGTAGTGGATACTATCATAAACCTACCAAGAAGAGCTAACCATGCAATAAATATATGCTTCGTTTAAGAATTTTGAACCAAGTAATCTTTGGAGATCCCGTATACTTTAGTGCTTGGCGAGTGGATTTGATATACTGGTATATTAGACTACAATGTTGAAAATTTAGAAGACTCCCAATTCTGTATTATCTTGAGTTGTTTATTAAAAGTAAATGATAAAGGATAAGAGTACATCATATTTGATCCCATATCGAGTGAGTAAGAATCTAAAAGAAAGTTTTATAGTGATGGCTAATGATGTCTCCCTATTTGTGATGAATTAATATTAGTTGTGAAGGATAGCAATAACGATTATATCACATATAATACAGCGGAAAATAGAAATTGCAATCCTAAGCCAATCTAGTTGCAATTTAAGAATTTAAACAGAAACAAAGAATTCGATTACATACCTTAATACGTTGTATGAGAATCGAATTGCCCAGCTTCAAAAGTTTGAAGCCTCCACGCTTTGCACACCGAGCTTGAGCCTTACTTCCAGAATCACAATTCTAGCTTGGAGACAAAAAGACTTTTTTTCTTGTGGGTTTTTTCTTAGAAGAAAAACTGATGGAAAAGTTATCATGTTTAATGATAACTCATTATACTTATAACTCAAGAAAAGAAAATGAAAAGACAAGAATGGAAAAGTCAGGAACGTATAATGAAATTGATTATCTTAATAATCTAGTCCATTACCACTTGTGAAGTGGACTTGGACCTTCTACATTATACAAAACCATTGACTAGCCTAGCGGTTAGTGACACATTTCACATTACTAGAGGTCTACGGTTTGATCCACAAACTTGTCAATTTTCCTTTTTCCTTTTTGTCTTAGTTCGGTCTTTTATTAGAATATTAATTTGTGCTAGCAAATTAATATACCAATATTCCAAGTATATATTTAATTAATATTTATTATCTAATAATAAAATTAATTAACTACATGAAGCAAGATCAATACACTCGTTAGTGTGCGACTACGTGGGTTCATCGTTAAACCGGTAGTAGTTAATCTAATTAACTACTAATCGAGGTTGGCGTCTAACAACACTCCTCAACGACTGGATAACGTGAAGTAACTCTGTACAAAGAACCCGGTAAAGGATCATACACTTATTCCTTCTATCTTTACAGCTCCGGATCATCCTGGGATATGGTACAACTGTCAAATCCCATTAGAAAATCAACTACGTTACACGTCGATTATCAACGATTGACGAATGACCTAAGAAACCCCTTTCTTCATTCATTCTATCACCTTGGCCAAGGATTTGATACAATCGTTATAATCTTATGACATCGTAGAGCTCAAACTCTTTACCTAGAGTTGATAGATTCCATCTTGACTCATCCCTAGGAGCATATATACTTAGTCGTGTCCAATATCCTTTCGACTAGCATTGTGACACACTAGTAGTCCAGTATCAAAAACACAACAAACATATACACAATAGTAGTGATGATCTCAGGTCAAAGGATTACAAGCATAAAATTCCTTCTAGAGATTAACCTACTTGACAGTTCAAGGTAATTAACCATTAGGAATCTCTATGTTTAGTCAGTTCGATAATCACATCTCTATGTGCATTATCTATGCACCTAACTCTGTAAACGAGAACTACCGATATTTATCCAATAAATACTTGTTAGCTACATATTAATCTAACTGGATCATCGAGGTCCTAACTCGATGATCCTACGATTAAGAACAAGTTTAGATTAAGTCCTATAAGCTAGATTCTCATTATCATAACACCTTATGATATCTAGTTCGTAACTTAATCAAGGATTTGCCTTTATATTATGAAGATTAATACCATAATCATAAAGGCTTGCCATAGATTCAAGGAAACAATTTCTTTAATCAAAACTGTAGGGATAACTATTATCGTGTACAGTAAACACTTGTGTTCAATTCATTACAAGACGATCGGGGCTAGGGCATAATTCCAACAATCTCCCACTTGGCATAGACCCAATCGTTCAAGTACCATAATTCATAAACAGTTTGTTCTCATCAGACTCTTCTGATAGACACACTTAAATGAATAGATATACATCGTGTTCCTTCCCTCTACCTATTGAATGTGAACATCTTCATGTTCAATTATATCTCGAATCAAGCGGTAGTACTGCAGAATTTGTTTTGATCTATAGTTTATTCTAGGTTTCTTTAATCATACAATATCTCAAATATTGTCATCGTATAAAGAAACAATATCTACATTGTGAAACCACACTATGTATATATAAAGAACTATTTTATCCAAACCACTGGCATAGTTGCATCTTATGCTGCTATGTATCTACTTCTAGTAACCGAAATCTGCTACAGTGTCTTGATTGGAACTATTCCAATTTACTTCTCCTCTATATAGACACAACCATATTTTGATTTGCTATCATCCACGTTTGAAGCAAAACAAGCATCTATATACCCAATTAGCTTCAACTTATATTCTCCACATATGAGGAATTGGTCCTTAATACTTCTTAAGTACTTAAGGATAGTCTTTACTACTTTCCAACATTTCTCATCAAGGTTACCTTCATACCTACTCGCTACTCCTAGCGTGTAGTGTACTTTAGGTCTTATACATTTTTCATGGTGTGTTAGATAGATCCTTATTGTTTTAACAAATAGGACTATACACATTCATTCTCTTACTTTTAGGGTCCTAGAACAAACCCTAACATTAAGAGTAACTCCAAAGCCTATTGTCGAATAGATACTCTTGGAATTTCCATGCGATACTTCTAAAAAAAGTATAAATGTAGTAAGATTGATATAGGTCAAGTAGCTTCTTTGATCTATCACTGTAGATCCCAATTCAAAGAATATAAGCTACTATCCTAAATATTTCATGGAGAACTATTTAAAATTCAAAAACTTGGTTAATTGCTTGGTTGGTATATCATATCCCTATGTGATAATATGTCATCTACATATAACATTAGGAAGATAAGTGTACTCCCACTAGTACTTTGTACTCTTATGACTCTTATTCTAAAATCATAGAATCAAACTATTTGATTGTATGAAAGAGAATAATCCAACTTAGTGACATTTGCTGAATCCATTAAATGTATTTTGGAACTTACATATTTTATCATGAGTAAATAGAAATATTAGACCTTTAGGATTGGTCTTAAGGACGTCATAAACTCCCATTTAGTGAAAACTATTTTTCACATGATATTACCATATCTCAAAATAATAGTATGTAGTTACCAATCTGAAATGAACTAAGCATTACAATGAGAAAAGGAATTCACCATAACTGATGTTTTCCTTTTGATTTAAACGCTTAGCAATTAGAAAGACGTTATGGGTCTCTACCCTACCGTCTACTCCAATCATTTCCCTAGCACCCATTTACTATAAATGGATCTTATATCTATTAAAGATTCAACCAAAGTACTACACTTTGTTGAACCTTATAGATATTAATTCAGATTATATGGTTCTTAACCACTTGTCACTATCTAGACTAGTCATAGCCTCTTCATAGGGATATAGGATCATCACTTGATGGGGTTTTCATCTATATGATTTCCTCATCAAACTATCACCATTATTACAATTGATTTTGGTGCATGATGATATTTATATAACCTATAGGAGGCTTGTGTACAATAAATACTTCTTTCTCTTGATTTGTTAACTTTCTTTTTCCAAGAAAGGTTCATGAATCGTCCCTAATTCCTCAAAGTGTGAGACTTGAACCTTAAATGAAACTATTAACTCGTCAAGGAGAGAAAGACTGGCATGCATCGGATGCTCTTTAGCTTGTATAAATAACTCTGAAACCTTTATTTTATTATGATCTATTTCCACATTATGAATTCCTTCACTATGGAATTCCAATCTATAAAGGTTGTCTACCTTACCACAAACCCTTTGTGTTCAGAATGGTGTGGAAATATTACCTCGTTATTTTATTTGGCTATCCAACAAATCTATATTTGAAAGATATCAATTCAAGCTTAGCCATCATAAGTCGCTTAGTATAAATCAAACATTTCAAAATCTACATTTTAAGGTTTGATTTATATCATCTCCATACCACATATGGATTTTATCGACTGTTTAGTGGGACCTAAGAGTTCATTAAATATGCAATTGACTTTAAAACATAATCCCATAGGAATTTTTAAAACCTAGAAAATCACTGAGACAAAATCTAATTTTGTCATAGATAATCTATTAATACATTGCTAAGATATTCACCTATACAGGTTGATATCTTACTTCCTTCATACTCTTATATACTTGCTTTCAACTTCACTCAATAGTAATTTGAACATTTCAAATTATTTATATTGGTGTTACATTTGTAAACACATCTATATCTGTTATATAGTTTGTGAAGGAGATGAAGTAAGAATATATATCTTTGGCTAAAGTTTAGACTGACCACATACATAAATATATAGTGGACATAAGAACTCATTAACATTGTCTCCATTTTCATCAAAATGAGATTTAGTCATATTTCATTGAGATAAGTCTCACAAGTTTCATATGATTCAAAATCATATTCTACAAGAAAATCTTCCTTGTGAAACTAGTAAACCTTTTCTCACAATTTATGACTTAGTTTATAACACCAAAGATAAGGTTTGATTAGTACGATTATCTATTTCGATTTATGACCAGAAACAACTATAACATAATCACATAGTTACTTAGGCAATTATAATCATCATATTGTAAGTATCCAATGGGGTGTAATTCATCACTATGAAAAACTCCATTGGTCATTTTATATTACATTAATACACCATAACTGTCTTATGATCAAATGACCATTTTTTTCGAAAACAAGTTTACGAACAAAAACAGTTCTCTTACAATATGTTTTTCCATATGCATCTTTAAAGAATTAGTTATTACAATTGTGGTTGCAACAATTGCTCCATTACCGAAATTATAATTTAACTTCTCTTATTCTTATTTGTCTATTAATCTTTAGAGTATGCAACATTTTGCATATTCCTAAACTACTACGAGTATCCAATACCCTTTTTCGAGTAATTAATAGAAGTTCAAGAAATTCCGGAAACAATTTCCATTAATGCCTTACCTTGTTTCTTGGTATTAGATAACTGGTATCTAAAGGTCATACTAAGTTACTTATACATCTTCTAAAGATATTTAAGGATTCATGGGAATATCATGCTTAAAATATCTTTTGGAGTTCATAACTCATGGATACAAGAATATAAACTTAGTACCAATACTAAGTTCTTATTACTTTAGGCATGCATCACATACATTCTATGCATCCTCAAGAGATAATTTAGTCAACAACTCATTTAACATATCAATGAGTTTCATGTGCATAAGAAAGACTCTCAAGTTGCAGTCATAATCCTTGAGATTACTTAACCAACTTTGGATGATTTGAGAAGTGATTTAGCAGAAATACTGAGAAATCTAATCATTGGAAGGTATAGGAAACAATGCTTTAAGAACACTATTATATAACTGTCAAAGATATGGACTGTTATCTAAGAGATATATAATTGGAAACTTTAAAACATGAATGAGCCCCCTGGTAGTCAGGTCGTTTCTCACGCATAATTAAAGTGAAGAATGAAAACTTTAAAACATGAATGAGCCCCCTGGTAGTCAGGTCGTTTCTCACTCATAATTAAGGTGTGGTACATTACCTATTTTATCTTATAAAATAAGAGACTCAAAACTATTTAGCCCCCTGGTAGTCAGGTCGTTTCTATTTAGTTTTGTTGAGTTAATCCATCCTATAATCGGATGTTATTAATACCACATCCTCTGGGTAGTCCAGACTAAAAACGTGAAATTAATAAGTAAATCCTATTATCAAACAATCTAGAGTTTTTATAATTTGTACTCGAACTACAAGTCCACCTGGTAGTCAGATCAAAACTTGTAAACTTAACAAATTTAAAACTCCACTTGCGATGGACAAGTCTCATGAAACATCTTATGTGTCATTTAATAAACTCAATAATTATAAATTGTCAAAGTGGGAATAATTTAGAATTCGTAATTCTAAATTTTGGAATGAAATCGGTGCTCAAAAAGTTGTGAGAAAGGCAACAAAACATTTACCAAATAACCAACCTGATCAGATCGATTAGTTCAATTAACTTGTCGAGGAGTGCAATTTCAAAAAATTACAATTTATATTTATATATTACTAAAACAATTTTAGTAGGATAAAATATATATTTAATTAAGATACATACTATGTGTAACTAAAAAAAATAATCCCAAACATTAATTAATAAGTTAAATCACAAACTAATATGTCATACATCACTTGTTTCTCAATGCAACTTGGTTTTCTTTTTACAGGCCATCGAATAAAAAAAATTAAAAGAAAGCCACTTCCTGAATGAAACCCATCAACATAGATTTCCAATTTTTTTAATAGAAAAAAAATGATCCATGATAAAAATAAAAAACCAAACAAACTCTTTGGATTTTTTCTTAATATCAAATAAAGTAATTAAAAGAAAACACTCTGGTTTAATATGAAAAACCCATTTAAAATTACTGCTGCATACGATCATGTGGAATCTTCCTTATCAAACAATTTGATATAAAAAGAAAAAAATGTTTGTCTATAGCACAATCCTTATTTAACCAAGATCAAATTCATTCAAATGAATGACTTATCACATAACAACCCGAGATGATACAATCACTATTGTAGTACAATAAAAAACAATTACTTTTACTTTACTCATTGTCTGATAATGAGACAACAGTCAAAACAAGAAAAGCAACGTGGCAACAGAACAATAATAAAAAGAAAATGTGTTCATGTGCCCAAACAAAAAACACAACAGCCGCGAAGATTTATCCAATAAAAAAACCACAGACCCTATGACCATCACAGCAGAAGCAAAAGAATTTTTAATAACAACAAAACTGCTTTTCCAACTTCAATCGGTATACAAAACCAACGGCCAAGGATCTCCTTTTTTTTTCACTGAATTCTAATTAAACAATTTAATACAAATCACAGCAAATAATCTCATATATAAAAATCTTGATTTTATATGAATTTTAAAAATAAAAATCATATATTATCCAATAATATCATGTTTAAAAACCTAAAACAGCGGAAAATAGAAATTGCAATCCTAAGCCAATCTAGTTGCAATTTAAGAATTTAAACAGAAACAAAGAATTCGATTACATACCTTAATACGTTGTATGAGAATCGAATTGCCCAGCTTCAAAAGTTTGAAGCCTCCACGCTTTGCACACCGAGCTTGAGCCTTACTTCCAGAATCACAATTCTAGCTTGGAGACAAAAAGACTTTTTTTCTTGTGGGTTTTTTCTTAGAAGAAAAACTGATGGAAAAGTTATCATGTTTAATGATAACTCATTATACTTATAACTCAAGAAAAGAAAATGAAAAGACAAGAATGGAAAAGCCAGGAACGTATAATGAAATTGATTATCTTAATAATCTAGTCCATTACCACTTGTGAAGTGGACTTGGACCTTCTACATTATACAAAACCATTGACTAGCCTAGCGGTTAGTGACACATTTCACATTACTAGAGGTCTACGGTTCGTTCCACAAACTTGTCAATTTTCCTTTTTCCTTTTTGTCTTAGTTCGGTCTTTTATTAGAATATTAATTTGCTAGCACAAATTAATATACCAATATTCCAAGTATATATTTAATTAATATTTATTATCTAATAATAAAATTAATTAACTACATGAAGCAAGATCAATACACTCGTTAGTGTGCGACTACGTGGGTTCATCGTTAAACCGGTAGTAGTTAATCTAATTAACTACTAATCGAGGTTGGCGTCTAACAACACTCCTCAACGACCGGATAACGTGAAGTAACTCTGTACAAAGAACCCGGTAAAGGATCATACACTTATTCCTTCTATCTTTACAGCTCCGGATCATCCTGGGATATGGTACAACTGTCAAATCCCATTAGAAAATCAACTACGTTACACGTCGATTATCAACGATTGACGAATGACCTAAGAAACCCCTTTCTTCATTCATTCTATCACCTTGGCCAAGGATTTGATACAATCATTATAATCTTATGACATCGTAGAGCTCAAACTCTTTACCTAGAGTTGATAGATTCCATCTTGACTCATCCCTAGGAGCATATATACTTAGTCGTGTCCAATATCCTTTCGACTAGCATTGTGACACACTAGTAGTCCAGTATCAAAAACACAACAAACATATACACAATAGTAGTGATGATCTCAGGTCAAAGGATTACAAGCATAAAATTCCTTCTAGAGATTAACCTACTTGACAGTTCAAGGTAATTAACCATTAGGAATCTCTACGTTTAGTCAGTTCGATAATCACATCTCTATGTGCATTATCTATGCACCTAACTCTGTAAACGAGAACTACCGATATTTATCCAATAAATACTTGTTAGCTACATATTAATCTAACTGGATCATCGAGGTCCTAACTCGATGATCCTACGATTAAGAACAAGTTTAGATTAAGTCCTATAAGCTAGATTCTCATTATCATAACACCTTATGATATCTAGTTCGTAACTTAATCAAGGATTTGCCTTTATATTATGAAGATTAATACCATAATCATAAAGGCTTGCCATAGATTCAAGGAAACAATTTCTTTAATCAAAACTGTAGGGATAACTATTATCGTGTACAGTAAACACTTGTGTTCAATTCATTACAAGACGATCGGGGCTAGGGCATAATTCCAACAAGTTGGAGACATCATTTTTAGTGATTTAGTAAGTCTTTGAGTCGATTTTCTCATGAAATATTACACTTTCCTATTTCTAGTCTTGATTTAGTAAATTATTATTTTTAGAGCATATTGGGTTTAATTATTTATTTAGTGTGAAGCTTTAAAGATAATATGGAAATAAATTAGATGTCAAGTCAATTCTAAGGAAATAAGGAAAGAAGATCTTGAAGAAATCTGGAGATAAGGAAACAGAGTTCAATTAGGAAAAGGAAAAATTGTCAAATAAATCTGAATTTCTGCAGCTACATCTAATGAAGTGATGATAACTCCAAAACCGAGCCTATTCTGGAAGATTACTTTCATAGGGAGATAGATAATTTCGTGAGGATTCTTTTGATATATTATGGGTAAAAAACGGTCCAGTAACGAAGAAGATATGGTAAAGACAAGTTAGCAAGTCCATTACTTTCCTTCTCCTTCAAGATAACGCATTATGTCTTCCTAAACACCTATAAATACACCCTTATACCATTGTAAACATGTCCTTGCTCAGTTTCAATCTTAGGCTTAGTCCTTACTTGTATTTTCTCAGTTTTATATAATAGTTTACTCTTTATATTTATTATTCATCCTTAGAATCAAGCTATTCATCCAAGAAGCAAGCTGACCTATAGAGGAAGACAAGAAGAAGAAGTTGGAGAGTGACAAACTCCTCTTCTACATCTCACCTTCTCTATATTTAGGGTAATTAGCTATAGATTTGTGGCTTCACCATATTTCTAAGCTTTTACTCTGTAAGTTTTACTTTTAATTGTTGGGTTATTATTTTGTCTACATTCATAAATACTATTTGTTATTTTAATTGATTTGAGTTTGGCGTATATTGTTATTATGTGTTTTGACTTATTGTTACAACCCTAGATTTGGCCAATCTTAGGACTATTCTTAGCTATTCACAACACCAAATAATCGACTAGTTTTGATCTTTTGCCTAACTAGATAGCCATAAAGGTTGGATTTAGTCACCAATCATTACTCAGGAATCCTTGGTAGTGGAGAGGTTGCTCCTAAGCCTAATAGAGGCTAGGTAGAATTTAGAATCCTGGTTAATATATAATGCTTAATCTGTGACAGGTTAGAATAACAACTTAGTAAAATAGACTCATATTAGTGACCCTAATCTATTAGACTTACATTCATATTTATTTATCTCCATTCGTATTTGTTCATTTCATATCAGATAGTTAGTCATCTTATATTATATTTTATTCTAAACATCTAAATTCATCTACGCTTGTTAAACATAAGTATATCTAACGGATTAAATCCCTGCGAACGAACTTGACTTATCATTAAAACTTGCAAACGATCTGTGATACTTGCCGTGAGTTCTGTGATTCTCAAGGATGTGTAGCCTTTATTATTATCTTTATTTATCTATTATTTTATCACACCTTTTCCCCCACCAGCAAACATAGAAGTGCACGACCTTACTTGAACAAGACCTGTTCTATAGACTCGTACCACTGTATCCTTAATTTCTAAGGAGACAGGTAACCAAGTCTAATGGATGAATTAAGTTCTATATGAGACTAGAGCTGTGATTAACAGCTCAATGGATCTTGTTGTGAGCCATGGTGCAGTATATGATCGTTCTCAGACCTTTCGGGGCTTGGGATGGTCTTATGGATGTCTGATGGACATCTTCTAACCCTTTTTCTTTTTCCTATCAAATTAAAACTAAACATACGAAGCTTACATGATTCACTGGGAACGTGCAACACTACTGGGGAATTTTGAACCTAAGACTATTGAACATAACGAGTAAACTAACTTCGTATATATATATATATAATTATGGCTATAACTAGAGCTGTGATTAACATCTCAGTGACTCTTGTTGTGAGCCATGGTGCAGTAGATGATTGTTCTCAGACCTTTCGGGGGTTGGGATGGTCTCATGGCTGTCTGATGGACATCTTCTAACCATTTTTCATTTTCCTATCAAATTAAAACTAAACATACGAAGCTTACATGATTCACTGGGAACGTGCAACACTATATATATATATATGTATTATTACTGAATTTATAATCATTTGAAGTTATCTTTGTTAGAAAAAAGTTAATAATACATTCAAACTATTCAACATTATTATATTTAGTATAATTACAAATATTTTTATAATGAAATAAAAAATTACGAATACTAATTATAATTAAAATATTAACAAATTAGATGGAATAAAAAATACATTGAATGAAAGATTGAATGAAAAAATATTAGTGGGGGTTAGTGCTCCCCTTCCTCATCAAAATCCATGATGGTCTTTTACATAAAGGGATAAGAGAACCATATGTAAGGTATTTTTGATATTCTACATCATGAACATTCTGCTCATGATAAGTACAAGTGACAATCATAGTTTTTGAAAGGGATGAGGTGGAGGTAGAAGACTCATTAGATGCTTTTATAAAAATTGTTATTACAAACTTTTGTTTAACATAATGATCAAAACAAATACCACCCTTTTTAAGACTTTCTATTTTACTTTCCAAAATTAAATTAAAGTTTTGATGGCCTTTGGTTAGTTTTTCAAAAAATAATTCTACATCTTTTACATAATAGAGTTTTCATTCAAATTGATGATGTTTTCTTCCTCATGCTCCTTATTGCTTTCCAAAGAAGTTTGTAATTTTTTTTTTCACATTCTTGGTTTCTTTTTTGAAGTTTTTCCAGATCTTTGGGGAAAAACTTGTTGGTTTTGAGAGAGTTTTTAGTAGTCAAGCAAGAGTAAATCATAAGAAATTTCAATATCATCATCTACACACAAGCTAGAGTTAGAATGTACCTCATCATTACCCTCTTTGTAGGTGGCCATGAAATCAACACAATTAAACACGTGATTGTCCTCATCATTTTGACTTGAAGATTCATCATTACTCTAAGTTGAATTTAAGGCCTTATTGGATTGTCTTTGAGGATCTTTGGGAATTTGGTTTTATATGACAATTCTTGTGACAATAGTAGTACATTGGCTCATCCTTCTCAAGATTTTTACCCTAGTTATTGAAAGGTGTGCTTGAGGCACCACGATCCTTGTATTCTTGTGTCTCATAAGATTCTTGGAATAAAGAACAACGACTTTATCATCACTTGGTCATTCACTCTCGAATTCAACCATAATAATTTTATCCTTCTTGATTTTTTGAGCATGAAAGGCAAAATTCTTCTTGAATGTTTGATTTCTTTCTTCTTCTCTTATCTTCCCTTGACCATGAGCGATTTCTTCCATTATGAGACTGAAAAATGAGTAACATTTTGGATAATACTTTGCTTCTATGATAGCAACAACCTCTGGCTTGTACTCTTCTGGAAGGGCACTCAAGATATTTCTACAAAGTTCTTTGTTTAGATATATTTTTCCAAGAGAGACGGTATTATTGAAGATGGCAGTAAAACTTTGATGCATATTGTTCAAGGTTTCTCAGACCTTCATCTTGAACATTTTGTATTGGGTAATGTATAACCCAACATTCTTTTCTTTGATGTCAACAGTTCCTTTGTAAGATAATTTAAGAGACTCCTGAATTTTGAATGCCGATTCATATTTTCTAACACGGCTATACTTTGGTTTGGATAATCCACAAATAAAGGTGTTCAAAGCTTTAGGATTCTTTGTGAGCTTGTCGTCTTTAGTGAGTTTTTCATTTGTCTTCAATTGAGTGGTGGTTATGGTTTCTCCAGCGGAATTATTTTCTTCCTTGTAAGGAACAAATGGTCATTCACTTGTCATTTCGCATAACTTATAATCAAAACATTGAATATGTACTCCAGTATCTTCTTCCAATAGTTACAGTTTGTACCTACAAAGAGAGGGTATCTAGTAGTATATAAACCTTCCCAATGATTAGCTTCCATGTTGATAACTCAATTACGGTTGAGCAATATACTAGAATTAGGCTCTAATAACACTTGTAATTACCATAGGGGTGTGGGTTATATGGGGTTGGGGTGTACATAACACTAATAAATTATAATACTAATTTAAAATATTTTGGACGATAATCTAACTTTGAAAAATATTTGAGACTATATATATTGAGAAAGATGAAAACAAAGCTAATAATATAACACATTTCAGAGAAATAAGTAAAAGAAGGTTAGAGATTACACAATCGATTATAGTGGGTCGGTTAACTCTATATCCACTGCCTAGAGTCTTTCCTTAGGATTTTAAAGCTTCTTTTCACTAATCTCAAATAACTCTTAAAGGTGAGTTATAAACCAATTATACGTAAGATTTTTCTTAGCTAAATCACAACTCGATGACGAGACTTTTGATGGTAATGTCACAACCAAAACTAGAACACCTCGAGCTAACTCTCTTATGCTATCACCTACACAACTTACCGCTTCCTAATGTAAGCCTTAACTTCTTAAAAAAGATAAAACCCCCTTCTCCTAATTCTAATGTAACTAAGTTATAATCTAGAGGAAGAGTATAATAAGTGTAGTCTAAAGTGTTTATAAGATAAACTTTAAAGATGTGAATGAGAGCATGAGATAATTGATGTGTAGAGCATTCAATGTGGATATAATAGTGATGATTAAATGCTTGATAATGATATAGATAGGTTTATATGAATGCTTTAAAGTTGTAATAGTTGTGGAAGATGAAGGTTGTTGATCCAACAATGGGGGGGGGGGGGTATTTATAGTTTAATTTTGGCCATCATCTATTTGCAAATTTAAAATTCTGAAACAATTAAACTAGAGGATCATGTTTTAGCAAACTAGGTTGAAAATTTGTATGAATAGTATGATTTTTATGTTGGTGCATTCAATGAAGCGATGCCTAAACAAAAACGTCTCTTTTTTAAGAAATCAGAATGACATTTTAAGGCCTAAACCGAGATCATATTGTGAAGCGGGATGATTCTTCTAAATTCGAGATGACAAACTCATAAAACGGGATGTCAATTTGATATTTTGGGATCCCGTAAAACATATTGTATTGCGCTGACTTTTTGCTAGCTTAAACGGAGACCCTCTTTATAAACCAGGATCATGTTTCTCTTTTATACACATGGTTCACCTAATGAGAAAACTTTCTAGACAATATTTAAAAAAAAAGATGTTTCAAGCATAAGTGTAGTTCAACTAACTAGCTAATTTTCAACACATAAGAAGATATGGCAAAAAGCATTTTGTAGAAATGTATACAAAGAAAGGATGCTCATGTGCAAATGTTTTCTTCAAGAAATGCATTTCGAGAGTGATTTAAAAAAGAATTGAAGTTCACATAAATAAGGTAAACTAATTAAAAGAAATTTTGTCACATTAAAATATTTAAAAAGCAAAATAAGAAAAGGCCTTTTTCTAACATATATACCCATGAAATTCCCTCAATGAGGTATAACTTTTTCTACTACACTATACATATTACAATCAGGCCTATTCCATTATAGCTCTCCTTGATATTAGACTTAATAATGACTTGACCATCAAAGTGCCATTGGAAGACACATCTCCTTGTGGTCCTGACACTTGTCTGACTTCTAGGTATCAAATTTACCAAGAAATAGATTCACCTCAAACAACCATCTAGAGAAGTTTCAAAATTACATCATTTGTGTTTTTGTATTGGTCGGAAGTTTCACACTTTATTAATAATCATTTCTCCTCTCCAACAATGACAAGAAGGAGCATCTACAACTAAGTCTAATATGTAAGCATGGGTAGTCTGTATAACTACAAGGGGTGTATTCATATATTTTTCACGTGTTCACAAGGCTCATTAACGCCATATACATTACTAGATATAATTTTACTCTTCTTTTCAACTTTACTTTAACCTAAATTGTCCACTGGTCTCAAGGTAATAAAATCTAAACACGTTTATTTGTCAAAGTTAATCCATCTTAGCTCAAATATTTCTATATGGTAAAACGAATTCTATTAGACGCCACATTGACAAAGTCATAGGTGGTTGGATAATAGTTTGTCGGTGCCCTAGTAGGTATGGGTAATGAATAAGTCTTATTGCGTTGGATCAGGCACTTATTTCCCGATCACTAGTTAATGAGAAAGGACATTTGGAAAATAAAGGTGAATCTAGAGGCTTGATGAAAAGGAAATATACATGACTTTGAAATAACCCAAGCATGTACTAGGCCCACTTCCTCACAAATTCGTAAAAATAAGAGAGTAGCGTCGCTATTGTAGTAAAATAAGATATTATTCAAGTCTTATAACATTTTTAACAATAAAATCTCTCTTAATAATACAATTAAACATACAACTTTATGAAGATATCATTGAAAGAATAAGAAGGATTTTGGAACACATAATATTTAGTGCCAAACCAAGTATGGATAAATGTTAGTAAAACACCACCACCACACCAACTAGAGGCAATGGCAGAATCCTTATGTCCCCATCAATGGCTCGATTTTTTGAGCTCCTCTTCCTTTAATGCATGATCCATATGTGTTGTTTCTTTTATGTAAATCTAGACAATGCATTCCTTATATGTGTGATTATATATGATGAGTAAAACACCTGAAGCAAACCAAAGAAACCAGGACCCTGTCTTTCAACCAAGACGTACAGAGTTCGAATCTCTCTCAGAACATCTAATTCTGACGTGCCTGGGGGTATGCTTGGAGAGGGGGGAATATTCTCTGTGGGACTAGTTCTGGTGTGCAAAAGCTAGCCTGGAACCCACGTATAAAAAAACCTAGAGTCAAAGCAGAAAAAAACAAATCAGTACAAAATATGAGTTGTCAGACATGGTTCACAGAACAAGCTAGCCTTACCAAGGCAAAGCAAGATTAGCTTGCAACGATAAGCCATATTTGTAGTTACTTTTTGAGAATTTGAATTTGTACTGCTCAAATCCTTTCTTTTTGGGTTTGACCAAAACAAATATACACATATTTTTATTGTCTATTCCATAATATTTTGTTATATCTGCTTATATTCGCCATCTCTTTCATCAAGATAGGGACATTTTACACAATTTAAGAAGAAATTATCCACCATTTTATGGTCTTTTTATCTTGTAATCATTGTTCAATTCACTTCTTATGATTTTTTCTCATTCTAACATGAGTCAAGTACTTTATTAGTTTGGAATGCACTTCTGTGAACTGGATTGCTTGTTCGGGATATATTAATTTAGGATTTATTTTTTTGCCTTGTTGATGTCTCCTCATTTGTCATGAATTAATATTAAGATGATACATCATTTTTAGTGTTTTAGAAGTCTTTCTAGTCGATTTTCTCATGAATTATTACACTTTCCTATTTCTAGTCTTGATTTAATGAATTATTATTTTTAGAGCATATTGGGTTTAATTATTTATTTAGTGTGAAGCTTTAAAGATATATATGTAGATTAATTAGTTGGCAAGTCATTTCTAAGAGATAAAGGAAAGAAGATATGCATGTAAAATTGGAGATAAGGAAACAAAAGCTAAAGTATGGAAAGATAAAGCTGCCAAATAAATATGAATTTCACCACCCACGACCACAAATTGGATTATATCTCAAAATCGGTGAGGAATTTGGAAGAACGGTCAAGAGAAAAGTTAAAGATCTTTCCGAGACGATGAATTCCGAGAAAAGTTAAAGATCTTTCCGAGACGATGAAGAACGGTCAGGACGGAGACAGTTAGATGGAGATGCAAAATAGAATAAAAGGATGACGGTGCGGTGATGGGGTATTGTTATGAGATGGTGGCTATGGTATTGGTTTTATGAAAAAAAGGTGATGTTAATGGAGATGGGGAGGTGGTTGTTTTGATGTGTCATATTGAGGGTGTTGGTGATGTTACTGGGAGGAGAGTGGTGGTGATGCTAGGTGGGTGATGGTGATGTTGCCGACGTTCTAAGGAGATGAGAAGGGATTTGGATATACTATTTTGGGCGATATAAGATGAATAGGAAGAGAAGAGAAGAAATATATGGGAATAATTAGGCCTTAAGTTTAAAGAAGAGGTAGTATCTCAATAATCGCTTAGGTTCTATAATGATGCTTGTATAACAATATTTAAGAAATAATGCGTTGACAATTTAAAATGTCATATGAAGAGTTTATCAATGAAGGATTTATTTTGGACATCGAGAATTGCCTAATTATACATTTTTGGATGTATATTTATTTGATGAAATTGCACATGTTGTATGAATACCATAACATGTGAGTCATACCATACGTGTATATGTTATGATAATAGAAAATAGAGAATTGACCCATTTTCAGTGTGTGAAACTTTTATCAAGTACCATGTATAAATGTAAATAAAAGAATATGAGAAACTGTGTCTTGTATAACTGAAAATATTTAAATTAAATCAAACTATAAATCTATATTTAATTAAGACTACACCTAGAGAGCAAACATCGTACACTACATGTGGTAGATTATCTCTTTGAGGTTAGAATAAATCTAATATATATTTACATAGATAATGTAACACACAAACATAGAAAATAAGCGGAAAGGTGAAATTTCGAAAAGAGAAATCTATATTAACAATATGTGAGTCATAAAGGCTAGAGGGCATGAATTTATAAGGTCTATATTGTGAATATGAGTTATTTACCAAGTTGACACGATATTATATGAATATTTTTGATGGGGACCTGGTCTTGTTATATTTTGAGACTAATTGTTGAAGTTTACCAAATGAAAGGTGCCCCAATCTAAGATTAAAAATTTGAAAAGGTGATGAGATTGATGGAATAATTGGAACAGTTGTATGAGATGGGAGATGGAGGATGGAGGATGGAGGATGATAAGCTCAAAAAGTTGTCCTACTTTGCGGCATGTCCCAATAATTTGTCCAGATTTAGGATCACAACAACAACCAGAACTAGAGAAAGTTATAGTTAAGCCAAGGTCACATAATTGACCCACATAAATAATTTTTAACGAGTGGTTAGGGACACGATAAGTATTGAAAAATGATGCAATAAAGTAGAAATTTACTCGATGTGACTTATTGACATATCTGTACCATCAATAGTATAATGGGGGGAGTATGTGATATAGTTTTTAAACTGGTATCCAAGTTAGAATCTGATTTCATATGGTTAGAACATACATACTGAAAAATCCATGGATTCTTACTAAATATTGTGGAATTATGCAAACGAATGAGTATGACAAGATTGAGATATGACCTGATTAAGCATACTTTGAAGATAATCAATAGACATGGAAGATATATTTGAAGTATTGGTAGACTCTTATGTATTGCTGACATGATTTGGCGACGACACGAATGATCGATCCCCACATGGCCGATCCTGACATATTTGGGGCCCAAAACGAATTTCATAACAGGGGCTCCTATATATATACATTAAAAATAATTATTAAATAAAATCGAGAAACTTTATTATAAAAAAATTATTTTAGGATGAGACTCGAATCTTGAATCTCTAAAAAAAAATATATCATTTTACCAATGAACTAATATGATTCATGCTATTTCACTGAATTCAAATATATAACTATATACATATAAATATTTAATTTTTTCGAAAAATGACCCTTAAAAATACCAATTTTTTGGGGGCCCAAGGCGGTTGCTTCCTCGACATATGCCCAGGACCGGCCCTGGATCTCCATATTTTTTGATATGAAACAAACGCAGACAATTATTAACATAGTTACCTGGACAAGTTATATTACTAAATTTCGAAATACAAGTAGGACAATACAAGAGGCCAGGGCATATTTATGACAATACTTGCAATATGGATATGGAAACGAGTAAAATGTAATGGAATTCATTGGTTTTTTATTATTTGTGTAAAATAGGTTTATCGGACAAGAATTTGAGAAAAATAACATTGAAAAAGGATTTAGGCGATTGAAAAACTTCATAAAAGGTGTAGCCCAAAAATCTTTTTTAAGTGGTGTAAAAGTCAATGATGATGTGGTAGTTAAATCTGATGACTTGATGGCACTAACATTGATATTGTAGCAGATATAAAGTGTGATGACGTGGCGCCGATATATATATATATTGATTTTTTTGCTTCCAAAATCTTTCCAGCAAAGCAAATCTTTTGACAACAGGCGGGGAAGCATGCGCAGTCGTACGCCGAATACTTTTTATACTTCTAGATACATACGGAAAAGATTTTCGATTTAATATACTTTTTTACTATATTTGCTGATCCAATGAAGAAGTTATTCAAATTCAATTTTTTTGATGAAATTCTTATAGGGACGCTTTTGGCGATTTTAGTGGTGGATGATTATAAGATGGCAATGACACATGTTACAAGAATCGTGTCGAAAAGTAAAAAAACGATTATGAAAAATTATGTTTTGCATAAATAAAACGATTACATTATAGAGCTATATTTATAATAAGATAAAACTTGGAGAGAAAGTATTCTACACTAAATATGGTGGATTAACTCTCTAACTAAGGTAAGCATAAATATAATTATATATTTACATATACAATGTTACATATCCTTAGTATTTTTACCGTGTCTTGATATTTTGATTTAGTTTCTACAATTTTTAGCATGCTATCACTCGTCATGATTGATTTAACCGAATATGGCATGTCTAGGAAAACGAGTAATAAACTATATTTACTTATACAATGTTACATATCCTTAGTATTTTTACCGTGTCTTGATATTTTGATTTAGTTTTTACAATTTTTAGCATGCTATCACTCGTCATGGTTGATTTAACCGAATCTGGTATGTCTAGGAAAACTAGTGATAAACTATTGATAGATTTGAATATAAAAAGAATACTAGCTTATATTAAACATATGTTCTTGTAAATGTATCGATCATGTAAGTTAATTAGGATTACACCATGATAGTGAGAGACATTGGTTAATTTGTTGTAACTTCTTTATATTTTATATATTATCATGTTAAAGAAGAAAAAAACACGAGGTTATTATAATATACACATATTATCACTACATAAAGTGATAACTTATCTTTTAGGTTTTGAGATACTACATTATATTGAATCTTTATTGCTAGGTACTACAGTAATGCAAATAGAAAAAGATTAGTTTTAACAACTATCTACTTTAACATGTTATGACAATTATTCTAATATACAATTGACAAATAATGAAGGAATTGAAATCTAATTTAAAAAATATAAACATAAAAAAACGTGTTTTGTATTGCGGTGAACCAATATCATAAAAATGATTTATGATAAAGTTAGGGTACTAAATTTTAAAGTCGGTAACCACAATTATTTTACTTACTCTATGGAATATTTGGAAGGCTAGGATGAAAGGTTTTTCCGAAAAGAAAAAATGGGTGATTCAAGATATTATTGATAAAACGAAATTTACCATGAAACATCTCTTTGGAGAGACATATTTGGGAACTCGAAAGAAATCAAGTGAATCAGAGAAGGAAATCGAGTTTGAGGATAATGACAATTTGATCCTAACTAATGAAGCGTAAAATATTTGGTTGTGCGACTCTTCTCACATTAATAGCTGGGACCCAACAAGTATGGTTTCTATTGCAATTAATAAAGAGGGGGAAGTTAAAAAAGTAATTACTAAAAGAGTAAAAATAAATAGCAGACTGGAAGGAGAAACGTGGTCTATTTTGCTGGCCATGAGATCTGCAGCGGAACTCGGTTGTAAGAGTAGTTCTTTCTACTCGGATAATCTTGAGGTAGTTCAAGGTATTAATCGATGTGTAGGGATTGACTGGAGGATTCACCCCATGATTTCGGAAGCATGGAGGTGGATAGGACGATTTTCCGGATTGGAAGATCACCCATGTTAAAAGGAAATTTAACGGAGTGGCTGACATACTTGCTAAGTGTGCCAGGAATAACTTGGACATATCTAACTGTCTTCGTAGTTCATTAGTGGAGTTTTTTACTAGTATTAGTAGGATATATTCGGGATGTACCAGTAAACAATTTTAGTTCTTTGTATTTGACAAAAAAAAAAGAATGAAACAATATTATAATGGGTAAGACTTTCATCCAATATTGAATGGTCCAATATTTATATCGCAGCCATTAATTATTATAAAAAAACACATGTTATTAGATTAATGAATTAGTTACTTTTGTAAGTTTAAAATATAGAGTATTTGTATGAATATAATTGGTATAAGATTATCTAATATTGGATGGAAGAATTTTCCTATTGTAATTATTTCTTATAATTTTGCACAATGTAACATTAGATGATTTTTTGTACAATTATTTAAAATCTTTTAAGTAATTGTTGAAAGGGAAAATGACCCAAAAAATCAAATTAATAATTTTTTATGCTCAATCCAATCAAGACAAAAAAATCTGCCCAATAAAATCATTAACTTAATTATTTAATACACTATTTGACTAAATTACCCTTACTTACTTTTTATACTACAAATTACTTAATATATATACCCTAATTTTAATAAAAGCTTATTTCATCTCATTTGTCTTTCTCTCTCTTCCTTTCTCTCTCTATCACCGATCGATCGTAATCTTCATCCCATCATCATGGCCGATTACTTCTCTCAATTTCCGATTCGTCTCTCCACGATTCCTCTCTCCATTTCTGATTAAAGTGCAGCTCGATTTCTTCGTTCTCCTCAATTGTTAGATTTCTCTTCACCAAAATAGTGTTATTCTTCTTGTTTCACTACGATTAAGGTATTCTTTTAGTTTATTTTACAGTGTTTTTGTTGATTTTTCAATGTTTCTTTCACTATTAGCGAACTGTTTTCCAATTTTCCAATACACAATTTTTGCAGTGTTATTCTTCGTTCTCCGATTCTTAATTTTTTTATTTTTTTGCGGCTTAAATTGCATATTGACTTCTCCAATTATCAATTTTGTTGTTTTTGATTGCTCGATAATAACATTTTGCAGAATATATGAATCTCTTAATGCATTTTTTGATTTATATAGGAATTGTAGTGATTTTTTGCTGTTTTTTCTTAATTTAGGGACTGTAGTGCAAATTTGCATAAAATTTGGATCTTTAGAGTATTTTTCGATAGTATATAGGTGTTTTTGTTTGCTCGATAATAATGTTCAATGCATAATATAGGAACCTTTAATGCATTTTTTGCTTTATATAGGAACTGTAGTGAATTTTTTATAGTGTTTTCATAATTTAGGGACTTGTAGTGTAGCTTTTGCATAATATTGGGACCTTTAGAGCAATTTACTAAAGAAAATCATTTGCATAATGTTTTGCAGTTTGTTGTATTGCGATTTCTATCTCAATTTAAGTTAGATGTCTTGATCAGGTGATGGGATTTATATGTTTTTGATGGGATTTATATGTATATTTGTTTCGATTTTTTGATGTTTTGTATTGATGGGATATTTTATATCTGTGATGGGATTTATATGTCTTTGATGGGATTTATAGGTGTATTTGTTTGGATTTTTTGTTGTCTTGTATGGATGGGATGTTTTATATCTGTGATGGGATTTATATGTTTTTTATGGGATTTATACGCCAGTGATAGGATTAAGTGTGGGGGTCTCTTGATGGGATCTATTTGTTTGATGGGACTTGAATAGGTGATTGGACTTATATGCGTGATGGGATTTATACTTTAATTGATGTTATTTAGATGTTTTGTTGGAGTTATACAGTTATATTATATCTTTTTCATTTTTCAGGTTTTTGGTTATGGAGTCTCAAGTTCTTGTTGAGTTTAGAAATACGCCAAATAATTCTTTTTGCCCATTACAATTCATTGATTCTTTTGATTCGATCAAGAATTACTGTAATCAGCGTTGACCTGTTTTAAAAGATGCTTTTGTTGAATATCAGTATTCTTATTGTACACAACAGGGATGTGTAATGGTTAATGATATGGATTATAATACTATAAAGTGGTTGGTTAATTGCAATGTTCAAATTCCTCCACCCAATGTCATTATTGATGTAATTCCTCGAATAATCCCATCATCTGCTCCTACTTCTGGAGTTACTTCTACATCTTCTGGGATTTGTTCTACATATACAACTGCTACTTGTTCTTCACGTACAACACATGAATTAACTACTCAGAATTCTCAAGTTACTGATCAAGCTGTTGACAATGTACGTCGTGATACTGATCAAATGCGTCATAAACGTAATGAGAAGGTACTATTAAGTGCTGACTAGGATAAGTGTTTGAAGTCGATTGGTGATGTTTATTATGGTGGTATTAATGAATTCAGATTTTGTCTTGGTAAGTATGCAAGTATATCTGGTTATGATTTTGAATTTTGGCACAATAGTTCTTCTCAGGCAAGTGCTTATTGCAAGAATAGAAAATCGAAGGATTGGAAGTGGTATGTTTATATTGTGTCTGATATTTCCAAGACAAAGCTTTATGTCCGATCTTTTTTGAAAGAACATATTTGTGGGCCACCCGATCAATCTATGACTTCTGACCGTCTCACTTCTGATGTTGTTATGGAAGTAATAATGGATGAGATTAGGAGTAAGCCGGCTACAAAACCTACAGATATTGTAGTCCGTCTAAAAGATTCGTATGGTTATGATATATCATATAAAGTAGCATATACTGCAGTTACAAAAGCTAGAAAATGTCTTTACGGAGATGTTGGTCTATCATACAATCGAATTGGTCCATATTTTGACAAATTAATAGCTGCTGATCCTTCTTCTCAAGTTTCTTTACAAGTTGATCCTATAACACGAACTTTTGAGAGTTGTAATGTGGCATTTGGTGCATGCCTTGCTGGTTTTCATTCATGTCGGCCTTTTCTCTTTATTGATGGAACGTTTATCAAGAACAAGTATAAGGGAGTATTACTCATTGCTACTGCAAAAGATGCTAATAGCGGTATGTTTTCCTCATTTTAAATTTGATGGGACTCCAATGTTTTGATGGGACTTTTAGAATATTAATGGGAGTAAAACAATTGATTCAAGTCCCATCAACTGATGAGTCCCACAACTCCAATTTAGTCCCATCACAGTAATCGAGTCCCGTCATAGTAATTGAGTCCCGTCACATTAATCGAGTCCCATCACAGTAATCGAGTCCCATCACAGTAATCGAGTCCCATCACAGCAATCGAGTCCCATCACAGCAATCGAGTCCCATCACAGTAATCGAGTCCCATCACAGCAATCGAGTCCCATCACAGCAATCGAGTCCCATCACAGCAATCGAGTCCCATCATAGTAATCGAGTCCCATCACAGCAATCGAGTCCCATCACAGCAATCGAGTCCCATCACAGCAATCAAGTCCCATCACAGTAATCGAGTCCCATCACAGTAATAGAGTCCCATCACATTAATCGAGTCCCATCACCGTAATTAAGTCCCATCCCCGTAATTAAGTCATGTCACTGTAATTGAGTCCCATCACCGTATTTTGAGTCCCATTACTGGTGTACTCCCATCACACCCTTATTATTCCCATTATGGTGGTCCTTTGTGTGTTCTAAAAATAAATGCAAATGCTAATCGAACCACAACCGCAAGTGTACGGTTGTCCCAAGTAGTATAACTGATAAATCAGATTCGTTCCAAGGACGGAATGGTTGATCACAATGTCTAACAAATAGTGATTGATTCACTTATGAATGTAAAAGATAATAAAATATTTGTTTGATTTTTGTTTATTAAAGCTAATGAATGAAAGACAAATTATAAATGCAAGTAAAAGCTAAGACGCAAGTAAAATAAGTGAAAACGCAATATGAGATGTAGTACTTGAGAACGCAAGGATCCACCTAATCTTACTTCCTAACTTATGTTGTTTAAGGGCTAAATTGGTCAATTACAATGGTCGGGATTCTAAATTCCTTATACCCCCATCAGGGTGGACTATAAGGCGATCCTAGAGTGTCACTAGTCCCGTCAGGGTAAATATGATCCACCGTTGGATGATTAAGTTTTATTACCTCATTGGCCCTAAAATTAGCTAAGTTCGTCAGAATCAATAGCTTCTATTTTAGATTAAATAAATAGTTCTGTACCTAAACCCTCCGTCAGGATGATCCAATCGCCACTAATTGGAATAGCCTAGATACTAACACCTGTTCTTAGTTAGCTACTCCAAAAACAGTAAAATAATCTCAATTTATTGAAAAGAGTAAAAGCCCTAATTTAGTTTAATAAAAACCCAAATTCAACATTCGTTAATTAATAAGATTGGGATTCACCCATTGTTTGTTCTCAAGCACTATCAATTGTTTAGCTCATATTAAAAAGAAATACTAAATTAAAAATAAAGGAATTCATATTTGATTACAAAATTAAAATTGAAAGAACCTAATTTCCGGAATTGGAATGACTACGAACGGAGCTATAGACCCACTCCAGCTCTTGTAGCTTCTTCTTTCTTCCTTTTGTTGCTTCTCTCTGGTGTTTAATCTTGTGGAATGTGAATTGTGTGAAAAATAGAAGTTCAGACCTCCTTTTATAAGCATAAATTTGGACTAGGGCTTGGACCAGAAAATAAAAGACTAATTAAATGTCCAAGCCCAATTTCCAAGCCCAAAATCCCGTAACTGCTGATACACCTTCACTAAAACGGCTTTTCCCGATGCGTTATAACTCCGATTGACCTCATTCCAGTTGCTAAAGTTCAGTAACTCGATAAGGAATGATTTCTCTTCAAAGGTCAACAGCTAGATCATCGCTTAAGCACCTCGAAATCAGCAATCTATGGCCTGGAAAATGGATTTTCAGCTCTAAAAATAATATCTTCGGGATTTCTTTTCAAATCTTGACTCTATCTTTTGATCTTTGACTTTCTCATCGGATTCCTCTTCTAGCTAACATCTAAAACCTGTAAAATCTTCACTAAAAATACCAATATTACGCGCAAAAGCTTAATAAATCAAAAATTCTAGAAATAAAAGAGGAAAATCATATTATTGCATATTTAGTCCAAAAGTCTATCAAATTAATTAAATAAACACCAAAAATGATGTCTCCTAAGGCTCGAAAGTACGAACAATTAAGGAGACATCACATTACCCCCAATTCATTCCCATCACCCCAATTGAGTCTAAGTTAATACTTTTTTACATTTTGCAGGACTTTTTCATGTTGCCTTTTTCAATTGTACACACGGAAGATGGTGATACTTGGACTCAGTTTTTGAATTTCCTCTATCCACATGTTTATGATAGAGAGATAACTTTTGTATCTGATCGCCATCCTGGAATTGCGCTAGCATTACGTACTGTATTTCCTAATTCACCTCATGCTTTTTGCATGGTTCATCTAAAAAAAACCTTAAACTCAAGTGCAAGGGTGGTGGTGGATTTGCTAAAAGCATGGCATCGTATCTTGATGATATTGCCTATGCCGTTAATGAAACGGAGTATAATGCTTGTGTTGCAGCTTTTTTGAAGGCAGGAAAGGATAAAGCAAAAGAGTTTTTGGATAATTTACCCAAGGAGCAGTTTTCTGATGCTTTTTTTTTTAAGGGAAACGATATGGAGAAATGATTTCAAATGCTGTTGAGTCTTTTAATAATCAGATTAAGTCTCGTCGCGAGTTACCCGTGACAGAGTTAATTGATAGTATACGTAATTTGCTGATGGTTCAGATGTATGATCGCTTGGTTCAAGCAGAAGCTTGCAAATCTACTCTCTCTTCCATGTCACATATTAGATATGCTACCAATTTTAAGTATTGTCGTTCATGGGTAGTGAAACAGTGTAGCAATCATGTTTTCCAAGTTCAAAGTAATCCTATTATGACTGTTGATTTAGAAGCCCGGACATGTTCTTGCTACAGTTGGCAAATTACCGGTTTCCCTTGTGTTCATGTTGTTTGTGCATTGGAAAAATCTCGGAAATCTATTAAGTATACATATGTTGATGAATACTACCATGCTTCAAAGTATCGTGAGACTTATTCTTTAAGTATTCCATCTCTTTCAACTTTTCAAGATGCGGATATCGATTCTGCTGAGATTATTGTTCTTCCCCCCAAGTACAAGAAGATGGCCGGCAGGACAAAGAAAAACCGTATGCCTTCCGGTGTTGAATATAGTTGGAAAAAGAGAATGTGTGGTCGTTGCAAGCAACATGCATATCATAACAAGGAAACTTGCACTGTTGCCTTGTTATGATAGTTTGAATAATTTTCTATTGATAAACAATTAACATTTTTTTACATTTTTTTCTTCTCAATATCTCTTTTATGTAACAATTACAATTATGATTACTCTTCTACTTTGCATAATGATTACTTATCCACGTTTTGTTATTTTTTGTGTATATATGAGTCTTATTCATCCAATGTTGTTTTTGCTTGCCTTGTAAAATACATGTAAATCCTATCAAGAGGACAAATCCCATCATTCCCACTTGAATCCCATCACCTCTATTGATTCCCATCATCTCAATTTTAGTCCCACCATTGAATAAGTTCCACCCCCTGATTATTTTTTCTAACACCCTGATAAGTCCCATCACCACAATGGTTTGTATTTTCATTACCTCCGATGAGGACCACTACTAGATGAGTTCCATCACCGCTATGTGTTGTATTCATCATCCAATGTTTGATGGGACTTTTTAAAATATCAATTGGATTTAAACACCTAATTCTAGTCCCATCATCCCAAATTATTCCCATCACTACAATTGAGTCCCATCATCGTATTTGAGTCCCACCACTGGTTGAGCCCCATCACCCCCCCCCCCCCCCCGATGAGTCCCATCACCCCGATTATGACCACTACTAGATTATGGGACTCAATGGTTGTATTTTTACATCATACAATGATTGATGGGATTTAGGATAGTAAATGGGACATAAACACTTGATTCAAGTCCCATCCGACTAATTGAGTCCCATTACATCCTATTCGAGTCCCATCACCCCAATTGAGTCCCATCACCCTAAATTATTCCCATCATTACAATTGAGTCCCATCATCGTATTTGAGTCCCACCACTGGTTGAGCCCCATCACCCCCCGATGAGTCCCATCACCCCGATTGTGACCATTACTAGATGATGGGACTCAATGGTTGTATTTTTACATCATACAATGATTGATGGGATTTAGGATAGTAAATGGGACATAAACACTTGATTCAAGTCCCATCCGACTACTTGAGTCCCATTACATCCTATTCGAGTCCCATCACCCCAATTGAGTCCCATCACCCCAAATTATTCCCATCACTACAATTGAGTCCCATCATCGTATTTGAGTCCCACCACTGGTTGAGCCCCATCACCCCCCGATGAGTCCCATCACCACCGACGATTTCCAATCACCCCTTTTTAGTCCCATCACCCCGATGATGTCCATAACCATCAATGATTTGCAATAAGTCTCATCACTTCAATGGATCCATCAACAAATAATAGTCTATTCATAACAATAAATACATTAAGTCTTCAACATAAAACTATTCATTCAAATAGGAAATTAAATAAATAAACAGTTACCATACTAAACTAAATTCTAGAATTTTTTCAAATTTAATTGTCTACTATCTTTTTTTTTTCAGTTTCTTTTTTTTAACCATCATTTTTCTCCTTTGTTGACCTTCACTAGACTCCACAACTTGAATAGGATCCACAAATTGATACATAGAGTCTAATTCTTCATGTGACTTATCCAATTGTATCATCATATCTTCATTTGCCTGTTTAAATTCTTTAATCGATTCTTCAGAAGTCTTGTTTTGTTCAATAAGTACTTCTTTCCAATATGCCATTTCTTTTGCGAGTTGTTATCTTCTTTTATTTCGTTTTCCATGCCAGTAATAGTTTTCTCCATCTCAACAACTCCCAAATCATCATACTCCTGTTCAAGTGTGTAAAGATTTTCATTTAGAACTTTAATCTATTCATTTTGTTCTTCAATTCTTCTCTTAACACGTAATTTGTTAGTGTTTTCATTTGTGTATATTTCCTGATATCGCTTTCTCCATTATCGGCTTTTTCTTTTTATTTTTCAACTCTTCTGATAATACACCAAAATTTCTTAATTCTTTACGCTTATCTTGAAGTAAATGTATCTTCTCATCTCTTGAAACAATATCGTCTTCCAACAAAGCAATTTCATCTGTAATTTGTTTCAACTTTTTTTCATTCTCATCCTCACTGTTTGCAAAAACAAATTTTTTATTGGATTACAACGTGATTAATTGAACTAATATATTTTGTTAATGAAAGTATTGTAGTAATAAAATCATTATACCTTTGACTCTCTACAGTTTCACTATTGGTAACATTTGTTTCACCTTCCTTTATTTCATCTTGTTTTGTTTGAGTTTGATCCTCTACAGTTTCACTATTTGTAATATTTGTTTCAACTTCCTTTATTTCATCTTGCTTTGTTTGAGTTTGATCCTCTACAGTTTCATTATTGGTAACATTTGTTTCACCTTCCTTTATTTCATCTTGGTTTGTTTGAGTTTGATCCTCTTCGTCATGTACCTCATCCGGGTTCTCCTCGTCTTCTAAAATATTATCTTGCTCAACAGTTGTGTTAAAAAACCTTTATTTGTTCTCAAGAATTTGCAGCTCATTAGTAGAAACCTTCAATAATAAATCAAAAATCATACACTGATCAATTCTATTTAAACACATTCCAAAATAACTTACATTTACTTCCAAAGCCTGTAGAATAAAAGTCCTAGATATCGTCATGTCTACCCATTTCAGTATCCTTGGAAAATGTTTATGTTCATCTTCATCTATATAATCTTTAACATGCTCAAAGAAGAAAGGCTATATTCCCACAATAGAATTTGTTATTAATCAAGATAAATAACTTATATGTTTTATATTCAAGAAAAGAATTAGAGTTTACTTACTGCTAGCATGCATGTAGGTCCTTTCACACGGGTGATTATTCCGTTACTTATAGAGCTTAATAATTCATCACGGATGCTTGATTTCCAATCAAACATGTTAATATGTTCCAGATCTTCCGAAATAGGAATAATCCACCAATCTACAACATGTAAATTGTAGGGGAAGAATATCGTCGCCAATCCATACATGCATAACAGTTTTGCAAATATAACCAAATTTTCATCTGTTGGTCCTGCAGCTGCTATTCTTTCAATTCGTGCTTTAAGATCTGAGATTTTTAGCTTCTTAGGTGATTGACTTATTACTGGGAACTGTAACCTATAAAATTCAGACCTCATAGCATCATCTTTTTCCCTTGATGGTATAGGTATGTCCCCTCCACCAACACCCATTATAATTCTGATATCTTCATTTCTTAGTGGTATTGTTTTCCCAGCCACTATAAATCCTTTTTCTTTACTGCTATAAGACCTTATTAATGCTTCTGTAGCTGTGTTATCTTTCTTAATATGCACTATCTCATTCTTCATTTTATATAATCCTTTTATCAGTGTGAAAAAAGGTATTTGTTGACAAGCATTGATATGTCTATCAATTATATTGTTGTTCTTCAAAACTTGGAATAGTCCCTCTAATGTTGAACGAAACTCTCGCCCCATTTTCTGCAAAACCAGATAGGTCTTAATATATTACTGTATTTTTATCTAATTCATATATAACACATAAAATCCCATCAATTTACAACTTGATAGCGTAAATCCCATCACTATTTAATGGAACAAAACAGATAAAACTTACTGTATCAGTCAGTTCTATTCAATTCATTTATCAAAAACAAACAAAAACCCAAAAATTGTTGCAATCAAATTTATCCCATCAACAAAAACAGAATCCAATCAAGAAACTATCTAATTAGTCTAATCCCATCAATGAATACAGGTAATCCCATCACCATATATCATTCTTTAACACATATTTGCAACTATAACTCAAAAAAACAGAATCCAATCAATGAACGGTCTAATTAGTGTAATCCCGTCAATGAATACAGTTAATCGCATCACTTTTTAATGAAATTGTCGAACTAACATTATCAGAATTCAATCAAACACAAAAAATCATTCAACCTAACTTATATGTTATTTTCTTGAATCCCATCATTTTTACCAAAAAATCCCATCATTTTTTACCAATAAAATCCCATCAAAACTAAATCTCATTCAACTTTTTTATTCGTGCATGTAATGATATCAAGGTACATTGATATATACTACCTTTTTTATTAAAATTATGGGTCTGGTTCATTCATTATCAAAATAATCTTTTTAACTATAAGTTTATCAAAAAAAAAATAGAAATCATACCTTGTGAATAAATACTCTTAACTGATTGATATTTTGCTTTCCAGTGTTAGAGAGTGTAATGAACTTTGAGAAGAAGTTAAGCGAAAATGCTTTGGAAGGGTTTTGTGACGCTTGAGTTTTATAAAGTTTCAGAAATAGTTATGCTACTGCGTTCGTGGGTGTGATAGTGGGATCGTGGGTGTGATAGTGGGATAATAGAAGGGTCGGGGACCGTTATTAATTTTAAAAAGATTTAAGAAAAATAACATAAAGACAAACGAAACAACAAGTCGACCAATAAGCCACATGGCACAATAAAAAATATATGCTCCACTACTCCCTTACCAATCTTTGTTCGAACCATCGCGCAATCACACTTTATTTTTCTATACAATTATAAGAGTTTTTTTTTTTATTTAGCATATGTGTTGGTTCGAACTTAGGTTGGTAAGAGAATTTTAAACATATCGTATTTTTTTTGGACGCGTAAACATATCGATTATAAGACATTATTATCATTAACCTTTGGTATTCTGAAACTGAAAAGCAATTCTTCCACTTCACTCACTAAAAGTATTCTTCCTCTGAAAAGCGATTCTTCCTTTTACACTCAGATAAATATACCTTCAAGGACAAAGAAACTCAAAGGTAAGTTTCTACTTTTTGTTCAATTTTTATAGGTAACAACATAAATTTGATGTTGAAAGAAAAGTCGAATTATATCAAATTAGTCGGTTATCATTGCATGTGTACTAAAGTTAGGTCTAAAGTTAGGTTGAATGATTTTTTGTGTTTGATTGAATTCTGATGATGTTAGTTCGACAATTTCATTAAAAAGTGATGCAATTAACTGTATTCATTGATGAGATTACCCTAATTCGACCGTTCATTGATTGGATTCTGTTTTTTTGAGTTATAGGTGCAAATATGTGTTAAAGAATGATATATGGTGATGAGATTACCTGTATTCATTGATGGGATTAGACTAATTAGATAGTTTGTTGATTGGATTCTTATTTTGTTGATGGGATAAATTTGATTGAAACATTTTTCGGGTTTTTGTTTGTTTTACCTAAATGAATTGAAGAGAATTGACTGATACAGTAAGTTTTATCTGTTTTGTTCCATTAAATAGTGATGGGATTTACGCTATCAAGTTGTAAATTGATGGGATTTTATGTGTTATATATGAATTAGATAAAAATACAGTAATATATTAAGACCTATCTGGTTTTGCAGAAAATGGGGCGAGAATTTCGTTCAACATTAGAGGGACTATTCCAAGTTTTGAAGAACAACAATGTAACTGATAGACATATCAATGCTTGTCAACAAATACCTTTTTTCCCACTAATAAAAGGATTATATAAAATGAAGAATCAACTAGAACATATAAAGAAAGATAACACAGCTACAGAAGCATTAATAAGGTCCTATAGCACTAAAACAGAAGGATTCATAGTGGCAGGGAAAACAATACCACTAACAAATGAAGACATCAGAATTATAATGGGTGTTCGCGGAGGGGACATACCTATACCATCAAGGAAAAAAGATGATGCTATGAGGTCTGAATTTTACACCTTACAGTTCCCACAAATAAGTCAATCACCTAACAAGCTATCAATCTCGGATCTTAAAACACGAATTGAAAGAATAGCAGCTGCAGGACCAACAGATGAAAATTTGGTTATATTTGCAAAACTGTTATGCATGTATGGATTGGCGACGATATTCTACCCCTATAATTCACATGTTGTAGATTGGTGGATTATTCCTATTTCGGAAGATCTTGAACATATTAACATGTGTGATTGGAAAACAAGCATTCGTAATGAATTAATAAGCTCTATATGTAACGGAATAAGAACCTGGGTGAAAGGACCTACATGCATGCTAGCAGTAAGTATATTCTAATTATTTTATTGAATATAAAACATATATGTTATTTTTTCTTGATTAATAACAATTTCGATTGTGGGAATATAGCCTTTCTTCTTTGAGCATGTTAAAGGATATAAAAATGAAGATGAACATAAATGTTTTCCAAGGATTATGAAATGGATGAACATGACAATATCTGAGAATTTTATTCTACAGCCTTTGGAAGTAAATGTAAGTTATTTTGGAATGTGTTTAAATAGAATTGATCACATTATGATTTTTAATCACTAATGAGCTGCAAATTTTTGAGAATGAAGAAAGATTTTTTAACACAACAGTTGAGCAAGATAATATATTAGAAGATGGGGAGGACCAGGATAAGGTACATGACGAACGAGATCAAACTCAAACAAACAAATATGAGATAAAGGATAGTGAAACAAATGTTACCAATAATGAAACTCTAGAGGATCAAACTCAAACAAAGCAAGATGAAATAAAGGAAGTTGAAACAAATATTACCAATAGTGAAACTGTAGAGAATCAAACTCAAACAAAACAAGATGAAATAAAGGAAGGTGAATCAAATGTTACCAATAATGAAACCACAAAAATCGAAGCTGTGGTTAAAAAAAGAAAAATCATAAACGATGATCAGACTGTGAAAAAATGTAAAGGAAAAAGGTAAGTTTATTTTAACAGTATAGTAATATCATTAATCATATCCGAAGTTTATCTAATTTTTCTTTTTACACACTAAGCAGCAAACTGAACATCGAAAATCAGAAAAAGTTAAATGAGCTAAAACAGAAGAAAAATTTGTTGATGGATGAGTTACATATGAAAGATCAGAAAATATCCAATCTTGAAGAAAAGTTGGAAGCATTAAAAGATTTTACAACAGAATTGGAGGAACTTAAATTTGCAACAAAGGAAGCTAAAGATAGAAAAAAGAAAATTATGGAAATGTATGAAAAAGAATGTGAAGAAAGAAAGAAAGCTCGGGATCTCTGTCGTGAACAAGTAGCAACAATCGGTGACCTGAGAGATAAGATTAGGGATCAACAAGATCTAATAGCAGAAGCTTTCGTCAACTTGTTCAAGCGTCAAATTGAGTAACTCTATATTGAACTAAAAAGAGGAAGACAAATTAAAGAACAACAACTCGAATTGTCAAAGGCCGTCATGAAAACACACGACAATCTTGGAGAAGAGGTTGATCAACTAGCTCATGAAAATGAAAATTGGTCTACACTACTTGAAGAAGTATATAAGGAGTTGGAATTTACATACGCAATACAAAGCGGACTCTATTCAAAGAAAAGGAAAAGGGAAGAAATTTGTGACGATACTGATAAGTGTGACTGAAAACTCACTTAACCAGAAATATTAAATAATACGATTAAAATTATGTACTATTTTTAGACTATTATCCTATTTTCTAGGTTATGTATTTAAGTATCACTAGTTAATTTGTCACTTTTTATCAATATACTATTATTCAATTATTATGTTTCTCAGTTTTTTACCATAGTTGTGGTTGCTATTTGTAATAGATTAAAAAAGTAACAAACCTACGAGACACAATTAGTTTGATTAAATACCTATATTGAGTCCCATCAACCTTATGAATACTATCACTTTATAAGTACCATAACCATACGAGACACATCACCAATAAATCCCATCACCCTTATGAGTACTATCACTTGATGATTCCCATAACCATACGAGACACATCACCAATAAATCCCATCACCCGAATACTATCCATGAACATGACGAATGTCTAACCGATTTAAAAGAATGTTAATGGGATTTTTCCTAGCTAATTTGATTTAGTCAAGCTAGAACATAAATACCATCACCACCGCTTTAGTACCATCACCCCAATTTAGTCCCATCTCCACTATAAGTAACATCACCACGATAGCAACATCACCCGATAAGTCCCATCACCTCAATAGAGTCCCATCACCGCAATAGTTTGTATTCATCATCCAGTGTTTGATGGGAAGGTTAGAATAGTAATTGGATTTGAACATCTGAATCGAGTCCCATCATCTTTGTTGATTCCCATCACTCCCGATGATTCCTATCACTTATTTGAGTCCCACAGTTGCAATTGAGTTCCACCAAAGTGACGAATCCCATCAACTCCACTTTAGTCCCATCACCACTATAAAATACCATCACTCGATAAGTACCATCACACCAATTTAGTCCCATCACCGTAAGGGGTTTGTATTCATCATCCAGTGTTGGTGGGAAGGTTAGAATATTAATGGGATTTGAACATTTGAATCGAGTCCTATCATCTTTGTTGATTCCCATCACTCCCGATGATATCATTCACTTATTTGAGTCCCACAGTTTCAATTGAGTCCCACCAAAGTGACGAATACCATCAACTCTGCTTTATTCCCATCACCACTATAAAATACCATCACTCGATAAGTACCATCACACCAATTGAGTCCCATCACCGCAATGGGTTTGTATGATCATACAGTGTTTGATGGGAAGGTTAGAATATCAATGGGATTTGAACATCTAAATCGAGTCCCATCATCCTTGTTGATTCCCATAATTTCCCGATGATTCCCATTACTTAGTTGAATCCCACTGTGGCAATAGAGTCCCATCAAAGGGACGAATCCCATCAACCCCGCTTGAGTCCCATCACCACTATAATATACCATCACTCAATAAATCCCATCACCCCCGATATGATTTAGTCAAGCTAGAACATAAATACCATCACCACGGCTTTCGTACCTGATGTCTCCTCATTTGTGATAGATTTATATTAAGATGAGACATCATTTTTAGTGTTTAAGAAGTCATAATAGTCAATTTTCTTGAGGAATAGTGCACTTTACTATTTTGAGTCTTGATTTAGTAAAATAATATTTTTAGAGCATATTGGGTTTAATTGTTTATTTAGTGTGTAGCTTTAAAGATAATTATGGAGATTAATTAGATTCCAAGTCAAAAACTACAAGATATGGAAAGAGATTAGCATGGTAATTGGAGATAAGGAAACAAAAGGTAAATATATGGAAAAGGAAAAGCTGCCTAAATCTGAAATTCTGCAGCACACGCCTAAAGAAGTGGTGATAACTCCAACAAGGAAGCCGATTTTGGTAAAATCATTTCATGGGGACGTAGATAATTCGCTGAGGATTCTTTTGGTATATTATGGAGCAAAAACCGACCAATAACGAAGAAGATATGCTCAAAACAAGTTAGCAGAATTTATCTTTATTTCCATACGAATTTGAGTTGGGCTTGGAGTCCACCACTTTGCTTCTCCCTCAAGAAAACGAATTAGGTCTTCTAAACACCTATAAATACACCCTTATATCACTTGTAAAATCATCCTTGCCTCATAGTAATTAGTTCTTAAGGTTTTATTCTTCCAGTTTATTGTAGAGAGCAAGATCATGTCTTTTGTAATTTCTTTTAGTTTATTTCCATCAGGTATGAACTAAACCTCCCATAGCTTGGGTTTTGCATCATGTATAATCTATGAATTCTATTTTCTTTCTATCTAAGTTTCTTTGGGAATTACATGTTTTAAATTGATATTAGCTGCTTACCTTTATATTTTTTTTATGTATTTTGATTTAATGACTGTTTTCCTTGCGGTGCGCAACGTTTAGGATTACCTTAATAGTAGTTAGATGATCGCCTTAGCTGGGTGTCTAATTATTGAAACACTACATAACGTCTAGTGTCGATATTAGTTCTGAAAAAACATGATTCTAACTAGATAGTCATTAGGGTTTGTTTTAATCACCATATCACCAATTGATTGAAGTGTTTGCTTAGGGCCTTAGTAGCGTTTGATAACCCTATTTGAAACCACGTCTTGGTTGTGCCGTAGCCCCCTTAGTCGCTCTCAAGGTCTAAGGTATGGGAATTTAGAATCTTGACTAAGTATACAAGAGCTAATATTCTCCCTTATAAACTAGATTGAATAGAAAGAATTAGAAGGATTAGTGCATACTAGCAAAACCTAAGCTATACTTCTCATCTCATATTCTTAGTATTTATTTTATTGTCTTTAGTTTCTTTAGTTTAATTTAGAATTTCAAAATTAATTCTCTTTAAGTTTTTGTCTTTAATTAATTATTGCTTACTCGTTATTGTTCCCTACTCGTATAACACACTTAAGTCCCTGAGTACGAACTCAACTTATCAACTAAAACTTGCATACGTCCTGTAATACTTGCAGTATTGTGCCTGTTTAGGGTGAGAGTGCGTAGTTTTCTAGACTTTATTTGTATTAATTTTATCACACCCTAGGCGACACCAAGTTTTTGGCGCCGCTGCCGGGGACTTGTGTCTCGTTAGCGTGTGGGTTATCTATTTCGAGTAGTAGTTTTTAATTAATTTTTATTTTTCAGTTTTTAGTTTTTATTTTTCCGGATTTACGCTTGTGGTTTGCTTTAGTCTTTTTCAGGTTTCATAGTGTTTAATTCTTGGCCTCCGTTACCGGAGCCCGAGAGGAGCTTTAGAGTTTACAACAAACGTGTTCGTGAGGAAAGATCCTTGAGAAGAGTAATGGCAGCCCACCGAGATCCACCACTCGATGACCAACTTGGAGTAAATCCAAGAGGTCCACCACAACCACCACCACCTGGTGGTGGACAACACGGTGTACAACTACCACAAGGAGGAGGTAATGGGCAAAAAAATAATCAACAGAGAGTACAGCAAGACCTCTCTGGTCTTCATGTACCATTCCATGTTCAACCAATCGGTTACCGTCCTCCAGAGATCCAGAATATCAAATTTGGACCCGATCCGGGTATGCTTAGTCAATTTCAAAGTTTTGGACTCTACAGTGGTACAGCAATTCAAGATCTGGTAAGATTGATTCAGAAGTTCATGCAGATTTGTGATGCATATATTACTCCTGGCATTACACGCGAGCAACTATATTGTCATATGTTTTTGTTCTTCTTGACCGGTAGAGCTAGCGAATGGCCAGAAAGACAACCACCTGGAACAATTAATTCTTGGACAGAACTTCAAGCCGCGTTCTTTAACCGTTTTTATCCAAAGAGCATGAGACTCAAAGATCAAACCGAGCTTGCAAGATTTTGTCAAGAAGATGGAGAAACGGTAGGAGAGTCATGGACAAGGTTTCAACATAAATTAGCTAGATCTCCTCTCCATGGTTATACACCTGCTCTACAACTTGCTATATTCTATGAAGGTCTTAATGATAAACGTAGAGAGAAGGTGGATAACATTAGAAAGGGTAATTTTGTGTCCATGAACCATAATGAAGCTTCCGATGTCTTGGAAAATATTATTGAACAAGAAAGGAGTTGGCCTTCAACGCGAGCTCCTATTACAAAGACCCGAGGAACGCTTCGTTTAGATGCAGAAACTGGGAACTCAGCTAAAATATCCGCATTAGAAAATCAAATCAAAGAGCTGAAGTTAGAGATGCAAAGGAATTTAGCCGCAGCAAACGTTGTACAAGAATCACAAGGTTGTCAACAATGTGGGGTCAATAATCATACATGGGAAGAGTGCGAATCAAATCCACAGTTTGTGTACTTCATATCCAACCGAGGAGGTTATCAATGGGGTAACCGAAATCATCCTGGTATGCAGTACTCAAATCCACAAGGGGCCTCTAATCCTGGTCATTATCAACCGTGCCCCCAAAACAACTCTTTCCAACCGAGAGGTCAGTATCAAAATCAATATCAAAATAGACCTGCTCCCCCTCAACAACCCGTTCAAGATGCCTATACCGATTCATTAGATTAGAAAGCTTTACCTCAATATCCTCAAGAGGGATCTATGGATAATCAACAAATACTAAAAGCTCTGGAACGTTTGACCACGAATATGAGCGCTCAGGAAGAGAAAGTCCGAGGACAAGATGCCGCACTTCAGATTTTAGGTACTCAAGTTGAACAGTTAAACAGAGTTCTAACGAATTTAATGGAACAACAAGAAGTGAAGGCAATCGAAGGAGGTGATGACAATGTTGGGTTCGAAGCTTGCAAGGCTATTTGCCTTGAAATTGAAAAAGAAAAAGAGGAAGTACCGCATGCTGCCGTTAGTGCCGTGGAAGTTCCGAGTACCAAAGAAGAACCAACCAAGTCTAGCCCCGTGGAATCTGACTGTTCTAAGGTTTATGTGGAGGACGATTCAGAGAAAGCCGAATTTATACAACTTTTGAGGAAGATGCAAGAGGAGATTCGATCGGTTATGGATTATCAAGCTGAGCTAGATAGAGAGAAAGAAGCCTCCAAGGAGGAACCAAAGAATGAAGATGAAGTTGCACCTTCTGTGCAAAAAGATAAAGAAGAAGAGAAGGTGGAATCGCCACCTATTGTTCAACCAGTGTCATCAACTATTCCTGATACACATCCTAAGGATGACACTGTACTCAAGACATTTGTAGAGGCGTATACACCTGAAAATATCAACGCCCAAATGCTTGAAATTGCGAAGAGAGGACTTACACCGCAACAAGTTTATACGCAAGTCATTCCTGAGAAAGAAGCGAGTGTAGAGATCCCAAGAGAGAATCTGAGAGTTTCAAGAAGAAGTGAACGAGAGCTACCAACAAAGCTTAAAGATCCGGGAAGTTTTAACCTTCCTATTCAAATCAATGGTATGCTCAAGGTGAAAGCTATGTCTGATGTGGGTTCTGATGTGAATCTTATGCCTAAGTCCGTGTTCAAGAGACTTGGACTTCAGAAATCAGAGAAAACTCCAGTGAAGTTGCAGTTCGCTGACAACTCAGTTAAAAGGACATGGGGAACAGTGGAGGACGTCTTAGTCCATGCAGGTAATATCGCCATCCCTACTGACTTTGTTATTCTTGAGTTTGATACAGATAAGCAGGTTCCAATCATACTTGGACGGCCTTACATTGCCACAAGTCAAAGTGTCATCAACTTCCAAGAAGGGACCATTACCCTTCATGCAAAGAATATATCCGAGACCTTCTATGTCTTGGGTAAGAAACCGAGGAAGTTAGATCCCACCGTTCCTGTCATCCACAGCCTTTCACATCACAAGGTCCCTCCTGAGAAGATCCACTTAAGACCTGTGGATACTGAGCCAAACATTGAGTTTGGGGTTTGCCATGAAGTTCTATGGAAAGCTCACAACCGCGAGAATAGGCCACGAAGTTTCAAAGACTCGTGGATGGGACCATTCATTGTCACTAAGGTTGTTTCAGCCAAGGTGATAGAAATTCGACCCAAAACTGGGATCAAGCGCAGATTAGTTGACGTTCATAGCCTAACTCGTTGTTGGGGAGGCTATATTCGCAAATCTTGATAGAGGTAACGCGTCTAACTTTGAAAGACGTTAAATAAAAGTGTAGTACGGGAGACAACCCGCAATTTTTTATGTTTTTATGTCTTTTACGTTTTTAGTTTATGTTTAGAGTAAGTTGTTTTTAGCTGATAATGCATATTTGAGAAAGGTATTAGTGTTTTTGGTGTTTAGGAATTGGAGAAATCGAGTTAGGGAAGCAAACAAATTTTTTTCGGAAAAGCTGAAGCAGGGGTGCGGTATACCGGACCTCAGCCCCGGTATACCGCTGGTGAAGAAAACCCGTACCACGGGTAGCTGCCACGTGTTTTATGCCGAGGAGAAAAAAAATCTGATCAATGGGCCCGGTATACCGGACCCTATGCGCGGTATACCGCGGGTCCAAAAACCCGTGCCACGGGTTGCTAGCGCGTGTTTATTGACGAGACGAAATTTTTTGGAGCATCAGATGTTGCGGTATACCGGACCATATGAGGGGTATACCGCAGGTCGCCGCCTGGAGAGAGAGAAAACGGGATTTAAGGTTTATAAAGAGGGTTAATGTCATTATTCCGAATTTCTTAAACCTCAAGCCTCTTTGTCTTCTCCAAAACTCTCCCAACTCCATTGAAGCTCATAAAAACCTTCACCAATCATCAAAACACTACCCAATCATCGAGAAAAACACATCAAATCTTCTCTCCACATCATTACAAGAGAGATTCAAGAACCCAATTCTCACCAAATCCATCAAATTGAAGAATCAAGAGCTTAAAATTTCAAAATTCATCCTACAATTTCTTAAATCCAAGCCAATCTATCAAGAATCAACCTCACCCACATAGAGATTCATCATCAATTCACCTATCCTAGGCCAAATCAAGCTTGTTCAACCAAAATTCACAAGTTCAAGTATCAAGGGTTGCTAAAGCTTTGAGTTGGGGGTTAATTGAGGATGACTAATAGAACAACAATATTAGCTAGAAAGAGGGAGGTGAAGAAGAGCAAGGTATTGGATCCAATCAAGAAGAAATCAAATAACAAAGGTTCTAGTTCTAAATTTAAGGGTAAAGACAATGTTGAAGATGGAGGTATAACTTTGTGTGATCGTAATGGTAAAAAGCTTTACTTTTATGCAAAGGAGAAAACACAACTTCCACAAGGTCCTACACCCAAGGAGAAGGAGGAAGCTTCAAGGGCCCTGAAAGCTTCTGCAGAGAAACAATTGAAAGAGCTACCTTTTGCTTATGAGAAAGTATTTAAGGAAGAAGTTGGTACAGGAATATACAAGAGATTCTTAGAGCTTGGTGCGAAATTGGGTTGGTCTACTTTCATGGTAAGACGTTCTGAATTATGTCATGAGTTAGTTTTGGAATTCTATTTAGGCCTTTTTAGCCGAGATAGTAAAGGTTGTGTTCCGATTAGAGGAAAGCTAGTCTCTTTCACAGTTGAGGAGATTAGAAACCACTTCAAGTTTAAGAAATTGAAAGGTTATTGCACGTTTGATGAAGCGGTTGCTAAACAAAAAATCTTTGATGAGGAATTGCTTTTTGAGCATGTTTTAGACAAGGAGAAAGTGCAATCACATAAGGGAGAATTGAAGGCACCTTGGCCTTACAAATATCTTCAATCGGATGCGAGAATTTGGCACAATTTCCTTATGTCTTTGGAAAAACACGAACTTTGGATGTGACTATGAAGAACGCTCTACTATTGGATTGTATTTGGAGAGGAGAAGAAGTTGATGTGGCACAGTTGATCTATGAGGAGGTGATATGATTTTCGGTCTCTCCTAAATCAGTTTATAATGTTAAATTTCCTACTTAAAAGCGAATGTAACGTTGGGTGAAGAAGAGAAACTCGAATTTAAGACGAGTTATATTGATAATGCTTGGATCAAGGATATCTTTCGAAGAGTGGGTTCTACGCAAGTCTCGAAAGAAGAAAAGGGGCAAAGTTGGCAAGAAAAGATGGAGGAGCGTTTAACAAAATTCGAAGCAGCTCAAACTTCTTTACTCAATGATGTGGCACAAATCAACGCTAATCAAGTGCACATCATGAAACTCCTTGAGCAATTAACGAAAGATCCAGCAAATCCAACCTTGGATGTTAATGATGCGAGGCAATAAGCCTCGAGAGTATGTTCTCTTTCTTCCTTACCATTTCTGTAAATATATTTATCTGCTAATTTTAATTTCTGTTTCGAGTCTTTTTCGAGTCGTGGGGACACGGCTCATTTTTGAGTTGGGGGTGTGCGGATTCGTTGTCTCTCATCTCCATTTTTCTGTTTTTGCTAGAAATTGAAATTTTTGATACATGGGAATTAGATGTAGAGTGTGTTTAATAGCTTGAAAGCATAAGCTCAGTGAATTGATGATAGTAAGTAGTATGTTTATGAGCTATTTTATTTGTATGCTTTGAGTATTTGCAGGTAAATACACGTTGATAGTAAAGAAAAGATTAGTGAGCAATGCGATAGAAAGTATGTTCGATCTCAGGGAACCTTGAGAAGTGTGTAGGCCGTGAGATCCAAGCTAGTTGACAAAACCATTTGATGAAAGTGCTAAAGGTAAGAAAATAACGAAATTACATAGTGTAGAAAGTGATTAAGGCGGTTCTTTCATGTTTGAAACCCTTGAAGCCTTTTTATACCTTCTCACCTTGTGAATTTTGATTTTATATGCTATATCCTTCTCAGCCAGTTCTAGCCTTTCTAAAGCTTTTCATTGAAACACGTTATAAGCCATATCCCTTTAGATTATAGGACTTTTCCATATGACCCGCACTCGAATCGCGATGCATAGACAGTTGTTTTAGAGCTTGAGTTTGGGGTGGTGGGTCCACCATTATGGGAAATATTATTGGGATGGGATTTTTGAGCTTATTAATTGTGCTTTGTGCTTTATATTGATGACGATTCACAGATTTTTATTGTAACCCTTTGCCGGGGTAATAGTGAATGAAAAAGAAGCTACGAGCTAATTTTGCCAACAAGGGCATAAAAAGATAAATATATATATGAGAAAATTAGCGTGATATCTCAACATTAAAAGAGAGTCATAGCTAAAGAAATTGATTTGAAAAGAAAAGAAAATATATATATTCGGACCGGCAAAGTGGATTTTTATGTGAGCATCTTATGCTTTAATTGGGTTATTGGGGATGATAAGTTGTGCATCAAAGAATTCATTGGGTTGAGTGAGAAACGTTTTATGAGAGTAACTCAAGCTCTAGGGAGATTCGTTGATGGCTAGTGAGGAGAGAGCCAAAAGCTCACTCTAAATTATCCAAATATACTACCATACCGTCCCTAAGCCTATGTAATTGAGAAGTGATTGATCCATTAGAAAATAGTTGAGTGGATCTTTGAATACTAGTGAAGTTCTATGAACAATCTATAGCTTCCTTGGGGAACTGAGTAAAGTCCCAATCCTTCTTACATTGCGAAACTAACCTGATCTTGAATTCAAGCCGTGTTGACTGTGGATATGAGAAGTGTACAGGTATGTAGTTTATGAATATTATTGCATGAAATTTTCTGAGTGTTGCTTTAGGATTATTCTATATATTCTGCTATGCTTTTCCCATTGTGTTGAGAATTTTATAAGTGTGTATTTATAGACTTCTCTTTGTTTTTATCTTTATTGTATCGGGACGATACAACTTTGAGTTGGGGGTCTTGATGTCTCCTCGTTTGTGATAAATTTATATTAAGATGAGACATCATTTTTAGTGTTTTAGAAGTCATAATAGTCGATTTTCTTGAGAAATAGTGCACTTTCCTATTTTGAGTCTTGATTTAGTAAAATAATATTTTTAGAGCATATTGGGTTTAATTGTTTATTTAGTGTGTAGCTTTAAAGATAATTATGGAGATTAATTAGAGTCCAAGTCGAATACTAGAAGATATGGAAAGAGATTAGCATGGTAATTGGAGATAAGGAAACAAAAGTTAAAAATATGGAAAAGGAAAAGCTGCCTAAATCTGAAATTCTGCAGCACACGCCTAAAGAAGTAGTGATAACTCCAACAAGGAAGCCGATTTTGGTAAAATCCTTTCATGGGGACGTAGATAATTCGCTGAGGATTCTTTTGGTATATTATGGAGCAAAACCCAACCAATAACGAAGAAGATATGCTCAAAACAAGTCAGCAGAATTTATCTTTATTTCCATACGAATTTGAGTTGGGCTTGGAGTCCACCACTTTGCTTCTCCCTCAAGAAAACGAATTAGGTCTTCTAAACACCTATAAATACACCCTTATATCACTTGTAAAATCATCCTTGCCTCATAGTAATTAGTTCTTAAGGTTTTATTCTTCCAGTTTATTGTAGAGAGCAAGATGATGTCTTTTGTAATTTCTTTTAGTTTATTTCCATCAGGTATGAACTAAACCTCCCATAGCTTGGGTTTTGCATCATGTATAATCTATGAATTCTATTTTCTTTCTATCTAAGTTTCTTTGGGAATTACATGTTTTAAATTGATATTAGCTGCTTACCTTTATATTTGTTTATGTGTTTTGATTTAATGACTGTTTTCCTTGCGGTGCGCAACGTTTAGGATTACCTTAATAGTAGTTAGATGATCGTCTTAGCTGGGTGTCTAATTATTGAAACACCACATAACGTCTAGTGTCGATATTAGTTCTGACAAAACATGATTCTAACTAGATAGTCATTAGGGTTTGTTTTAATCACCATATCACCAATTGATTGAAGTGTTTACTTAGGGCCTTAGTAGCGTTTGATAACCCTATTTGAAACCACGTCTTGGTTGTGCCGTAGCCCCCTTAGTCGCTCTTAAGGTCTAAGGAATGGGAATTTAGAATCCTTACTAATTATACAAGAGCTCATATTCTCCCTTATAAACTAGATCCAATAGAAAGAATTAGAAGGATTAGTGCATACTAGCAAAACCTAAGCTATACTTCTCATCTCATATTCTTAGTATTTATTTTATTGTCTTTAGTTTCTTTAGTTTAATTTAGAATTTCGAAATTAATTCTCTTTTAGTTTTTGTCTTTAGTTAATTATTGCTTCCTCGTTATTGTTCCCTACTCGTATAACACACTTATGTCCCTGAGAACGAACTCAACTTATCAACTAAAACTTGCATACGTCCTGTAATACTTGCAGTACTGTGCCTGTCTAGGGTGAGAGTGCGTAGTTTTCTAGACTTTATTTGTATTAATTTTATCACACCCTAGGCGACACCAGTACCGTCACCCCAATTTAGTCCCATCACCACGATAAGTAACATCACCACTATAAAATACCATCACTCGATAAGTACCATCACACCAATTGAGTCCCATCACACCAATTGAGTCCCATCACTGCAATGTGTTTGTATTGATCATCCAGTGTTTGATGGGAAGGTTAGAATATCAATGGGATTTGAACATCTAAATCGAGTCCCATCATCCTTGTTGATTCCCATCATTCCTGATGATTCCCATCACTTAGTTGAGTCCTACAGTTGCAATTGAGTCCCACCAAAGTGACGAATCCCATCAACTCCGCTTTAGTCCCATCACCACTATAAAATACCATCACTATATTTACGTGATTGATCCTATAGGGTTCACGGGTAGAATACTATTTTGGAAAAAAAAAATATTCTAACCTTCCCATTGAAATGGGGGATTGCAATATCGATATACTGTTAGGTAATCAAGTGAGTCGGGGGGTCATACTTCAGATGCTACGTTGGTTGAAATACTAAACTAAACATTTAGTTGACTAAAAAGAAACATAGTACAATCAAATAGAATGTACTACTACTATCTTACCAACCTCAGTTCGAGCTAACTCATATACACAATTTTTTTTTACTTTCACTGAATAGTTCACAGAACAATCATTTATACAGGTAAACTCATATAACCTTCACTCAAATAATGTCACACTGAAACTTAAACTCACACAAAAACTCATTCATACGAATTTATTGTAATCGATCAGAAACGAAGAAACGTAACACAAAGCGAAGAAGGAAAACATTAACAAGCACTTCGTCAATTGTTAAAAGGTATGAACATATGATTTTTGCCTTTTTTTTCCATTCAGTCTCAGGAAAAAATCATTAATAACATATAGTTTAATTTACTTCGTATTTCAAACACTAATTTTTTTATAGTGATTTCTTCTTTTTTACATAATTATCATGTTTTTAGGGTTTTAATTAAAAAGAAATCTAGGTTAAAATAAGTTGAACAAATTAACTGATATGTTAAATGATTGTATTAGTCTAATTAGATTCTTAATTGATGACATTCATTTGTGTCTTTTGCATAGTGATTTCATCTTTTTTACTTAATTTTCATGTTTTTAGGGTTTTAATTAAAAAGAGATCTATATACCCCTGTTTTACTGATGATGGGATTAATATTAGTTTAATTCTTTATTTATGTGTACTTGTTGTTGCGTAGTAGATATGTTTAAATTTTGACATATAAAGTACTATAATGCAGGTATGGCTCCAGAATTTAGATCTTCTACCGATGCAATATTTCAAATTGTGAAGCATGTTAAATTTACACATCAACATTTAACAGTTTGTAGTCAACTTCCTTTCTACAAACTTTTAATTGGATTGTTCCGTATGAAGGATCAAAGGAATAACATAAAAAAGAAAATCATGGAGTTGCAAAATTAATATCCTTATACTGTGTAGAAGATAAAGGATTTAGAATTGGAGGAAAGATAGTTAAATTGAAGAAATCAGACATTCAATTGATTCTTGGAGTTGACAGTGGTGAAGTTGATGTACCTTCTTCAAGTACGAGGCAGGATGTTTTCAGCTCAACGTGGTTCCGTGAGATATTTCCGTTCGAGAATGGAAGTAAATTGGTATTGAATTCTGTTATAAAGAGTAAACTTGTAGAATTACTGGATTTAAACGATAAGACTGAAGAAGTCTTAACAAATATTGCAAAGCTCATGTGTGTTTACGGGCTTAATACAATTTTTTATCCTTACTCATCTGCAAGGACATATTGGTGGTTATTTTCGGTATGTCAAAACTTAGAAGCTCTAAAAACTTATGATTGGGCAGGACATTCATGTAAAACGATACTCACTTCAATAAGTTTAGGGAAGACTACACGTGTAATAGGACCAACTTGTGCGCTTATAGTAAGTTGACTGAATTTCTTATATATGAAAAAGAATATAAACTAACATTATTTGTTTTTGATTTTGTAGCCATTTTTCTTTGAGCATGTTTCTGGTTGGAATCCTGATAAAGTTGATGCATTCCCAAGGGTATTGAAGTGGTTAGATGTTTGTGATAGTAAAAACCACAAATCAAAAGTAGTGAAATGCATTTTGGATGCTTTAGAAGTTAATGTAAGTACTAAAATACTCTAATTATGGGATTAAATTACAATGGGATTAAGGTTGAAATTCGTTTTGTTTATGGGATTTTGAAACTATTGGATTGTATCTAATGGGATTTTAGGTAAATTAACGGGATTTTTTTTGTTCATAGTATATTGATGGGATTAATACAAAAAAATATGTTCTAACATTTTGGATGCTTTAGAAGTTAATGTAAGTACTAAAGTACTCTAATTATAGGATTAATCACAATGGGATTAATGTTGAAATTCAGTTTGTTTATGGGATTTTGAAACTATTGGATTGTATCTAATGGGATTTTGGGTAAATTAACGGGATTTTTTTTGTTCATAGTATATTGATGGGATTAATACAAAAAAATATGTTCTAACATTTTGGATGCTTTAGAAGTTAATGTAAGTACTAAAGTACTCTAATTATGGGATTAATCACAATGGGATTAATGTTGAAATTCAGTTTGTTTATGGGATTTTGAAACTATTGGATTGTATCTAATGGGATTTTGGGTAAATTAACGGGATTTTTTTTGTTTATAGTATATTGATGGGATTAATACAAAAAAATATGTTCTAACATTTTAGATGCTTTAGAAGTTAATGTAAGTACTAAAATACTCTAATGATGGGATTAATCACAATGTTATAAATGTTATAAGCTAATAGGATTAAGGTTGAGATGGGATCTGTTTATGGGATTTAGAAACTATTTGGATTTTATCTAATGGGATTTTGGAGAAATTAACGGGATTTTTTTTATGTTTATAGTATATTGATGGGATTAGTACAAAAAAATATGTTCTAACTTTTTCAGTATGATTAATGACAGGTTAACACCGATGAGTTGAAAATCCTTGAACATGAAAAAGATTTTCATGCAGAGGACGAGCATACTGGAGAGGAAGACAATGATGAACATGCTAATAGAGATGGTGTTAACATCAACAATGCTGAGGATGTAATACCAGATTTGTTTGAAAATCCAACGAATGATAAAGATGAAAATAGAGATGACGATTTCATTCCCCCTGGTAATGAACAAACTAATGGGAACAAAGATGAAAACATCAATAATGCAGATGATGTAATGCCAGATTTGTTTGATAATCCAATGAATGATAAAGATGATAATACACATGAGTATGAAAATCCCAACACAGATGAAAATCCAGATATTATTTTAGAAACAAGGAAGGAAGTGATTGATGAAACAACAGAGAAAACAAATAATGAACAAAACTTCGGAGTAGAAAAAGAAGTTAACAATGTAGACTATTTTGATTTGGATAACATGTACAACTCAGGTGTTGGACTATCACAAATTATCACACCTGAAGATTGTGTGAATTATGAGAGTCAACCTAAAAATCAACAAAATGAAGCTGTTGAGAACAGGTAATCAATTACAAATATTTACTTTAACTATTTTTTAAAATTAATATGTGATAATACTTGAAACAGCAGAAAAACCAAACAGCTTGAAAGCAAATTGAGGGAGATAGGAGATTAGGAAAAGGTTGCAAGGGAGGAAGTAAATGATTTAAAAATTACTCTAGAGGGCAGAGGTAAATTAATCAAGCAGCTTCAAGAGCAAGTGAATAATCTAGCAGAGATAGAAAAGTTTGCTAAAGAAGAAGCAAAGATATTAAGTGACAGCTTAATAAAAACTGAAAAAAAATTAGAAGATGAAGTGATAATGAAAGAAGAATTGATCCAAACTGCAAACATTGTAACCGAAACAAATCATGGCTTACAGAAAAAAAATGAAGAATTACAAAAAGAAAATAAGATGTTAAAAGATTATATAAAAGAGCCAAACAACATTCCCAATGTGCAACCATTTGAAAATATGATGAATCAAGAAAAGCCCATTAATGCAGAACACTTGTCAAATGAGAATTTAGATAATAATGATGATAAAGAGATATTTGGTGATGGGACTGAAATAAAAATACCACAACAGAAAAAGATTTCAAGGAAGAGAAAGAAGAAACAAGTAACACCAAGTTCAATGGTCAATCGTGTAAAAACAGGTCAACAATTATGAAAGGAGAAACAATTTGATGAAGAATATATTTCAGAAACTGACATTAAAAGAAAGAGATCAAAAGAGAACATTGCATGTTCAAGCGAAGTTTATGAGCTGCTTATTGAGAATAGAATACCCCAACACATAAAAACTAGTTCTGATGAATTATTAACAGTTGCTAGTTTTGGTCCAATCAGTGCATCAGTAAGTATATGATAGAATTGTTATTTTACATTAACGTAGAATATTAAATATTAATCATATTTCAGATTTTGGAGGCAGGACTTAGCATTATGGAGAGATTGTTTAATTCTAAAAGGAAAGTCGCACCATTTCAAAGATGGCATCATGCCGCTCATTTGGATGTAAACTGTGTGGTAAGCTCTAATTTGCATTAGTCCATTTGTTATAAATATTCATTTGTTTTGTGTTTAAATTATAGGAATATATGTATATTTCATATAAAAATATTAAGTTTGTTGTATTGCAATTTCTATCTCAAATTAAGTTAAATGTCTCGAGCAGGTGATGGTATTTATATGTTTTTGATGGGATGTATATGTGTAACTGTTTGGATTTTTTGATGTATTGTATTGGTGGGATGTGTTATACCGTGATGGGATTTTATATGTTTGATGGGATTTCTAGATATCTTGTACTGATGGGATATAGATGTTTTGATGGTACTTGAGAAGTCATGGGATTTATACGCATGATTGGACTTTATATGTTAGTTATTTGGTTTTCAGATGATTTCTCTTGATGGGATCTAGTTGTTTTCATCGACTCATTTACGTGATGGTACTTATATCCATGATGGGATTTATACGCTAATGATAGGATTAAGTTGGGGGGTTGGGATTTTTTTATGTCTTGTATTGGTGGAATGTGTTATATTCTGATGGGATTTTATATGTTTGATGGGATTTCTAGATATTTTGATGGTACTTGAGCAGTCATGGGATTTATACGCATGATTGGACTTTATATGTTAGTTATTTGGTTTTCAGATGATTTCTCTTGATGGGATCTAGTTGTTTTCATCGACTCATTTACGTGATGGTACTTATATCCATGATGGGATTTATACGCTAATGATGGGATTAAGTTGGGGGGTTGGGATTTTTTGATGTCTTGTATTGGTGGAATGTGTTATATTCTGATGGGATTTTATATGTTTGATGGGATTTCTAGATGTTTTGATGGTACTTGAGCAGTCATTGGATTTATACGCATGATTGAACTTTATATGTTAGTTATTTGGTTTTCAGATGCCTTCTTTTGATGGGATCTAGTTGTTTTCATGGACTCATTTACGTGATGGTACTTATATCCGTGATGGGATGTATACGCTAGTGATGGGATTAAGTGGGGGGGTCTCTTGATGGGAAGCTCTAATTTGCATTAGTCCATTTTGTTAAAAATATTCATTTTGTTTTTGTTTTAATTACAGGAATATATGTATCTTGGATCAAGGAGCGTTGTACAAAATTTGATCCAAAAATCTTCAGAATTCATGAAAACACACATATATGTGTTATTCCCGATATTCACATTAATTGGTAGTTGCAAAGTATGGACACTATTGGTGTATGACAAATCAAATGATGGATTTATTCATTACAACGGACTACCCGGAAAAAAGACAGTAATGAATTTAGCAAATGAAAATGCAAATCATTTGATGAAAATTATCACACAAGGAAAAAGATTTGACGAATTGGCGCATGAGTATTGTTTACATCAGAAACCATCAATCTATAATTTAGGCGTCTATATTACGTTATATGCAGAAGACTTGTACACAAAAGAAGTTGTTGGAGGACAATATAAAGCAGCAGACGTTGATCAATGCAGAGATAAAATTGTAAACTGGTTACTTGATAACCCTACTAATGCAGCAGCAAAAACCGACATGAATAAAATACAATGAGAATTAAATACTTTAGAATATGTAATAATAAATTTTTTGATTAGATTAACGTTTTGCTTAATGTTTTCATAGAACAAAAGTTTATAAAATAGATTTTTTATGTGCTACACATTTCTCTAAATCCCAAAACTGTATTAGATCCCATCAACAGGTGTGATGGGAATTATATGTTAGTTAATGGGATTTATATGCATGATAGGATTTATATGTTTCGTTCATTGAATTTAGATGTTATCTCTTGTTGGGATATAGATGTTTGATGAAACTTAAGTACATGATGGGATTTATATTCAGCATTGGAGTTTTATGTTACTTGATCAGATTTTTGTTAGGCAATTGGATTTAGTCGAGCTAGAACATATAAATCCAATCAATGGACGGATTCCATCACCCCCACGATTGAGTCCCATCACCCCAATGAAGTCCCATCCAATGTTTGATGGGACTTTTATTACATCAATGGGATTTAAACACCTTCACTCTTTATTGTATCCCATCACCACCTCCGATTCTATCATTTCAATTGAGTTCCATCAAAGCGAATTGAGTCTCATGACCTCAATTGAGTCCCATTGTTGATTCCCTTCACCCCCGATGATTCCCATCACCCCAATCGAATCACATCACTGCAATCGAGTGCCATCACCGCAACCCCTGCAATTAAGTCCCATCACCCCAATTGGATCCCATCAATGGACGAATTCCATCACCCCACGCTTGAGTCCCATCACCCCAATGAAGTCCCATCCAATGTTTGATGGGACTTTTAGTACATCAATGGGATTTAAACACCTTCATTCTTTATTGTATCCTATCACTCCCTCTGATTCCATCATTTCAATTGAGTTCCATCAACGAAGATTGAGTCTCATGACCTCAATTGAGTCCCATTGTTGATTCCTATCACCCCCGATGATTCCCATCACCCCAATCGAGTCCCATCACTGCAATCAAGTCCCAAAACTGCAATCCCTGCAATTAAGTCCCATTACCCCAATTAAATCCCATCAATGGACGATTTCCATCTCCCCACAATTAAGTCCCATCACCTCAAGCGAGTCCCATCCCTGCAATCTAGTCCCATCACCACAATCCCTGCAATTGAGTCCAATCACCCCAATGAAGTCCCATCCAATGTTTTGGTGGGACTTTTAGTACATCGATGGGATTTAAACACCTTCACTCTTTATTGTATCCCATCACCACTTCTGATTCCCATTACCCCAATCGAGTCCCATCACTGCAATCGGGTCCCATCACCGCAATCCCAGCAATTAAGTCCCATCACCCCAATTAAATCACATCAATGGACGAATTCCATCACATTACGCTTGAGTCCCATCACCCCAATGAAGGCCCATCCAATGTTTGATGGGACTTTTAGTACATCAATGGGATTTTAACACCTTCACTCTTTATTGTATCCCATCACCCCCTCTGATTCCATCATTTCAATTGAGTTCCATCACCAAATCACCAAAAATTGAGTCTCATGACCTCAATTGAGTCCCATTGTTGATCCACATCACCCCCGATGATTCCCATCACCTCAATCGAGTCCCATCCCTGCAATCGAGTCCCATCACCACAATCCCTGCAATTGAGTCCAATCATCCCAATTAAATCACACAACACTTCCTCTAGTCCCACAACCGCAATTGAAGCCTATCACAGTAATTGATTGTATTCAACATCCAATACTTAATGGGATTTTTATTATATCAATGGGATTAAAAGAGCTTGCTTCTCATTGGATCCCATCACCCCTGTTGATTCCATCATTCCAATTGATTTCCATCAACTCAATTGAGTCCCATCACACCCGCTCTAGTCCCATCACCTAGTGAGTCCCATCACAGCAGGTGTTTAAATATCAAAGGGATTTAGACACCTGATTTAATCACCTTTTGGTTCCCAAAACCCAAATTCAGTCCCACTGTTTCTAATATGAATCCAATTTTTTAAAACAAAATCATATTAATCATAAATATACTTGATCAGTTGAATAAATTACAATAAGAAAAGGGTTTCATAATTTTAAAGAAAAGGGTACAATAAGAAAAGAGATACGAAATACTCTAAAAATATTACAATTTTCTTCATAATTATCATTCATCAGTTGCATGATTGTACATCTTCGACCAAGATTTCGTCTTCTTTGTTTTCTAGTCTCTAAATTTTGTTTTCTAGCATTGCTGTGTAACGTCCATATGTTACATTTTCATCATGTTCTTTTCTGTATGATTTGAAAATTCGTTTTTTTTCCTTTTCATCTTCCTTCATTTTCCTGTTCATATCCTTAATTCGTTTTTTTGACAACTCAAGTTTAGCTCTTAATTCTTTCATTTTATCTCGTAATTCACAGATCTTCTCATCTTTTGAAAGTAATTCATCATTCAAAAATTTCATGTCCTTTTTCATCTCCTTCAACACATAATCTGTGTATTCAATCCTGCTATAATTGCGAAAGCAAAACTGTGTTACACTACAAAGGGATTAATCCCATCAAGCTATTGTATGGGAAAACAATTTTTACCTGGTATCATTCTCTATCACAGCAGTGTATGCTTCTTTTTCCATACCTACAATTTGTCACAACAATTGAAATAGTTATAAAAAGAATACTAAATCCAATTATTACTAAAAAAACCATTGACAGACTAAAAATCCCATCATCATACTTCATCCCATCAACAATGTTTAATCCCATCAAAAATTTGTTAATCCCGTCACAGAGGAAACACTAATATCACTGAAGTAATCCTATCCACTACGTTTAGACTAATTAGCAGTGAACAAACACGTAATCATTAAAATCCCATCAATATACATAATGTTTAATCGCATAATTTAACAAAAAATATGATAAAAGTCGATGGGATTATGCAGTAAACATAACACGCTAGCTGTTAGAAGATTTTTGGGATTATGCAGTAGACATAAACCCTTAAAAAGTAAATGTTAACAAAAATTGAAAAAACTAACTTCAAAAATATTAATTTGAATCAGTCTCATCACTTCGATGAGTACAATTAAAACTCTATAAACAAGAATGTGAAAAAAACAGAAGAAATCAAATTAATCGATACTGTTAAATTGTAAATTAAAAACGAAACACATCAAAAGATTCAGATTTCTTACCTTTTATGATTCCGATTTTGTTTGATGGGATGATATGGATGAAGCTTCAAATACGGATCTATGCTTCATGATTTTCAATACTCTTGTATTTATAATTGTTCATCTTTGTGTGATTTTTTGTGATTCCGCATCTACTAATTGATTTAGGTGACTTTCTTGTAAAAATGTAACATATTTGGGCAACAATTTTATGATTTTCTGCGATTTGACCAACATTTTTATGATTTTCGTGAGTATCAAAGAGAGATAGAGAGAGAAGAGAGAGAAGCGATAGAGAGAGAAGAGATAAAGAGAGTATTGTGTGAAAAATATGTAGTATGTGTAAAATAAGTAGTCTGATTGAAATGTTATGTTTTATTTTCTATTTTTTGTTTTTTTTTTGTTAATTGTACTTTAAGGGTAAATATGTAATCTAGTTCTAATTAATTTTTTTTTTTTGGACATATTGGGGGTGTAAAGACACCCCAACAGAAACTAAAAGCAATTAACCTATTCCTAGTTTACTAAAGTAAGCTGATAGGTCGAAAACACTAGGCGTGTTTCGACGTCGTTCCGCTGCCCTATGTCTAGCTTCTTTTGCAAGTTTGTCAGCGATACTGTTGAGCCCCCTATTGATGTGGCGGAAGGAAATATGCCCGTGCTCTTCAATATTGCTGATAATCTTGTAAATGATGGGTTGGATATTCCAACGAGCTGCTGACACCTGCTTCGTACCTTGAATGACCTCAAGGTTATCAGATAAAATTGTGATTTTTTTCGTTGGGAAGATATTTCCAATTTGGGTAGCCCTAAGAATTACTTCTGCTTCCCCCTTCAATGCTGAGTCACAATTAGTGTTTTGACTGTATTCGAATATTTTATTTCCATTTTCCCCTCGTCCTATGATTGCCAATCCCGCGCGCTCCCACTTGTTTTTGAAGGAAGCATCACAGTAGAACGAGTACTCTTGGTTCTCTTCTCCTCTGCTATTACTATTCTCATTCTCTATTTCTAGTTTCTTAAAGCCCTTGTAATTTTCAGCAACCCAATTTATCCCGTGAATATCTTGCATTAATTTCTTCAAAGTGATATTTATTCCTGTCCCACATACCGGAATATCTTCATGTGTGGCCTTCATTTTTGCTTTCCATATATTCCAAAGATTTATCATGATAAAATCTCGGATGATGTTTTCTTCCCATCCTCCCTCCGTATATGATTTAATGATATTCATGAACCACATTTCTATGCTTTCACAACTCTTATCTTGGATTTTAATTTGAAGGATTGATCCTGCCCATATATCTTTGCACATAGTGCAATGAAGAAGAAGATGTTCAACGTTTTCAACTTTCTCATTGCACCATAGGCAGTTTGTTCCCTCAGCACATTTCCTTTTGTGAAGGTTGCTTCTAGTTGGTATGGCATTGTTGATTAATCTCCATACGAATAACTTGATTTTTTTTTGGGATATTTGATCTCCATATAGTCTTCCATATTGGAGAATCTTCCATTCTTTTGGTGTTTGTAGTTGTTGCTTTATTCCTTATTTGCACCTCTGTGATTACCCTATATCCTGTCTTTGTATCATAATTGCCATTCTTCCCGTGAGGCCATATAAGTCTGTCTTGAGATCCAAATTCTTTGATTTTTGTGTTCTTGATGATGTTGATGATAGGTTCTGGGAAAAGATCATCTAACTCTTCCTCTTTCCATTCATTTTTCCCTTCTCTAATTAGCTCGCTCACTTTAGACTTATTCGTACCTTTGGGTTTTTCTAATTCCCATTCTGTATCTAGCCATCTGTCTTCCCATATATTTGTGTCCTTGCCATCACCTATCACTACTATTCCATGTTTTTTGATGAAGTCTCTCCCTTCAATTAAACTTGCCCAGTTCCATGTTCTACTTTGTCTAAGCTTGCATTTTAAGAAGCTGGATTTGTTGAAATAAATACCTTTTAGGAGTTTTGTTGCTAGATTGTTCGGGGAGCTCATAAGTCTCCACGCTTGTGCTGCTAGTAGAACAGTGTTCATTTTCTTAAAATATTTGAAGCCTAGGCCTCCGATAAGTTTGCTAACTGCAATTTTTTCCCAGGCAACCCATTGTATTCTGTTTTTTTCACCTGAGCTCCACCAGAAGTTAGCGATAGCAGAAAAAAGTTTATTGCAAAAAGTAATAGGGAAAGAGAAAATAGACATATAATAATTCGGAATCGCCTGGAGAATCGCTTTTATGAGTACTTCTTTCCCCCCTTCTGAGAGTAATTTCGCTTTCCAACCCTCTGTGTTTTTGAAAACTTTTTCTGCAATCCAGCCTAGAGATTCCACTTTTGATCTCTTGTGACAAAGTGGAATCCCTAAGTAGTTTCCGAGATCTTCTGTCTCTTTGATTTGAAGCCTATTAGTGATATCATCTTTCACTTCTTCCGGTGTCTCTTTGCTGAAAATAATTGCTGATTTTTGTAGATTTACTTGTTGTCCTGATCCTTCACAATATATATCCAAGCATTCTTTGAAATGTTCTATTTTTGTCTCATTTAATTCTAGAAAGAAGAGGGAGTCATCTGCAAAAAGTAGGTGAGATATCGTCGGACAGTTCCTATTAATTTTTATGCCCTTAATTAGATCTTTCTCTACGTAGTTTTCCATGATACTAATGAGAGATTCAGTCATAATAGAAAAAAGAAACTGAGAGAGAGGGTCACCCTGTCTCAGTCCTCTTCCTGGGTAGAATTTTTCTAACCTTTCGCCGTTTAAATTAATATGAAACGATACCGAAGTAATACAGTTTTCCATCCATTTTATCCATGTTTCACAGAAACCAATTTTTTCCTACACTTTAAAGAGGACTTTCCACCTTACCTGGTCATACGCCTTTGCCATGTCAATTTTAATTGCTGCCATATGTTTCTTGTTTTTCCTCTTTCTACTCATAAAGAAAGATATCTCCTGTCCTATGATAATGTTATCCTGTATAGCTCTACCTTTAATAAACGCAGATTGTGTGGGAGATATAATAGTATCCATAATTCCTTTCAACCTGTTAGATAGAATCTTTGTAATGATTTTGTAAATGAAATTAACACATGATATTGGTCGATAGTCACCAAGTCCTTCCTGTACAGTTCCTTTCGGAATCAGGCTAATAAGTGTATCATTTATCATCTCAAGGGAGCAGTTATTCTCGAAAAAATCCTCAATAATTTTTAATGTATCCTCTTTAACAATATCCCAAAATTCTTTATAAAACTTACCATTTAATCCGTCTGGTCCTGGAGCTTTAGACGCTGATAAGTCCAAAACTGCTCTTTCCACCTCTTCCATCGTGGTTTTTTAGTAAGTTCTGTGTTCATTTCATCTGTTATCCGAGGTTTGATAAATTCAATAGCTTTATTCATGTTCTCCTCCGTTCCAATCCTATCTTTAAAGAGGTTTTTATAAAAATCCTGAAAATTGTCTTTATATCTTTGTCATTGTCCGTCCAATCTCCTTCTTTATTTTTAATTCTAGTGATACGATTATGTTTCCTACGCTTAATTGTAGCAAGATGAAAGAACCTATTGTTTTTTGTCCCCAAAGGTAAGCCAATTTTGCCTAGCTCTAGTAAACCAATATTTTTCCTCTTTAGCATATTCTATTCTTATGAGTTCTTTTATCTCTTCCTCTTCACGTGTGGTATCCCTAATGTTCTTATTCCCATTAATTTTTATTAATTTATCTTGTAATTTTTTTATAGTAATTTCATGATTCTTAAAGTTTTTAATACTCCAATTAGTAAGTTCATTCTTAGTAAAGTCTCTTTTTTTTTATAAAGTTCGGTATGGGTATATGGTCATTTGGTTCTTTCCAACTCCTATTGATAACTTCTCTACACTCATCATTATCTAACCATCTAGTTTCAAATCTGAAAAATTTAACTCCTATTCTCATACCAATATCATAATGTAAGATAAGGGGTGAGTGATCCGACCCAATAGCAGGTGGGATGTAAATTTGCGATCTTGGGAACTTCCCCATCCATTCATAAGGTACTAGCCCTCGATCTATCCTTGTTTTAACGTTCTTCTCCCCTTCTACCCTGTTAGACCAAGTAAAGAAACAACCATTAGATTTTATCTCTGCTAAGGAATTATCGTGTGTAAAGTTAAGGAAAGTATTAATGTGATTTATGTTAGCTTGATTTTTGCTTCTCTTCTCACTTAAATTCATAATTTCATTGAAGTCCCCCAAAATCATCCAAGGTTTATCAATATTTTCGCTCCATTTCGTGATTTCATCCCATGTATCTTTCCTTTGATTAAAATCATTGGGTGCATGTAAAAAGACAGTATAATACGAAAGGGAAAGTTCATTAATCAAAGCAATAACGAAAAAATTACAACTAAAAACGATTTCAAGCTGCACCTCAGCTTGCCACAAAACCATGAAACCCCCAGAGTGATGAGAAACTCCAGAGGGTTCAACAAAAAACGAGTTCTTAAAACCAAAACGAGCCACCACCTCGCGAAAATCCACTTCTCGCAGCATAGTTTCACAAAAAGCAACCACCTTAGGACGAAATTGAGCCAACATCGAGCTTATTCTGGTCAATGTTAAGAGTGCTCGAATACCCTGAACATTCCAGAATAAAGTCGTCATATGTAATTCGCGGCTTTTTTGGAGTTGCCGCCTCCATTCTTCACATTCACCTGCTCTTCGTCATCTTCCTCAGCATCATTATATTGGGAGTTCATGTCATGGTCCTCTCCTCCACCTACATAGTCTTTGTCAAAGTAGTTTTCGCTGTTTTCGTAGCTCCCTTCTTTCTCTTCTTCTGGTTCGAATTGCGAGTCAAAATCATCCTCCATTTTTGAAGAGTTATCATCTTCGTTCCTCACCTCTTTCACAAATACAACGCTCTCTTCACCTTCTTTCTCACTCTCTAAAATACTGAATTGATTTTTGTTTACAAAGTTTTCTATAGATTCTATAGAATCTATAACTCTAAGTTTTTTAAAGCTACCCGCCACTTTTGAGTTTACAACATTATTTCCAGATTCTAAACCCCCCAATCTCCCATCTCTTCTTCTTTTAATATTCTATTGAAAGTTTGATGAAGTCTCCATGGTGGGGTCAGTGGTATTGCTTTTACTTGCCACTTGTTTGCCCTTGATTTTCCTTATCTCCTCCTCGAAAGCCATAAGAGTAGCACGAATATCTCCTCCATTTCCTCCATCTTTATTTTCTGTAATGCCATGTGTTCTTTTATATGCTTCAATCTTTTGTGTTGATTCGTGGAGCTCATTTCTTAGATCATGTATCTGTTTGTTCCATGCTTCCCATTCTAGCTCTTCTTTATCTTTCTCCTCTCTCGCTATCCTCTGATTTACTGCCTTGCTCGAGCTCCCTTTAGCCAAGTATTTGTAGTTGTTTATGTTGTTGTTGCCACCTTCATTAATTTGTATTCCCTTATTCATAACAGCACCTTTGTATGTTTGACCTGCATTCTTGGTTACTATTTCATTATAATTGTATAAAGTAAATTCTCCATTAGTGTTTAAATATAAATCATAGATAGGGTTAAAAGGAGGGAATTTAGCAACATTGTCAATGCTCCACGACACCTTTCTCCTTTCATCTACGTCTTCAACTTCTTTAATCTGCTTAATTGGACAGTCCACATACTGATGTCCAATTTTCCCACATCTGAAACACAAAGACCCTGTGTTCTCGTACTGAAAAATAACCCAAGCAATACCTTCTTCTTGGTAGAGATAAGTCCCTGGTGGTAGGGGTATTTGATATTAAATCTTGCGCGGAATCTGAGTACTTTGATATCACAGTTCATGTTGGTAGGGAAATCAACTGCCTCAATTCTGATAAAACATTTCTCCAGCGCTTTGACTGTATTTATGTTATTTTGTTTGAAAGCTAAGCCTCTTACTTGTATCCAGATAGAAGAGTAATCCGTTGAGAGGTCCTTGAACTCCTTTGTAAGTGGCCACATTGTCATACTGACGTGCATCTTTTGGTATAGACTAGGCCTCATTTCCCAAACACGTTTAAACTCTCTATCATTAAAGATTTCAAGTCTAAACATGTTGGTTTTGACCTCAGAAAGTCTATAATGACCATGTATACCCCATCGCTCCTTGATAAATTTCCTAACCTGGACTGCATAAACTTGAGAATCACCAACAATTCTGATTAGAATGCCCTTCTCCTCTTTCAAGCCTTCCACTAGCCTGGCTTTTGATCCAATATCAATGACCCCCAGTTTACGAGCCTTGTGGTCTGTGAGTGGTATGATAGGTAGTGCGTGAAAGTCTCTCGTCGCCATATCAAATCCTGCACAGAAGTAGGAAGACACAGAAGCTTGACAAATACAAAGGTTAGTAGATTGGGAAAGTATAGATAGCAAGAAAAAAGGAAAATTTAGCTGATGAGGAAGAAATAAGACAGAGGAGGAAAAGAGATTGGAGAGGATGAACCTTCTGAGAGCAGTTCTTGAGGGTTTATATAGTAGATTACTGATGGATACCTCTTTGTTCTTCTTCATTACACTTTGCTTGGAACGAGGAGACTTCTGCAGTCTTTGAGTATAGCGATGTCCTACGCAGTCCTCAGCTCCTTCCCCTAGGCCATAGTTATGATTTCCTTTATTCAATAATATATATATTACCTTTCTAGCATAATAATTGTTCTTGAGAAGCATTTCGCGTGCCTTTATTGCAGCCTCACACACGCCTCTTGGCCTCCCCGATGTTAGATAATGGGGATTGTCTAACCCTTTCTGCCATAACATAGAGAAAATCGAGAAATGGAAAAAAACAACAGAGAAACTCACTTTGATACACTCGCTGAAGTCTTTTTTTATCAAATCAGGTTTGGGAAAATCCATTTTTTGCTTCAAATCTTTTCGAAAAACTTCATCATTAGCATAGATAACCCCAAACGTGCTGGTAATCCTCTGCAGAGGAGCTGAGATTCTTTGATTTGTAATTATTACAGCTTTCCCTAATTTGTTTAACCCTAACCCTAGGCTGAGCCCTAGTATTCGATCCGTTGATATACCCATTCCACGAATGGGTGGTTAAGCCGTGATGGGCAAGTCGAAGGCGTGATCTACCACCAAAGGAGATGATGGAATAGATCGAAGAAACGTTTTAGCGAGAAGAGAAAACGAAAGAGCGTACCGGAGCTAAGAGAGAGAGAGAGAGAGAGAGAGAGAGAGATCGAAAAATTAGTTCTAATTAATTAAATGATGATTCTTTGGGGCAAGAATAATATTAGTTTGATTTTTTTGGGGCATTGACCCTTGTTAAAATGTACTGACGATTTTTAATACATAATAATTCAATAAATTTCATATTAAATACATTTATAAAATATAGACGGTCAACTAATGGCCTTTGCGCGAAGTCAAGTGTTTCTTCTTAGGTTCGTTTCTAAACGAATTGTTATTTTTTTCATTTTTCTTTTAAACGAATGGCTTAGACTCATCCATTGTCGTCTGTCCTGTACTATAATTCTAAGCTGTCATCTTTCCATGTCTTTTTTTTTTCCAAAAGCTTATATTAAAACCAAAACATTACAAATTGTGTTAGCCTATCCCCGTTGGGGACGAATCAAGGCCTAACAAAAGAGTTAAAGTGGTAGGGAATGGGCTTGCGCAAAAGTCGTGAGACTCACCAAAAGGTAAATTCTTGCAAGCCCAATCCGCTATCATATTTCCATCTCTTCTAACAAAAGAGAAGGATGGATTACAAAATTCGGAAACATAGTAGATACTCTTAATTACATTTTGAATACATGGAGAAATAAAAGCAAAATTGCTAACTAGTGGTCCTATAACTAAACGACTGTCGCTTTCCACAACACAATGATAGTTTTTGAGCTCCTTGGCCCATAAACACGCCTTGAGGATACCCAAACTTTCAGCTTCTAGGACACTATCAGCATTAATTCTCCAGCTTCACATTTTAGTACTCGTCCTTTAAAATCCCTGGCAACACATGAAATTATAGACCTGTTCTTAGTATAGGAAGCATCACAGTTAATTTTAACAGAATTAATAGAAGGTGGAGTCCATTTACTAACTTGTTTTTTCGGTTCCGAGGTTACAATTTTATCCAAAATTGGATGTTTTTTTCCCTTCAGTTTATAGCTCACATCATTAGGGGTTTTTTGTATGATATTTTTACCCACATTTTTTTTATCTTTCAAATTTGCTATCAAGTCCCTCCCTAAGGTGGAACTATCATTTTTGCCCAAAATTACAAGATATTCAGCCCAGCATATCTTTGCTTTCCTCACAGTACTTAGAGGGTCAATCTGTGTATAATTAAATATATGCGCATTCCTATCTTTCCATATGTTCCACGCAAGTATACATATTTTCTCAAAAGAGTATTCTTCTTTTAATTTTAAGTTACCACTCTCATTGATAAAATCAGCCATCCGAACATCCAATTTCTTGGAGTGGTTGCTAATTCTTAATGAAAGTGGGGATGCGAACCACGTGGCACGCGCCCAATCACAGTCAAAGAGCATATGTTCCACATTTTCTATTTCTTTATAACAGATTTGACAAACTTTGGAGTCTTTACACTTTCTCAAGTAAAGGTTTTTCGAAGTAGGGAGAATATTTTTTATAGCTTTCCAAATAAAGTTTTTAACCTTAGGAGGAGTTTTCATATTCCAAATTTTTTTCCATACAATTGGGTTAGTAACATGAGAAGAGGAAGGCTTAGCCTTTCTCTTTTTATTCTCTAGTTCAGTTTTCAAGTTTTTCATATGTTGGTAACCTCTTTTAACCGTATATAAACCATCAGGACTAAGGGTCCAATGAATAACATCTGGCATTTGGATAAGAGGGATAAAAGTCTTTAGGATTTTTTCATACTCATTTTTATGGAAATTGTTTTTAAGTTTCTCTATATTCCATCTTCTTTCACCTGAAATGAATAGTTCAGAGACTTTTTCCAATTTTATATCTATAGGGTTAATAATTTCATCATTACTATTTGGGATCCAGTGGTCTATTTGGGGGTTTATTTCTTGCCCATTTCCAATTTTCCATTTCAAATGATTTTTAATTGCATCTCTACCTGTAATAAGACTTCTCCAGCCCCAAGAGGCTTTTTTACCCAAGTTTGCATGTAGAAAAGTGTTGTTAGGAAAATATTTTCCTTGTAAGATTTTATATAGTAAGGATTCTCTATTGTTAAGTAAATTCCAAGCTTGCTTCGCAAGTAAAGCTTCATTCATAATATTAATATCTCGGAAACCCAAACCACCATTGTATTTACTATGGGTTACATTTGACCAATTGGTCCAATGTATATCTTTTTTGTCTTTTGAACCCCACCAAAACTTAGCTATTTTCATAGAGATAGTATCACATATTTTTTTTGGAAGTAAAAAAGAAGACATGAAATAGTTTGGAATACTTTGGAGTACATATTTAATAAGAATTTCCTTTCCAGCATCTGAAAGGAAAAGGTTTTTCCAGTTGATAGTCTTTTTTATTGCCTTCTCAACGAAACAATTTAATTCCTTTACTTTAGACATACCCCATTCTATGGGTAAACCTAGATAAGGGCCAAGATTTTTTGTTACTTTCATAATAAAATCTGAGGCATATATATGTTGAATAAAGTGTGGGGTATTGGTACTAAACTTAACCCCACATTTATTCAGATTTAAGGTAAGGCCAGTAGCATAGCCAAATTTATTGATAACATCATTAAATCCCTCTGCATCTTTATTGTTTGCTTTCAAGAAGAAAACACTATCATCAGCAAAAAGTAAGTGTGTCAAAGATGGGCCATTTCTAGAAATTGGGATTCCATCTAGAAGATTATTATCCATTTTTTTTAATAAGGTCATTTAAAGTTTGAGTGACTAGGCAGAAGATGAGTGGGGACAGGGGGTCCCCTTGTCTAAGACCCCTTTGGGGTTTATTTAGTTTGTTAGGTTGCCCATTTATAAGGATGGAGTATGAAACTGTAGAGATACAGTTCATAATCCTCATATTCCACTTAGAATCAAAACCAAGTTTGTTCATAAGAAGTAGTAGAAAATCCCACTCTACAAATTCATAAGCTTTTTGTAAATCAGCTTTAATAATCATACTGTAATTTTTTGAAGTTCTTTTTTCTTTAATATAGGTACAGACCTCATGAGTTATATAAGTATTCTCTTGAATACTTCTGCCTGGAATGAAGGCAGTTTGATTATTATCCACAATAAAACTCATTAGAGGTTGTAACCTATTAACTAGGATTCTTGCAATAATTTTATAGATATAATTTGAAACACTAATAGGTCTATATTGTTTTATAGTTCCAGGTTTCTCAACTTTTGGGATAAGTGAAATAAAGGTGTGGTTTAGCTCTTCAAGACTAGCATTATTGTACCAAAAATTATTGATGATTTTAATAACATCTAATTTAATAATATTCCAGTAATTCTTATAGAAGAAACCAGGGTAGCCATCTGGGCCTGGAGCTTTAAAAGCTCCTAGCTCAGAGACTGCCAGCTCTATTTCTTTAATAAGAATTGGTTTGAGGAGATTTTCGTTCATAGTTTTGGTGATCTTAGGTTGGATTAAATCTAATATAGAGTTAAAATCCCTACGGCCCACAATATTATAAATATTGTTGAAGTAATTCATAATATTTTGGTTAACCTCGGATTGGTTATTCAACCAGTTACCTTGATCATCCATAATAGAAGATATTTTGTTATAATATCTCCTTTCTTTAGTAGCAGCATGGAAATAGGTAGTATTCCTATCTCCTTTTGTTAACCAATTAATTCTAGACCTAGCAGCCCAAAATTTTTCTTCAATAGTCCAAAGTTTTTCAATTTCTTTAGCAATATAGTTATATTCATCTTTATCAGTATATAGAGTATTATTACTATTAGTAATAGTTCTTAGCCTATCAATATACTGAACAATTTTCTTTCTAGTGTTTTTAAACTTTCTCTTGCTCCACACTGTAAGAATTCTCTTACACATATTAAGTTTAGTAATTAAGTTACCTTTGGTAATAGTTTTAATATTGTTTCTAGATTTCCAAACATTTTCAATAATATCAATCTTTTTCCTCAGTCCAAAAATTCTCAAAATAAAATCTCTTATATTTTTTATCACTTTCATCATCAAAGTAGAGAATAAGAGGACTATGGTCAGAGCCTATAGCAGGTAGGGCATTGACCCATGCATTAGGGAATAGATCAGACCAAATTTTATTCATCAGGTTTCTATCAAGTAGCATTTTAATAAGATGGTCCTTATCTCTTCTATTGGACCATGTGTAAGCACAGCCCTTGTTATTTAGTTGTATAAGTTCTAGGTTTTTAATAAAGTTGTTGAATTTCTTCATATTTTTTTTTAATAGCATAATTACCTCCAAATTTCTCACTATTGAATCTGATAAGGTTAAAATCTCCAATGAGATTCCAGGGTAAATTATTTTTCGGGTCACAGAGCTTAATTTTTCCTAAGCATTCATCTTTATTGGCATCTAAGGGCGCCCCATAAACAAAGGTGGAGGTGAATTTAGTCCCATCAGTTTTAGTGAATTCACAATTTATAAGATTTTCATTTTTACTAAGAATTTTAATAATATCCTTACTTTTCGCAAAAATAGCTAATCCCCCACTAAGGCCTTTAGGTTAAACCGTGGTGATAAGGGACATACGTAAGGGTTTTTCAAGTTTCTTAAGAACAGAGAATACATTTTTAGTTTCCGAAAGAAAAATTACCTCCGGGTGATATCTTGTAGAGATATCAATAAGGGTCTGGACCGTCAGGGGTGTGCCAATCCCTTGAACGTTCCAGGAGAGATGTATCATGGAGGGGAGTGGGATTGAGTCCGGTCAATCCCGCAAACCTCCCCTTCTTCAAGCACTTGTTCCGAGTAGTTACCATCCGAAGCATTGTTTGGACCATCATCAGCTGGATTAGCTTTGAGTTGAATCACTAGAGGGTCGAGATCCTCTTCATCTTGTGCTTGTTGCTCCACAACTTCTTGAACATTTATATCGTTCCATAAGATTGGATCAGTAATTTTTTATCTGGTTTTCCATAGCTTTTCGCTCCTTCTCTTATTTTTACTAACATTTTGCTCTAGTAGACGTTTGTTTCTATGTCTATCGAAGTTACTTGATTGACCCATAGCTTCATCATTTGTAGAAAGTTCCGAGGTAAAGAGGGTTTCATGTTTTTGTTGAATGGTTTTATTATCATCAGTTGTTGTTGTTATTATTGTGGGTTTAGTATTTGCTAGATTATTTTTTGGTGGTGTGTTGTTTGGTGCTGCCGGAGAGTGGTTATGTTTAGAGGTTATCGGTTAGGTAGACGGAGGAGATGATGAGTTAGGGTTTTTGTGGATTGGGGAAGAAGAGATGAAATGATTCTGAATCGTGTTTGTGTTTGGGGTTCTGGTTAAGTTGAGAGTGTTATCTGAAAGGTTTGGGCTAATGTTTGGACTTGTATTATTGTATGTTGGGCTATTAAAGAGTTGGGCTGAGGCTTGAGCGAAGGAGTTTTTAATCAAAGATGATGGGCCTCCTTGACTTGGGCTGGGAAAAGACCCAAAAGCAATGTCTTCGATGCGGGCTGGTGAATTAATTAATTTAGTAACTAAGGTTTGGGCCAGGCCCGATAATTCTTTTTCTTTTTCATTATAAACCATTTTTCCTTTTTTTATTTCATCACGCTTTCCTTCTTCCATCTTCTTCGTACCATTTTTGTCGTTTTCAGTACTATCGTTTGTACTGGTATCCATACGCTCACCAAAAACAAACAATTCCGTGGGTGTTTTGTTTGCGTCTGGTACCATAGCTGTAGTAGAGGGTACTATTTTTTAAAATTTTGAAGTATTCTCAGAAATACCCTTCTTTGCAATTGGTGAGTTGAGTTTACCGAGTTTGTTGGTCCAACTCGGTTTGAAGCTTTTCTTACCTCCATTGTTGAATTTACTAGTAAGAGAGGCATTTTTTTCTTTGTAAAGAATTGTTGATTTCGAGGGTCCTCTTGTTGATATTTTAACCCAATTTCTAATTCTGGGTTTAACAGTTGGATTAAAGCATTTTGAACCAGCCTCATGATCAAATAAACCGCAGTTATAGCAAACTTGACCGATATTCTCATACTTGAATTCTATCCAATGTTTTGTAAGCTCATCTTCAAAGAAATTGATTCCCGCAATAATGGGGTTATCTAAATTCCAATCGAGTTGAACTTTTGATATGGAGTTCTCATCAATGAATTCTGTTTCAGGTAAAAGTATTTGATGTACTTCACCGAAATTACTCATAATTTTCTTCATACAATTTTCAGTAAGTAAATAAATTGGTGTTCCTTTGAGTTGGAGCCACAGGGTAGTATTATTTACCTCTTTCTTTGTTTTTTCATAAGTGTTGATAGCAAAGTGTTTACCCATGATAGTCCAGGGTCTTTGATTCCAAACCGTAAGTTGATCTTTCTCGTTTTTTAACTTGATCATCACTGTGTTAGTAGCAATCTTCTCGGTTTCTACCTCTTCCAAAAGGTTCCAGTATTTGTTTATGTGATTCTTAATGAACACATGGTTTGTGTGTTCTTGAACCATTAATCTTGCCATAAGCTTGAATTCATGGATAGTTTTGTATTTAGTATTGATATCCGGGGAGATTACAAGCTTGTTGTTTCCGGCAAAAGGATGGTTTGTAGAATAAAAATTCATAGTAGGAGTGTTAGGAGGGAAAAGTACTTCATACTAAATAAGAGGAATAATCTTATTATTAGGAATGTGAAATGATAGTATTGACAAAAGTAAAAGAATGTGAAAGGAAGATATCAAATTTTTTTTTTTTTTTGATAATACATTAGAGAATTATATTGAATTTAAAAGTTATTTTGATTTAGTTCAAGTTTTATATAATTCTCAGAAAAGAAATAAGACCAGTTTAATTAATTGAATTTAAAAGTTATTTTGATTTAGTTCAAGTTTTATATAATTCTCAGAAAAGAAATAAGACCCGTTAGGGAGGGAATTCAAACCTTGGACCTCTCCTTTAAGTGTTGAAGAAATAACAAGGCTCTGGCTAGTTGAACTAACCCAACTTGTTAGACACTCTATACTTGGATGGATGTAGCCAATTAGTCATTTTGACAAAAAAAAAAAAAATGCCAATTAGTCATCGTAATAGTTACATGCCTGATGCCTCCCAACTTGTTAGACACTCTATACTTGGATGGATGTAGCCAATTAGTCATTTTGACCAAACAAAAAAATGCCAATTAGTCATCGTTATAGTTACATGCCTGATGCCTGGGTATTCCTGATTCCCTCCATAAATATACTACCAAAGTTCCATTTTTCTTATTGAAAATTTCATCTTCACTTATAATTTTCTGCTCAAACTTCCTTACCCTTTAATATTAAATCCATAAGCGTGTCAGGAAATGGATATAGTCTTCACCAGAAAATCTTTTTCAGTGAGTTCTTCTTTCATTTTCACTTTAAGTTGCTTCTTTGTTGTATTACAAACTTGTTATGCTTTGGAGAATTCTACTTGTAATCGAAGTGATCATGATTCTCTCTTGTCATTCTATCGATCCATTTCTTTTCCTTCAGTTGCTCCTTTAAACTGGTCATCTTATAATTGTTGTAAATGGGAAGGTATTCATTGTAATGATAATGCTAGAGTTGAAACTTTATGGTTACCAAGTAGAGGTTTATCTGGAAGCATCAGTTCGTCTCTTCAAAATCTCACATTTCTTTCCTATTTGAATCTCTCACATAACAAACTTTTTGGTTCCTTTCCCAATGGACTTTTTCAATCTTTAAATCAATTACGAGTACTTGATTTTAGCTATAATTCTCTTTCTGGCTTTATGTTTGAGTCAATTCATTCACCATTAGATAGCTTACCTATTTCTCTCAAAAGTTTAAATTTGTCTAGCAATCAATTCAACGGTTCAATAGATCTTTCAATTTTCCAAAGAGCATCGAATTTGATAGTTTTCAATGTTAGCAACAACAGTTTTTCTGGTACAATTCATTCACTGATTTGCAAGAATGCTAGCTTCATTGAGGTATTGGACTTTTCCATGAATAAATTTACTGGTCAACTTTCTAATGGCTTTGGAGAGTGTTCGAATCTTGAACTCTTCAGGGCTGGATTCAATTCACTCTCTGGAAGGGTTCCTTACGATCTCTTTGGTCTCGAAAAGATGAAAGAAATCTCGTTATTTTTAAATCAATTATCCGGAACCATCGATTATATTAGCATGGCAGAGCTTTCTAATCTTACCATCTTAGAGCTTCATAGTAATCACTTAACTGGTAAGCTTCCCAAAGATATTGGTTCTCTATCAAATTTGGAAACACTAACCCTTCACACAAATAATTTCACCGGTTCATTACCCCCATCTTTAATGAAGTGTACCAAACTAAAAGTCTTGTTTTTACGAATCAATAATCTCGAAGGAGAAGTCTCGACTTTTGATTTCTCAAAACTGAAGCAGCTTCAATCTATAGACTTGGGATATAATAATTTCACGGGTGAATTTCCGGCAAGCTTATGCATGTGTGCTTCCTTAAGTGCTCTCAGATTAGCATATAACAATATCACGGGTCAACTTCCAGTTTGTATGTCTCAGATGAAATCTCTCCACCATCTCTCGCTTTCAAATACTTTCCTTAAAAACGCAACGGGAGCTTTAAGGATTCTTATGGGTTGTAAGAATCTCACTGTCATCTTCGTGTCAAGGACCTTCCAAAACGAGACATTGCCAGATGATGAAAGCATGGGAGAGATAAATGGATTTCAAAAGCTCGAAATCTTGACTCTAGGTGGAGGCAAATTCAAAGGCGAAATACCAAATTGGATTTCAAACCTCAAGAAGCTTAAGCTTTTAAATCTTTGCTTTAATAAGCTTACTGGTCCAGTTCCTACTTGGTTAGGGAATATGCCTAATTTACTTGTTATAAATATTACTGATAATCATTTTACTGGAGTATTGCCTCGAGAGCTGGGGAATTTAACAGCGCTTAGAGCTGAAGAGTCTTCTGATGATTTTGGTTATCTTGCTTTACCGTTCTTATTTTCTACTCTCGAGTATAAACGATTGTTTAACTTACCGAGGGGGTTAAAATTCGGTAATAATAATCTGAGTGGGATTATTCCACCGGAGATAGGTGGTCTGAAGCAGCTTCAAAACTTGGATCTCCGCAACAACAACTTATCCGGCACAATCCCGAGAGAGTTGTCGAATCTAGTAAATTTAGAGAAATTCGACCTTTCGGGGAATCATTTAACCGGTGAGATTCCAGGATCGTTAAGGAATCTCCATTTTTTATCGTTTTTTTCTGTTGCAAACAATGATTTACAGGGAGCAATTCCGAAAGGTGGTCAATTCGATACATTTAATGATGCGTCTTCATTCGAGGGGAATCCAAAACTTTGTGGTGATGTGATAATTAAAAAGTGTGGTTCGGTTGTGGATCCAACCCAAGTGATGGAGGATGAAAGTGATGATGATTCATGGGTTAAGGACCCTCTCTGGATTGGTTTTTTGGTGGGATTTGTGACGGTTTGTGGCACGCTTGTGTTACAAACATCATGGAGAAATGCTTACTTTAATTTTCTAAATGGTGTAAAAGATAAGTGCAGTGGTATTAATAGTAGCACTGAGGCTACCCAGATTGTACGCTAGACTTAATTTCGCTAATTAGCTTTCTGTTATTTAACGAGTAGTAATGTATATTAGTATCATAGAATATGTTCGCATCTTGTTTTTCTTTCTGTTATGCAATAGAGACTAAGACAAATAATGATTAAACTGAACTATAATTCTTCGTGCAAGTAGGGCTATTAACAAAATAAGCTATTCAAGAAGCACTCGAAGAAATACTTCCGAGAGTATTTCGATAAAATAAACAAGTTTTGCTCCAGCTATAAAAGAAAAAAACCTTGGTTAGCAAAAGAAGCAAAGCGAGTGGCGAAAAATTAAAAAACTCCGTTACTGTGTATTTATATTTTTCAACTCAGCTCTTAATTTCAAACATGTTACTATATCCCAAGATTGGGACCTCAAAATCTACTTTTTTTTTTGTCAAACCTCAAAATCTACCTACCCTTTCCTAGTTCTATTAATTAAAGTATATCTATAAGGCCTTAATATCAATAAATCTACAACCATAAACAGCCTGTAAATTTGGAGAACACTCAATGTAAATTAACCCCACTAGTTATAAATGAGGATCGTACATTCCGTAGAACTTAAATTGGGATTAAAAGATATTGTTCCTAATTCTCGAAAAAGATCATAAATCTAAAAGTTTGACTCTTAAAAATGTCGGAAGCCCTTACGTTAGACCCAGAAGGGCGAAATATGACAACAAGAGTGTGTGTTTAATTGTAATAATAAGAGAGTAAAAATATGTATCACTCACTTTTTTTGTCTTACTATCTCACACTTCGACAATTTCACATTTTGACAATTTTAAAAACTAATCAAATTATTTTTATCTCCTAATCATTAATTTTTTTTCTCTTTTACTTAATTCCACATAAAGTATTATATGAAAAACGATACACGCGTGAAATAAAAATAAAGTAACGCTCGGTATCACTCAAAAAGTGATCACCCAAATATCACCTATGATGTGTATCCTCAGTAGTCCAATCATAGTGTTTTTCTTTCTTGACTACTTTTTCTTTCTCTGTTACATGATTTGAGCACTCAGGATACACATCATAGGTGATATTTAGATGATCACTTATTGATTGATACCCACCATTACTCATAAAAATGAATTATATATAGCAGTACTGGTGGATCTATGTGTTCACTTTTCTCTGTGTCCGGTAGGGATGGTACGGTGGTCTTTTGCCACATGCACGGTGTTTTGGAATGGTGGTAAGGTGGTTATGGAGCGGAGCGCCGTTTCCGGGCCCTCTTCCTATACGAAGAACCTTGTCTTGTACGAGGTTAATACGATATCTCATCATCATGTTTGTCAGGAAATTATTGAAGTTTATGAGCAAGGGACTGTTACAGATACGAATTTACACAATAATGTGGGTAAAATTGGAGTGATCACGAGGAATTTATGGGCAAACCAATCTTGTTGGATGATGGCAGTAGTCTACAGTAACATGCAGGAGGACTTTCTTTGGCTCAATCAAACATATATGATGGATGATGCTTTTGGAAGGCCAGATAAGAAGTTATATGAGAGTTTTGAGCACATGCAAGGACTTATGATTCTTCTCTGGTTTTTCTGGACTGAAGTTCAAGAGTGTAAGGAGGACGATGGAGGATTAAGCTGTTATTTGGTTTGGATTTGGGCTAGGATTACAAATAGATTCCTTTGTTGGACTGCTGAAATATTGGGCCCAAATGTATGCTCCTTTTGGGCGGGTATGTATTTGTTATCTTGGGCTGTCCTTTTTAATAAGATGATAAGTTACCTAAATAATGCGGATATGGACCTATATATTCACGCCGTTAGTTGGGCCATTTTATACTTTTGTCCTTTATTTTATCGAGCCCGATATCTGGGAGTGTTGGTCTGTGGTAGATTGGACTATTATACGAACCTTTTGGTAGATTTTGTAGACCCGTGCACGCTGCCTTTCTGCTGCAGCAATAAAGCGACACGTTCATTGGCCAGATGGGGTTTTCCAGATGGAAAGATTCCTCTTTTATTATTTTTATATTCTACAGCTGGGTTTCCTAAGGGTTTTGTTCAGATCCTCACGCTTCATGGCTGCAGGAGGTTTTTTTCTGGTTTTTTTATTACAAGCGTGTCTTATCTCAGCTTCTAATTGCTCTTATCAAGGATGGAGAGAACTCGAGATACTCACCTTTGCGCCAAGTGTCTGAATTATTCTTCAATCATTTCTGCAGAAAATCAAAACGACACGATTCTTTCATCTGGTGGCCTATATATAACCTTATCTCATATTTATGTTATTACGCAAAAAACCTACTATCAAGCCTTATTCACAAATCTTTTCCAAAAACCTTCGTGACAATGGCAAGTGCAGACAACCATGACCTTCCTTTAGCCAAAACTATAAACGACACTATTAAGAAATTCGTTGTTCTTTCCCTCGCAACAAAATCTGCAGCAGTAAGATCAAGAGCTGATGACTTTGTGTTTGTGGCAAAGTTATCTCAACTAGGGTTTTCCCTTTGGGTAAGGCGGTGCTTGACACCTGGGGGGTTAACTGCATGATACTTTTTGAAGAAATCAGTAACAATATCTTCAAGATTACCATTGAAGATCCTGAAGAAGCGGAGAGACTGTGGTTTTTACGCCCGTGCTTGGTGCAGTCAATGCACGTTCTCCTTTGCAAGTGGGACAACAATGTGGCTTTCAGTGACCTTGATCTGGTGAACTCTTACTCTTGGGTGAGAGTGTATGGTTTGGCCTCTTCACAGAACTCAATTGAAACTATGGAAACTCTTGGTAACTATATCGGGAGTGTGGCGGAAATTGACTTTCCGGCAAATGATTCAACACGGGTGGAGTTTCTGCGTTTTTGAGTTAAATTCAGTACACTTAACTCGATCAAGACTGGGGTGTTCGTTGAGCAACTAGAGGGCGCTGCTTGGGTGGCCTTCAGATACAAAAATTTGGGTCTCTTCTACTATAATTGTGGCTACTTGGGTCACAATAAAGGGACATGCACGGTGGGTATGGTAAGGCCTAAATGGACAGACGATTCTCATAGGTTTTTCAACTGGACCCGTGATACTACCGTTAGGAGTGATGACAAGATGCAACACTTAATAAGAAGAAGGGACAGGTGGGGGGTCTTCGATGAAGTGATTCGCTTTTTCCCGTTCAGAAGGAACAATAACGACGATGATGAGGACAAGTCAGACAATGGAGGAAGGGATCATGTTATCACAGGAATTAACGCGAATTTTGACCTTAACAACTCGAACGTGAAAGGTAAAAACGAGGGCGGAAATTCCTCAGCGAAAGAGAGTGGTGAATCTTCCAAAAGGAAGAGAGAAAACTCCTTGGCGTTTGCAGAGTTAATGCGATTTCAAGGTGATGATGCTGGGGCCATTGAAGTCACTTTCGAGCCTTTTCCATCGTTATTTACTATTCTACAGATGGAGATGTGGGAATTTGGAGATAGTATTATAATAAGCAACCAAACAATCATGGAAATCCTATACGCTAGGGAAGCAGAGATCGAAAGCGAAGCTGTTTTTCTCAGAAATGAGGAGTTGTTGGAGAATACATTTTACAGAGCCAATGATCAGTACTTTGGGGCTAACTTTTATAACAACAGATGAGTGGTTCTCTATGATGGATTCAGTGGCCAAATTAATGCGAGGAGAGAAGGGTTTCAAGCATTACAGATGCAGGTTTCGAAGGGAAATGACGTGAGCACTGAAGCGAAGATTGGGAAGAGGGATAAAGGCAAGGCGATTTTGATTGAGAAACAGGAATTCCAACAAGACTTTGAACCAGAAGAGGAGTCGGCGAATTCACAGTCTGTACACATTAGCCAACACCCAAGACAAGAGGAGGAATATTACCAAAGAGCTTATAAGACACCAAGAATAGGAGTTGCTACTACTTTCGAAAAATTTACGTGGCCAAATGACTTGAAGAGGAAGGAAGCGCCAGCGGGTTTGAATGAACAAGGTAGTACAAAGAAAGTGTGTTGGAGGACGTGAATAACTTGGGAAGAAGAATTGAAGAGGCGAGAAACTTTCTGGATGAGCTCTTAGTTAGTTATAGGGAAATCAAAAATCAGTTTGTAGGGTTTGAGTATTTTAATGTTTGTGGACCTAATGAAGTGGTGGAGAACGGAATGGAGAATCGAAGATACTATTACTGTAGCGCACCAAATTGTGATGGTCATTTGAGGGGTGAAGATATCGCGAGCTCAGATTCGGAGGACGATGGAAGTACCTAGGACATGCCTGTGAAGGAAAACATCGGACTTTATCAAAACAGGGGTAGCGGCCAGCCCGGTATAGAAGCGGCCAGAAACGATGGATAATCTTCTTACTTGGAATTGTCAAGGGGCTAGGGCACCCGTGACAAGAAATATGATAAATTCCCTCATTGCGAAGTTCAATATTTCCTTTTTATGCTTGTTAGAATCCAAGATTAGGAGCAAGGACGTGAAGTCGTGTAGCTTTTTGAATTGCTTCAAAAATAAATTTGTAGTGAACCCCGGGGGAAGAGCGTTTAGGTCTGGGGGCATTACTTTAGCTTGGAACGAGTGTTTTAATGTTAAAATAATTGTTTCTTGCTCGAGTTATATTATTTGCAACATATCCGAAGCTAATACTAACCCTTGGATCCTTAGTGTTATACATGCCCCCTAATGATCAATCTAAAAGAGAAAGAACTTTTCAAAATATAACAAAGTGGGTGGAGTTTAACAAGGGACCAATAATGGTGGTGGGAGACTTTAACGAGATATCGAAGTCATCTGAAAAGCAAGGTAATGTACCGGCTAACTTTAAAAGAATGCTTCACTTTAATGAGTTTATTAATAAGAATGATCTAATTGATATTCCGACAAAAGGACGTCACTTTACCTGGACAACTAAACGTAAAGGATCTGAAAATATAAAAGAAAGAATTGACAGGGGTTTAGCTAGTGATTCATGGTACAATTTATTCCCTGAAACTGTTATTAAAGTACTGCCGGCTTTTGGGTCGGACCATTCGCTACTTGTTATATCAAGGTCTGTTAAGGCAAAGAGTAGTCATAAATATTTTATGTTTGAGACAAGGTGGTTAGAGAATATACAATGTAGAGATGTTGTTGACAAAGCATGGAATGTATATCGGAATACAGATAATATTAAAAAAATTATTGACAAGAAAGACGCAACAAGTTAGGCACTTACAGGTTGGAGCCGTAAGGTTTTCTGTAATAATCGCAAACTCATCAATAAATATCAAGATATGCTTGAGAAATTACAAGATTGTATTTCAACCGAGGAGAATTTGGATAAAGAAAATGAAATTAGGAATGAGTTGGAGAATTTATGGAGGCAAGAGGAAAAATTTTGGGCGGACAGAACGAGAGATATGCATATTAAACATGGAGATAAAAATACTAAATATTTTTTCGCCAAAACGACGTTAAGAAGAAATATTAATCGTATCACTTCTTTGAAAGACTCCAATGGACATGTACATGAAGACCCAGAACAAATCAAAGGCATTATTCAAGATCATTTCATTAATATGGCAAAGAATAAACAATGTTTGGATATCGAAGAAGTGGCCTCTTATACGCCACACTAAATTGATGATGCTACTAATGAATTATTAACAAGAATACCAGACATTGAAGAAGTTAAAGAAGCAGTGTTTGCTATGGCGGGATCAAAAGCTCCAGGGCCGGATGGTTTCACTAGTAAATTCTATCAAGAATTCTGGGAGATCGTGAAACAAGATGTATTTAAAATGGTCTTGGACTTTTTTAAGTACAATAAACCACTAGACAAAATTAACGACACTCTGATTACACTAATCCCGAAGGGAGATAAACAAGTGACTGTTAAAGATTATAGGCCAATCTCGTGCATTAATTTCAGCTACAAGATAATAGCTAAGATTCTAGCTAATAGGCTTCATCCTCTAATGAATGACATCATTTCACCTACGCAGTCAGCTTTCATCAAAGGAAGGAGCATACAGGACAATATCATCATAGCACAAGAAATTGGATTCTTTATGAGAAACAAGAGAAAATCGAACAAACATTATGGAGTGGTCAAAATCGACATGGAAAAAGCATATGATTTAGTGAATTGGGATTTCCTTATGGAGATTCTAAAAAAATTAAGTTTTCCGGAGAAATGGAGAAAATGGATATATAACTGTATTTTTACGGTATCATTTCAGGTTAAAGTCAATGGAGAGAGATTGGAAAAATTTAAGCCCGAGCGAGGCATTAGACAAGGGGACCCGCTGTCTCCCCTCCTCTTCTCTATGATTACGGAAGGTTTAATTGGACTTATCAATTATGAATGCCGAGAAGGAAACATTAAGGGACTATCTCTTGCGGGAGCGGCGCCGAGACTTACTCACCTTCTCTTTGCGGATGATGCGCTGTTTTTCCTTGAAATTACAAATAAAGAAATCGAAGCGTTCGAAAGAGTGTTATTAAAATATTGTAGAGCATCGGGGCAGAATATTAATTTAGGTAAATCCGCAATTTTATTTAGCAGAGGTTTTCCCGAGGAAAGGGCTCAAGAAATAGCACGAAAACTTAATATTGGGGAAACCAAATCATTAGGAAAGTATTTAGGAATTCCGTTGACGTTGAAAAGGTTAAAAATGAATAACCTGGCTTATATAAGAGATAGAATCATGGCTAAATCAGCCAGCTGGGTTTCTAAATTGTTATCGGACGGGGGCAAAGAGATCCTAATCAAAGCAGTTTTGCAAGCTATTCCAAATTACGCTATGTCTATCTTTGAATTCCCGATAACCCTTTGTAAAAAGCTTAATAGCCTAATCTCAGAATTCTGGTGGAATGCAAATGGCCAAAAGAAAATACATTGGGCAGCATGGAGGAAAATCGCGAAGTCAAAATCTATGGGCGGAATCGGCTTTAGAGATTTCCAGAAAATGAATCTTGCTCTACTTGGAAATCAAGCATGGATGATTCTACATAATCCGGATTTGTTGGTATCAAAGGTCCTGAAAGGAATATATTTTACAACGTCAGACATGTGGAACGCTAAATTGAAAAAGAGACATTCGTGGAGTTGGGGGAGTATATACAAAGGACTAACGTTTCTCAAAGAAGAGTGTGTTTGGCAAATTGGTAATGGATTAAAAGTTAATATTTGGGAAGATAGTTGGGTTCGTAAAGGCTACAAACTTGAAAGGCCAGGAGGAAGTAAAATAACAAAGGTGGCGGAATGCTTTAACGAACCAATGACAAATTGGAATTATGATACTCTTTATAAATTTTGTACGAAGAGAGACATTGAGGAAAATAGGAGAATCCCAATTTTACAACTTGAAAAAGAAGACTATGTCATCTGGCCTGAATCGAGAGATCGAAAATACACTACTAAACTTGGATATCATAGGTTGGTGCAATAATAATGTGAAAAAGAGTGCGAATCATCAACAACGGCCGAAAAGGTAGATACCACGATCTTTGACACCATTTGGAAAACTAATATACCACTGAAAGTTAGGAATTTCTGCTGGAAGGTGGTGAATAATGCGCTACCAACGAAACTAAATCTAAAAAAGAGAAAGTTGTGGATTCGGACATATGTGAATGGTGCGAAAACGGGCAGGAATCAGTGGAACACATTTTATTAAAGTGCCCACTTAGTAAAGGTGTGTGGGCCAATTCGCAACTCCAAGTCATGGTCAAGGATAATCCTGAAGAACCAATTGGAGTATGGATTAAAAATATTATTGATGCGTATACAAAAAATGGATGGGATAAGAAGTTAGTTACTGGGATAATTTTAATCACAATGTGGTAGATTTGGAAATAAAGAATGAGGGGCTTCTTCGAAAAGGAAAGGTGGAATATATGGAAAATTAATGACAAAACAAAAGACATGATCAAAAGGCTGTTTGGAGAAGAGGTAGGAAAGATAATGAAACAAGGTAAGGATAGGAGAAATGGTGCCACAGGTCAAATAGATAATGAGGTTGTGGATATTCCGATACTAGGGGATGATGCCGACACGACTTGGCTATGTGATGCGTCTTTTAAAAAATCGTGGGAGCCGGCTAGTACGGTGGCGATCGCTGTTAATAAAGATGGGGCAGTCCAACATATGATTAATAAGAGAGTAAAATTAAATGATATTGTTGAAGGAGAGGCTTGGGCGATACTGCTTGCAATGAGAAGTGCAGCAGAGAGGAATATGAGGAGTAGCTCTTTCTACTCTGACAATCTTGTTGTTCAAGATATAAACAAAAAGGAGGGAGTCAACTGGAGAATCCGCCCGATGGTTAATGAAGCCTGGAAGTGGATGGGCAGATTCCAAAATTGGAAGGTGTTACACATTAAACGAGAGTTTAACTGTGTTGCGGATTCGCTAGCAAGAGCGACTAGGCTCAATGTTGATGTGTCAAATTGTCCATGCGATTCGATTAGTAACTTCTATAATAGTGTTAGTAGGCTGTGTAATATGTAATATAATGTGTTTTCTTTGACAGAAAAAAAAAGGTTATAGTCTTGATTCTCCTTTTAAGTTGTACAGATTTAAACTGAGTAAATGACTCCGAATCTAAAATAATTCTTCGATACATTAATAAAAATTACCTATGGCATGAATACCCCGCCAACATTTATAATGGAGGAATATACAAATTGAAGTCTAGATTCCATTCAAGTTGTTTTTTAAGGCCTAATTAGAAAATAGTTCTAAATAAAGCTTAGTTTCAATTTTCAGTTGCAATTTTTCCACTTTGCTTTTTTTTAATTCGTTTTTCTGTTCTGTTCATTAAGCTGATTGTACCCACGGGTACAGACCTAAGTTTTTTTTAAAGTTATGTCAACTGATTTTTTTGTGTAAAGTGATTTTTTTATTTAATTGCATTATGAGTCCTCATATTTTTAGGTGTTGCCCATGTCAAGGTATAAGAGGGTCCAATTTTGTCCATGTCAAAATTTCGAGAAATACATTATTCGGAAACCATTAACTGTACTCTAGGGTACAACCCCTAGGGTTTTGCACCCTACCACATTTACAAATATCACGCATAGGAACAAAACACAGACCCCAGGGGCTGGATCCCGGGGCTATTTTTGCAGAAAATGGGCTGAAATACCGTGACTGACCTAAAATGGGCTGGGCCCTAATTAAAAAAGTTTATTTTTCTAAAAAATACAACAAATGCTAAACCTAAGAGACCATGCCCATGAAACTTCTATTTTAAAAATGGTATTTGGCCCAAATAAATTATAAAAAAATAATAGAACATTTTTATCAAAAGGGCTGGAACAAGCTGGAACCAATAGGTATGGACCCAATAGGTATTGATCCAATAGGTATGGATCCAATATGTATGGATCCAACAAGGCTGGGCCACAATCGGTTTGAACCCAAAGACACACGTGAAAAAAAAAACAGTACCAGAACAGATCTGGTTCGATTCGAAGTGGAGGAGATGATTAAAAAGTGGAGGTGGCTTTCTTGCGCAGGAGGATATGGTGGGATAGGGGGGTGGTGCAGAATGCAGGTTCGCGCTGCTGTTGGAGGGTCGGGGTGGTGCAGAGTGCAGATTCTCCCAGCAGTGGATCTCGTCGTTGGTGGTGGATCTCGTCGCTGTTGTCGCTGGTGGTGGAAATGGAGGTTCTCGTAGAGTGCAGGTTCTCACAGCAGTGGATCTCGTCGCGAGGTGGTGCAGCGTCGTGGTGGCTTCGCGGTTCTTGTGGTGCATCGGCATGGTGGCTTCGCGGATCTGGAGGAGTGGCGGTTCTCTGTTGGAGCGCGGATCTACAGCAAGGTCTCGCTGGTGGTGGTGTGTTCAGAAGGTAGGAAGGGGAAGAGGGTGGGTTAGGGGCGATAATGGTGGGGAGGTGAGAAGGGGAAGAGGGAGGGGGATGGGGGGGGGGGCGTTCGTTTCTTGTGCACAGTGGAAGCACAGAGAGAGAGAGGGGAGGAGTAGAGAGAGGTTCTGAATCTGAAAATAAAAACCCTAATTGGGTTTTTGCTTTGGGTGGGTGCTATCGTGAATGAGAAGGGGCTATAAGGGGTTTTTGGGCTTTTTCTCTTATTTAGTTAGGTTTCAACTAGGTAATTAGTAATGGGATTTATTTTGTTAAGTTACAAGTCATGGGACCTTATACTATAAATCTCCCTTTATAATGTCCTAGAAAAACTCTCTCTTATCTCTTATCTCTCCAATTAATTTTACTTTCTTCGATCTATTTATTATTTCTCCCTCCTATCTATTTTAGGTGAACAATTATGTTTTTTTATTCCTTCATTTTTACTCTTTACAACTACTTTATAATTCTTGAAAAAAAAATCTAAAAACCATGAAGTGATATAAAAACCAAAATATAATAACGTTTTTGTTATTCAAACATTAAGCAATTACAAAAAAAAAATTGGAATTTAAAAAAATATATTTGGTCTGTTTTTTTCCCAAAATAATCCTTCTACGAAAAACTTATAAACGAAGCGTTTGTTCGGAAAATCCAGCAGCGGCTGTAACGAGTAAATTCTCATCAGTGTAATGGGCAAATACACAACAATAACAATATTTTACGTGATTTTTTGCATCTGTGTAATTTATTCATCTTTTCAAACAAACTTATCAAAAACAATATTGTTCAAGATTCCTCCAACTTTCATCTTGAATATTTTATATTGGGTGGTGCATAATCCAACTTTCGTTACTTTGACGACAACGGTTCGTCCGTTAGATAATTTGGGACACTCCCAATTTTTGAATGTTGGTTCGTGTTCGCTAACACGACTATAATCTGGTCCAGATAATCTACAAATCAAGGTGTTCAATGCTATAACATAATTGGTGAGCTGATCTTGTCCTCTTTAATGAGTTTTTCAATTATCTTCACTTGAATGGTGGTTACGGTTTATCCGGTGGCATTCTTTTCTTCCTTGAAAGGAACAAAGGGTCCTCATTTGTGATTTTCCATAGCTCAAAATCAAAATATTGAAGATGTATCTTCATTCTTTTCTTCCAATAGTTATAGTTTGGAGAGTGTCTAATAGTAGATGAACCTTCCCACTGATTAGTTTGCATGTCCTTCAATTGCAGTTAAGAAATATACTAGAATTAGACTCTGATACCACTTTTAATTCTTATAGGGGGTGTTAATAGCATATAATCAAGTATACTATAAATTTAAAATATATTGGAAGACAATATAAGTTTGAAAAATAGTTGAGACAATTTATCAAACACCTAGTCAGCTATATATATATATATATATATATATATATTGAGGAAAATGAAAACAAAGCTAATACTCTAACACAAATCAAATCCATAAGTAAAAGAGGGTTAGAGATTACGCAATTGGTCATAGTAGTTTGGTTGCTCTACATCTACTACATAGGGTCTTTCCCTTAGGATTTTTAAACTTCTTTTCACTAAGATCAAATAGATCTTAAGGTGAATTATAAACCGATTACACGTGGGGTTTCCCCCAGCTAAATCACAATCCCATGCCGAGACTTTTAACGGTAACTCATAACACAAACTAGAACACCCCAAGCTAACTCCATTGGTTAATCACCTATGCAAGTTCCCACTGTTGGACAAATGGGATTCTACCCAAGTGTTGACCATGTTTACGATGTTAGTCGGTGACTCAATTTAATGAAATGATTCGGATATTAATACGTTTATTCAAGTTGTAAAGATTAACGTAATATATTCACTTGGTTAAAATCATTTGAAATTGAATGAAAAATTGAGTCATGTAATTTGGAGAAATTAAAAGGAAAAAAAACATATATGTTATTTTATTTCTTTTTTTATATAGAAAAGAAAGAAAAAAAAAAGGCTTTGTTAAGCTTTTGGGCCTTAGGTCTATAGCTTTGTTGGGCCTTAGGTAGGGTTGAACCTGGACCATTAGCTTTGTGGGCTTTTGGGTCTTAGGTCTATACCTTTGTTGGGCTTTTGGGCCTTAGGTTCATACCATTTGGACCAGCCCAAGTTTTTTTTTTTTGTTCTTTTAAGTAAACATTGTATCTTAAATTAATACAACGTAACTCCAAAATGAAACATCACAACCTTTGATAAGCCACCTTTTCATTTTCTATAAATAGTTGGCCAACTAAACCATTTTATTCATTCATTTTTCAAAAGCATTAAAATTATAAGAGAGAGATAGAAAGAAGCAGCATTATTAAGTTCGTTGAAATTCTTAAGAATTCGTGTGTCAGTTTCTTTTGAATAGTTTTGTCGTTGTATCCTGGAGGTTGAAGCCAGCAAACGTAAGACACCTGTACGTGGCATAAATACCTTAAAGACATCGGATCCAATCCGAGCCTCGACAAGTAAAGTTATTTATTTATTTACTTTTATTTTATTTCTGCATTAGTTTCCATATTGTTATACTGGTTTATACAAACAAAACACAACAATTTAAGGTATTTATGATTCACGTCGTATAAACCAGAAAACATTTTCTTTTTATGTTTTTATAAACTTTACTTTTGGAATTTTTTTTTTGGGTCTGTGTATACAAAACATGAATATTACATTCTATTTCTTTCTCTTATTCTGATTTCTAGTCTTGTGTATACATACTAGAAAAATACTCGCTTACTAACGTCATATTACGTTGTAATATTAGTGTGGTTTTTACTAATATCAATCTTGCTAGTATCGGCATACTTGTCGAACCTTGTGGTTTGAAAATTTTCCGCTAAAAGAATTCTTAATTGATTGAGATTCTTCTTTTACGTGAATTGATTATCTCTTTAATTTCTTCGATCCTCTACAACAAGAATATAAAAACTTGGGGGACAAACAAGAATATAAAAACTTGGGAAATTAAAATTAATTTAATCATTTTGTCGTAAGAAAGAATCAAGTTTTTGTGTTGTCTTTTAGTGATAAAGGTTGAATAATTCGTTTGTTTGAATTATCTATAATATTGTGTAATCCTTGGTAATTGAAATGATGTCTACTAAGATAAACAATATGTCTAGAAATGATGGAATCGGTAACAACATACCATCAGCAATTTCACTTATGGAAAATATATTTGTGGGACATGATCCTGACTCTTATAGACCCGTTTAGGAGTCTAAGAGGTTAAATGGAAACGACTATCTGTGTAAAGGAATAGACGGCTAAAATCACAAAGGGTAAAGGCAATTCGATGAAAGGAAAATAAGGCCAAGCAACCATGACTAAGACCAAATAAGATTGATTTTACTACAGTAGTTTCTAAAGTAAATTTGGTTGGCAATACCAAACACTAGTGGGTGGATACTTGGGCCACCTGACATGTATGTTCAAAATAGACAAAGTTGCAACTACTGAAGAGACTTTATGTATGGGAAATTTCTCTACATCAAAAGTAGTTAGATCTGGAATTGTTATTCTAATAATGACTTCTGAAAAAGAGTTGAGTCTCTATAACGTTCTCCATGTGCCTGACATTAGAAGGAATCTAGTTTCAGGTTCGTTATTGAGTAAGAATGACTTCAAACTAGTATTTAAGTCTGATAAATCTATTCTCACTAAAGGTGGGATATTTGTGGGAAAAGAGTACCTACGTGATGGTTTATTTAAGATGAATGTAATGACAGTAGTACCTACCAAAATGTAACCGATAAAGTAATATATCCTTGACTCACCTAATTTATGGCACGATAGATTAGGAAATATTAATTTTGGTTCATTAAATAAGTTAGTAAATTTCGGGTTACTATCTAATGTAAACTTCAATTCTCAAAAGGAATGTGAAGTATGCGTTGAGTCAAAATTAACAAAAAACCTCATTTAAATCTATAGAAAGGAGTTTGGTACCTATAGAGTTAAATCACAGTGACATATGTGACTTGAAATTTGTGCAACTAGAAGTGGTAAAAAGTATTTCATAAATTTCATTGATGATTGCACAAGGTATTGTCAAATATACTTGATTCGAAGTGAGGATGAGGCCTTAGAAGCATTTATGCAATACAAACTTGAAGTTGAGAATCAACTAAATAAAAAAGATTAAGAATCCTAGAATAGATAGGGGAGGAGAATATGTGTCTCCTTTTGAAGAGTTTTGCGCTAAACATGGAATCATCCATCAAACCATTGCCCCCTACTCGCCTCAACAAAACGGGATTGTTGAATGTAAGAACCGCATGTTGAAGGAAATGATGAATGCCTTGCTGATCAACTCAGGGTTACCACAGAACTTGTGGGGAGAGGCTTTGCTCACCGCAAATCACATCCTCAATAAGGTACCACACAAGAAGGTAGATAAAACTCCTTACGAATTATGGAAAGGAAAACCACCGTCCTTCAAATACCTAAAAGTGTGGGGATGCTTGGCAAAGGTAGCAATTCTTGCTCCTAAAATGGTCAAAATAGGACCAAAGACCATCGATTGCGTCTTTATTGTATATGCTCACAACAGTGCTGCATATAGATTCCTGGTACACAAATCTTGTCATGTTGACATTAACGTCAATACGGTGATTGAATCAAGAAATGCACATTTCTTTGAAACAACCTTTCCGTACAAGACCACACCAGAATCTGGTTCCTTAAAAAGAACACGTGATGCAATTGAAGAAGAGCAAGATCAAGAATCATTGCCAACTGAAAAGCAAGATAAAAAATCATTGCCAAATGAAGGAGAACCAAGAAGAAGTAAGCGGATTAGAACCTCTACGTCTTTTGGTCCTGACTTTCTATCTTACATGCTAGATGACGAACCGCGAACATTCAAGGAGGCTATGTCAAACCCTGACGCCCCATACTAGAAAAAAGCGGTAAATAGCGAGATAGATTCCATTATGCAAAACCATACATGGGAACTAGTGGATCTCCTTCCTGGGAATAAACCACTTGGATGCAAATGGATATTCAAGAAGAAACTAAAGACCGATCGGTCAATTGAAAAATACAAGGTTCGCCTTGTTGTAAAAGGTTATAGTAAAAAAGAAGGACTTGACTATTTTGATACTTATTCTCCAGTCACGAGAATATCATCCATTCGAATGTTAATCGCTATAGCTTCAATATACAAGCTTGAAATACATCAAATGAATGTAAAAACAACCTTCCTAAATGGAGAACTAAATGAAGAGATATATATGGAACAACCCGAGGGTTACGTAGTTCCAGGTAAGGAGAAGCAAGTATGTAAGCTTGTTAAATCTTTATATGGTTTGAAACAGGCACCGAAGCAATGGCAATGCAAATTTGATAGATTCATGATCTCGAATGATTTCAAGATCAATGAATGTGACAAATGCGTTTATGTAAAACGAAATGAGACTGGATATGTCATTGTTTGTTTATATGTGGATGATATGTTAATCATTGGAAGTAACAATGACGTGATTAAATTCACCAAAAGGATGCTTTCAAGTAAGTCTGACATGAAAGATCTAGGCCTTGCAGATGTTATTTTGGGAATCAAGATTCTCCGAACATCTGAAGGTATTATACTATCTCAGTAATACTATATTGAGAAATTAGTAAACAAATTTACTAATGGCGACACAAATATCGCCAAGACACCTGTTGATGTAAATTTACATCTTGCTAAGAACACTGGTGATATGATCAGCCAGTTGGAGTACTCTCGGATTATTGGGAGTCTCGTGTACTTAATGAACTGCACTAGGCCAGATATAGCACATGCAGTAAGCAAGCTAAGTAGGTTTACACATAATCCGGGGAAGAACCACTGGATTGCTATTGTAAGAGTTCTAAGGTATCTTAGATACACTATGAACGAAGGGTTGTTGTACACAGGATATCCAGCTGTACTAGAAGGATACAGTGATGCAAACTGGATATCAGACTCCACCAACTCAAAATCCACAAGTGAATTTGTCTACATGTTAGGAGGAGCAGCTGTGTCTTGGAAATCTACTAAGAAAAACATGCATAGCCAGATCTACTATGGACTCTGAGTTTATAGCTTTAGACATGTGTCAACTATCTGCATACATTGAGATAGTCAATGTGCCATTGGGAACGAAATGAAATGTATAACAGTAAGTCTAGACACATACATCGTAGACACAATACCGTTAGACAATTGCTCTCAAACGGAATTATCACAATTGATTATGTTCGATCAAAGGATAATATAGCGTATCCACTGACCAAAGGTCTACAAAGAGAGCAAGTGTGAGTGTTGTCAAGGGGAATGGGTTTTAAGCCTAGGAAAGCTGAGTTGCCATGATGGGAACCCTACCTAGCAGAGTGGAGATCCCACAATCTATGTTCAAAGGGAAAACTGAATCATGAAACTGTAACTTGGTGCGACGCACTGTGGGGATACCTCCCCAAACCATTCCTAGGACAAAATAAAACAGTGCTACTTGTAAAAGTGAAGGATAAGTTAAACTTTTAATGGTTCTTGTATCTTAGATAACATAAGATAGAGTAATGCAGAATAATCTCGACAAAAGACCACCAATATGAATAACATGGGTAGGGCCACCCTACGAGAATTGTTAAAGGAGAAATTCTCCGACGGTTATTCATGAAATACTAGGAGTTGTCCAGGGCCGTAAATGGACACAACCGTGAGAACCATATAATGTTTGGAAGTATACTATGTAAGTTCTATTGTCTTGGTTTACACAAAAGCTAAATAGTTCAAGACATCACGTTCACTAGTTAGCAAGTAAATCCGATAGCTCTTACTACAGAAGGTTCAAGGCCAAAAGCTACCTTTCTCGATGTAGTATTCTTCTACGCTTCTCTCTCAATCTCTCTCTCAAGTGTTTAGCATTCTTTTGCATAATATTTTAAGGTGGTTAGTCAATTTTCATTCATGTGGGGATTGTTGGACAAATGGGATTCTACCCAAGTGTTGACCATGTTTACGATGTTAGTCGGTGACTCAATTTAATGAAATGATTCGGATATTAATACGTTTATTCAAGTTGTAAAGATTAACGTAATATATTCACTTGGTTAAAATCATTTGAAATTGAATAAAAAATTGAGTCATGTAATTTGGAGAAATTAAAAGGAAAAAAACATATATGTTATTTTATTTCTTTTTTTATATAGAAAAGAAAGAAAAAAAAAAGGCTTTGTTAAGCTTTTGGGCCTTAGGTCTATAGCTTTGTTGGGCCTTAGGTAGGGTTGAACCTGGACCATTAGCTTTGTGGGCTTTTGGGTCTTAGGTCTATACCTTTGTTGGGCTTTTGGGCCTTAGGTTCATACCATTTGGACCAGCCCAAGTTTTTTTTTTTTGTTCTTTTAAGTAAACATTGTATCTTAAATTAATACAACGTAACTCCAAAATGAAACATCACAACCTTTGATAAGCCACCTTTTCATTTTCTATAAATAGTTGGCCAACTAAACCATTTTATTCATTCATTTTTCAAAAGCATTAAAATTATAAGAGAGAGATAGAAAGAAGCAGCATTATTAAGTTCGTTGAAATTCTTAAGAATTCGTGTGTCAGTTTCTTTTGAATAGTTTTGTCGTTGTATCCTGGAGGTTGAAGCCAGCAAACGTAAGACACCTGTACGTGGCCTAAATACCTTAAAGACATCGGATCCAATCCGAGCCTCGACAAGTAAAGTTATTTATTTATTTACTTTTATTTTATTTCTGCATTAGTTTCCATATTATTATACTGGTTTATACAAACAAAACACAACACCCACTTCCTAACAGAATTCTTCTCTTCTTCAAAGAGATAAAATCATCTTATCTTGTAACTAATGAAAGTAAGTTCTAATCTAGAGGAAGAATATTGTAAGGCCAGTTTTAAATTGTTTACAAGATAATATTAAAAGCTCCTAATGAGAGGATGAACCAATTAATCTGTCAAGCCTTCAATATGGATATGAAAGTGATGATTAAATGCTTGAGAATAATATTTACATATAGATTGATATGAATACTTGAAGTTGTAGGAGTTGTGAAAGATGGAGGTGTACTGAATGGTACCACAAAAATGGAGCATTTATAGCTTAAGTTTGGCCCTCATTTAGTTGCAAATTCAAAATTTTGAAACACCTTAACCAGGACCCATTTTGTATAAATCGTATGATTTTCCTGTTGGTAAAAATAATGATCTAACGGCTAAAACCCAACGTCTATTTTTTTGAAAGCGGGATGATATTTAAGGCTCAAAATGGGATGTCGTTGTGGACCGGGATGACACGTCTTAATCCGAGATGAGGAACTCGTAAACTGGTATGTCAATAGATATTTAGCGATCCTGCACAACATACTATATTTTGATGACTTTTTGTTGGTTAAACTGGAATCTTGTTGTCGCTTCTATGAACATATTTCACCTAATGAAAAAACTTTATATACAAGAGTATATAAAAATGATGTTACACGCATAAATGTAGTTAAACTCAAGAGATGATTCTCAACATATAAGAAGATATGTCACTGAACATTTTGTAGAAATGTGAGAAAAGGAAAGGATAGGTGCAAATATTTTCTTCAAAAGATGTATTAATAAACTCCAAGGATAAGTCTCGGCTTTTAACTTCTCAAAACTTGAGAAGCTTCCATCTATAGATTTGGGATATAATAATTTCAGCGGTGAATTTCCAACAAGCTTATGCTTGTGTACTTCCTTGAGTGCTGTCAGATTAATTAAGAACAAAATACATGGTCAACTTTCGGCTTGTATGTCTCGTATGAAGTCTCTGTTGGAGCATTTTCATGTCTTAACTTGAGTGGAGGGATGTTTTTGTTCACTTATACAAGTGAAGATGAAAAGTCACGAATGTGACTTTTGGTTTGTCCCACATCGGTGGGTTGTAACATTATTATCCCATTCAAATACTTTGTGCTATCATTAGCTTCCCAAAAACCAACACCCATGCACATTAAGAGATAATGGGTAAGCCCACACGCGCACCACCACCACCCTCCCGGCCTGAGCTCGGCTCTGGGTCGCGGGTCGTGGTTGGTCTTGGGTAATTAAAAAATAAAAATAAACTAGTTTTATAACCAGCTTTTATTCTAATTTTTCTGGTGAAGACTTAGTCCGACCTTGACCAATTCCACCCACGTTTTGTCTTCCGTCTTACCCACGTTTGTGTAACGTTAACGTCGTAATTGCTCCTATTAATCTGCCATGACTAACAAGCCTTGACTGAGCAATAACGACTAGTTACTGGCTAGTTTTTCTTGTCTATAAATAGGACAGTTTCGCAGCTCATTTCACACCAGCTTTACATCACCAACTTACAGCTTACGAAACAATACTACAACAAAATATTTCTTCTCCTTCTTTCATTCTGTTCTTGAGCGAATATTATACAGATTCCAATCTACGATTGTGAGTGGACACGAGAGTAGGTGTAGTATTTAAACCTTGGGGAACGTTCGGAAAAAACAGTTTAGCATCTCGGCTGTCCTGGAATTCGTTCTTAAGGCAGTGGCTCTTCCACGACACTACTTTTTCGTCTTCGTCTTCTACAGTTCAGTTATCACCTTCATTAACCGAGTTCGTCTTTTACCTTTATCTTTTATATTTCTGTCTTTAAATTATCTTTTCGTACTTAGTAGTTAAAGCTTACTTTTCGAAATTTTTAAATACCATTACAGTATCACTTTAATTTTTACTAACAATTTAAGAACGAATTTTTAATAAGTAATCTGTAATGGCTTCTCCTTCTTCAACTTTAACTACGGCTTTGAAAAGCTTACCTGATATGTCGAAACGCGAACCTTTAGATGGTTCTAATTTTTAACGTTGGTCCCAGAAACTTCTAATTTTCTTTGAACAATTAGAAGTCTATTTTGTATTACTTGAAAACCCTTCTGTTTCAACTGATAATACGGATGCTACTATATCCGCTAAGATTTTAAAATACGACAAGGCAAACAAATTAACTCGGGGTTACCTTTTAAACCATATGTCGAACCCCTTGTTTGATTTATTTGTAAATGAAAAATCTTCAAAAACTATTTGGGACCGTTTACACACTAAATACGGAGGTGACGACTCCGTTAAGAAAAAATATATGGTCAGAAACTGGCTTAAATTCACAATTACCGATCAAAAACTATCATGGAACAAGTTCACATTTACGAAAATCTTTGTGCCGAAATTGTATGCGAAGGAACGAAAATGTGTGAAATCTTACAAGCTAATGTGTTACTTGAGAAATTTCCACCATCCTGGAGTGACTATCGCAACCACCTCAAACATAAGAAAAAAGACATGACGATCCAAGAGTTAATCAGCCACATGAGAACCGAGGAAGCAAATCGCCTCAAAGATAAGTCTGAATCTCTACCTCATTATTCTTAGAAAGCAAACTTGGTCAAGACTTCTGGGTATGGTAACAAAGAAGGCTTCAAGGGTAAAAGAAAATTTCATGGTCAGAATAAGAACAACAAAGCAAAGGGTAAATTTAAAAAATGCGGAGGTAACTTCAAACGAACTTCTCATATTCAGAAAACCAAAGCAACTTGCTATTGTCGTGGAAAGGAAGACACAAGGCATACCAATGCAAGGACAGGTTCAACCCAAATAAACCACCTCGCGCAAACTTGACTGAAATTGAAGAGGTAATTACCACGGTAATGGTCGAAACTAATTTGGTAGAAAACAAGGCCAAATGGATTCTCAATACTGGAGCTTCAAGACACTTCTGCGCCAACAAAGAGTTATTCCAAGGGTTTGAAGATGTAGCTGATGGGGAATGCGCATACATGGGAAACTCTACAACTGCGGGCGTCCTTGGCAAGGGAAAGGTGTGTCTTAAACTTACCTTTGGCAAGACCTTAGCCCTTTATGATGTTTTGTATGTCCCCACGCTTCGTAGAAATTTGGTCTGGGTCTCTTCTAAATAAAGCTGGACTTAAACATTTTTTTGAGGGTGGGAAAATAATAATCTCTAGGAATGGTGACTTTGTAGGAAAAGGTTACCTTAATGGTGGACAATTTGTACTTAATGTTCTTTCTGTTTTTAATGAGAATGCATCTACTTCCGCTTATATTGTTGAATCTCTAGATATGTGGCACTCTAGATTAGGACACTTAAATGTTTCCTCTATTAAAAGACTTAAAACTCATGGCCTAATACATGGAAACTATAGTTATGATTTATTTAAGTGTCAAATATGTGTAGAGGCTAAACATGCTAAAAAGCCTTTAAAAACGTGACCACTAGAGAAACTCAACTTTTAGAACTAGTGCATTCTGACTTAGTCGACTTTAAAACTACTATTAGTAGAGGAGGAAATTTTTATTATATGACCTTTGTAGATGACTACTCTAGGTTCACCAAAGTATACCTTCTAAAATCTAAGGATGAAGCAAAATCCACCTTTTTAAAATATAAGGCTGAGGTTGAAAACCAATTAGATAGAAAGATTAAAAGACTTAGGTCCGTTAGGGGAGGTGAATATAGTTCTAACACACTTAAAGAATTTAGGAACATAATGGAATAATTCATGAACTTACTACCCCTTATACAACCCAACAAAATGGCATAGTTGAAAGGAAAAATAGATCCCTTAAGGAAATGATGAATTCCATGTTAATTAGTTCAGGCCTACCATCCAACATGTGGGGGGAAGCTGTCTTATCTACATGTTATGTATTAAACCGAGTACCCCATAAACATATAGATAAGACCCCTTAGAAATTGTGGAAAGGATATCCACCTAACCTGAAATTTTTAAGAGTGTGGGGGTGTTTGGCTAAAGTAGCAAACGGTAAACTCTATCTTTATAGGATATGCCCAAAATAGTGCAACCTATAGATTTATGTCCTTAGCTGATAACACTATTAGTGAATCTAGAGACGCTGAATTCTTTGAGCATATATTTCCTTTGAAAAGGAATATTGTTCATATTGCCTCCTCACCTACCAGTAATGACTCACCTGTCAATAATGATATACCTGTTAGTGATAATTTGTCTGCTTCCCTACCTTTCTCGAGTTCAGGATTACATCTTGATAACGAAATTAGGAGAAGTAAAAGACGTAGGACTGAGTCTAGTTTTGGACCAGACTTTATCACTGCTTTCTTGACTGAGGATTTTCACATAGATATGCTGGTGGGGGCAAAGGTGTGATAAAATAATAGATAAATAAAGATAATAATAAAGAGCAAACACCCTTGAGAACCACAGAACTCACTGCAAGTATCACAGATCGTTTGCAAGTTTTAATGATAAGTTAAGTTCGTTCGCAGGGATTTAATCCGTTAGATCTATTTATGTTTAACAAGCGTAGATGAATTTAGATGTTTAGAATAAAATATAAAAATATAAAATAATATGAATAACTATCTGATGAGAAATAATAAATAAGAATGCAAATAAATAAATATGAATGTAAGTTAAATAAATTAAGATTAATATTATGAGTCTATTTTACTAAGTTGTTATTCTAACTTGTCACACATTAAGCATTATATAATAACCAGGATTCTAAATTCTACCTAGCCTTTCCTAGGCTTAGGAGCAACCTCTCCACTACCAAGGTCTTGGGTAATGATTGGTGATTAAATCAAACCTTTATGGCTATCTAGTTAGGCAAAGGATCAAAACTAGACGATTATGTGGTGTTGTCAATAACTAAGAATAATCCTAAGATGGACCAAATCTAAAGATTTAACAATAAGTCAAAACACATAATAACAATATACGCCAAGCTCAATCAATTAGAATAAACAAATAGTATTATTGAATTTAAGACAAAATAATAACCCAACAATTAAAAGTAAAACTTACAGAATAAAAGCTTAGAAGTATGGTTGAGCATAAATCTATAGCTAATTACCCTAAATGTAGAGAATGTAGATATAGAAGAGGAGTTTGTCACTCTCCAACTTCTTCTTCTTGTCTTCCTCTATAGGTCAGCCTGCTTCTTGGATGAATAGCTTGATACTAAGGATGAATAATTAATTATAAGGACTAAGCTATTATTTAAAAGTGAGAAAATACAAGTAAGGACTAAGCCTAAGCTTGAAACTGAGCAAGGACATGTTTACAATGGTATGAGGGTGTATTTATAGGTGTTTAGGAAGACCTAATTCGTTTTCTTGAAGGAGAAGTAAGTGGTGGACTCCAAGCCCAACTCTAATTCGTATGGAAATAAAGATAAACACTGCTGGACCGTTTTGAGCATATCTTCTTCGTTATTGGTCGGTTTGAGCTCCATAAGATACCAAAAGAATCGTAACAGAATTATCTTTGTCCCTATGAAAGGAAATTACCAAAATCGGCCGATTTCTTGGGTTAAATAGCACTTCTTTAGGCGTGTACTGCAGAATCCCAGATTTAGGCAGCTTTTCCTTTTCCATCTTTTTAGCTTTTGTTTCCTTATCTCCAATTACCATGCAAATCTCTTTCCATAAGTTGTAGTCTTTGACTTGAACTCTAATTAATCTCCATAATTATCTTTAAAGCTTCACACTAAATAAATAATTAAATCCAATATGCTCTAAAAATATTATTTTACTAAATCAAGACTCAAAATAGGAAAGTGCACTATTTCTCAAGAAAATCGACTCAAAGACTTCCTAAATCACTAAAAATGATGTCTCATCCTAATATAAATCTATCACAAATGAGGAGACATCAAGACCCCCAACTCAAAGTTGTATCATCCCGATACAATAAAGATAAAAACAAAGGGAAGTCTCTAAACACACACATAGGTCAATTAAGCACAGAAGACAGAAGATAGCAGAATATGGGGAATAGACTCAAAGCAAATACTCATAAAATTTCATGTAATAATATTTAAAAACTACGTACCTGTACACTTCTCATATCCACAATCAACACGGCTTGAATTCAAGATTAGATTAGCTTCGCAATGTAAGAAGGATTGGGACTTTACTCAGTTCACCAAGGAAGCTATAGATTGTTCATCGAACCTTACTAGTATCCAAAGATCCATTTAACTACTCTCTATTGGCTCAATCACTTCTCAATTACATAGAAAATAATCAAAAGGTCTTTAAGGTTGTAATGTAGGCTTAGGGACGGTATGATAGTATATTTGGATAATTTAGAGTGAGCTTTAGCCTCTCTCCTCACTAGCCATCAACGAATCGCCCTAGAGCTTGAGTTACTCTCATAAAACGTTTCTCACTCAACCCAATGATTTCTTTGACGCACAATTTAGCATCCCCAATAAACCAATTAAAGCATACGATGTTCACATATAAATTCCACTTTGCCGGTCCGAATATATATTTTCTTTTTAAATCATTATAGCTATGACTCTCTTTTTAATGTTGAGATATCACGCTATTTTTTCATATATATATATATATATATATATATATTTTCCTTTTTATTCCCTTGTTGGCAGATTTAGCTCGTAGCTTCTTTTTCATTCACTATTACCCCTGCAAAGGGTTACAATCAAAATCTGTGAATCATCATCAATAGAGCACAATTAATAAGCTCAAAAATCCCAACCCAATAATGTTTCCCATAATGGTGGACCCACCACCCCAAACTCAAGCTCTAAAACAACTGTCTATGCATCGCGATTCGAGTGCAGGTCATATGGAAAAGTCCTAAAATCTAAAGGGGCATGGCTTATAATGTGGCTTAATAAAAAGATTTAGAAAGGCTAGAAGGGGCTGAGAAGGATATAGCATATAAAATCAAAATAACAAGGTGAGAAGGTATAAAAAGGCTTCAATTGGCTTCAATATGAAAGAACTGCCTTAATCATTTTCTACACCATGTAATTTCGTTATTTTCTTACCTTTAGCACGTTCATCAAATGGGTTTGTCAATTAGCTTGGATCTCACGGCCTACACACCTCTCAAGGCTCCCGGAGATCGAACATACTTTCGATCGCATTGCTTACTAATCTTTTCTTTACTATCAACGTGTGTTTTCCTGTAAAAACTCAAAGCATACAAATAACATAGCTCATAAACATATTACTTTCTATCATTAATCCACTGAGCTTATGCTTTTAAGATATTAAACACACTCTACCTACATCTAATCCTTCTCATAAAAAATTTAATTTTGCCTAAAAACAGAAAAATGGAGATGAGTGACAACGAATCCCCACACCCCCAACTCAAAAATGAGTCGTGTCCCCATGACTCGAAAAGACTCAAAAATAAAATAAAAGAAAATTAAAATTTTATAGATATTGCACACATAGAAGAGGTAAGGAAGAAAGAAAACATACTCTTCGAGGCTATTTACCTCGCCTGATCAATACCCGGAATAGGGTGCAGTGCTTTCATGTACGCAAACTTCATGTATCACCAATTTCGCTTTCCCTTACATCTTCTTATGCTCCATCCCAATCAATCACACTCTAGAAATCTCTTGTTTATCTTCTTCCAACTTTTCTCTTTGAATAATCTCTCATGTGACAATTGTTCATCCAGGAATATGTTTTGAACACAGCTACTAGCGTCCCAGAAGCTTTTGTTCATCTTGGGTAGATGGATCTTGATAGGAAGAGGTTATGGTGTCTTCTCTATGAAAGTTTAAACCTTTTTGCTCTTTGAATTCACCACTGCATGCTTTCCTCTACTCTCTTGATCCGATTTACCTTGTAATTTATTCCCGAACTAATACCCATCTCAATTGATTTATTCTTGATCTTACCCAACACCTTGCTTTGATTCTTCATATCCCATAACACTTGATAATATCTCTATTCTCTTCATCATCTCTTTTGACCCCCAACTCAAAGCTTTGAACACTCGTGAAATTTGAAACTCTTAATTATAGGTTGAACAAGCTTGATTTGGTTTAGGAAAGGGGAATTGATGATAAATCTCTATGTGGGTATGATGGAGTCAAGTTTTAGCGATGTGGGTTTAAGGAATTTGAGAAGAAGATTTTGAAATTCATGGTTTTGATTCTTGGTTCTAGGTGTTTTGATATGAATTGGGTGCTTGAATTCTTTGTAATGATGTAGGGAATGATTTGGATGAGAATTCATGATGATTTGGTAGTGTTTTGATGTTGGGTGAAGGTTTTTATGAGCTTTAATGGAGTTGGGAGAGGTTTGGAGAGGAGAACTAGGTTTGAGGTTTATAAAATTCGGAATAATGGCTTCATACCTCCTTTATCCCACTCAAATCCGTAACTTTCTCTCTCTGGCGGCGCCGTGCGGACCATCCCTGCGGACTAGGGGGTGTACCGCGGGGTACACCGCAGCTTCTGTTGATTAAAAATTTTCGCCTCTGCACAATACACGTGGTACGACCTCGTGGCACGGGTTTTTGGGCTCGCGGACCATGGCACTGACTAGGGGGTAGTCCGCAGGGGTACTCCGCACCTTCTGATGCTCCTTTTGTCAAAATACCCGTGATAGCCCCCCCTGTGGCACGTGTTTTGACTCTGCGGTATAGGGCACGGTGTAGGGTCCGGTGTACCGGACCCATCAGCTTTATTTTTTTTCTTTTCTGCATAAAACACGTGGCTGCTACCCGTGGCACGGGTTTTCTTCACCTGCGGTTTACCGCGGCTGAGGTCCGGTGTACCGCACCCCTGCTTCAGTTTTTCCGAAAAATTTTGTTCGCCTTCCCTAACTCGATTTCTCCAATACCTAAGCACCAAAAACACTAATACCTTTCTCAAATATGCAATATCAACTAAAATTAACTAAACTAAAACTAAAACATAATGACATAAAAATTACTATGGGATGTCTCCAAAAGGGCACTTTTGTTTCACGTCTTTCAAAGTTAGACGAGTTACCTCGGTTATTTCTTTTTATAGCCTCCCCAGCAGTGAGTGAGATGATTAACGCTTACGAACTCGAGCTTGCAACCTTCGATAGCTTTTATTTTGACCACTCCTTCTGAGATGATTTGCGTGATAATGTATGGTCCCTTCCAAGAACTGTTATGTTTGGGGTTGGGAGGTCTCCATGCTACCTCGTCTCCTACCCCAAACTCAATCTTTTTCTCCATGGTTTCTTGGGAGCTTACAGGTTCTGGCTTCTTGGTTACAACTCTGATTGGATATAGTTCTTTTGACTCATTCTTCATTTTCTTCTTTCCCGAAACATAGAATGTTTCAGAATCATTTTCAATACTAAGAGTCACGGTTCCTTCATTCACATTCACTATGGTATCGCTGGTGGCCAGGAATGGACGCCCAAGAATGAATGGGACGTTCTTATCTGCTTTATATTCAAGAATGATAAAGTCCGTTGGAATAACAAGGTTACCTACTTGAACGAGTACATCCTCTATTACTCCCCACGGCTTAACTGTAGATTGATCCGCAAGTTGTAAGATTACGAATGTCGGTTTCGCTTCACTAATACCAATCTTCTTGAATACACTTTTGGGCATGATATTCACACTTGCCCCTAAATCACACATGGCTTTTCCATAATATATCCCACCTATTCTGATTGGGAGGTTAAACTCTCCAGTATCTTTATGCTTTGGTGGTAATCTTCTTTGAACTCGTGCTGATACCCCTTCATTGATTGCTACAGATTTGGCTCTTGTGAATCTTTTCTTATTGGAGAGTGCCTCCATAAAGAATCAATCATAGTTTCTCCTTCCTTCCATAGCTTCGAGTAAAGGGACGTTAATTTTCACTTGTTTTAACGCCTCTATACACTTCTGATGTTGCTCTGCGGGATAGTGGCAATGTATGGGTGTTTGTCTTGCTCTACTTCTCTCTTCAATTCTTGGTTCATCAACCACTCTAGGCTTCTTAATCTCATCATGTTCAACTTCTTCAACCCAATCTTCAACAATTATCTCATCTAAGTTCATCCGTTTTACGTTTGACTTGTTTGGTAGAACATCCCCTTTTGAGGGAGATGGTAGCGCTTCGGTGATTATCTCACCGTGTTCTTTTATCTTTTGAGCTTGAAGACTAATAGTCTTAACCTTATCGTCTACGTATTGGATCTTATTCATGTTAGATGTTGTATCTTGGGTCAATTGTAGGAGTTGACTTTGTATTTGTTCTATGATTGTAGTGAGCCGCATCACATTCTTCTCTAAAAGTTGATTATGTTTTTTAAGATCTTGATTTTGTTGCAGGCTTTGCACTACTGATGCATCGATCTTTGATTCAAGTCTACTCATATTATCCTTCGAGAAGTTGATGGATTGACTAATAGTCTCTTTTAACTCAGTGATTTCTTCTTGAGGACGTGATTGAGCTTGACTAACATTATGCACATGGCAGCTTGGTGGTTGATTAGCTTGATTTTCATAGGCTTGTTCTTGTAGGTATAACTGTTGAGGTGGCTTAGGGATGCTTTCCTTAACGGTTATAGCTAGTTGTTGTATTTGATCTTGCAAGCATCTTCGCTTCTTCTTCTTCGTTGGTGGTAGGAGTTTGTTCTTGTGGCCAACTCATGTTGTTCTCAATTATTGTTTCCATACCACTTTTTGCTTCTTTTGGATCCATAGAGGCAAAATTACCACGACCCATATTATCTGCTCTCAGCCTTGACTCTCTATCGAGTCCATTATAGAACATGGATAATTGTAATTGTGGCGTGTACCCATGTAGTGGACATCTTGCCAACATCTTTTGAAATCTCGTCCATGCTTCGCCAACACTCTCTCCGGCTTCTTGTAAGAAATTCATAGGCTCCAATAGTTCCTTCACTCGCATACTTGTAGGATAAAATTTATCAAGGAATCTTTCTTGAAGCTTGTCCCAGTCGGTTATTAGCTTGGGAGGTTGATCATCGAACCAATCGCTTGCTTTCCCGGTCAAGAAAAATTGAAACATTAAATAATACATCTGTTCTTGTGTAACACCTTCATTAATGTAGGCATCACAGAATTGCATGAATTTTTGAACAGATCTGACCGGATCTTGATTTGTATCACCATTAAATTTCCCATAGCTCACGAATTGATTAATTAAATCAGGATCAGGCTTGAATCTAACGACTTGGATAGTTGGGACGCGAATCCCAATGCGTTGAACTCGAAATTTACTAGGTAGACCTAGCTCTAACCGTTGATTATCCATATAAAATCCTGAGAAAGACTCAAACAAAAAGAAAGCGTAAAACTGAAAACAAATAAAAACTTCTACACTAAATAAACACAAAATAGATTTAACTTAAAGATAAATCTCCGGCAGCGACGCCAAAAACGTGGTGGGGGCAAAGGTGTGATAAAATAATAGATAAATAAAGATAATAATAAAGAGCACACACCCTTGAGAACCACGGAACTCACTGCAAGTATCACAGATCGTTTGCAAGTTTTAATGATAAGTTAAGTTCGTTCGCAGGGATTTAATCCGTTAGATCTATTTATATTTAACAAGCGTAGATGAATTTAGATGTTTAGAATAAAATATAAAAATATAAAATAATATGAATAACTATCTGATGAGAAATAATAAATAAGAATGCAAATAAATAAATATGAATGTAAGTTAAATAAATTAGGATTAATATTATGAGTCTATTTTACTAAGTTGTTATTCTAACTTGTCACAGATTAAGCATTATATAATAACCAGGATTCTAAATTCTACCTAGCCTTTTCTAGTCTTAGGAGCAACCTCTCCACTACCAAGGTCTTGGGTAATGATTGGTGATTAAATTAAACCTTTATGGCTATCTAGTTAGGCAAAGGATCAAAACTAGACGATTATGTGGTGTTGTCAATAACTAAGAATAATCCTAAGATGGACCAAATCTAAGGATGTAACAATAAGTCAAAACACATAATAACAATATACGCCAAGCTCAATCAATTAGACTAAACAAATAGTATTATTGAATTTAAGACAAAATAATAACCCAACAATTAAAAGTAAAACTTACAGAATAAAAGCTTAGAAGTATGGTTGAGCATAAATCTATAGCTAATTACCCTAAATGTAGAGAATGTAGATATAGAAGAGGAGTTTGTCACTCTCCAACTTCTTCTTCTTGTCTTCCTCTATAGGTCAGCTTGCTTCTTGGATGAATAGCTTGATACTAAGGATGAATAATTAACTATAAGGACTAAGCTATTATTTAAAAGTGAGAAAATACAAGTAAGGACTAAGCCTAAGCTTGAAACCGAGCAAGGACATGTTTACAATGGTATGAGGGTGTATTTATAGGTGTTTAGGAAGACCTAATTCGTTTTCTTGAAGGAGAAGTAAGTGGTGGACTCCAAGCCCAACTCTAATTCGTATGGAAATAAAGATAAACACTGCTAGACCGTTTTGAGCATATCTTCTTTGTTATTGGTCGGTTTGAGCTCCATAAGATACCAAAAGAATCGTAACAGAATTATCTTTGTCCCTATCAAACGAAATTACCAAAATCGGCCTATTTCTTGGGGTAAATAGCACTTCTTTAGGTGTGTACTACAGAATCCCAGATTTAGGCAGCTTTTCCTTTTCCATCTTTTTAGCTTTTGTTTCCTTATATCCAATTACCATGCAAATCTCTTTCCATAAGTTGTAGTCTTTGACTTGGACTCTAATTATTCTCCATAATTATCTTTAAAGCTTCACACTAAATAAATAATTAAACCCAATATGCTCTAAAAATATTATTTTACTAAATCAAGACTCAAAATAGGAAAGTGCACTATTTCTCAAGAAAATCGACTCAAAGACTTCCTAAATCACTAAAAATGATGTCTCATACTAATATAAATCTATTACAAATGAGGAGACATCATATTCTATGTGAGGAACTAGTCTCTTGTTTCCTTCTTGAGGAAGAACTGAAGACCTTCTCCGAGGCTATGAGATCCATAGATGCTAGCTTCTGGAAAGAAGCGGTATACAGTGAGATAGAATCCATTAGATCAAACCACACTTAGGACTTAACTGACTTACCAAAGGGATGTAAGCCAATTAATAGCAAATGGATATCTAAGAGAAAATTAAGACTTGATGGTTCCATAAAGAAATTTAAGGCTAGACTTGTAATCCGAGGCTTTACTTAAAAGAAAGGCCTAGATTACTTTGACACCTATTCCCCAGTGACCAAAATAGCAACCATACGAACTCTAATAGCCTTAGCTTCCATTCATAAACTCACTATACATCAAATGGATGTTAAGATCGCATTTTCGAATGGAGATTTAGATGAAGAGATATATATGGTACAACCCGAAGGGTTTGTAGCTTCTGGTCAGGAAAGCAAAGTATGCAAGCTTAAGAAATATCTATATGGTTTGAAACAAGCACCCAAACAATGGTACAAAAAATTAGATAGTACTTTAGTTAACAATGGATTTATAGTCAACACTTCTAATTCATGTGTTTACATGAAGGTTATAGGATCCGAATGTGTGATAATCTGTTTATACGTAGATGACATGCTAATCTTTGGCACTAACCTTAAAGTCATTAATGAGACTAAGGACTTTATTTCTTCTAAATTCGAGATGAAGGATATGGGTGAAGCTGATGTAATCTTAGGGGTTAAGATCTTAAGAAATGAGAACGGTATATCCCTTAGTCAATCTCATTATGTAGAGAAACTGTTGAAGAGATTCAACTCCTTTGAAGTCATACCCGCTAGAACCCCTTATGACTCTAGTGTTTGTTTGAATAAGAACAAGGGAAGTGCAATATCTCAAACTGAATATGCTAAGAATGGGAAGTGTGATGTTCTTAATGAACTACACTCGACCTGATATCGCCTATGTCGTAAGTAGACTTAGTCGCTACACCCATAACCCTAGTAATGAACATTGGGCTGCACTTCAAAGATTATTGAAGTATCTAAGAGGTACTATGGATATAGGCATACACAATAGTAGGTTCCCTGCTGTCTTAGAAGGCTATTGTGATGCATACTGTATATCAGATAATGATGAAGTGAGCTCCACTAGTGGTTATGTGTTTTCCATAGGTGGAGGAGCCATATCCTGGAAGTCTACTAAACAAACTTGTATAGCAAGGTCAACCATGGAATCCGAGTTTATAGAGTTGAAGTTGGAAGGACAAGTGTTGAATGGTTAAGGAGTCTCCTAGCAGATGTACCATTATGGAAAGATAAAGTTGTACAAGTTCACTTCATTGTGACTCGCAAGCGGATATCAGCGTTGCTCACAACAACACATATAATGGAAAACGGAGGCATATTCGAATCAGACACAGCTTAGTTAAACAGTTATCGAAGAATGGTGTGATAGCATTGGACTTTGTCAAATACGAGAAAAATCTGGCTAATCCATTCACTAAAGGTTTAACCAAGAGAGTAGTTATGGAAATGTCAAGGGGGATGGGGCTGAAGCCCATTCATGGGGGTCATATGGATGACATATGATGCACTACTTACCCATCCCTATGGCATGAAATAGTGCAAATGAGGTTGAGTTTCGACTCTTAATGATTCATAGCCTTTTGTGGTGGTCCTATTGAGACAGACTTGATGAATCACCTATGATTATTTTGAGGTTGAGTTTAACTCTTAATGATGTTCATAGCCTTATGTGGTGGTCCTGTTGAGAAGGACTTGATGAACTCACCGGCATATGATGAGGTTGAGCTTTAAGGATATTAATTACTTCAAGACCATTGAGGGGTAGTCTATGTTGTATATATATTCTTGAAATCACCTATATGAGTGTGAAAGTGGGGGCCGCTTTCTATGAAAGACTAGAGAAGTCTTTTTAGAGCACTCATGAGAACCAAGGTATGTGCATGGCCTAAAAGGCGCTTGTGATAACATCGCGGAATCTGTATATATCTAACGGGTTTGAGTATGTGTTGTGGGGGTCTCAACTAAAGAACGTCAAGTTCAAGAGTACGTTCACTTGACTGGACTTGGTTGTTGCCTCACTCCACTACGTGTCAATTCAAATCGCAAGATATTGGCACTTAAGTACAATTTACCCAATTTTTCGCTTAAAACTTTTCTTCTTTTCAAAACCTTCGTTTTATATCTTGTAGACATTCAATGTGTGGGGGATTGTTGGAGCATTTTCATGTCTTAACTTTAGTGGAGGGATGTTTTTGTTCACTTATACAAGTGAAGATGACAAGTCACGAATGTGACTTTTGGTTTGTCCCATATCGGTGGGTTGTAACATTATTATCCCACTCAAATACTTTGTGCTATCATTAGCTTCCAAACAACCAACACCTATGCACACTAAGAGATAATTGGTAAGCCCACACGCGCGCACCACCACCTCCCACCCGGCCCAAACTCGGGTCCGGATCATGGGCCGTGGGTCTTGGGTCTTGGGTCTTGGGTCTTGGGTCTTGGGGAATTAAAAAATAAAAATAAACTAGTTATATAACCAACTTTTATTTTAATTTTTCTGGTGAAGACTTAGTCCGACCTTGACCAATTCCACCCACGTTTTGTCTTCCGTCTTACCCACGTTTGTATAACGTTAACGTTGTAATTGCTCCTATTAATCTACCATGACTGACAAGCCTTGACTGAGCCATAACGACTAGTTACTGGCTAGTTTTTCTTGTCTATAAATAGGATAGTTTCGCAGCTCATTTCACACCAGCTTTACATCACCAACTTACAGCTTACGAAATAATAATACAACAAAATATTTCTTCTCCTTCTTTCATTCTGTTCTTGAGCAAATATTATACAGATTCCAACCTACGATTATGAGAGTAGGTAGTAGTGTTTAAACCTTGGGGAACGTTCGGAAAAAACAGCGTAGCATCTCGGCTGTCCCAATTCATTCTTAAGGCAGTGGATCCTCCACGACACTACTTTTTCGTCTTCTTCTTCTACAGTTCAGTTATCACCTTCATTAATTGGGTTCGTCTTTTACCTTCATCTTTTATATTTCTGTCTTTGAATTTTCTTTTTGTGCTTAGTAGTTAAAGCTTACTTTTCGAAATTTTTAAATACCATTACAGTAGCACTTTAATTTTACCAACAATTTAAGAACGAATTTTTAATAAGTAATATGTAATGGATTCTGGTGTGGCTTAGGGTGTGATAAAATAATATAATAAAAGATAGATAAACGATGCACAATTACCCTAGACTAGCACAGTACTGCAAGTATTACAGGACGTATGCAAGTTTTAATGATAAGAAAGTTCGTTCTCAGGGACTTAGTGTGTTATACGAATGAGCAATAATTAAGAGTATCAAGTAATTAATTAAAAGACAGAAACTAAAGATGAACAAATTGGGAGATGATTAATTAAACTAAATAAAAGTAAAGACAATAAAGTAAATACGAAGAAAAATGAGATGAGAAATATAGCTTAGGCTTTGCCAGTATGCACTAATCCTTCTAATTCTTTCTATCAAATTCTAGTTAATAAGGGAGATAATATCTCTTAAATACTTAGTCAGGATTCTAAATTCACATACCTTAGACCTTGAGAGAGACTAAGGGGGCTACGACACAACAACGAGGCAGTCCAAACTTAGGGTTATTAAGCTCTACCAAGGCCCTAAGCAGTACAATTCCTTCAATTGGTGATATGGTGATTAAAATATACCCTAATGACTATCTAGATAGAATCGGTGTTGTCAGGACCAATATCGGACACTAGACGTTATGTGGTGTTTCAATAATTAGACACCCCTTCTGGGCGACCTTCTAACTACTCTTAAGAAAGCCTAAAGTGATCAGGTTTAGGACAGGCAATAACTCAAAACACATTAACAAATATATGGGTAAGCAGCTGATATCAAGTTAAAACATATAATTCCCAAAGAAACTTATATAGAAAGAAAATATAATTCATAGATTATACATAATGCAAAACCCAAGTTATGGGAGAATTAGTTCATACCTGAAGGAAATAAACTAAAAGATTGAATAAAAGACTTCGTCTTGCTCTCTACAATAACTCTCATGATATAAACCTTAAGGACTAATTAATTGTGAGGCAAGAATGATTTACAAGAGATATAAGGGTGTATTTATAGGTGTTTAGAAGACCTAATTCGTTTTCTTGGAGTGGAAGAAAAGTAATGGACTCCAAGCCCAACTCAAATTCGTAACCCTAAAATATAGAAAAGGTAATAATTTGCCCCTGTTTTGTTTTGGTAGTAACTGCTTCAATACTTATCTGTTTGATGTGTTCCAATAGTCGAAACTGATCATCTCGGAAAGCTATTTAACTTTGCTTCAAGGATTCTTCCAAATTCCTAACCAATCTTGAGTTATAAGCCCTTTTGTGGTCATGGGTGCTGGAATTCAGATTTATTTGGCAACTTTATCTTTCCATATCCTAACTTTTCCTTTCTTTTCTCCAATTTCCATGTATATCTTCTTTCCTTTATCTCTTAGAATTGACTTGACATCTGATTAATCTCCATATATATCTTTAAAGCTTCACACTAAATAAATAATTAAACCAATATGCTCTAAAAAGAATTAATTATTAAATCAAGACTAGAACTAGGAAAGTGCACTATATCATGATAAAATCGAGTATTTAGACTTCTAAAACACTAAAAATGATGTCTCTATCCCCAACTCAAAGTTGTATCGTCCCGATACAATAAAGATAAAAACAAAGGGAAGTCTCTAAATACACACCTAGGTCATTTAAACACAATAGGAAAGAAGATAGCAGAATATATAGAATAGACAATAAGCAACTACTCAGAAAATTTCATGTAATGATATTCACAAACTACATACCTGTACACTTCTCATATCTACAGTCAACACGACTTGAATTCAAGATTAGATTAGCTTCACAATGTAAGAAGGAGAAGAACTTTACTCAGTTCACCAAGGAAGCTATAGATTGTTCATCGAACTTCACTAGTATCCAAAGATCCACTTAACTACTCTCTATTAGCTCAATCACTTCTAGATTACATAGAAAAAAATCAAAAGGTCTTTAAGGTTGTAATGTTGTCTTAGGGACGGTATGATAAGTAAATTTGGATAATTTAGAGTGAGCTTTTGGCTCTCTCCTCACTAGCCATCAACGAATCGCCCTAGAGCTTGAGTTACTCTCATAAAACGTTTCTCATTCAAACCAATGCTTTTCTTGATGCACAAATTAGCATCCCCAATAACCCGATTAAAGCATAAAGATGTTCACATAAAAATTCCTCTTTGCCGGTCCAAATATATATTCTTTTCAAATCAACTTTTTTCTTTTGTATAGCTATGACTTTCTTTTTGATGTTCGAGATATCACACTATTTTTTTTCATAGATTTTTTCTTTTCTTTTCATGCTTTTTAGATTTTATAATTCACTATTACCCCGGCAAAGGGTTACAATATAAACCTGTGAATTATCATCTAAATAATAGCCGAGTACAATTAATAAGCTCAAAAATCCCAACCCAATAAAAATTCCCATAATGGCGGACCTACCACCCCAAACTCAAGCTCTAAAACAACTGTCTATGCATCGCGATTCGAGTGTGGGTCATATGGATATGGCTTATAATGTGGTTAAATAAAAAGGCTTTAGAAAGGCTAGAAGGGACTGGGAAGGATATAACATATTAAATCAAATAACAGGGTGAGAAAGTTAAAAGGCTTCAAGTGGCTTCTATATGAAAGAACTGCCTTAATCATTTTCTAAACCATGCCTTTCCTTATTCTCTTACCTTTAACACATTAATCAAATGGGTTTATCAACTAGCTTGGATCTCACGGCCTACACACCACTCAAGGCTCCCTGAGATCGAACATACTTTCTATCGCATTGCTAACTAATCTTTTCTTTACTATCAATGTGTGTTTTCCTGCAAATACTCAAAGCATACAAAATAAAATAGCTCATAAACATACTACTTACTATCATTAACTTACTGAGCTTATGCTTTCAAGCTATTAAACACACTCTACATCTAATTCCCATGTATCAAAAATTTTAATTTCTACCTAAAAATAGAAAATGGAGATGAGAGACAACGAATCCCCATACCCCTAACTCAAAAATGAGCCGTGTACCCACGACTCGAAAAAGAAATTAAAATTAGCAGATAGCATATTTACAGAAATGGTAAGGAAGAAAGAGAACATACTCTCGAGGTTATTTCCTCGCATTATCGACATCCACGATAGGATTTGCTGGATCTTTCTTTAATTTCTCAAGGAGTGTTATGATGTGCACTTGATTGGCTTTGATTTGTGCCACATCATTGGCTAAGGAAATTTGAGCTGCTTCGACTTTATTTAAACGCTCCTCCATCTTATCTTGCCAACTTTGCTCCTTTTCTTCTTTTGAGACTTGCATAAATCCCGTTACTCTCAAGACTTTCATGATCCAAGCATCATCAATATTGTTACTCTTTTTAAACTCCAGTTTCTCTTCTTCACCCAAAATTACATTCGCTTTTCGCACAAGACACGTGATCATAGTAGGATATGTCACATTGTAAACCGAGGGTAGGAGAGACCAAAAACCGCATCACCTCCTCAAAGATCAACTGTGCCACATCCACTTCTTCTCCTCTCAAAATACAATTAAAAAATAGAGCGTTCTTTTTACTTATGTCCCAAATTCTTGTGTTTCCAAATACGTTAGGAAAAAGGAAATTTTGCCAAACTCTAGCATCCGGTTGAAGATATTTGTAAGGCCAAGGTACCTTTAATTCTACCTTATGTGATTTAAATTTCTCCTTGTCTAAAACATGCTCAAAAAGTAAATTCCAATCGAAGATTCTTTGTCTATCCACCACTTCTCTATACTTGCATGGTGATGTATCCCTATTTGTTTTATATATTAGACCTATGGAGACATCATATTGGGTGAATTAGTTACTTATTAGCTAGAATTTTATGCATATTTCATCATATTTCACTTTCTCCCCTTGGAATTAGACTATTTGCAATTTTAGAACTTTTGTGCGTTAATTTGATTATTTTTAGTGCGAAGTTAGTATGTTCTAAAATTTCAATGCAAGGAGTAGAAGTGAGAATTAGAGTCTTAGCTTATTTTTAGTGTGTTAGGAAGTATTTTGTTCAAGTTTCTACTTCTAGAGTGCACTTTCCTATTTCTAGTTTTGAATTATTGATTTATTATTTTTAAAGCATATGCGGTTTAATTATTTATTTAATGTGAAACTTTAAAAGATATATGGTAATTAATTAGAGACCAAGTCAAGTCAAGGAAGTAAAGGAAAGAGATTTACATGGAAATAAGAAGATTAAGGAAGGATCTATGCAAAGAAGGAAAAGATAAAGCTGCCAAATAAATCTGAAATTCCAGCCACGTTTCAAAGACGAGTCCATAACTTAATATTGACTAGGAATTTAGGAGAATGGTCTGGACCAATGGAAATAGCTTTCCGAGAAAAGCGGTTTTGACTATTGGAACGCGTCAAACGGATACGTATTGAGAGAGATATGACCAAAACAAATCAGCAGCAGAATCTTACCTTTCCTAAATTTCAGGGTTACGAATTAAAGAGTTCTTAACTTGTCTTCCACTCCAAGTAAATTCGACCTAGGGCTTCCTAACACCTATAAATACACCCCTTAACCCCCTCTTTTATATACACTTCATATAATTATCAAAGAGGCTTAAGGATTCAAGTCAGAGCAAGCAGGAAGGAAGAAAGCTGAGAGCTGGAGCAGTCATCTTCTCCAATTCGCAGCCAAACCCAACCTCTTCATTAGGTTTTATTTATTTTCTTTCTGTTAAAAATTATGTCATTTAATTTTATTGTCTTAGTTTTATTTTCCGTTATGAGCTAAACTTCTTAAGTGCTTGAGAATCGCTATATGGGTTGAACCTTAATTTATTCAATTGATGTTTTCTGATTTGGGATTTTTATAGTTTAAATCGAATTGAGTAATTTAGTATTGTTTATTATCGTAAGTTAATTTCACTATCAATGAACTAGCTAATCGGAGATAGGTTTGAGTAAATAAGCTATTCACTAGTGACGGTGATCATCTTGACGGGGGGGGGGGGGGGGTTTAATTACAGACATAGGTAATAAACCTAAGATAGAAATTATTGATCCTGACGGACTTAGTTAATCTTATAGCCAATTGGGTAGAGAACATGACATTCGAAGGTGGATTATGATCGCCCTGGCGGGGTTTGTAACATCTAAGAATAGCTCCTAAGTGCACCCTGATTGGGGTTAGGAGAATCTAGAATCCCGACTATTACTATCTACTAATTTGTACCTTAGAAGAAGAATTGATTAAGTTTATTTTGGTGAAACCCTAGCGTGACTCAAGTAATACTCTCTCATCCTTGCGTCTCTTCATATTTTATTTTCTTGCATCAGTCTTAATTTAGTTTAATATTTTACTTTATTTGCACTTTAGTTCTTAAACAAAAACCAAACAAAAATCTATTTCTTTTACTTTTAATTGTCATTCAAGCAACTATTTACATTTATTGCATAATACTCTAGTCATACCTAATCCGTCCCTGAGATCGAAATCCCGTTTACCGGATATTACTTGGACGCCCCGTACACTTGCGGTACGTGTCTTGCCTTTTTAGGTGTGTTTATTTAGAACACACAAGGAGACACCACATGGTCCAACCAATTTCTTAAACTGGAAGTGGTTTCTAATCTCTTCAACTGTGAAAGGAACTAACTTTCCTCTAACTGGAACACAACCTTCACTATCTCGGCTAAAGAGGCCTAAATAGAAATCTGAAACTAAATCATGACATAAATCAGAACGTCTTACCATGAATGTAGACCAATCCAATCTTTCACCAAGCTCCAAGAATCTCTTGTACTCTCCTTTACCAATTTCTTCATCGAATACTCTCTCATAAGTAAAACGTAGTTCCTTTAATTGTTTCTCTACAGAAGCTATCATGGCCTTTGAAGCTTTCTCTTTGTCTTCGGGTGTTTGAATTGGAGAGGTTGTGTTGTCTTCTTCACAAAAAGTGGAACCCTTTTTCCCTTTGAATCAAACGCAGCTAGCTCACCTCTCTTTACAATATCTATTTTACCCTTTGTGTTGGAACTAGAACTTTTCTCACTTGATTTCTTCTCAATAGAATCCAATACCTTGCTTTTCTTCATCTCCCTTTTAGTAGATAATGTTTCTGTTCTTTTAGTCATCTCAATTAACCTCCAACTCAAAGCTTTAACCACTCTTGAAATTTGAAACTCTTGATTATTGGTTGAACAAGCTTTATTTGAGTTAGGGAAGGTGTTTTGATGATGATTCTCTATGTGGGTAAGATGGATTCTTGATGGATTGGCATCGATCTAAGAAATTGTAGGATGAATTTTGAAATTTAGGCTTTTGATTCTTGGATTCAATGTGTTTTGGTAAGAATTGGGTGGTTGAATCTTCTTTGTAATGATGTGGAGAGAAGATTTGATGTGTTTTTATGGTGATTGGGTAGTATTTTGATGTTTAGGGAAGGTTTGATGAAGCTTTAATGGAGTTGGGTGAGGTTTAGAGAAGAAAGAGAGGCTTAAGGATTGTAAAATTCGCAATAGACTGACCTCCTCTTCTTTATAACCTAAAAAATGCAACTTTTTTCTTTCTCCAGCGGCGCTGACCGGTATACCGGCGGTATGGGCCGGCAATGCCGGTGCGCTGCTCTTTTGAAAACTCATCATCGACAGAAAACCCTAGTCGCGTACCCGAGGTCTCGTGTTTTTTGGTTGACCGGCATACCGGTGCGGCAAGCTTAGGAAAATCAACTCTCGGCAAAGAACCCGAGACGTGTACCCGAGGGCTTGTGTTTTTTACCCGCCGGCATATCGGTCATGTGACCGGCATACCGGTGGGCAGATGGTGGTCCTTTGTGTGTTCTAAAATAAATGCAAAAGTAATCGAACCACAACCGCAAGTGTACGGTTGTCCCAAGTAGTAATAAGTGATTCTAGGATTGTTCGCAGGGACGGTTTGGTTAACTACAATGCTTATCGAATAATGAATGGTTGCACTTATGAAAGCAAGTAAAAGTTTTAATGATTGATTGGTGGTTTGTTTAAATTCTAAGTAATGAAACTCTAAATAGAAAATGCAATTAAATACTAAGACGCAAGTAAATAAATGTGAAACGCAAGTATGAGAAGGTAGCACTTGAGAACGCAAGGGATCCTTCTAATCCTATTTCATAACCTATGTTGTTTAAGGGCTAAATTGGTCAATTACAATGGTCGGGATTCTAAATTCCTTATACCCCCGTCAGGGTGGACTATAAGGCTATCCTAGAGTGTCACTAGTCCCGTCAGGGTAAATATGATCCACTTTTAGATGTTTAAGTTAATTACCTCATTGGCCCTAAAATTAGCTAAGTTCGTCAGAATCAATAGCTTCTATTTTAGATTGAATAATTGGTTCTGTACCTAAACCCTCCGTCAGGATGATCCACATGCCACATATGTGGAATAGCCTAGATACTAATACCTGTTCTTAGTTCATGACTCTAAATACAGTAAATAATCCCAAATTATCGAAAAGAGTAAAAGTCCCAATCTAATTTAATTTAACAGAAACCCAAATTCAACATACAAAATTCAATAGAATTGGGATTCACCCATAAAGCATTCTCAAGCACTAAAATGTATTTAGCTCATACTAATTAAAAAGAAAACTAAATTAAATGTAATGGAATTCATATTGTCTTAAAAAATTAAAGATAAAGAAAACCTAATTTCCGGAATTGGAATGACTGAGAACGGAGATATAGACCCTCTCCAGCTCTTGCAGCTTCTTCTTTCTTCCTTCTGTTGCTTCTCTCTGATGTTTAATCTTGTAAAAAGTGAATTGTTTGAAAATAGAAGTCAATGGCTCCTTTTATATGTGGAAAAACGGATTAGGGCTTGGACTTAAGAATAAATCACTAATTAAATGTCCAAGCCCAATTTCTAAGCCCAAAATCCCGTAACTGCTGCACCACCTTCACTAAAACGGCTCTAGCTTATTCGTTATAACTCCGATTGACCTGAAATCACTTGCTAAATTTCCGTAACTCGATAAGGAACGTTTTCTCTTCAGATGTCAGCAGCTCAATCATCTCTTAAGTGCCTCGAAATCAGCAATCTTTGGCCTATTTTCCAGATTTGCAGCTCCAAAATCAAATTCCTTCGGGATTTATCTTCAAGTCTTGACTCCATATCACGATCTTTGACTTTCTTCTCGGATTCCATTCCTAGCTAATATTCAAAACCTACAAACTTTTCACTAAAATACACACGATTACGCGCAAAAGTTTAATAAATCAAAAATACTAGAAATAAAATAGGAATTCCGAATTATTATTGCATTTTTAACTCAAAAGTCTATCAAAATATTCAATTAAACACCAAAAATGATGTCTCCCAAGGGTCGAAAATAATAACAATTAGGGAGACATCAGCAGATCACAATATGCCTAACTCGATTTCTTTAATACCTTAACATAAAAAACACTAATACCTTTCCCAAATATGCAATATCAACTAAAAACAACTAAACTTAACATGAATTAAAAACATAAAAAAATAAAAAATTGCGGGTTGTCTCCCGTACAACACTTTTATTTAACGTCTTTTAAAGTTAGACGCGTTACCTCTATCAAGATTTGCGAATATAGCCTCCACAGCAACGAGCAAGGCTATGAACGTCAACTAATCTGCGCTTAATACTCTTCTTGGGTCTGATCTCTATCACCTTAGCTGAAACAACTTTAGTGACTATGAATGGTCCCATCCACGAGTCTTGATAACCTCGTGGCCTATTCTCTAGTTTGTGGGCTTTCCATAGAACTTCATGGCCGACCCTAAACTCAATGTTTGGCTCAGTTCCACAGGCTTTTCATGGATCTTCTCTTTAGGGACTCTGTGATGTGAAAGGCTGTGGATGATGGGAATGGTGGGATCTGACTTCCTTGGTTTCTTACCCCAGACATAGAATGTCTCAGATTCGTTCTGAGAATGAAGGGTAATGGTCCCTTCTTGGAAGTTGATTATGCTCTTACTTGTGGCCATGAAAAGCCTTCCAAGTATGATTGGAACCTGCTTATCTGCATTAAAATCAAGTATAACAAAGTCAGTAGGGATGGTGTTATTACCTGATCGGACAAGAATGTCCTCCATTGTTCCCCATGTCTTGGTAACTGAGTTGTCAACAAACTGCAACTTCACTGGAGCTTTCTCTGATTTCTGAAGTCCAAGTCTATCGAACACGGACTTTGGCATACGATTCACACCTGAACCAACATCACACATAGCTTTCACCTTGAGCATACCATTTATTTGTGTAGGAAGATTAAAGCTTTCGTGATCTTTGAGCTTCAATGGTAACTCTTTCTCTACTCTTCTTGAGACTCTCACAGTCTCTCTCTTGGCTTCTACACTCGCTTCATTTTCTGGAATAACTTGCGTAAAAACTTGTTACGGTGTAAGCCCTTTCTTTGCAATCTCAAGCATTTGGGCGTTGATATTCTCAGGAGTGTACGCCTCTACAAATGTCTTGAGTTCAATGTCACCCTTCGTATTTGTATTAGGAATGGTTTGTGACACTATTTGAACAACTGGTGGCGATTCCACCTTCTCTTCTTTTTTCTTTTCTTGCACAACAGGTGCAACTTCTACTTTCTCTTTTGAGGCTTCTTCCTCTTTCTCTTTTGCTCTCTCATCTTGTAACTCCATAACCGATCTAATCTCTTCTTGCATATCCTTCAGAAGTTGTATAAACTCGGATTTTTCTGAATCTTTATCCTCATCATCTTCTGAACAGTTAGAGTCCACGGGGATAGACTTGGTTGGTTCTTCTTCGGTACTAGGAACTTCCACGGCATTTTCGGCAGCATGAGATACTTCCTTATTTTCTTCAATCTCAAGGCAAATAGCCTTGCAAGCTTCGAACCCAACATTGGCATCACCTCCTTCGATAGCTTTCAATTCTTTTTGTTCCATAATATTTGTAAGAACTTTATTCATTTGTTCTACTTGCGTACTGGTGGTCCTTTGTGTGTTCTAAAATAAACGCAATAAGGTAAAGAGAACCACAACCGCAAGTGTACGGTTGTCCCAAGTAATATAAGTGATAAAACAGATTCGTTCTCAGGGACGGAATGGTTGACTCTAATGCTTATCAGATAGTGGTTAATTGCACGTGAAATTAAGTAAATGATTTTTAAGATTTGTTTGTTTGGTTTTCTAAATGCTAAGACAATAAAGTAAATTACTAAATTAATGCAAGTAAATAACTAGACGCAAGAAACTAAAGTGTTTACGCAAGATGAGAAGACAGTACTTGAGAGACGCGAGGATTTCACCTAACTATCATTCATTTCATACATTGTTTAAGGGACAAATTGGTAAATTTGTATTGGTCGGGATTCTATATTCTCCTTACCCCTGTCGGGGTGGACTAAGGAGTAACTTTCAAGTGCTACAAACCCCGTCAGGGTGATTATAGTCCACTCTCAAGTGATTAAGTCTAAATTACCCAATTGCCCATAGGTTTAATTAAGCTCGTCAGAGTCAAATGATTTCTAACCTATATTCGTTAACTAGTTCTGTACCCAGACCCCCCGTCAAGGTGATCCAATCGCCACTAATTGGAATAGCCTAGATACTAAGTCCTATTATCAATTGATCAGGTCAATAATAGTAAATAAACACAAATTAAAGAAAAATACAAATTACCCAATTTGATTTAAATAATAAATATCCCAAATTCAAACATATGAAACAAAATCAAGTTGGGATTAACCCATTATGCGTTCTCAAGCACTTAGTTAAATTAGCTCATACTAATGCAGAAAACTAAATTAAAACAGAAAGAATTCATGTTCTTCAATTACAGAAATAAAAGATAGAACCTAATTAGAAATTGAGTTTGGTTGTGATTTGGAGATATAGATCGTTTCCAACTCTATAGCTTTCTCCTTTTCCTTACTGCTAACTTTCTCTCTGGACACTCTCTTCTAAGGATGAATTAAATTGAAAAATAAAATGAGAGGTACTGAATAATGAGGTCTAAAGGCCTATTTACAATGATAAAATCGGATTAGGGCTTTTACTTAAGGATTAAGTGAAAATTAGAAAAGCCCAAGTCCACTAATTAAGCCCGAATCCCGTAACTGCTGCACCACCTCCACTAAAACAGCTCTAACCGGCTCGTTTCAACTCGGATTGACCCAATTCCAGTTGCTAAATTTCCGTAACTCAATGGGAAACATTTTCTCTTCACAAGTCAGAGGCTAAATCCAATCTTAGATGGCTTGAAATCAGCAATCTTTATCAACTTTCCAGATTTGTAGCTTGAAATTCTCAATTCTTTCGGGATATTTCTTCTTGCTTTGACTTCATTACACGATCTTTGACTTTATTCTTGGCTTCCTCTTCTAGCTAGTATTCAAAACCTACAAGCTTTTCACTAAAAGCAACCCATATTACGCGCAAAAGCTTAATAAATCAAAAATACTAAAATCTAAAGAGGAAAATTGAATTATTGCATATTAGCACCAAAAGTCTATCTAAATAATCAAATAAACACAAAAAATGATGTCTCCCAAGGGTATAAAATTAGAACATTTAGGGAGACATCACGTACCTAAAATCTGAACTGAAGCTTCTTGTTCTCTTAACTTCTCGTTCTGAGAATGCATATTAGTGGTCATAAGATCCGTAAAATTCTTCAATTGTTGATCTCCCACAGCTCCTTCTTGAAGATACTGTGGTAGTGCCGTCTGAGCTAAAGTATCGGTATATGCATCATTAACAAGTTGTTGTGGAGGAGCAGGTCGATTATAATTTTGGTTTCCTTGATATGGAACTTGACCTCTAGGTTGGAAAGACTTATTCTGGGGACGAGGTTGATAATGACCAGGATTAGCGGCCCCTTGTGGATTTGAATACTGCATACCCTGGTGATTCCTGTTACCAAATTGATAATTTCCTCGGTTGGATATGAAATAAACAGATGCTGGATTTCCTTCGCACTCTTCCCATGTATGATTTGTAACCCCACACTATTGACAACCTTGTGCTTCCTCCACTACATTTGCTACGGCTAAATTTCTCTGCATCTCAAGCTTAAATTCTTTGATTTGATTCTCTAATGCGGACAATTGAGCTGAGTTTGTTGTTTATGCATCTAATCGAAGCGTACCTTTGGCTTTTGTAATAGGAGCTCGCGAAAGTGGCCAACACCTTTCTGTTTCAATAATATTTTCTAAACCTTCGGCGGCTTCTGCAGGATCCATGGACACGAAATTTCCCTTTCCAAGATTATCTACCCTCAATCTACTTTCTCAATTGATACCTTGATAGCATATAACTAACTGTAAAGATGGGTTGTAACCATGGAATGGACATCTAGCTAACTTTTGTTGAAACCTTGTCCATGCGTCTCCTACTTCTTCTCCATTCTCTTGACAAAACTTTGCAAGCTCGCTTTGATCTTTGAGTCTCATACTCTTCGGATAAAAATGGTTAAAGAATGCGGCTTGAAGTTTTGCCCATGTATTAATAGTACCTAGTGGTTGCCTATCTAGCCACTCACCAGCTTTACCGGCCAGAAAGAACGAAAACATTTGACAATACAGTTGATCGCGTGTAATGCCTGGAGTAACATAGGCATCACAAATCTGCATGAACTTCTGAATCGCTCTTACCATATCTTGAACTGATACACTACTATAGAGTCCAAAACTCTAAAATTGACTGAGCGTGCCCGTATCGAGCCTAAATTTGATATTCTGGATCTCTGGAGGACGATAACCCAATGGTTGAACATGAAACGGTACTCCCAAGCCTGGGAGGTCTTGCTCAACTTTGTTCTGATTGTTGTTATTTCCGTTACCTCCTGGTGGTATTTGATGTTGTCCCATACGTCCAAGTGGTGGAACTATAGGAATAAGTGGTGGATCTACTGGATCTTGTGCTGCCACAGATCTTCTTAAGGCTCTTTCTTCTCTGATACGCCTGTTATAAGCTGTGAAGCTCCTTTCGGTCTCTGGTAGAGGAGGCCAAAGATGAAACACTGTTGAAACCTGAAAAAGACTAAAGCAAACTACAAGCGTAAATCCGGAAAAATAAAAATAAAAACTGAAAAATAAAAATTTAACTAAAAACTACTACTCGAAATAGATAACCCACACGCTAACAAGACACAAGTCCCTGTCAGCGGCGCCAAAAACTTGGTGTGGCCTAGGGTGTGATAAAATAATATAATAAAAGATAGATAAACGATGCACAATTCACCATAGACTAGCACGAAACTGCAAGTATTACCAGACGTATGCAAGTTTTAATGATAAGAAAGTTCGTTCTCAGGGACTTAGTGTGTTATACGAACGAGCAATAAATAAGAGTAGCTAAGTAATTAATTAAAAGACAGAAACTAAAGATGAATAAATTGGGAGATGATTAATTAACTAAATAAAAGTAAAGACAATAAAGTAAATACGAAGAAATATGAGATGAGAGATATAGCTTAGGCTTTACCAGTATGCACTAATTGTTTTAATTCTTTCTATCAAATTCTAGTTAATAAGGGAGATAATAACTCTTAAATACTTAGTCAGGATTCTTTCTATCAAATTTCGAGGTTGAGTTTAACTCTTAATGATGTTCATAGCCTTATGTGGTGGTCCTGTTGAGAAGGACTTGATGAACTCACCAGCATATGATGAGGTTGAGCTTTAAGGATATTAATGACTTCAAGACCCTTGAGGGGTAGTCTATGTTGTATAGACATTCTTGAAATCACCTATATGAGTGTGAAAGTGGGGGCCGCTTTCTATGAAAGACTAGAGAAGTCTTTTTAGAGCACTCATGAGAACAAAGGTATGTGCATGGCCTAAAAGGCGCTTGTGATAACATCGCGGCATCTGTATATACCTAACGGGTTTGAGTATGTGTTGTGGGGGTCTCAACTAAAGAACGTCAAGTTCAAGAGTACGTTCAGTTGAGTAGACTTGGTTGTTGCCTCACTCCACTACGTGTCAATTCAAATCGCAAGATATTTGCACTTAAGTACAATACACCCAATTTTTCGCTTAAAACTTTTCTTCTTTTCAAAACCTTCGTTTTATATCTTGTAGACATTCAATGTGTGGGGGATTGTTGGATCATTTTCATGTCTTAACTTTAGTGGAGGGATGTTTTTGTTCACTTATACAAGTGAAGATGAAAAGTCACGAATGTGACTTTTGGTTTGTCCCACATCGGTGGGTTGTAACATTATTATCCCACTCAAATACTTTGTGCTATCATTAGCTTCCAAACAACCAACACCTATGCACACTAAGAGATAATTGGAAAGCCCACACATGCGCACCACCACCTCCCACTTGGCCCGAGCTCGGGTCCGCATCATGGGTCGTGGGTCTTGGGTTTTGGGGAATTAAAAAATAAAAATAAACTAGTTATATAACCAGCTTTTATTTTGATTTTTCTGGTGAAGACTTAGTCCGACCTAGACCAATTCCACCCACGTTTTGTCTTCTGTCTTACCCATGTTTGTGTAACGTTAACGTTGTAATTGCTCCTATTAATCTGCCATAACTGACAAGCCTTGACTGAGCCATAACGACTAGTTACTGGCTAGTTTTTCTTGTCTATAAATAGGACAGTTTCGCAGCTCATTTCACTCCATCTTTACATCACCAACTTACAACTTACGAAATAATACTATAGCAAAATATTTCTTCTCCTTCTTTCATTATGTTCTTAATAAAATATTATACATATTCCAACCTACGATTGTGAGTGCACACGAGAGTAGGTAGTAGTGTTTAAACCTTGGGGAACTGATATCTCCTCATTTGTGATAATAAAATATATCTCCGAGACATCATTTTAGTTGTATTTATTAGTTTATAGGTCGATTTTCTCATGATTTAGTACACTTTCCTATTTTGTGTCTTAAATTAATTATTTATTATTTTTAGAGCATATTGGGTTTAATTATTTATTTAGTATGAAGCTTTAGAGATATATGGTAATTAATTAGAATCCAAGTTGGTTCCAAGAGCTAAAGGAAAGAAGATAAACATGGGAATTGAAGATAAGGAAGTAAAAACTAAAAATATGGAAAAGAAAAAAGCTGCCATAAATCTGAATTCCTGCACCTACGACCACAAATCAGCTTATATCTTAAAATCGGTGAGGAATCTGGAGAAACGGTCAAGAGAAAAGTTAAATATCTTTCCGAGACGATGAATTTCGACTACTCATACGCGTCAATCGGATAAGTATTGAAGCTGTTAGGACCAAAACAAAAACGGGGCTGATTGCATGTTTTTTGGGCTACGAATTTGAGTTGGGCTAGGAGTCCAATATTTACCTTTTCCTTCAAGAAAACGAATTAGGTCTTCCTATACCCTATAAATACAGCCTTTTAACATTAGAAAATCATCCTTGGCCAAACCTTAAGGTTAGGAAGAAGCTTACAACAAGAAGAGAAGTCTGGAAGGAGCTTTGCATCAATTATGTCTCCTTCAACCTTTAATTCTGTAATTCTTTTCTTTTCTTTTCTTAGTATGAACTAAATTCTATTTAGCTTGAGTTTTAGCATATATGTATGAACCCTAGTTTTGGTTGACATCTATTTAATTTGATTGAATTTATGTTTTGATTTCTCTATTTATGTGTTGGGTTTATATTCTGTGTTCTTTACGGTGTACAACGTATAGGATTACCATCATAGTAGTTAGATAACCGGTATATTTAACTATAGAATTCGCACATAACGTCTAGAATAAGGTTTGATCTGACAACCCAGCCTAACTAGATAGTCAATGGTTTAGTGTATTGTTATTTAATCAATTGCAGGAACAGTTTGCTTAGGTTCTTATTGACACAGGTAAACCCTATTTGAAACTACCTAGCGCAATTGAAACCAAGCTATTGAAATACTACATGATTCATACCTTACATATTTAGAACGGCAAAACTAGTGGGGATTTCTTGTTAATAACTAAGGCTAAACTATCATACTATCTTCTTTTATTTTATTTATTTTTGTCTTTAATTTATTAGTTTAGTTTTATTATTTAAAAACCAAATAAAAATCTATCTTTCTCTCTTTACCCTTGCGTATTATCTGTTCTAACTCTCATATCTGCACTTGAATATTTGCATAAGTTCTTCTTAACCTTCGTAGTCCCTGAGAAACAAATTCTACTTATTCATTAAAACTTGCATACACTCTTTATACTTGCAGAACTGTGCTCAGCTTAGGCTGTTTATTTTTACTTATTTTATACATCTGCTTATCACACCTTAGGCGACACCAAGTTTTTGCCGCCGCTGCCGGAGACTACATCATTAGTCCTTGTGCAATTATCTTGTGCTTTTATTTTAGTTAGTTCTATTTTACGCTTTTCTTTTTAGTTTTGTTTTACAGATTTTTTTCTAGGCGAGAGCAGATTTATTAGGAAAGGAAAGTTTCGTATTACTAGATCCTGCAGAAGCTAATAAATTATGGAGAATATAGGCCAGCAACTCGCTGGATTACGCGAACTAGCGCGAGAAATAGCTCATAGAAATCTAGTACATACTTTACCTTCATGTCTTAGTTGTGGAGGAAGAGATCACTCGTGGGAGAATTGCATGAATAATCCAGCTTCGATTTCCTTCATACCTTATCAAAGAAACCATTATTATGATGGTTATTATCAATCTCAAGAAAATTACGCTGATTATCAGCCCCCACAGAATTATAATTGGGTCGGAAATCAATAGACATATTATCAACCGCGACCACAATCTTATTATCCTCCAAGACCTATCTATCAAGAAGCGCCGGATTATAATGAAACTTATCAAGACCCACTTTCTTATTCAATGCAGCAAACCATACAAGAGCAACCTTCGCGTCTGAATCCAAGCATGGCTAAGATGATGAAGAAAATGAGCAAAGAAGCCAAAACTCATCCAAGATGCTTAAGAATATCGAGCATACAATGTCACAAATGGTGAATAAACTTCAAATCTTTGCAAAAGGGCAACTCCGAAGTGATACTAGTGCTCCAGAAAACAATGTTTGTCATGCAGTTGAATTAAGAAGTGGAAAACAATTACCTCCACCTAGAGTAGAACCAGAACCAACCTCTATTCCTGAAAAAGTGGTTGAAGAAACAATTGAAAACAAGGTGGAAGAGGTAATTGAACAAACAAGTGTCCCAGAGAAGACACCAGAAAAGAAAGAGAGCCCGGTGGTAACAAATACACGTCCTCCTCCACCATTCCCGTCACGTGTCAGAAATCAGAACAATGAAAAATAATTCAAGAAGTTCCTTGACATGGTGAACGAGTTGAAGATCAACATCCCGTTTGTAGAAGCTCTCACAAGAATGTCAAAATATCGTAAGTTCATGAAGGACATTCTTTCTAACAAATGAAGTTTAGAAACCGAAGAAATGAATGGATTGCCAGAGGAGTGTAATGCTATAAAGGAAATAGAGTTACCACCAGATGAACCTCTACCCACGAATTCATGGATGACACCATCCATGATTATGAAGAATCGAGCTGAAAAGTTCGTGGGAATTAGAGGCAACGGGTGGAAATTTCGTCAATCGTAATCGAGGTAACACGTCAAACTTAATGAGGTTAAACAAAAGTGCTCTTGGGAGACATCCCACATTCTTTTATGTTTTTAGGTATTTATGTTTTTGTTCGTTTTAGTGAGTTTGTTTTAGTGCATATTGCAGTAATAAGAAAGGAATAAGTGTTTTTGGTGTGTAGGTATGCAAGGGTTCGAGTTTGGGGTGAAAAAGTGGAAAATTTTCGGAGTTAAAAATGGTTGGACAGAACATTTTCGCGGTACACCGTAGGTATTTGCGGTGCACCGCACCGATCAGCGCGAGAAATTTAACAAAAACTTCGAACTGGCATAACTTTGCGCTCGGGTATCGGATTTCACTTTTTCTCGAGTCTAAATCGCATATTTTTTTGAGATCTATCCAATGGAGTGGAGAAAAACTGATTTGGAGATAAAATAAAAAACGAAGTTTTTTACGGAAAATTCAGACTAGCTCTCCGGTATACCGGGCCTTACCTCCGGTACACCGGAGAGCAGAAAACCAGTGCCCACGGGGTAAGACTCGGGTTTTTGACCGAGAGGAAAAAAAATTCAGAGCTTCAGCTCCGGTACACCGAGGCATATCTCCGGTATACCGCAAGATCAAAAACCCGTGGCCACGGGGTAAGGACACGCGTTTTTTGCCGTAACTCGAAATTTCAAGAGCTTCATCTCCGGTACACCGGACCATACCTCCAGTACACTGCATAGCGCCAATGGAGAGAGAAATAAGCTTCATTTTTAGGTTATAAAAGAAGGAGGATTGGTATTATTCCAAAATTATTAATCCTTAAGCTTCTCCTTCTTCCCCAAACCTCTCCCAACTCTATGGAAGCTTCATCAAACCTTCCCTAATCATCAAAACACTACCCAATCACCATAAAAACACATCCAATCCTTTCTCCATATCATTACAAGGAATATTCAACCACCCATATCATACCAAAACACAGTGAATCCAAGAATCAAAAGCTTAAAATTTGAGAAATTCATCCTACGATTTCTTAAATCCATACCAATCCATGAAAAAGTCATCTTACCCACATAGAGGATCATCATCAAATCACCTGATGTCTCCTCTTTTGTTCTATATTTATATGCTTCAGAGACATCAAATTAGGTGATTATCTGGCTATTTTAATATACTTTTAGTAATAATATGCAATATTCCAATTTCTCTCTTGTGATTTTAGTATTTTTGATTTATAAAGCTTTTGCGCGTAATATCGTGTACTTTAGTGAAAAGTTTGTAGGTTTTGAATACTATCTAGGAGAGGAAGTCGAGAATAAAGTCAAAGATCGTGATATGGAGTCAAAGCATGAAGACAAATCCCGAAAGAATTGAGATTTTAGAGCTGTAAATCTGGAAAGTTGTCAAAGATTGCTGATTACGAGCCACCTAAGAGTAGATTTAGCCGCTGACCTGTGAAGTGAAAACGTGCCCCATTGAGTTACGGAACATTCGCAACTGGAATTGGGTCAATCGGAGTTGAAACGAGTCGGTTAGAGCTGTTTTAGTGGAGGTGGTGCAGCAGTTACGGGATTTTGGGCTAAGATAATGGACTTGGGTCTTTATTATTTCATTTAATCATAGGCTAAGGTCCAAGTCCGATTTTATTAAGTATAAATAGGGTTTTCGACCTCTATTTTCACACAATTCATTATTTACAAAGCCAGACAAGAAGAAAAGATGAGAAGCAAGGAAGAGAGGAATCTTGGAGCTGGAGACTGTCTATATATCCATCTTTCAGCCGAATCAACATTCTAATTAGGTTTCTTAATTTCCTTTCTGTAAATCAATTATGAATTCCCTTTTATTTATTTTCTTAGTTTTTCCAATTATGAGCTAATTTCATTCAGTACTTGAGAACGCGTAATGGATTGAACCATGAATTATTTCATTATATGTTATTGAATTTGGGATTATTTTAATTTAATTCAAATTGGGTACTTATTATTTTTCTTTAATTTACACCTATTGACTATTATTGAAGTCATGAATCAATTTTAGGAATTAGTACTTTTATACGATAGTTAAAAAATGAATAAGGCAATTCTTTCATATTGAAGCCACTTGAAGCCTTTTATACCTTCTAACCTTTTATTTGATTATTGTTATTATTTATCCGTCTTAGCCCCTCCGAGCCTTTCTAAAGCCTTTTATTGAAACACATTATAATCCATACCCTTAGTTTGTAGGACTTATCCATATGACCCGCACTCGAATCGCAAAACCTAAGACAAGTCATTTTAGAGCTTGAGTTTGGGGTGGTGGGTTTCATCATTAGGGACATTGGGGTTGAGAATTGTAATTGTGATTTTATTGATTATGAAAAAGTTAATATTGTAACCCTTTATCGGGGTAATAGTGAATGAAAAAGAAGCTACGAGCTAAAAGTTATGAAAAGGCATAACATTGAGAAAAAATAGCGTGATATCTCAACATTAAAAAGAGAATCATAGCTATACAAAAGAAAAAATTGATATGAAAAGAATATATATTCGGACCGGCAAAGTGGAATTTGTATATCATCATGAAAGGTTTTAATTGGGATTTATTGGGGATGCGCATCAAAAGCATCAAAAATTGGGTTGAGTGAGAACATCTTCGAGTGAAAACTCAACCTCTAGGGCGATTTGTTGATGGAATGTGAGGAGAGAGCCAAAAGATCACTTTTCATTTATCCAAATATACCACATCGTCCTTAAGCCAAGTTATAACCGCAAAGACCTTAGGATTTCTAACTACTTGGTGGAGAAACAATTGAGCTATTAGGTAGTAGGTAAGTGGACCATTGGATGCTATATTAGGACCTACGAACAACCTATAGCCATTAGCATGAACTAAGTTATCAACCTCTCCTTCCGGCATTGCAAAATTAATCTTGACTTGAATTCATGGATTGTTGATTATGTGTATATTAAGCATACTTGTGCATTATTTCTTAAGCATTACTACATGAGACTTTTTAGATATTTATGCTCTAGGATTATTCATTATGTTCTGTTCTTATTCTCCTCCTACTTCATATTCTTGTTTATGATAACTACCCTACTGTTCTTTATTTCTATTGTATCGGGACGATACAACTTTGAGTTGGGGGTCTTGATGTCTCCTCATTTGTGATAATAAAATCTATTTCCGAGACATCATTTTAATTGTATTTATTAGTTTATAGGTCAATTTTCTCATGATTTAGTACACTTTCCTATTTTGTGTCTTAAATTAATTATTGGGTTTAATTATTTATTTAGTATGAAGCTTTAGAGATATATGGTAATTAATTAGAGTCAAAGTTGGTTCCAAGAGCTAAAGGAAAGAAGATAAACATGGGAACTGAATATAAGGAAGTAAAAACTAGAAATATGGAAAAGGAAAAGCTGCCATAAATCTGAATTCCCGCACCTACGACCACAAATCAGCTTATATCTTAAAATCGATGAGGAATCTGGAGAAACGGTCAAGAGAAAAGTTAAATATCTTTCCGAGACGATGAATTTCGACTACTCATACGCGTCAATCGGATAAGTATTGCAGCTGTTAGGACCAAAACAAAAACGGGGCTGATTGCATGTTTTTGGGCTACGAATTTGAGTTGGGCTAGGAGTCCAATATTTATCTTTTCCTTCAAGAAAACGAATTAGGTCTTCCTATACCATATAAATACAGCCTCTTAACATTAGAAAATAATCCTTGGCCAAACCTTAAGGTCAGGAAGAAGTTTACAACAAGAAGAGAAGTCTGGAAGGAGTTGTGCATCAATTATGTCTCCTTCAACCTTTAATTCTATAATTCTTTTCTTTTCTTTTCTTAGTATGAACTAAATTCTATTTAACTTGAGTTTTTGCATATATGTATGAACCCTAGTTTTGGTTGATATCTATCTAATTTGATTGAATTTATGTTTTGATTTCTCTGTTTATGTGTTGGGTTTATATTATGTGTTCTTTACGGTGTACAGCGTATAGGATTACCATCATAGTAGTTAGATAACCGGTATATTTAACTATAGAATTCACACATAACGTCTAGAGTAAGGTTTGATCTGACAACCCAGCCTAACTAGATAGTCAATGGTTTAGTGTATTGCTATTTAATCAATTGCAGGAACAGTTTGCTTAGGTTCTTATTTACACAGGTAAACCCTATTTGAAACTACCTAGCGCAATTGAAACCAAACTATTGAAATACTACATGATTCATACCTTACATTTTTAGAACGGCAAAACTAGTGGGGATTACTTGTTAATTACTCAGGCTAAACTATCATACTATCTTCTTTTCTTTTATTTATTTTCGGTCTTTAATTTATTAGTTTAGTTTTATTATTTAAAAACCAAATAAAAATCTATCTTTCTCTTCTTTACCCTTGCGTATTATTTGTTCTAACTCTCATATCTGCACTTGAATATTTGCATAAGTTCTTCTTAACCTTCGTAGTCCCTGAGGAACGAATTCTACTTATTCATTAAAACTTGCATACGATTTATATACTTGCAGAACCGTGCTCAGCTTAGGGTGTCTATTTTCACTTATTTTATACATATTTTTATCACACCTTAGGCGACACCAGGAACGTTCGAAAAAACCAGCGTAGCATTTTCGCTGTCCCAGAATTTATTCTGAAGGCAGTGGGGCTCCTCCACGACACTACTTTTTCGTTTTCTTCTTCCATAGCTCAGTTATCACCTTCATTAATCGGGTTCGTCTTTTACCTTCGTCTTTTATATTTCTGTCTTTAAATTTTCTTTTCGTCCTTAGCAGTTAAAGCTTACTTTTCAAATTTTTTAAATACCATTAGAGTAGCACTTTAATTTTTACCAACAATTTAAGAACGGATTTTTAATAAGTAATCTGTAATGGCTTCTAGAGTGGACTAGGGTGTGATAAAATAATATAATAAAAGATAGATAAACGATGCACAATTCACCCTAGACTAGCACAGTACTGCAAGTATTACAGGACGTAAGCAAGTTGTAATGATAAGAAAGTTCGTTCTCAGGGACTTAGTTTGTTATACGAATGAGCAATAATTAAGAGTAGCAAGTAATTAATTAAAAGAAAGAAACTAAAGATGAATAAATTGGGAGATGATTAATTAAACTAAATAAAAGTAATGACAATAAAGTAAATACGAAGAAATATGAGATAAGAGATATAGCTTAGGCTTTGCCAGTATGCACTAATCCTTCTAATTCTTTATATCAAATTCTAGTTAATAAGGGAGATAATAGCTCTTAAATTCTTAGTCAGGATTCTAAATTCCCATACCTTAGACCTTGAGAGCAACTAAGGGGGCTACGACACAACCACGAGGCAGTCCAAACTTAGGGTTATCAAGCGCTACCAAGGCCCTAAGCAGTACAATTCCTTCAATTGGTGATATGGTGATTAAAATATACCCTAATGACTATCTAGCTATAATAGGTGCTGTCAGGACCAATATCGGACACTAGACGTTATGTGGTGTTTCAATAATTAGACACCCCTTCCGGGCGACCATCTAACTACTCTTAAGAAAGCCTAAAGTGATCAGGTTTAGGACATGCAATAATTCAAAACACATAAACAAATATATGAGTAAGCAGCTAATATCAAATTAGAACATATAATTCCCAAAGAAACTTAGATAGAAAGAAAATAGAATTCATAGATTATACATAGTGCAAAACCCAAGCTATGGGAAAATTAGTTCATACCTGAAGGAAATAAACTAAAAGATTAAATAACAGACTTCATCTTGCTCTCTACAATAACTCTAATGATATAAACCTTAAGGACTAATTAATTGTGAGGCAATGATGATTTACAAGAGATATACGGGTGTATTTATAGGTGTTCAGAACACCTAATTCATTTTCTTGGAGTGGAAGACAAGTAATGGACTCCAAGCCCAACTCAAATTCGTAACCCTAAAATATAGAAAAGGTAATAATCAGCCCCTGTTTTGTTTTAGTAGTAACTGCTTCAATATCTGTTTGATGTGTTCCAATAGTCGAAACTGATCGTCTCGGAAAGCTATTTAACTTTTCTTCAGACCATTCTTCCAAATTCCTAACCAATCTTGAGTTATAAGCCGTTTGTGGTCGTGGGTGCTGGAATTCAGATTTATTTGGCAACTTTATCTTTCCATATCCTAGCTTTTGCTTTCTTTTCTCCACTTTCCATGTATATCTTCTTTCCTTTATCTCTTAGAATTGACTTGGCATCTAATTAATCTCCATATATATCTTTAAAGCTTCACACTAATTAAATAATTAAACCCAATATGCTCTAAAAATAATAAATTATTAAATCAAGACTAGAAATAGTAAAGTGCACTATATCATGATAAAATCGAGTATTTAGACTTCTAAAACACTTAAATTATGTCTCCGCTTAATATTAAATCATCACAAATGGGGAGACATCAGCTTCTCCTTCTTCGGCTTTAACTACGACTTTGAAAACCTTACCTGATATGTTGAAACTCGAACATTTAAATGGTTCTAATTTTAAACGTTGGTCCCAAAAACTTCGTATTTTGTTTGAACAATTAGAAGTCGATTTTGTACTACTTGAAAACCCTCTTGTTTCAACTGATAATACAGATGCTACTATATCCGCTAAGATTTTAAAATACGACAAGGCAAATAAATTAACTCGGGGTCACCTTTTAAACCATATATCAAACCCCTTATTTGATTTATTTGTAAACGAAAAATCTTCAAAAACTATTTGGGACCATTTACACACTAAATACGGAGGTGACGACTCTGTTAAGAAAAAATATATGGTCGGAAACTGTCTTAATTTCACAATCACCGATCAAAAAAAAATCACGGAACAAGTTCACGTTTACGAAAATCTTTGTGCCGAAATTGTATCCGAAGGAATGAAAAAGTGTAAAATCTTACAAGGTAATGTGTTACTTGAGAAATTCCCACCATCCTGATTAGCAACAATGTCCCTTTTTTTCCTTAGAGTTACAAGTAATTCCAAGCTATGATTAATGTGAATTACAAGTGTCTCGAGCTATATTCATCTCCATGTTCTTAAAAAAATTCGTAGTTTAATAGCTTTAGTTAAGTATTGGTCTTAAATTTTTAGTCTTACTAGTGTCTTAATCCAAAAAACAAATAAAAATATGTGCTTTTTTGTCTCTTATGATATCAACGAATAATTAGATCTAGAAATAAATTACAATTAGCTAATCTAATCCATGTGGAGATGAACTTATTTACTATCTTTATTATTTGCGACTACTCGTACACTTGCGAGTTTTCATTCTCCGAGTATTGATTTATATGATACTTCGGAGGACAACAATAGTTTTGGTTCAATATTCTTGTCAAGGGAAATTAGAGTTGCTTATTATGCAACTCGATGATAAATTTTTCCATGTTGTTAAGACATATTCCAAAACCTAAATTAAAAATATTAGCATGAAAGAATCTGATTGACTGAATATTATTAATTATGGTAGCATAAGAGGTTGGTCCATTTGAGACTTCCTTGATATAGCCCATATATAACGATCAACTCATGATTATGAGTTTATATCTTTTGATTTGGCGGGCAGGAGGCTGAATTGATGCAAAGTCTCCTTGCATATATACCATTATGGGAAGAGAAAGATGATTTTGTTTCCCTTCATTGTGATTTGCAAGTAGCGATCTAACATAGACACATTCATATTAGATATGCGTCAGATAGACAATTACTGAAGAATGGTGTAATAATCTTAGAGTATGTCAGATCATAGAATAACTTAGCTTTCACAAAAAACTTAACCAGGGGCGTAGTCATGGAGTTGTTGAGGGCTATGGGGCTAAACCGTATTGATTGAGAAAGATAGATGCATCAGTGCACTACATTTCCATCCCTATGGCACCCCATAGTGCAAACAAGTTTTAGTGTTTACTCTTAATAAATTTATACCTCTAGTGGTGGTTCTAATGAGACGAACTTGATAAATTCACCAATGACTGACTTAAGTTTGAGTGTAAACTTTCAATGAATTCATAATCCTTTTTGGTGATTCTTTTAAAAAGGACATGATAAATTTATTGATTTTAGACTTAAGGTTGGGTCTTACTCTTAATGAGTTCCTTACCCTTTGAGTTAGTCATGATAACGAGGACTTGATAAACTTTATGACACATATTAAGGTTGAGTTTCATAAATGTAAATAATTTCAAAACCCAACAAAGGTAATTTATGATGGTTGGAAAATTTGAAAATCATCTATGTACGTGTGAAGATTTAGTTTGACAAAAGAAAAAGTGTGAAGATTTAGGTTGCCTTCTATTAAAAACGTACATTATTTCTTTCGAGCACTCAAGAGACTCAAGATATACGCGTGACCTTCAAATAAACATGCATGAGACAATATCGTAGTGTTTTTACTTGAATACAATTTTAATTAAAAGTTACTATTTAACACAAAGAGAATATAAAAATACTATCGATTATCTAATTGGATATAAAATTCTTACCTATTTTATTTAGACATATTTTTCCATAGAATTTTAATAACTCATAACTGTCACGCTATGTTTCGCACACTACGAGAATTTCCTAAATATCAATTCACTTACATTGTTTTTAGAGTAAAATTAATTTTTAGGCCATCACATATAGGCTAAAAGTATTTTCAGGTCATATCTTTCATAAACATCATTTTTAGGTCAAACGTATTCAAATATACCATTTTTAGATCATTCCACAAATTTTGTGAGATATTTTATTGATTTTAAGAATAAATTAGGTATTTCAAATAATCTATATTTTTATTTGGTCATATAGTATATTAGGTTTTTTAATTGAAGTATCTAAATTGTCTTAAAATCTATAAAATATCTTACAAAATTAATAAAGTTGACCGTAAAATAGCACTTTTAAATACATTTTGCCTAAAAATAATATCTCTAAAAGATATGACCTAAAAAAAGTTTTTAGAACAAAAAAATAGCCTTAAAAATATAGAATTTACACTTATTATCCGTCCAAACAAAGTCTTTTAGATTAAGGGGTGTTTGTTTGCACTTCATGAGAACTTAATCTGGTTCATTAAGACACTAGATCAATAAGATGGTTTGTTTTTCCTGACCAATTCAAATCTGAATACCTCTTAATTGGTCTATTTCATTAGGATTTTAAACCAAGTCTGATTCATTCAGACACTGCCTCTTAACATAATAATTTATATTCAGTTGTTATTTAGCATTAAGTACTTATCACTTAAAAATATTGTTACCGTGTTAGCATATATGATAGCCTTTTATAAGAGCCCAATGGACTCATACGCCCAAATTTCATAAGCCCGACAAACAAATCAGGCCCAAAACCATTGAAGATCCATTACAAAAATACATTGCATGATGACGTACAACTATAATCATCTACAGATAGCACGTCAAAGAAGATGCAGCCTACAATGGCAAACAAAGCTTTGAATTTGCTAAGAGGAACGTCATTAACTTCAACAACTCAAAGATTGAGATTATTTTCCTCTAATTTGGGAAAAAGCGCTTACCCAAAAGCACTTATTGTTGTTAAGCCAACAAGTAAACGAAACTATTCAGCAAAATCAAGTCTCGAACCCCCAGACGTTCCTCGTTTAGCTCAAACTGCTCGTATGTCTCTCACCCCACTTGAAGTATGATCTATATACCCATTTCATACGATTATCTGTATATGTATACATATACAATTATATGGAGTGTATGTCTTTTTTAATGATTATCTGCACTTATAATTGTAGGTCGAAGAATTTGCTCCTAAAATACAGAAAGTGGTAAATTGGTACTTCTCTATATATCTATCTACTAAATGTATACATGTATATATGTGTAGGCTGGATAAGGGTAAGGACGTGTCATGTGTGTGTGAGAGTGTTATATGCTGTTTGTTTATATGACGTTGTGAAGAGTCTAAAATGGCTTTATGCTGAAAATTGATGTGATTATATTTAGCTTTTCACCATCACATGTGAAGGTGTAAGAGGTTATTTGAGATTTATTCATATCTCTTTGTGTCATATATGCTCAAGCGTCATTTTCTTGATTTTATATTAGAATTTACTGAAACAACATTGAATGAGATGTCCGAAGTTAGCGTGGATGTTAAAACGCTTGATCTTGCCGTGCTATAACTTCTCATATTCAAAAGAAATTGAAAGTGTAATTTTTTCTTGTGGAACAGGTTTAGACAGCTTCAAGTAGTTGATCTTCAGAGTATTGAACATGCCATCTAATTAAATCAAATCTCATATATATATATATATATATATATATATATATATATATATATATATATATATATATATATATATATGTATATATATGTATATGTATATGTATATGTATATGTATATGTATATGTATATGTATATGTATATGTATATGTATATGTATATGTATATGTATATGTATATATATACAGGGTATTGTCCGTGCCTGAAGTCACTTCGGAAAAAAAAATCAATCAATCGTCAATTTTCCTTACTTTAAATTGGCACGCTGAGAAGTTCAAATATAATAAAAAAAATGCACCAAGATTGTATATTAAATAGAACGTGTCACTTAATCTCGTAATTACCAAACAATGTATCACGTTCACAATATGCTATGAAACTTATGTTTGAGTCAATAATTGAAGGAAACACATTATTATAAGCATGATAAATCAACAAAATTAAGGTTATTATACATATTGAATATGAAAGCAACACGAATAATCATAACATCAGTGTATAATTTATCAAACATACAGACAATACTTTAAAAAAAAACTATTCAACATTTTAACGGAACTGAAATGTTTCAATCGTACATCGTCGAATTTTAATATCAATACAAAGAAGTCATAACTCTAGAAAAGGAATCCGTGTTAACGTACACATATCTTCCCATTGGAGAAACCTGAAAATACATAATATTACCTATATTGTAATGAGACGAATAAAAATATACACTTAATCACCAATCGCATACCTTAAGGATACACTAAATCAAAATTTCTGGATACACAATATTAGTCATGGTTTGATCATTTTCAGGAAGAAGCAAACTTATGCGATCATAACTCGTGCATCTAGATAAAGCAAAATACGGTTGTCCATGACTGAATAAAGGAATGCGTAAATCGATTCCAACAAATTTCACAGATTGACCTTGCGATTTATTGATTGTCATGGCATAACCTAAACGAACGGGAAATTGCCTCTTGGTCATCTTTAAAGGTATATCGGAAAAAGAAGACGTCAAAGATACTCTTGGAATGAATACCAAATTACCAGAGTTATCACCGTTCAAAATCAGGGCTTCAATGACACGCGTCGAACACCTGACAACCATCAACCTCGTGTCGTTAAACAATCCGTCCTTCGGCGCAATATTTCTTGACAACATGATAGGAGCGCCAACTTTCAAATCCAATCTGAAGGGAGGTAACCCACTCGGATTCAATGAATTTAAAGATTCGTTCGGATATCTAGTCTATATCGATTTATCTACTTGATCCTTTTCATGCATAGTATCAGCTGCAAGATACGTCTATTTTTTTCTTACACTTACTATTTTCTAATATATCTCTCAAATTGACCTTTGCCTTTCAATGACTTCAAGTCGAAAGTGGTTTTCTGTTTTTTTGTTAAAGGATTAAAAGTTTGAAAATAAATGAAGTTTGACATAAGATAAATAAGATAAAGTATTAAAAAAATATACTTTGAAAGTAAATTTTATTTTCCTTTCCATTTTGATGAGTTTTAAGTAATTCCGGAAAATACTAATTCTGTCTTTTTTTAATGTCTATAAAAAAGAAACAGAAAGTTAATTCTTTTGTTTGAAAACTATAATTTTTTTCTATTTTAAAAAAACCTGTAATGAAACATTTATTTTTATATATAACTTTTGTTTGTGAATTATAACTGTTGGTATTTTGAATTACAATTTGGTATTTTAAAAAATTTGACCTGAATTTAGAATTGAAACAGATGGTATTTTGAATTATAATTTGTACAGACATATTCATTGAAATTGTTGGTAAAGAAACATAAATGAAACTGTTGGTAAAGAAACATAAATGAAACATTCAAGCATATTCATTGAAATAGTTGGTATTTTGAATTATAATCTGTACATAAACATAAATAAAATTGTTGGTATTTTGAATTATAATTTGTATTGAGAAAACGTTTTAAATGAAGGATACTATATTGCGAATATATGAAGCAAAGTGTATTGCGAGAATACACTTACAACACAATCAAACTTTTACTTATTACAGACCATTCAAATACATATGAAAAAAATGTATTGCGAAATTGTTTAAACATTCATACAATATGCGAAAATGTTTAAACACTGATAAAGAAAAATGTAGGATACTTATACAATAAACAATACTAACCTTAGAGTCGGAAAGTGTTATGCTTTGAGAAGTAGTGATGAGTAAGTGAGAAAATGTGTTTAATGAAGAACAAAAAGATGGATGGTTTAGAAATTATTTTAGTATTGTATTATATAGACGAAAACTTGTTAAATGAAAAGGTAATTAACTTAAATTAAGGAAAGTATCAATTCTTCTCAAAGCATTAAAACATTCGGCCTAATTTACTATTGATTTGACTTTGTATTAAGAAATATATATCCTTATTTGATGTTATTTTCCAAAACAGTTTTAGTGCTTTTATATATAGATAACAAAAATAAAAGGTAAATTGCAACGAATGTTAAATAAAAGGTAAAAATATAAATTGGTAGCTCCATAATTTCTGCCAAATGACTATTTACTACAAGAAAGTCAAAAAACAAATTAGTGTATTCCATAATTTCTGCCAAATGATAAAAAAAGTAATTAAAGAAATATATAAGGCCAAATAACGCACTTGCCTATAATGGAAAAACCAAAAATAATGACCCATCTAAAACATACTGGAATAAAAAAACTTACGATTTGACTTAGAATATGAAATGGAGAACATATCAAGCCACACTCAGCATAAGACCCTGAAATGAGATGATATATGGATATGGTGAGTCGAAATGTTATGACCTAAACAAAATCAACATAAATCTTGAAGTCAGCCATTAAGTTAGTTCAACATGTCAACGGTAAAAGTTTTTTCAACCTTGGATATAATGGAAAAGAAAAGCTTTGTAGTTTTTTCAAACTACAAAGTTCCAATCGGAGAAAGAAGAGAAAATTGAAAAAACATACCATGATACTGACATTTTCTAAGAAGACCATCAACTGCAAGAACACGCATACCCACTGGAAAATTATCATAATCTCCATTTCCACCTCTAATTTCCTCCACAATCAGAAACCAAATCCAGAGCACCCAATACGCTAAAATCTAGATCACAAATCCCAAAAGATAACCAATTAAACCTGAAACAACGTATATTTACTGCAAGACAATTCAAAAAATGTATTTTAACACAAATTCAATCCAAAAGCATACCTTTAATGAATGGTCACTGAACAGTGGCAGAAGCTGGTGGAGAATGATCACTGAACGGTGGTGGAAACTGTTAAGAAAAGCAAAGTTTAACAAACAACAAAATTATCAATGAAAAAGAACAATAAAATGAAGAAGCATACCAAAATGAAACTGTTAGATAGAAAGAGAAAGGGTAAAATGAAGAAGCATACCTAACGGTGGCGGAGAATGGTCATACCTAACGGTGGCGGAGAATGGTCATACCTAACGGTGGCGGAGAATGGTCTTCAAAAGGCGGCAGATACTGGTGGAGAATGGTCCCTGAAGGGTGGCGCAAGCTCGACGGTGCTGTTAGAGAATGGTCTTCGAGCGGCATATATATAGAGAAAAAGAAGCGGCATGGTGGTGGAGTATGGTTCTCGATCGGCGCTGAGAGGTGTTAGGGGTCAGAGGATTGAAACCCGATTGGTGAGGGTTGAGCTGGTGGAGAACGGTGATGGTGGAAAAAGGCGATGGTCTTCGAACGGCGGTGAAAGGGTGAGAATGGTGATGGTCTTCGAACGCCTTCAAACGACGGTGAAAGAGAAGAGTATCAATAGACGCTGAGAGGTTTTAAGGGTCAGAGGATTGAATGGTGATGGTCTTCGAATAGCTTCGAACGACGGTGAAAGAGAAGAGTATCGATCGACGCTTTGAACGGCGGTGAAGGAGAAGAGTATTGATCGGTGATGGTGAAGAACGGTGATCGTCTGTAAACGGCGGTGAAAGGGTGAGAATGGTGATGGTCTTCGAGGCTTCGAACAGTGTTGAAAGGATAAGAGGGCTCAGGTGCTAGATGAGTAATCATTACTCTCGAGTGTATCTTAAATAGTAGTGTCTTTGCTTCCATTTAGGGAGGCGATGATAGCTTCTGTTTCAAATTACGAGGACACTTATATCAAAGTTCCAAAAGTCTTGCACACGGAATAAAATAATACTCTTTGGGATATATTTCACGCACTCTTCATTTTCACTATTATTTTTTACTGATGAAAATTGTATTAGCTTCATCATGTAGCATCATATATTTTTGGTAATTATCTTAATAGCTGATATATTGCGTTTAGAGAACTATATATCGTCTAAAATTTGTATGTTTTGCACTATGTGAGTTTTGTTTCTATTGGGTTGCAGATTTTAATTTACTCTAGTGACATTAGACTATTTAGTAGAACTGTTATTCACTCGACAAGGCTTATCTTCTACTATGTCACGATGTTCTAAAAGGTGTTAGATGAGTAATCGGTACTCTCGAGTGCCTAGTAGTTTTTGTCTTGGTAGTTTTATATATTACTATATCATTGGCTTTGAAGAATAAAATTTGATACGAGCTTCACACACCAATCCTTATTTAATGATTTACAAACATTAAGATACATTTAAATGTGCTTTTTTGGGTTATTTAGAAATATAAATTATTATGGCTTCACACAACTTGGAGAAAACGGTAGCAAGTGATCTCATGATAGGAGGTCTCCTAAAAGGTAACTTGCATAGCATACTTAACCATTAAATTAAGTTTGTTTTTTATGAGTAAATATATATATCATCTATATTTGCTTCGCTCCTATATCATCCCTTGTATGGATGTTTAAACCACTAATCAAAACAATTCTCTCTCCTAAAGGTAACTTCCGTTGCGTTGCTTTATATGTTTGCTGTAATACTACTTGCACTCTAGCCAAGTGTAGCTGTAGTAATTGGGCGTCCACCCGAAGAGGGGATTTTGGTTAAGGACTTAGTATATAAATGCCTAGTGCGAGGCATTGAACATGACGGTCTTGCCTATTAGGTATTCAAGTGGGTGGAAAGTTAATTCATCTGAAAGTATGATTGGTAGGATTGCGTTCTAAGTCTATCCTAATAGGAGTTAGATAAACCATTGAATACCAACTAATTTGAACATCATCACTCACCTTATCAAATAAAACTATTAACTAGTGGAAATTACTAGCAATTCCTTAAGCATCTCTCTTATATTAGTTTATTTTTTATTTTATTTACTTGTTTATTTTCATCATTAGTTTAATTCATGTTTCCATTGCTTTCTTAGTTGTTAACAATTTAAAACCAAATAAACATCTCATTAGTTGTAATTTTTAGTATTTCTTTATTTTCCATTGCAAGCTTTACGCATTTACACTAGTTGAAGCACATTTTTTCTGATAATTCCTGTGGAAAATGATAACCCTAATTATCAACTTTACTTGTAACTGATCCATAGGGCTGTAGACGAACCAAACCGAGCCGAACTTTAGCTTTCTTGAGTTTGGTTTGCTAATATTTTAGTAAGCTTGAGCTTGGTTTGAATTTGAAACGAACCAAGCCGAGCTGAACTTTAGTTTTGTCGGGCTTGGTTCATAAACTAACAAGCCGAACTCAAACAAACCTTTAGCGGACTCATTTTTTTCAAACTTGATTTCAGCTCAGATTGGTTCAGTTAAAACTCATTTAAGTTTAGTTTTTCCTATGATATATATATATATATATATATATATATATATATATATATATATATATATATATATATATATATATATATTGAGATTTTTTGTTATTTAAAATAAAGTTAAGTAAAACTAATATACAATACATCACATAATTTGACTTGCAGAAAAAAATTAATAGACTTATTAGATATAGAATATTTTTGTTTATAATTAATTACATATAAATAAGTTTTACGTAGTTTTAATTTATATATATATATATATATTGATAATTTGTAATCGAATTATCAATCAAACCTATTAACGAACTCTTAAAGAATCCTTTCCAAACTGTTCACCAGCTTAATGAGTCGAGCTTTTACAAGTTTGAGTTCGTCTCGTTTAGTAAACGAGCCTGAATTTAAAGCTTGAGTTTGGATTGTGTAATTAACGAGCCGAACTCTAACAAACCCTTAGCGAACTCAAACTCGAGCACTTGGTGAAAGTATCAGGTCATTTGCAGCTCTACCGATCTGTACGCTGTGGAGTGTCACCCTTTTTTAGTGTTAATTTTTTATGTCATACTTTGGGGCACAACAGGCATGATAATCCAAAATATAACGCCGATAATTGGTCCATTCAAAGAGTTTCAGACAATCCGAGTTGATGGTATACATGCATAACTAGAGGGAAGATAATAGTTTCTTGAGAGAGAGGAGTGCCAAACTCTTCTCAGGGTAGATCGCTCGAGCCACCTGAAAGCCAAGGTAGAACAATGTATAAAATTTCACTCTGACATAGCGGGTTTTCCTTCAAGCTTATCATGCACACCTTCTTTCAGGTTATACTACATTCAACATTAGTGTCTTGGACGCTCACTGCATATTCATAAATACCTCTCTCTACGAAGAATCGACACACTTTGATTATTCTCTAAAAAAACCTCTCTTTCTCTCTAGTGATTGGGTTTATTATACAGCTTATATCTCCATGGCTCCTTGCTTTAAGTAATCCTTGAAAGCAATAATGCTAATGTTGAGCGTCGGAGTGCTATCGAGAGCGTCACCATCACAAACCCAATCCAGTCTTGTGATTAACCCCACCACCACCTTCGACCACTGATGTTGCTGATGCCGCCACCACCAGAAACTATGGTCAGTATTTTTTCTTCTATTTTTCCCGACTAACATCTCTGGTAAGTTTTTTTTCTTCTATTTTTTCCCTGGCCACCACAACCACCAACTTCGGTCAATTTATTTTGGGTAATAGCACCTCCGATCACCATTGCCGCCACCATTACCAACCAACCCAATCCAGTTTTTTCTCCGATCAGATCTTCGACAAATTGCCAGCACAACATGAAATTTCATGTTCAAAACAAGAATATGTGTCGGCAACGGCGGTGGTTAACTGGAGTTGGTGTTGGCCGTGAAATACATTGTCCCAAGTGTTGTTGGTAGTGGCCCATATTATACTAAATTAAGATAGTATAATTAGTGCCCGTTTGGAAGCAATAAACGAGAAGATAAGGAAGCGATTAAAGAACCCAAAGCTATCAAGTAGTAATAACTAATAAGCATGGCTGCTTTAATCACACCATTACATTCAAGAGTCTCAAGTGAGCTTCAAGTCAAAGACGAGCTATGGACTTGTTCATTCGAGGATCAATCACATTTAAAAAATCTTGAAATTAAATGGAATCCCACTTTAAACAAGATTAAAAACGTTATAATCAAGAAAGATATGTTGGTTAGATCTACTTATAACTTTTATAAGGATACTTCATGTGCTTTTTACTTCTATCAGGTATAAAACTTTATATTCAACCTGGTATAGAAGGAGTTGATATACTTGATATGAATACTTCACGCAAACTTGTGTTATGATAATCGTAAAGGACGCGTCAGAATAGTGGAAAACAATGATAGCTATCAACTCTCATGTAAAAACTTAAGCTGTAAAAGAGCAGTCTCATTTTGGTTATTTTTTCTTCAACACAGCCCCTTTCACTTTTAAGCCTTGCACGTGAACAAATTAAATCTTCTAAATCAAGGTTTTGATGGAGAAACTGGGAAAGTTTTTGGTACAAAGTACGCGACAAAATTATCTTAATAAGCCTTGTGTGTGTGTGGGTAATCAAATGAGTATCAAATAACTGTGGTAGAAAGCAAAGCAAAGCAAAGGCATGTCAAGAGGGTTCTAGCTAAAATCAAGATCAGTGTTGATGAGGGTGAGAGGTGCAAAATAGCGATACAACCACAAATAGTTTGAGGCACAAAGCCTCGATTAAGCTCTAGATTTTTAAGTACCGAGACATTTTTATTTAGTTGAAAGACAATATTCGATCAAATCATGCGTTATGTAATTTAACATATGATATAATAGTAGTGTTATCAAAATCAAGAAACAAATTTGCCTATAACATATAAAGTATTAAGAATGTTTTGTGAATGAAAATGTTTTGCCTATTGCCCTATAGGTCTACGTGTACCTTGATTGAAAACTCTGATCACTCACACTTTAATCTTAGTGTGTTGATCTTGAATACTCAGTACTCATGTTACTGTTGCTCACTAATATGCATGTTTAATCTAATATAGGCTTAGGGTTTATAAAAAGCCTCTCAAGTTTGGCTTAATTTTAATTTTTTAAACATTATTTGATTCGCCCAAAAGCGCACTAATTGTTCGCTTTAATGGCGATCTTAGATTAATCACGCCTGATCACATAGCGAGGCGCAACTGCCTCAATTCACTGCAATTTACTGATTAAGCGTGTTTGTGATTTTAATAACACCGGGAAGGCGGGAACAACTAAAATCTTTACTTTTTTTTTTTACTTAAATGTGAATCATGTGTGCACAGGCACTAATTCTGTTGCTCAAACTGTAGGTGGAGGAAAAGATGGTTCGAGTAAGAGTTGTGGATTTGAGGGTCCTACAAAATCTGGGTTCTGAAATATCGAAAAAACAGGAGACATGTGAAAGTGAGAGTAGAACACAACCAAATGTAACATCTTTGATAAAAAACATAAAGGTTTACAAGATAATAATAATAATAATAATAATAATAATAATAATAATAATAATAATAATAATAATAATAATAATAATAATAATAATTAATTAATAATAATAATAATAATAATAATAATCTCCATTTACTTCGTTGCAATAATACTGGTAAAGAAAGGAGCGATGTAGAATCAATGATTGATATAGATCTTAACAATTGATGATTATGAATTGGTATAGTGTTCCCTTTTGGTGCATCCAATCACCAGAAGTTGTGTGTATGTTAATGAGTGTAAATTGAAACATTTTTAAAAAATTAGGTTATGTATATTTTACATTTATAGTGTCAGGATTCATTTTTTTTTTGTGAGAAATGAAATGGAATTTTTCATTGGGGAGAAAAATAATCTCCCTTTTTTTCATTATAAACTTATTCTGATTAATCTCCAAAATCTCCAAACTCACCGATTCTTTCTTTGTTTCATTATTATATTCTATTCTAATTATTTTGAGTTTTTTTTTTACTCAAAGGTCTATGAAAAGTTATTTTTTTACCATAAAGGGTTAGTGGTGTTACTTGTGTATGTTCTCATTAAATGTTAATATCTTGCAAAAGACTCAATACACCCTTATGAATATAAAAAAAATATACATTCAAAATTTTATCAAAGACTATAACACTCTTTCCCCGGTTGCAAAAGTTACACCTTCTCTTTCCCTTGTTGCCTAAAAAGAATAAGGGAGTTGAACAAGTTGTTGATGGGATTAGAACCTACGAGAGGATTTGTTGAAGATATTGAGTACCACAAAGAGGAAACAACCAGATTGTATCCTACGTAGATGATGGTTAATGAAATCAATTTCAATTGATAGAAATTGACGAGACAATTTCCACTAGTACGAAGGGGAAATGAGGGTGAGATATATATATATATATATATATATATATATATATATATATATATATATATATATATATATATATTTGGTCAATTCCAAAATAGGACTGGTCAGCAAGATAAGGACATGCCGAGAAGATAATGGCTCATCCATGTCATTACGATATAAGAGAAAGTTGGCAGGATAACAAGAGTACATGTAGAATTGTGAAACGGGGTTAGAAAACCGTAATTTATAAGCGGCATAAGAATAGATAATGTGATTGAGTCACCAATAAAAAAATGAACAACCAAATATGTGGTGCTCGTTGTTCGCTTAGTTGACTTTGTATAAGACTTGGAATTGTTGTTTTCTAAAGGTTTGAGGCTTCGAATTGTCGGTGCCTGATTCGAGTGCTCGAGCATCACCAAGAGGAGGGGCTCCTTCCGATGGACAAGTTAGTTTGAGGGCAATTATATCCAAGGCTTATTCTTCACATTAATAATACATATACCTTTTTTTTCTGGAGCAGTTGGTATTATTTATATGACTATTTTAAACTCATAGACTCTTAGTGGGCTTTTCCATAAACGGGAGTCACATTGAGGGGTGTTTATCCTCGGTCCCTCATAAGAAGTTTTGTATAGTAGGTCGTAGTGGATACTATCATAAACCTACCAAGAAGAGCTAACCATGCAATAAATATATGCTTCGTTTAAGAATTTTGAACCAAGTAATCTTTGGAGATCCCGTATACTTTAGTGCTTGGCGAGTGGATTTGATATACTGGTATATTAGACTACAGTGTTGAAAATTTACAAGACTTCCAATTCTGTATTATCTTGAGTTGTTTATTAAAAGTAAATGATAAAGGATAAGAGTACATCATATTTGATCCCATATCGAGTGAGTAAGAATCTAAAAGAAAGTTTTATAGTGATGGCTAATGATGTCTCCCTATTTGTGATGAATTAATATTAGTTGGAGACATCATTTTTAGTGATTTAGTAAGTCTTTGAGTCGATTTTCTCATGAAATATTACACTTTCCTATTTCTAGTCTTGATTTAGTAAATTATTATTTTTAGAGCATATTGGTTTTAATTATTTATTTAGTGTGAAGCTTTAAAGATAATATGGAAATAAATTAGATGTCAAGTCAATTCTAAGGAAATAAGGAAAGAAGATCTTGAAGAAATCTGGAGATAGAAGGAAACAGAGTTCAATTAGGAAAAGGAAAAATTGTCAAATAAATCTGAATTTCTGCAGCTACATCTAAAGAAGTGATGATAACTCCAAAACCGAGCCTATTCTGGAAGATTACTTTCATAGGGAGATAGATAATTTCGTGAGGATTCTTTTGATATATTATGGGTAGAAGAAGATATGGTAAAGACAAGTTAGCAAGTCCATTACTTTCCTTCTCCTTCAAGATAACGAATTATGTCTTCCTAAACACCTATAAATACACCCTTATACCATTGTAAACATGTCCTTGCTCAGTTTCAATCTTAGGCTTAGTCCTTACTTGTATTTTCTCAGTTTTATATAATAGCTTACTCTTTATATTTATTATTCATCCTTAGAATCAAGCTATTCATCCAAGAAGCAAGCTGACCTATAGAGGAAGACAAGAAGAAGAAGTTGGAGAGTGACAAACTCCTCTTCTACATCTCACCTTCTCTATATTTAGGGTAATTAGATTTGTGGCTTCACCATATTTCTAAGCTTTTACTCTGTAAGTTTTACTTTTAATTGTTGGGTTATTATTTTGTCTACATTCATAAATACTATTTGTTATTTTAATTGATTTGAGTTTGGCGTATATTGTTATTATGTGTTTTGACTTATTGTTACAACCCTAGATTTGGCCAATCTTAGGACTATTCTTAGTTATTCACAACACCACATAATCGACTAGTTTTGATCTTTTGCCTAACTAGATAGCCATAAAGGTTTGATTTAGTCACCAATCATTACTCAGGAATCCTTGGTAGTGGAGAGGTTGCTCCTAAGCCTAATAGAGGCTAGGTAGAATTTAGAATCCTGGTTAATATATAATGCTTAATCTGTGACAGGTTAGAATAACAACTTAGTAAAATAGACTCATATTAGTGACCCTAATCTATTAGACTTACATTCATATTTATTTATCTCCATTCGTATTTGTTCATTTCATATCAGATAGTTAGTCATCTTATATTATATTTTATTCTAAACATCTAAATTCATCTACGCTTGTTAAACATAAGTATATCTAACGGATTAAATCCCTGCGAACGAACTTGACTTATCATTAAAACTTGCAAACGATCTGTGATACTTGCAGTGAGTTCTGTGATTCTCAAGGATGTGTAGCCTTTATTATTATCTTTATTTATCTATTATTTTATCACACCTTTGCCCCCACCAGCAAACATAGAAGTGCACGACCTTACTTGAACAAGACCTGTTCTATAGACTCGTACCACTGTATCCTTGATTTCTAAGGAGACAGGTAACCAAGTCTAATGGATGAATTAAGTTCTATATGAGACTAGAGCTGTGATTAACAGCTCAATGGATCTTGTTGTGAGCCATGGTGCAGTAGATGATCGTTCTCAGACCTTTCGGGGCTTGGGATGGTCTTATGGATGTCTGATGGACTTCTTCTAACCCTTTTTCTTTTTCCTATCAAATTAAAACTAAACATACGAAGCTTACATGATTCACTGGGAACGTGCAACACTACTGGGGAATTTTGAACCTAAGACTATTGAACATAACGAGTAAACTAACTTCGTATATATATATATATATATATATATATATATATATATATATATATATATATATATATATATATATATATATATATATATATATATATATAATTATGGCTATAACTAGAGCTGTGATTAACATCTCAGTGACTCTTGTTGTGAGCCATGGTGCAGTAGATGATTGTTCTCAGACCTTTCGGGGGTTGGGATGGTCTCATGGTTGTCTGATGGGCATCTTCTAACCATTTTTCATTTTCCTATCAAATTAAAACTAAACATACGAAGCTTACATGATTCACTGGGAACGTGCAACACTATTGGGAATTCTGAACCTAAGACTATTGAACATAACGAGTAAACTAACTTCGCGTATATATATATATATATATATATTATTACTGAATTTATAATCATTTGAAGTTATCTTTGTTAGAAAAAAGTTAATAATACATTCAAACTATTCAACATTATTATATTTAGTATAATTACAAATATTTTTATAATGAAATAAAAAATTACGAATATTAATTATAATTAAAATATTAACAAATTAGATGGAATAAAAAATACATTGAATGAAAGATTGAATGAAAAAATATTAGTGGGAGTTAGTGCTCCCCTTCCTCATCAAAATCCATGATGGTCTTTCACATAAAGGGATAAGAGAACCATATGTAAGGTATTTTTGATATTCTACATCATGAACATTCCGCTCATGATAAGTACAAGTGACAATCATAGTTTTTGAAAGGGATGAGGTGGAGGTAGAAGACTCATTAGATGCTTTTATAAAAAATGTTATCACAAACTTTTGTTTAACATAATGATCAAAACAAATACCACCCTTTTTAAGACTTTTTATTTTACTTTCCAAAATTAAATTAAAGTTTTGATGGCCTTTGGTTAGTTTTTCAAAAAATAAATCTACATCTTTTACATAATAGAGTTTTCATTCAAATTGATGATGTTTTCTTCCTCATGCTCCTTATTGCTTTCCAAAGAAGTTTGTAATTTTTTTTTTTCACGTTCTTGGTTTCTTTTTTGAAGTTTTTCCAGATCTTTGGGGAAAAGCTTGTTGGTTTTGAGAGAGTTTTTAGTAGTCAAGCAAGAGTAAATCATAAGAAATTTCAATATCATCATCTACACACAAGCTAGAGTTAGAATGTACCTCATCATTACCCTCTTTGTAGGTGGCCATGAAATCAACACAATTAAACACGTGATTGTCCTCATCATTTTGACTTGAAGATTCATCATTACTCTAAGTTGAATTTAAGGCCTTCTTGGATTGTCTTTGAGGATCTTTGGGAATTTGGTTTTATATGACAATTCTTGTGACAATAGTAGTACATTGGTTCATCCTTCTCAAGATTTTTACCCTAGTTATTGAAAGGTGTGCTTGAGGCACCACGATCCTTGTATTCTTGTGTCTCATAAGATTCTTGGAATAAAGAACAACGACTTTATCATCACTTGGTCATTCACTCTCGAATTCAACCATAATAATTTTATCCTTCTTGATTTTTTGAGCATGAAAGGCAAAATTCTTCTTGAATGTTTGATTTCTTTCTTCTTCTCTTATCTTCCCTTGACCATGAGCGATTTCTTCCATTATGAGACTGAAAAATGAGTAACATTTTGGATAATACTTTGCTTCTATGATAGCAACAACCTCTGGCTTGTACTCTTCTGGAAGGGCACTCAAGATATTTCTACAAAGTTCTTTGTTTAGATAGATTTTTCCAAGAGAGACGATATTATTGAAGATGGTAGTAAAACTTTGATGCATATTGTTCAAGGTTTCTCAGACCTTCATCTTGAACATTTTGTATTGGGTAATGTATAACCCAACATTCTTTTCTTTGATGTCAACAGTTCCTTTGTAAGATAATTTAAGAGACTCCTGAATTTTGAATGCCGATTCATATTTTCTAACACGACTATACTTCGGTTTGGATAATCCACAAATAAAGGTGTTCAAAGCTTTAGGATTCTTTGTGAGCTTGTCGTCTTTAGTGAGTTTTTCATTTGTCTTCAATTGAGTGGTGGTTATGGTTTCTCCAGCGGAATTATTTTCTTCCTTGTAAGGAACAAATGGTCATTCACTTGTGATTCCCCATAACTCATAATCAAAACATTGAATATGTACTCTAGTATCTTCTTCCAATAGTTACAGTTTGTACCTACAAAGAGAGGGTATCTAGTAGTATATAAACCTTCCCAATTATTAGCTTCCATGTTGATAACTCAATTACGGTTGAGCAATATACTAGAATTAGGCTCTAATAACACTTGTAATTACCATAGGGGTGTGGGTTATATGGGGTTGGGGTGTACATAACACTAATAAATTATAATACTAATTTAAAATATTTTGGACGATAATCTAACTTTGAAAAATAGTTGAGACTATATATATTGAGAAAGATGAAAACAAAGCTAATAATATAACACATTTCAGAGAAATAAGTAAAAGAAGGTTAGAGATTACACAATCGATTATAGTGGGTCGGTTAACTCTATATCCACTACCTAGAGTCTTTCCTTAGGATTTTAAAGCTTCTTTTCACTAATCTCAAATAACTCTTAAAGGTGAGTTATAAACCAATTATACGTAAGATTTTTCTTAGCTAAATCACAACTCGATGACGAGACTTTTGATGGTAATGTCACAACCAAAACTAGAACACCTCGAGCTAACTCTCTTATGCTATCACCTACACAACTTACCGCTTCCTAATGTAAGCCTTATCTTCTTAAAAAAGATAAAACCCCCTTCTCCTAATTCTAATGTAACTAAGTTATAATCTAGAGGAAGAGTATAATAAGTGTAGTCTAAAGTGTTTATAAGATAAAATTTAAAGATGTGAATGAGAGCATGAGATAATTGATGTGTAGAGCATTCAATGTAGATATAATAGTGATGATTAAATGCTTGATAATGATATAGATAGGTTTATATGAATGCTTTAAAGTTGTAATAGTTGTGGAAGATGAAGGTGTATTGTTGATCCAACAAAGGGGGGGGGTATTTATAGTTTAATTTTGGCCATCATCTATTTGCAATTTTAAAATTCTGAAACAATTAAACTAGAGGATCCTGTTTTAGCAAACTAGGTTGAAAATTTGTATGAATAGTATGATTTTTATGTTGGTGCATTCAATGAAGCAATGCCTAAACAAACACGTCTCTTTTTTAAGAAATCAGAATGACATTTTAAGGCCTAAACCGGGATCATATTGTGAAGCGGGATGATTCTTCTAAATTCGAGGTGACAAACTCATAAAACGGGATGTCAAATTGATATTTTGGGATCCCGTAAAACATATTGTATTGCGCTGACTTTTTGCTAGCTTAAACGGGGACCCTCTTTATAAACCAGGATCATGTTTCTCTTTTATACACATGGTTCACCTAATGAGAAAATTTTCTAGACAATATTTTTAAAAAAAGATGTTTCAAGCATAAGTGTAGTTCAACTAACTAGCTAATTTTCAACACATAAGAAGATATGGCAAAAAGCATTTTGTAGAAATGTATACAAAGAAAGGATGCTCATGTGCAAATGTTTTCTTCAAGAAATGCATTTCGAGAGTGATTTAAAAAAGAATTGAAGTTCACATAAATAAGGTAAACTAATTAAAAGAAATTTTGTCACATTAGAATATTTAAAAAGCAAAATAAGAAAAGTCCTTTTTCTAACATATATACCCATGAAATTCCCTCAATGAGGTATAACTTTTTCTACTACACTATACATATTACAATCAGGCTTATTCCATTATAGCTCTCCTTGATATTAGACTTAATAATGACTTGACCATCAAAGTGCCATTGGAAGACACATCTCCTTGTGGTCCTGACTCTTGTCTGACTTCTAGGTATCAAATTTACCAAGAAATAGATTCACCTCAAACAACCATCTAGAGAAGTTTCAAAATTACATCATTTGTGTTTTTGTATTGGTCGGAAGTTTCACACTTTATTAATAATCATTTCTCCTCTCCAACAATGACAAGAAGGAGCATCTACAACTAAGTCTAATATGTAAGCATGGGTAGTCTGTATAAATACAAGGGGTGTATTCATATATTTTTCACGTATTCACAAGGCTCATTAACGCCATATACATTACTAGATATAATTTTACTCTTCTTTTCAACTTTACTTTAACCTAAATTGTCCACTGGTCTCAAGGTAATAAAATCTAAACACGTTTATTTGTCAAAGTTAATCCATCTTAGCTCAAATATTTCTATATGGTAAAACGAATTCTATTAGATGCCACATTGACAAAGTCATAGGCGGTTGGATAATAGTTTGTCGGTGCCCTAGTAGGTATGGGTAATGAATAAGTCTTATTGCGTTGGATCAGGCACTTATTTCCCGATCACTAGTTAATGAGAAAGGACATTTGGAAAATAAAGGTGAATCCAGAGGCTTGATGAAAAGGAAATATACATGACTTTGAAATAACCCAAGCATGTTCTAGTCCCACTTCCTCACAAATTCGTAAAAATAAGAGAGTAGCGTCGCTATTGTAGTAAAATAAGATATTATTCAAGTCTTATAACATTTTTAACAATAAAATCTCTCTTAATAATACAATTAAACAAACAACTTTATGAAGATATCATTGTAAGAATAAGAAGGATTTTGGAACACATAATATTTAGTGCCAAAACAAGTATGGATAAATGTTAGTAAAACACCACCACCAGACCAACTAGAGGCAATGGCAGAATCCTTATGTCCCCATCAATGGCTCGATTTTTTGAGCTCCTCTTCCTTTAATGCATGATCCATGTGTTGTTTCTTTTATGTAAATCTAGACAACGCATTCCTTATATGTGTGATTATATATGATGAGTAAAACACCTGAAGCAAACCAAAGAAACTAGGACCCTGTCTTTCAACCAAGACGTACAGATTTCGAATCTCTCTCAGAACATCTAGTTCTGACGTGCCTGGCGGTATGCTTGGAGAGGGGGGCATATTCTCCGTGGGACTAGTTCTGGTGTGCAAAATCTAGCCTGGAACCCACGTATAAAAAAACCTAGAGTCAAAGCACAAAAAAAGCAAATCAGTACAAAAGATGAGTTGTCAGACATGGTTCACAGAACAAGCTAGCCTTACCAAGGCAAAGCAAGATTAGCTTGCAGCGATAAGCCATATTTGTAGTTACTTTTTGAGAATTTGAATTTGTACTGCTCAAATCCTTTCTTTTTGGGTTTGACCAAAACAAATATACACATATTTTTATTGTCTATTCCATAATATTTTGTTATATCTGCTTATATTCGCCATCTCTTTCATCAAGATAGGGACATTTTACACAATTTAAGAAGCAATTATCCACCATTTTATGGTCTTTTTATCTTATAATCATTGTTCAATTCACTTCTTATGATTTTTTCTCATTCTAACATGAGTCAAGTACTTTATTAGTTTGGAATGCACTTCGGTGAACTGGATTGCTTGTTCGGGATATATTAATTTAGGATTTATTTTTTTGCCTTGTTGATGTCTCCTCATTTGTCATGAATTAATATTAAGATGATACATCATTTTTAGTGTTTTAGAAGTCTTTCTAGTCGATTTTCTCATGAATTATTACACTTTCCTATTTCTAGTCTTGATTTAATGAATTATTATTTTTAGAGCATATTGGGTTTGATTATTTATTTAGTGTGAAGCTTTAAAGATATATATGTAGATTAATTAGTTGGCAAGTCATTTCTAAGAGATAAAGGAAAGAAGATATGCATGTAAAATTGGAGATAAGGAAACAAAAGCTAAAGTATGGAAAGATAAAGCTGCCAAATAAATCTGAATTTCACCACCCACGACCACAAATGGGATTATATCTCAAAATCGGTGAGGAATTTGGAAGAACGGTCAAGAGAAAAGTTAAAGATCTTTCCGAGACGATGAATTCCGAGAAAAGTTAAAGATCTATCCGAGACGATGAAGAACGGTCAGGACGGAGACAGTTAGATGGAGATGCAAAATAGAATAAAAGGATGACGGTGCGGTGATGGGGTATTGTTCTGAGATGGTGGCTATGGTATTGGTTTTATGAAAAAAAGGTGATGTTAATGGAGATGGGGAGGTGGTTGTTTTGATGTGTCATATTGAGGGTGGTGGTGATGTTACTGGGAGGAGAGTGGTGGTGATGCTAGGTGGGTGATGGTGATGTTGCCGACGTTCTAAGGAGATGAGAAGGGATTTGGATATACTATTTTGGGCGATATAAGATGAATAGGAAGAGAAGAGAAGAAATATATGGGAATAATTAGGCCTTAAGTTTAAAGAAGAGGTAGTATCTCAATAATCGCTTAGGTTCTATAATGCTGCTTGTATAACAATATTTAAGAAATAATGCGTTGACAATTCAAAATGTCATATGAAGAGTTTATCAATGAAGGATTTATTTTGGACATCGAGAATTGCCTAATTATACATTTTTGGATGTATATTTATTTGATGAAATTGCACATGTTGTATGAATACCATAACATGTGAGTCATACCATACGTGTATATGTTGTGATAATAGAAAATAGAGAATTGACCCATTTTCAGTGTGTGAAACTTTTATCAAGTACCATGTATAAATGTAAATAAAAGAATATGAGAAATTGTGTCTTGTATAACTGAAAATATTTAAATTAAATCAAACTATAAATCTATATTTAATTAAGACTACACCTAGAGAGCAAACATCGTACACTACATGTGGTAGATTATCTCTTTGAGGTTAGAATAAATCTAATATATATTTACATAAATAATGTAACACACAAACATAGAAAATAAGCGGAAGAGTGAAATTTCGAAAAGAGAAATCTATATTAACAATATGTGAGTCATAAAGGCTAGAGGGCATGAATTTATAAGGTCTATATTGTGAATATGAGTTATTTACCAAGTTGACACGATATTATATGAATATTTTTGATGGGGACCTGGTCTTGTTATATTTTGAGACTAATTGTTGAAGTTTACCAAATGAAGGGTGCCCCAATCTAAGATTAAAAATTTGAAAAGGTGGTGAGATTGATGGAATAATTGGAACAGTTGTATGAGATGGGAGATGGAGGATGGAGGATGGAGGATGATAAGCTCAAAAAGTTGTCTTACTTTGCGGCATGTCCCAATAATTTGTCCAGATTTAGGATCACAACAACAGCCAGAACTAGAGAAAGTTATAGTTAAGCCAAGGTCACATAATTGACCCATATAAATAAGTTTTAACGAGAGGCTATGGACACGATAAGTATTGAAAAATGATGCAATAGAGTAGAAATTTACTCGATGTGACTTATTGACATATCTGTACCATCAATAGTATAAATGGGGGGAGTATGTGATATAGTTTTTAAACTGGTATCCAAGTTAGAATCTGATTTCATATGGTTAGAATATACATACTGAAAGATCCATGGGTTCTTACTAAATATTGTGGAATTATGCAAACGAATGAGTATGACAAGATTGAGATATGACCTGATTAAGCATACTTTGAAGATAATCAATAGACATGGAAGATATATTTGAAGTATTGGTAGACTCTTATGTATTGCTGACATGATTTGGCGACGACACGAATGATCGATCCCCACATGGCCGATCCTGACATATTTGGGGCCCAAAACGAATTTCATAATAGGGGCTCCTATATATATACATTAAAAATAATTATTAAATAAAATCGAGAAACTTTATTATACAAAAATTATTTTAGGATGAGACTCGAACCTTGAATCTCTAAAAAAAAATATATCATTTTACCAATGAACTAATATGATTCATGCTATTTCACTGAATTCAAATATATAACTATATACATATAAATATTTAATTTTTTCGAAAAATGACCCTTAAAAATACCAATTTTTTGGGGGCCCAAGGCGGTTGCTTCCTCGGCATATGCCCAGGACCGGCCCTGGATCTCCATATTTTTTGATATGAAACAAATGCAGACAATTATTAACATAGTTACCTGGACAAGTTATATTACTAAATTTCCAAATACAAGTAGGACAATACAAGAGGTCATGGCATATTTATGACAATACTTGCAATATGAATATGGAAACGAGTAAAATGTAATGGAATTCATTGGTTTTTTATTATTTGTGTAAAATAGGTTTATCGGACAAGAATTTGAGAAAAATAACATTGAAAAAGGATTTAGGCGATTGAAAAACTTCATAAAAGGTGTAGCCCAAAAATCTTTTTTAAGTGGTGTAAAAGTCAATGATGATGTGGTAGTTAAATCTGATGACTTGATGGCACTAACAGTGATATTGTAGCAGATATAAAGTGTGATGACGTGGCGCCGATATATATATATATATATATATATATATATATATATATATATATATTGATTTTTTTGCTTCCAAAATCTTTGCAGCAAAGCAAATCTTTTGACAACAGGCGGGGAAGCATGCACAGTCGTACGCCGAATACTTTTTATACTTCTAGATACATACTGAAAAGGATTTTCGATTTAATATACTTTTTTACTATATTTGCTGATCCAATGAAGAAGTTATTCAAATTTAATTTTTTTGATGAAATTCTTATAGGGACGCTTTTGGCGATTTTAGTGGTGGATGATTATAAGATGGCAATGACACATGTTACAAGAATCGTTCGAAAAGTAAAAAAACGATTATGAAAAATTATGTTTTGCATAAATAAAACGATTACATTATAGAGCTATATTTATAATAAGAAAAAACTTGGAGAGAAAGTATTCTACACTAAATATGGTGGATTAACTCTCTAACTAAGGTAAGCATAAATATAATTATATATTTACATATACAATGTTACATATCCTTAGTATTTTTACCGTGTCTTGATACTTTGATTTAGTTTCTACAATTTTTAGCATGCTATCACTCGTCATGATTGATTTAACCGAATATGGCATGTCTAGGAAAACGAGTAATAAACTATATTTACTTATACAATGTTACATATCCTTAGTATTTTTACCGTGTCTTGATATTTTGATTTAGTTTTTACAATTTTTAGCATGCTATCACTCGTCATGGTTGATTTAACCGAATCTGGTATGTCTAGGAAAACTAGTGACAAACTATTGATAGATTTGAATATAAAAAAAATACTAGCTTATATTAAACATATGTTCTTGTAAATGTATCGATCATGTAAGTTAATTAGGATTACACCATGATAGTGAGAGACATTGGTTAATTTGTTGTAACTTCTTTATATTTTATATATTATCATGTTGAAGAAGAAAAAAACACGAGGTTATTATAATATACACATATTATCACTACATAAAGTGATAACTTATCTTTTAGGTTTTGAGATACTACATTATATTGAATCTTTATTGCTAGGTACTCAAGTAATGCAAATAGAAAAAGATTAGTTTTAACAACTATCTACTTTAACATGTTATGACAATTATTCTAATATACAATTGACAAATAATGAAGGAATTGAAATCTAATTTCAAAAATATAAACATAAAAAAACGTGTTTTGTATTGCGGTGAACCAATATCATAAAAATGATTTATGATAAAGTTAGGGTACTAAATTTTAAAGTCGGTAACCGCAATTGTTTTACTTACTCTATGGAATATTTGGAAGGCTAGGATGAAAGGTTTTTCCGAAAAGAAAAAATGGGTGATTCAAGATATTATTGATAAAACGAAATTTACCATGAAACATCTCTTTGGAGAGACATATTTGGGAACTCGAAAGAAATCAAGTGAATCAGAGAAGGAAATCGAGTTTGAGGATAATGACAATTTGATCCTAACTAATGAAGCGTAAAATATTTGGTTGTGCGACTCTTCTCACATTAATAGCTGGGACCCAACGAGTATGGTTTCTATTGCAATTAATAAAGAGGGGGAAGTTAAAAAAGTAATTACTAAAAGAGTAAGAATAAATAGCAGACTGGAAGGAGAAACGTGGTCTATTCTGCTGGCCATGAGATCTGCAGCGGAACTCGGTTGTAAGAGTAGTTCTTTCTACTCGGATAATCTTGAGGTAGTTCAAGGTATTAATCGATGTGTAGGGTTTGACTGGAGGATTCGCCCCATGATTTCGGAAGCATGGAGGTGGATAGGACGATTTTCCGGATTGGAAGATCACCCATGTTAAAAGGAAATTTAATAGAGTGGCTGATATACTTGCTAAGTGTGCCAGGATTAACTTGGACATATCTAACTGTCTTCGTAGTTCATTACTTGAGTTTTTTTACTAGTATTAGTAGGATATATTCGGGATGTACCAGTAAACAATTTTAGTTCTTTGTATTTGACAAAAAAAAAGAATGAAACAATATTATAATGGGTAAGACTTTCATCCAATATTGAATGGTCCAATATTTATATCGCAGCCATTAATTATTATAAAAAAACACATGTTATTAGATTAATGAATTAGTTACTTTTGTAAGTTTAAAATATAGAGTATTTGTATGAATATAATTGGTATAAGATTATCTAATATTGGATGGAAGAATTTTCCTATTGTAATTATTTCTTATAATTTTGCATAATGTAACATTAGATGATTTTTTGTACAATTATTTAAAATCTTTTAAGTAATTGTTGAAAGGGAAAATGACCCAAAAAATCAAATTAATAATTTTTTATGCTCAATCCAATCAAGACAAAAAAATCTGCCCAATAAAATCATTAACTTAATTATTTAATACACTATTTGACTAAATTACCCTTACTTACTTTTTATACTACAAATTACTTAATATATATACCCTAATTATAATAAAAGCTTATTTCATCTCATTTGTCTTTCTCTCTCTCTTCCTTTCTCTCTCTATCACCGATCGATCGTAATCTTCATCCCATCATCATGGCCGATTACTTCTCTCCATTTCCGATTCGTCTCTCCACGATTCCTCACTCCATTTCTGATTAAAGTGCAGCTTGATTTCTTCGTTCTCCTCAATTGTTAGATTTCTCTTCACCAAAATAGTGTTATTCTTCTTGTTTCACTACGATTAAGGTATTCTTTTAGTTTATTTTACAGTGTTTTTGTTGATTTTTCAATGTTTCTTTCACTATTAGCGAACTGTTTTCCAATTTTCCAATACACAATTTTTGCAGTGTTATTCTTCGTTCTCCGATTCTTAATTTTTTTATTTTTTTGCGGCTTAAATTGCATATTGACTTCTCCAATTATCAATTTTGTTGTTTTTGATTGCTCGATAATAACATTTTGCAGAATATAGGAATCTCTTAATGCATTTTTTGATTTATATAGGAATTGTAGTGATTTTTTGCTGTTTTTTCTTAATTTAGGGACTGTAGTGCAGATTTGCATAAAATTTGGATCTTTAGAGTATTTTTTGATAGTATGTAGGTGTTTTTGTTTGCTCGATAATGTTTAATGCATAATATAGGAACCTTTAATGCATTTTTTGCTTTATATAGGAACTGTAGTGAATTTTTTATAGTGTTTTCATAATTTAGGGACTTGTAGTGTAGCTTTTGCATAATATTGGGACCTTTAGAGCAATTTACTAAAAAAAATCATTTGCATAATGTTTTGCAGTTTGTTGTATTGCGATTTCTATCTCAGGTTAAGTTAGATGTCTTGATCAGGTGATGGGATTTATATGTATATTTGTTTCGATTTTTTGATGTTTTGTATTGATGGGATATTTTATATCTGTGATGGGATTTATATGTCTTTGATGGGATTTATAGGTGTATTTGTTTAGATTTTTTGTTGTCTTGTATGGATGGGATGTTTTATATCTGTGATGGGATTTATATGTTTTTGATAAATTTATACGCCAGTGATGGGATTAAGTGTGGGGGTCTCTTGATGGGATCTATTTGTTTGATGGGACTTGAATAGGTGATTGGACTTATATGCGTGATGGGATTTATACTTTAATTGATGTATTTAGATGTTTTGTTGGAGTTATACAGTTATATTATATCTTTTTCATTTTTCAGGTTTTTGGTTGTGGAGTCTCAAGTTCTTGTTGAGTTTAGAAATACGCCAAATAATTCTTTTTGCCCATTACAATTCATTGATTCTTTTGATTCGATCAAGAGTTACTGTAATCAACGTTGGCCTGTTTTAAAAGATGCTTTTGTTGAATATCAGTATTCTTATTGTACACAACAGGGATGTGTAATGGTTAATGATATGGATTATAATACTATAAAGTGGTTGGTTAATTGCAATGTTCAAATTCCTCCACCCAATGTCATTATTGATGTAATTCCTCGAATAATCCCATCATCTGCTCCTACTTCTGGAGTTACTTCTACATCTTCTGGGATTTGTTCTACATATACAACTGCTACTTGTTCTTCACGTACAACACATGAATTAACTAGTCAGAATTCTCAAGTTATTGATCAAGCTGTTGACAATGTACGTCGTGATACTGATCAAATGCGTCATAAACGTAATGAGAAGGTACTATTAAGTGCTGACTGGGATAAGTGTTTGAAGTCGATTGGTGATGTTTATTATGGTGGTATTAATGAATTCAGATTTTGTCTTGGTAAGTATGCAAGTGAATCTGGTTATGATTTTGAATTTTGGCATAATAGTTCTTCTCAGGCAAGTGCTTATTGCAAGAATAGATAATCGAAGGATTGTAAGTGGTATGTTTATATTGTGTCTGATATTTCCAAGACAAAGCTTTATGTCCGATCTTTTTTGAAAGAACATACTTGTGGGCCACCCGATCAATCTATGACTTCTGACCGTCTCACTTCTGATGTTGTTATGGAAGTAACAACGGCTGAGATTAGGAGTAAGCCGGCTACAAAACCTACAGATATTGTAGTCCGTCTAAAAGATTCGTATGGTTTTGATATATCATATAAAGTAGCATATACTGCAGTTACAAAAGCTAGAAAATGTCTTTACGGAGATGTTGGTCTATCATACAATCGAATTGGTCCATATTTTGACAAATTAAAAGCTGCTGATCCTTCTTCTCAAGTTTCTTTACAAGTTGATCCTATAACACGAACTTTTGAGAGTTGTAATGTGGCATTTGGTGCATGCCTTGCTGGTTTTCATTCATGTCGGCCTTTGCTCTTTATTGATGGAACGTTTATCAAGAACAAGTATAAGGGAGTATTACTCATTGCTACTGCAAAAGATGCTAATAGCGGTATGTTTTCCTCATTTTAAATTTGATGGGACTCCAATGTTTTGATGGGACTTTTATAATATTAATGGGAGTAAAACAATTGATTCAAGTCCCATCAACTGATGAGTCCCACAACTCCAATTTAGTCCCATCACAGTAATCGAGTCCCGTCATAGTAATTGAGTCCCATCACATTAATCGAGTCCCATCACAGTAATCGAGTCCCATCATAGTAATCGAGTCCCATCACAGCAATCGAGTCCCATCACAGTAATCGAGTCCCATCACAGTAATCGAGTCCCATCACAACAATCGAGTCCCATCACAGTAATCGAGTCCCATCATAGTAATCGAGTCCCATCACAGCAATCGAGTCCCATCACAGCAATCGAGTCCCATTACAACAATCAAGTCCCATCACAGTAATCGAGTCCCATCACAGTAATAGAGTCCCATCACATTAATCGAGTCCCATCACCGTAATTAAGTCCCATCCCCGCAATTAAGTCATGTCACTGTAATTGAGTCCCATCACCGTATTTTGAGTCCCATTATTGGTGTACTCCCATCACACCCTTATTATTCCCATTACCCCCAATTCATTCCCATCACCCCAATTGAGTCTAAGTTAATACTTTTTTACATTTTGCAGGACTTTTTCATGTTGCCTTTTTCAATTGTACGCACGGAAGATGGTGATACTCGGACTCAGTTTTTGAATTTCCTCTATCCACATGTTTATGATAGAGAGATAACTTTTGTATCTGATCGCCATCCTGTAATTGCGCTAGCATTACGTACTGTATTTCCTAATTCACCTCATGCTTTTTGCATGGTTCATCTAAAAAAAACCTTAAACTCAAGTGCAAGGGTGGTGGTGGATTTGCTAAAAGCATGGCATCGTATCTTGATGATATTGCCTATGCCGTTAATGAAATGGAGTATAATGCTTGTGTTGCAGCTTTTTTGAAGGCAGGAAAGGATAAAGCAAAAGAGTTTTTGGATAATTTACCCAAGGAGCAGTTTTCTGATGCTTTTTTTAAAGGGAAACGATATGGAAAAACGATTTCAAATGCTGCTGAGTCTTTTAATAATCAGATTAAGTCTCGTCGCGAGTTACCCGTGACAGAGTTAATTGATAGTATACGTAATTTGCTGATGGTTCAGATGTATGATCGCTTGGTTCAAGCAGAAGCTTGCAAATCTACTCTCTCTTCCATGTCACATATTAGATATGCTACCAATTTTAAGTATTGTCGTTCATGGGTAGTGAAACAGTGTAGCAATCATGTTTTCCAAGTTCAAAGTAATCCTATTATGACTGTTGATTTAGAAGCCCGGACATGTTCTTGCTACAGTTGGCAAATTACCGGTTTCCCTTGTGTTCATGTTGTTTGTGCATTGGAAAAATCTCGGAAATCTATTAAGTATACATATGTTGATGAATACTACCATGCTTCAAAGTATCGTGAGACTTATTCTTTAAGTATTCCATCTCTTTCAACTTTTCAAGATGCGGATATCGATTCTGCTGAGATTATTTTTCTTCCTCCCAAGTACAAGAAGATGGCCGGCAGGCCAAAGAAAAACCGTATGCCTTCTGGTGTTGAATATAGTTGGAAAAATAGAATGTGTGGTCGTTGCAAGCAACCTGCATATCATAACAAGGCAACTTGCACTGTTGCCTTGTTATGATAGTTTGAATAATTTTCTATTGATAAACAATTAACATTTATTTACATTTTTTTCTTCTCAATATCTCTTTTGTGTAACAATTACAATAATGATTACTCTTCCACTTTGCATAATGATTACTTATCCACGTTTTGTTATTTTTTGTGTATATATGAGTCTTATTCATCCAGTGTTGTTTTTGCTTGCCCTGTAAAATACATGTAAATCCTATCAAGAGGACAAATCCCATCATTCCCACTTGAATCCCATCACCTCTATTGATTCCCATCATCTCAATTTTAGTCCCACCATTGAATGAGTGTCACCCCCCGATTATTTTTTCTAACACCCTGATAAGTCCCATCACCACAATGGTTTGTATTTTCATTACCTCCGATGAGGACCACTACTAGATGAGTTCCATCACCGCTATGTGTTGTATTCATCATCCAATGTTTCATGGGACTTTTTAAAATATCAATTGGATTTAAACACCTAATTCTAGTCCCATCATCCCAAATTATTCCCATCACTACAATTGAGTCCCATCATCGTATTTGAGTCCCACCACTGGTTGAGCCCCATCACCCCCCGATGAGTCCCATCACCCCGATTGTGACCACTACTAGACGATGGGACTCAATGGTTGTATTTTTACATCATACAATGATTGATGGGATTTAGGATAGTAAATGGGACATAAACACTTGATTCAAGTCCCATCCGACTAATTGAGTCCCATTACATCCTATTCGAGTCCCATCTCCCCAATTGAGTCCCATCACCCCAAATTATTCCCATCACTACAATTGAGTCCCATCATTGTATTTGAGTCCCACCACTGGTTGAGCCCCATCACCCCCCGATGAGTCCCATCACCCCGATTGAGTCCCATCACCCCCCCGATGAGTCCCATCACCCCAAATTATTCCCATCACTACAATTGAGTCCCATCATCGTATTTGAGTCCCACCACTGGTTGAGCCCCATCACCCCCCCCCCCCCCCCCCCGATGAGTCCCATCACCCCGATTGTGACCACTACTAGATGATGGGACTCAATGGTTGTATTTTTACATCATACAATGATTGATGGGATTTAGGATAGTAAATGGGACATAAACAATTGATTCAAGTCCCATCCGACTAATTGAGTCCCATTACATCCTATTCGAGTCCCATCACCCCAAATTATTCCCATCATTACAATTGAGTCCCATCATCGTATTTGAGTCCCACCACTGGTTGAGCCCCATCACCCCCCGATGAGTCCCATCACCCCGATTGTGACCACTACAAGATGATGGGACTCAATGGTTGTATTTTTACATCATACAATGATTGATGGGATTTAGGATAGTAAATGGGACATAAACACTTGATTCAAGTCCCATCCGACTACTTGAGTCCCATTACATCCTATTCGAGTCCCATCACCCCAATTGAGTCCCATCACCCCAAATTATTCCCATCACTACAATTGAGTCCCATCATCGTATTTGAGTCCCACCACTAGTTGAGCCCCATCACCCCCCGATGAGTCCCATCACCACCGACGATTTCCAATCACCCCTTTTTAGTCCCATCACCACGATGATGTCCATAACCATCAATGATTTGCAATAAGTCTCATCACTTCAATGGATCCATCAACAAATAATAGTCTATTCATAACAATAAATACATTAAGTCTTCAACATAAAACTATTCATTCAAATAGGAAATTAAATAAATAAACAGTTACAATACTAAACTAAATTCTAGAATTTTTTCAAATTTAATTGTCTACTATCTTTTTTTTCAGTTTCTTTTTTTTAGCTATCATTTTTCTCCTTTGTTGACCTTCACTAGACTCCACAACTTGAATAGGATCCACAAATTGATACATAGAGTCTAATTCTTCATGTGACTTATCCAATTGTATCATCATATCTTCATTTGCCTGTTTAAATTCTTTAATCGATTCTTCAGAAGTCTTGTTTTGTTCAATAAGCACTTCTCTCCAATATGCCATTTCTTTTGCGAGTTGTTATCTTCTTTTATTTCGTTTTCCATGCCAGTAATAGTTTTCTCCATCTCAACAACTCCCAAATCATCATACTCCTGTTCAAGTGTGTAAAGATTTTCATTTAGAACTTTAATCTGTTCATTTTGTTCTTCAATTCTTCTCTTAACACGTAATTTGTTAGTGTTTTCATTTGTGTACATTTCCTGATATCGCTTTCTCTCATTATCGGCTTTTTCTTTTTATTTTTCAACTCTTCTGATAATACACCAAAATTTCTTAATTCTTTACGCTTATCTTCAAGTAAACGTATCTTCTCATCTCTTGAAACAATATCGTCTTCCAACAAAGCAATTTCATCTGTAATCTGTTTCAACTTTTTTTTCATTCTCATCCTCACTGTTTGCAAAAACAAATTTTTTATTGGATTACAACATGATTAATTGAACTAATATATTTTGTTAATGAAAGTATTGTAGTAATAAAATCATTATACCTTTGACTCTCTACAGTTTCACTATTGGTAACATTTGTTTCACCTTCCTTTATTTCATTTTGTTTTGTTTGAGTTTGATCCTCTACAGTTTCACTATTTGTAATATTTGTTTCAACTTCCTTTATTTCATCTTGCTTTGTTTGAGTTTGATCCTCTACAGTTTCATTATTGGTAACATTTGTTTCACCTTCCTTTATTTCATCTTGGTTTGTTTGAGTTTGATCCTCTTCGTCATGTACCTCATCCGGGTTCTCCTCGTCTTCTAAAATATTATCTTGCTCAACAGTTGTGTTAAAAAACCTTTATTTGTTCTCAAGAATTTGCAGCTCATTAGTAGAAACCTTCAATAATAAATCAAAAATCATACACTGATCAATTCTATTTAAACACATTCCAAAATAACTTACATTTACTTCCAAAGCCTGTAGAATAAAAGTCCTAGATATCGTCATGTCTACCCATTTCAGTATCCTTGGAAAATGTTTATGTTCATCTTCATCTATATAATCTTTAACATGCTCAAAGAAGAAAGGCTATATTCCCACAATAGAATTTGTTATTAATCAAGATAAATAACTTATATGTTTTATATTCAAGAAAAGAATTAGAGTTTACTTACTGCTAGCATGCATGTAGGTCCTTTCACACGGGTGATTATTCCGTTACTTATAGAGCTTAATAATTCATCACGGATGCTTGATTTCCAATCAAACATGTTAATATGTTCCAGATCTTCCGAAATAGGAATAATCCACCAATCTACAACATGTAAATTGTAGGGGAAGAATATCGTCGCCAATCCATACATGCATAACAGTTTTGCAAATATAACCAAATTTTCATCTGTTGGTCCTGCAGCTGCTATTCTTTCAATTCGTGCTTTAAGATCTGAGATTTTTAGCTTCTTAGGTGATTGACTTATTACTGGGAACTGTAACCTATAAAATTCAGACCTCATAGCATCATCTTTTTCCCTTGATGGTATAGGTATGTCCCCTCCACCAACACCCATTATAATTCTGATATCTTCATTTCTTAGTGTTATTGTTTTCCCAGCCACTATAAATCCTTTTTCTTTACTGCTATAAGACCTTATTAAAGCTTCTGTAGTTGTGTTATCTTTCTTTATATGCACTATCTCATTCTTCATTTTATATAATCCTTTTATCGGTGTGAAAAAAGGTATTTGTTGACAAGCATTGATATGTCTATCAGTTAAATTGTTGTTCTTCAAAACTTGGAATAGTCCCTCTAATGTTGAACGAAACTCTCGCCCCAATTTCTGCAAAACCAGATAGGTCTTAATATATTACTGTATTTTTATCTAATTCATATATAACACATAAAATCGCATCAATTTACAACTTGATAGCGTAAATCCTATCACTATTTAATGGAACAAAACAGATAAAACTTACTGTATCAGTCAGTTCTATTCAATTCATTTATCAAAAACAAACAAAAACCCAAAAATTGTTTCAATCAAATTTATCCCATCAACAAAAACAGAATCCAATCAAGAAACTATCTAATTAGTCTAATCCCATCAATGAATACAGGTAATCCCATCACCATATATCATTCTTTAACAAATATTTTCAACTATAACTCAAAAAAACAGAATCCAATCAATGAACGGTCTAATTAGTGCAATCCCGTCAATGAATACAGTTAATCGCATCACTTTTTAATGAAATTGTCGAACTAACATCATCAGAATTCAATCAAACACAAAAAATCATTCAACCTAACTTATATGTTATTTTCTTGAATCCCATCATTTTTACCAAAAAATCACATCATTTTTTACCAATAAAATCCCATCAAAACTAAATCTCATTCAACTTTTTTATTCGTGCATGTAATGATATCAAGGTACATTGATATATACTACTTTTTTTATTAAAATTATGGGTCTGGTTCATTCATTATCAAAATAATCTTTTTAACTATAAGTTTAACAAAAAAAAAAATAGAAATCATACCTTGTGAATAAATACTCTTAACTGATTGATATTTTGCTTTCCAGTGTTAGAGAGTGTAATGAACTTTGAGAAGAAGTTAAGCGAAAATTCTTTGGAAGGGTTTTGTGACGCTTGAGTTTTATAAAGTTTCAGAAATAGTTATGCTACTGCGTTCGTGGGTGTGATAGTGGGATCGTGGGTGTGATAGTGGGATAATAGAAGGGTCGGGTACCGTTATTAATTTTAGAAAGATTTAAGAAAAATAACATAAAGACAAACGAAACAACAAGTCGACCAATAAGCCACATGGCACAATAAAAAATATATGCTCCACTACTCCCTTACCAATCTGTGTTCGAACCATCGCGCAATCACACTTTATTTTTCTATACAATTGTAAGAGTTTTTTTTTATTTAGCATATGTGTTGGTTCGAACTTAGGTTGGTAAAAGAATTTTAAACATATCGTATTTTTTTTTGGACGCGTAAACATATCGATTATAAGACATTATTATCATTAACCTTTGGTATTCTGAAACTGAAAAGCAATTCTTCCACTTCACTCACTAAAAGTATTCTTCCTCTGAAAAGCGATTCTTCCTTTTACACTCAGATAAATATACCTTCAAGGACAAAGAAACTCAAAGGTAAGTTTCTACTTTTTGTTCAATTTTTATAGGTAACAACATAAATTTGATGTGGAAAGAAAAGTCGAATTATATCAAATTAGTCGGTTATCATTGCATGTGTACTAAAGTTAGGTCTAAAGTTAGGTTGAATGATTTTTTGTGTTTGATTGAATTCTGATGATGTTAGTTCGACAATTTCATTAAAAAGTGATGCAATTAACTGTATTCATTGATGAGATTACCCTAATTAGACCGTTCATTGATTGGATTCTGTTTTTTTGAGTTATAGGTGCAAATATGTGTTAAAGAATGATATATGGTGATGGGATTACCTGTATTCATTGATGGGATTAGACTAATTAGATAGTTTGTTGATTGGATTCTTATTTTGTTGATGGGATAAATTTGATTGAAACATTTTTCGGGTTTTTGTTTGTTTTACCTAAATGAATTGAAGAGAATTGACTGATACAGTAAGTTTTATCTGTTTTGTTCCATTAAATAGTGATGGGATTTACGCTATCAAGTTGTAAATTGTTGGGATTTTATGTGTTATATATGAATTAGATAAAAATACAGTAATATATTAAGACCTATCTAGTTATGCAGAAAATGGGGCGAGAATTTCGTTCAACATTAGAGGGACTATTCCAAGTTTTGAAGAACAACAATGTAACTGATAGATATATCAATGCTTGTCAACAAATACCTTTTTTCCCACTAATAAAAGGATTATATAAAATGAAAAATCAGCTAGAACATATAAAGAAAGATAACACAGCTACAGAAGCATTAATAAGGTCCTATAGCACTAAAACAGAAGGATTCATAGTGGCAGGGAAAACAATACCACTAACAAATGAAGACATTAGAATTATAATGGGTGTTCGCGGAGGGGACATACCTATACCATCAAGGAAAAAAGATGATGGTATGAGGTCTGAATTTTACACCTTACAGTTCCCAGAAATAAGTCAATCACCTAACAAGCTATCAATCTCGGATCTTAAAACACGAATTGAAAGAATAGCAGCTGCAGGACCAACAGATGAAAATTTGGTTATATTTGCAAAACTGTTATGCATGTATGGATTGGCGACGATATTCTACCCCTATAATTCACATGTTGTAGATTGGTGGATTATTCCTATTTCGGAAGATCTTGAACATTTTAACATGTGTGATTGGAAAACAAACATTCGTAATGAATTAATAAGCTCTATAGGTAACAGAATAACAACCCGTGTGAAAGGACCTACATGCATGCTAGCAGTAAGTATACTCTAATTCTTTTCTTGAATATAAAACATATAAGTTATTTATCTTGATTAATAACAAATTCTATTGTGGGAATATAGCCTTTCTTCTTTGAGCATGTTAAAGATTATATAGATGAAGATGAACATAAACATTTTCCAAGGATACTGAAATGGGTAGACATGACGATATCTAGGACTTTTATTCTACAGGCTTTGGAAGTAAATGTAAGTTATTTTGGAATGTGTTTAAATAGAATTGATCACATTATGATTTTTAATTTATTATTGAAGGTTTCTACTAATGAGCTGCAAATTCTTGAGAATGAAGAAAGATTTTTTAACACAACAGTTGAGCAAGATAATATTTTAGAAGATGGGGAGGACCAGGATGAGGTACATGACGAACGAGATCAAACTCAAACAAACAAAGATGAGATAAAGGATAGTGAAACAAATGTTACCAATAATGAAACTCTAGAGGATCAAACTCAAACAAAGCAAGATGAAATAAAGGAAGTTGAAACAAATATTACCAATAGTGAAACTGTAGAGAATCAAACTCAAACAAAAGAAGATGAAATAAAGGAAGGTGAATCAAATGTTACCAATAATGAAACCACAAAAATCGAAGCTGTGGTTGAAAAAAGAAAAATTATAAAGGATGATCAGACTGTGAAAAAATGTAAAGGAAAAAGGTAAGTTTATTTTAACAGTATAGTAATATCATTAATTATATCAGAAATTTATCTAATTTTTCTTTTTACACACTAAGAAGAAAACTGAACATCGAAAATCAGAAAAAGTTAAATGAGCTAAAACAGAAGAAAAATTTGTTGATGGATGAGTTACATATGAAAGATCAGAAAATATCCAATCTTGAAGAAAAGTTGGAAGCATTAAAAGATTTTACAACAGAATTGGAGGAACTTAAATCTGCAACAAAGGAAGCGAAAGATAGAAAAAAGAAAATTATGGAAATGTATGAAAAAGAATGTGAAGAAAGAAAGAAAGCTCGGGATCTCTGTCGTGAACAAGTAGCAACAATCGGTGACCTAAGAGATAAGATTAGGGATCAACAAGATCTAATAGCAGAAGCTCCTGTCAACTTGTTCAAGCGTCAAATTGAGTAACTTGATATTGAACTAAAAAGAGGAAGACAGATTAAAGAACAACAACTCGAATTGTCAAAGGCCGTCATGAAAACACACGACAATCTTGGAGAAGAGGTTGATCAACTAGCTCATGAAAATGAAAATTGGTCTACACTACTTGAAGAAGTATATAAGGAGTTCGAATTTACATACGCAACACAAAGCGGACTCTATTCAAAGAAAAGGAAAAGGGAAGAAATTTGTGACGATACTGATAAGTGTGACTGAAAACTCACTTAACCAGAAATATTAAATAATACGATTAAAATTATGTACTATTTTTAGACTATTATCCTATTTTCTAGGTTATGTATTTAAGTATCACTAGTTAATTTGTCACTTTTTATCAATATACTATTATTCAATTATTATGTTTCTCAGTTTTTGACCATAGTTGTGGTTGCTATTTGTAATAGATTAAAAAAGTAACAAACCTACGAGACACAATTAGTTTGATTAAATACCTATATTGAGTCCCATCAACCTTATGAGTACTATCACTTTATAAGTACCATAACCATACGAGACACATAACCAATAAATCCCATCACCCGAATACTATCCATGAACATGACGAATGTCTAACCGATTTAAAAGAATGTTAATGGGATTTTTCCTAGCCAATTGGATTTAGTCAAGCTAGAACATAAATACCATCACCACCGCTTTAGTACCATCACCCCAATTTAGTCCCATCTCCACTATAAGTAACATCACCACGATAAGCAACATCACCCGATAAGTCCCATCACCTCAATAGAGTCCCATCACCGCAATTGTTTGTATTCATCATCCAGTGTTTGATGGGAAGGTTAGAAAATTAATTGGATTTGAACATCTGAATCGAGTCCCATCATCTTTGTTGATTCCCATCACTCCCGATGATTCCTATCACTTAGTTGAGTCCCACAGTTGCAATTGAGTCCCACCAAAGTGACGAATCCCATCAACTCCACTTTAGTCCCATCACCACTATAAAATACCATCACTCGATAAGTACCATCACACCAATTTAGTCCCATCACCGTAAGGGGTTTGTATTCATCATCCAGTGTTGGTGGGAAGGTTAAAATATTAATGGGATTTGAACATTTGAATCGAGTCCTATCATCTTTGTTGATTCCCATCACTCCCGATGATTTCCATCACTTAGTTGAGTCCCACAGTTGCAATTGAGTCCCACCAAAGTGACGAATACCATCAACTCTGCTTTATTCCCATCACCACTATAAAATACCATCACTCGATAAGTACCATCACACAAATTGAGTCCCATCACCGCAATGGGTTTGTATTGATCATCCAGTGTTTGATGGGAAGGTTAGGATATCAATGGGATTTGAACATCTAAATCGAGTCCCATCATCCTTGTTGATTCCCATCATTTCCCGATGATTCCCATTACTTAGTTGAGTCCCACTGTTGCAATAGAGTCCCATCAAAGGGACGAATCCCATCAACCCCGCTTGAGTCCCATCACCACTATAAAATACCATCACTCAATAAATCCCATCACCCCCGATTTGATTTAGTCAAGCTAGAACATAAATACCATCACCACGGCTTTCGTACCTGATGTCTCCTCATTTGTGATAGATTTATATTAAGATGAGACATCATTTTTAGTGTTTTAGAAGTCATAATAGTCGATTTTCTTGAGAAATAGTGCACTTTCCTATTTTGAGTCTTAATTTAGTAAAATAATATTTTTAGAGCATATTGGGTTTAATTGTTTATTTAGTGTGTAGCTTTAAAGATAATTATGGAGATTAATTAGATTCCAAGTCAAAAACTACAAGATATGGAAAGAGATTAGCATGGTAATTGGAGATAAGGAAACAAAAGGTAAATACATGGAAAAGGAAAAGCTGCCTAAATCTGAAATTCTGCAGCACACGCCTAAAGAAGTGGTGATAACTCCAACAAGGAAGCTGATTTTGGTAAAATCCTTTCATGGGGGACGTAGATAATTCGCTGAGGATTCTTTTGGTATATTATGGAGCAAAAACCGACCAATAACGAAGAAGATATGCTCAAAACAAGTTAGCAGAATTTATCTTTATTTCCATACGAATTTGAGTTGGGCTTGGAGTCCACCACTTTGCTTCTCCCTCAAGAAAACGAATTAGGTCTTCTAAACACCTATAAATACACCCTTATATCACTTGTAAAATCATCCTTGCCTCATAATAATTAGTTCTTAAGGTTTTATTCTTCCAGTTTATTGTAGAGAGCAAGATGATGTCTTTTGTAATTTCTTTTAGTTTATTTCCATCAGGTATGAACTTAACCTCCCATAGCTTGGGTTTTGCATCATGTATAATCTATGAATTCTATTTTCTTTCTATCTAAGTTTCTTTGGGAATTACATGTTTTAAATTGATATTAGCTGCTTACCTTTATATTTGTTTATGTGTTTTGATTTAATGACTGTTTTCCTTGCGGTGCGCAACGTTTAGGATTACCTTAATAGTAGGTAGATGATCGCCTTAGCTGGGTGTCTAATTATTGAAACACCACATAACGTCTAGTTTTGATATTAGTTCTGACAAAACATGATTCTAACTAGATAGTCATTAGGGTTTGTTTTAATCACCATATCACCAATTGATTGAAGTGTTTGCTTAGGGCCTTAGTAGCGTTTGATAACCCTATTTGAAACCACGTCTTGGTTGTGCCGTAGCCCCCTTAGTCGCTCTCAAGGTCTAAGGTATGGGAATTTAGAATCTTGACTAAGTATACAAGAGCTAATATTCTCCCTTATAAACTAGATCTAATAGAAAGAATTAGAAGGATTAGTGCATATTAGCAAAACCTAAGCTATACTTCTCATCTCATATTCTTAGTATTTATTTTATTGTCTTTAGTTTCTTTAGTTTAATTTAGAATTTCGAAATTAATTCTCTTTTAGTTTTTGTCTTTAATTAATTATTGCTTACTCGTTATTGTTCCCTACTCGTATAACACACTTAAGTCCCTGAGTACGAACTCAACTTATCAACTAAAACTTGCATACGTCCTGTAATACTTGCAGTACTGTGCCTGTTTAGGGTGAGAGTGCGTAGTTTTCTAGACTTTATTTGTATTAATTTTATCACACCCTAGGCGACACCAAGTTTTTGGCGCCGCTGCCGGGGACTTGTGTCTCGTTAGCGTGTGGGTTATCTATTTCGAGTAGTAGTTTTTAATTAATTTTTATTTTTCAGTTTTTAGTTTTTATTTTTCCGGATTTACGCTTGTGGTTTGCTTTAGTCTTTTTCAGGTTTCACAGTGTTTAATTCTTGGCCTCCGTTACCGGAGCCCGAGAGGAGCTTTAGAGTTTACAACAAACGTGTTCGTGAGGAAAGATCCTTGAGAAGAGTAATGGCAGCCCACCGAGATCCACCACTTGATGACCAACTTGGAGTAAATCCAAGAGGTCCACCACAACCACCACCACCACCTTGTGGTGGACAACACGGTGTACAACTACCACAAGGAGGAGGTAATGGGCAAAACAATAATCAACAGAGAGTACAACAAGACCTCTCTGGTCTTCATGTACCATTCCATGTTCAACCAATCGGTTACCGTCCTCCAGAGATCCAGAATATCAAATTTGGACCCGATCCGGGTATGCTTAGTCAATTTCAAAGTTTTGGACTCTACAGTGGTACATCAATTCAAGATCTGGTAAGATTGATTCAGAAGTTCATGCAGATTTGTGATGCCTATATTACTCCTGGCATTACACGCGAGCAACTGTATTGTCATATGTTTTCGTTCTTCTTGACCGGTAGAGCTAGCGAATGGCTAGAAAGACAACCACCTGGAACAATTAATTCTTGGACAGAACTTCAAGCCGCGTTCTTTAACCGTTTTAATCCGAAGAGCATGAGACTCAAAGATCAAACTAAGCTTGCAAGATTTTGTCAAGAAGATGGAGAAACAGTACGAGAGTCATGGACAAGGTTTCAACATAAATTAGCTAGATGTCTTCTCCATGGTTATACACCTGCTCTACAACTTGCTATATTCTATGAAGGTCTTAATGATAAAGGTAGAGAGAAGGTGGATAACATTAGAAAGGGTAATTTTGTGTCCATAAACCATAATGAAGCTTCCGATGTCTTGGAAAATATTATTGAACAAGAAAGGAGTTGGCCTTCAACGCGAGCTCCTATTACAAAGACCCGAGGAACGCTTCGTTTAGATGCAGAAACTGCGAACTCAGCTCAAATATCCGCATTAGAAAATCAAATCAAAGAGCTGAAGTTAGAGATGCAAAGGAATTTAGCCGCAGCAAACGTTGTACAAGAAGCACAAGGTTGTCAACAATGTGGGGTCAATAATCATACATGGGAAGAGTGCGAATCAAATCCACAGTCTGTGTACTTCATATCCAACCGAGGAGGTTATCAATGGGGTAACCGAAATCATCCTGGTATGCAGTACTCAAATCCACAAGGGGCCGCTAATCCTGTCATTATCAACCGTGCCCCCAAAACAACTCTTTCCAACCGAGAGGTCAGTATCAAAATCAATATCAAAATAGACCTGCTCCCCCTCAACAACCTGTTCAAGATGCCTATACCGATTCATTAGATCAGAAAGCTTTACCTCAATATCCTCAAGAGGGATCTATGGATAATCAACAAATACTAAAAGCTCTGGAACGTTTGACCACGAATATGAGCGCTCAGGAAGAGAAAGTCCGAGGACAAGATGCCGCACTTCAGATTTTAGGTACTCAAGTTGAACAGTTAAACAGAGTTCTAACGAATTTAATGGAACAGAAAGAAGTGAAGGCAATCGAAGGAGGTGATGACAATGTTGGGTTCGAAGCTTGCAAGGCTATTTGCCTTGAAATTGAAAAAGAAAAAGAGGAAGTACCGCATGCTGCCGTTAGTGCCGTGGAAGTTCCGAGTACCGAAGAAGAACCAACCAAGTCTAGCCCCGTGGAATCTGACTGTTCTAAGGTTTATGTGGAGGACGATTCAGAGAAAGCCGAATTTATACAGCTTTTGAGGAAGATGCAAGAGGAGATTCGATCGGTTATGGATTATCAAGCTGAGCTAGATAGAGAGAAAGAAGCCTCCAAGGAGGAACCAAAGAATGAAGATGAAGTTGCACCTGCTGTGCAAAAAGATAAAGAAGAAGAGAAGGTGGAATCGCCACCTATTGTTCAACCAGTGTCATCAACTATTCCTGATACACATCCTAAGGATGACACTGTACTCAAGACATTTGTAGAGGCGTATACACCTGAAAATATCAACGCCCAAATGCTTATAATTGCGAAGAGAGGACTTACACCGCAACAACTTTATACGCAAGTCATTCCTGAGAAAGAAGCGAGTGTAGAGATCCCAAGAGAGAATCTGAGAGTTTCAAGAAGAAGTGAACGAGAGCTACCAACAAAGCTTAAAGATCCGGGAAGTTTTAACCTTCCTATTCAAATCAATGGTATGCTCAAGGTGAAAGCTATGTCTGATGTGGGTTCTGGTGTGAATCTTATGCCTAAGTCCGTGTTCGAGAGACTTGGACTTCAGAAATAAGAGAAAACTCTAGTGAAGTTGCAGTTCGCTGACAACTCAGTTAAAAGGACATGGGGAACAGTGGAGGACGTCTTAGTCCGTGCAGGTAATATCGCCATCCCTACTGACTTTGTTATTCTTGAGTTTGATGCAGATAAGCAGGTTCCAATCATACTTGGACGGCCTTACATGGCCACAAGTCAAAGTGTCATCAACTTCCAAGAAGGGACCATTACCCTTCATGCAAAGAATATATCCGAGACCTTCTATGTCTTTGGTAAGAAACCGAGGAAGTTAGATCCCACTGTTCCTGTCATCCACAGCCTTTCACATCACAAGGCCCCTCCTGAGAAGATCCACTTAAGACCTGTGGATACTGAGCCAAACATTGAGTTTGGGGTTTTCCATGAAGTTCTATGGAAAGCTCACAACCGCGAGAATAGGCCACGAAGTTTCAAAGACTCGTGGATGGGACCATTCATTGTCACTAAGGTTGTTTCAGCCAAGGTGATAGAAATTCGACCCAAAACTGGGATCAAGCGCAGATTAGTTGACGTTCATAGCCTAACTCGTTGTTGGGGAGGCTATATTCGCAAATCTTGATAGAGGTAACGCGTCTAACTTTGAAAGACGTTAAATAAAAGTGTTGTACGGGAGACAACCCGCAATTTTTTATGTTTTTATGTCTTTTACGTTTTTAGTTTATGTTTAGAGTAAGTTGTTTTTAGCTGATAATGCATATTTGAGAAAGGTATTAGTGTTTTTGGTGTTTAGGAATTGGAGAAATCGAGTTAGGGAAGTGAACAAAATTTTTTCGGAAACGCTGAAGCAGGGGTGCGGTATACCGGACCTCAGCCCCGGTATACCGCTGGTGAAGAAAAACCGTACCACGGGTAGCTGCCACGTGTTTTATGCCGAGGAGAAAAAAAATCTGATCAATGGGCCCGGTATACCGGACCCTATGCGCGGTATACCGCGGGTCCAAAAACCCGTGCCACGGGTTGCTAGCGCGTGTTTATTGACGAGACGAAAATTTTTGGAGCATCAGATGTTGCGGTATACCGGACCATATGCGGGGTATACCGCAGGTCGCCGCCTGGAGAGAGAGAAAACGGGATTTAAGGTTTATAAAGAGGGTTATTGTCATTATTCCGAATTTCTTAAACCTCAAGCCTCTTTGTCTTCTCCAAAACTCTCCCAACTCCATTGAAGCTCATACAAACCTTCACCAATCATCAAAACACTACCCAATCATCGAGAAAAACACATCAAATCTTCTCTCCACATCATTACAAGAGAGATTCAAGCACCCAATTCTCACCAAATCCATCAAATTGAAGAATCAAGAGCTTAAACTTTCAAAATTCATCCTACAATTTCTTAAATCCAAGCCAATCTATCAAGAATCAACCTCACCCACATAGAGATTCATCATCAATTCACCTATCCTAAGCCAAATCAAGCTTGTTCAACCAAAATTCACAAGTTCAAGTTTCAAGGGTTGCTAAAGCTTTGAGTTGGGGGTTAATTGAGGATGACTAATAGAACAACAATATTAGCTAGAAAGAGGGAGGTGAAGAAGAGCAAGGTATTGGATCCAATCAAGAAGAAATCAAATAACAAAGGTTCTAGTTCTAAATCAAAGGGTAAAGACAATGTTGAAGATGGAGGTATAACTTTGTGTGATCGTAATGGTAAAAAGCTTTACTTTTATGCAAAGGAGAAAACACAACTTCCACAAGGTCCTACACCCAAGGAGAAGGAGGAAGCTTCAAGGGCCCTGAAAGCTTCTGCAGAGAAACAATTGAAAGAGCTACCTTTTGCTTATGAGAAAGTATTCAAGGAAGAAGTTGGTACAAGAATATACAAGAGATTCTTAGAGCTTGGTGCGAAATTGGGTTGGCCTACTTTCATGGTAAGACGTTCTGAATTATGTCATGAGTTAGTTTTAGAATTCTATTTAGGCCTTTTTAGCCGAGATAGTAAAGGTTGTGTTCCGATTAGAGGAAAGCTAGTCCCTTTCACAGTTGAGGAGATTAGAAACCACTTCAAGTTTAAGAAATTGAAAGGTTATTGCACGTTTGATGAAGCGGTTGCTAAACAAAAAATCTTTGATGAGGAATTGCTTTTTGAGCATGTTTTAGACAAGGAGAAAGTGCAATCACATAAGGGAGAATTGAAGGCACCTTGGCCTTACAAATATCTTCAATCGGATGCGAGAATTTGGCACAATTTCCTTATGTCTTTGGAAACACACGAACTTTGGATGTGACTATGAAGAACGCTCTACTATTGGATTGTATTTGGAGAGGAGAAGAAGTTGATGTGGCACAGTTGATCTATGAGGAGGTGATACGATTTTCGGTCTCTCCTAAATCAGTTTATAATGTTAAATTTCCTACTATGATCACGTGTCTTGTGCGAAAAGCGAATGTAACGTTCGATGAAGAAGAGAAACTCGAATTTAAGACGAGTTATATTGATAATGCTTGGATCAAGGATATCTTTCGAAGAGTGGGTTCTACGCAAGTCTCGAAAGAAGAAAAGGAGCAAAGTTGGCAAGAGAAGATGGAGGAGCGTTTAACAAAATTCGAAGCAGCTCAAACTTCTTTACTCAATGATGTGGCACAAACCAACGCTAATCAAGTGCACATCATGAAACTCCTTGAGCAATTAACGAAAGATCCAGCAAATCCAACCTTGGAAGTCAATGATGCGAGGCAATAAGCCTCGAGAGTATGTTCTCTTTCTTCCTTACCATTTCTGTATATATATTTATCTGCTAATTTTAATTTCAGTTTCGAGTCTTTTTCGAGTCGTGGGGACACGGCTCATTTTTGAGTTGGGGGTGTGCGGATTCGTTGTCTCTCATCTCCACTATTTTTGGTAGAAATTAAAAATTTTGATACATGGGAATTAGATGTAGAGTGTGTTTAATAGCTTGAAAGCATAAGCTCAGTGAATTGATGATAGTAAGTAGTATGTTTATGAGCTATTTTATTTGTATGCTTTGAGTATTTGCAGGTAAATACACGTTGATAGTAAAGAAAAGATTAGTGAGCAATGCGATAGAAAGTATGTTCGATCTCAGGGAACCTTGAGAAGTGTGTAGGCCGTGAGATCCAAGCTAGTTGACAAAACCATTTGATGAAAGTGCTAAAGGTAAGAAAATAACGAAATTACATAGTGTAGAAAGTGATTAAGGCAGTTCTTTCATGTTTGAAGCCCTTGAAGCCTTTTTATACCTTCTCACCTTGTGAATTTCGATTTTATATGCTATATCCTTCTCATCCCCTTCTAGCCTTTCTAAAGCTTTTCATTGAAACACGTTATAAGCCATATCCCTTTAGATTATAGGACTTTTCCATATGACCCGCACTCGAATCGCGATGCATAGACAGTTGTTTTAGAGCTTGAGTTTGGGGTGGTGGGTCCACCATTATGGGAAATATTATTGGGATGGGATTTTTGAGCTTATTAATTGTGCTTTGTGCTTTATATTGATGATGATTCACATATTTTTATTGTAACCCTTTGCCGGGGTAATAGTGAATGAAAAAGAAGCTACGAGCTAATTTTGCCAACAAGGGCATAAAAAGAAAAATATATATATGAGAAAATTAGCGTGATATCTCAACATTAAAAGAGAGTCATAGCTAAATAAATTGATTTGAAAAGAAAAGAAAATATATATATTCGGACCGGCAAAGTGGATTTTTATGTGAACATCTTATGCTTTAATTGGGTTATTGGGGATGATAAGTTGTGCATCAAAGAATTCATTGGGTTGAGTGAGAAACATTTTATGAGAGTAACTCAAGCTCTAGGGCGATTCGTTGATGGCTAGTGAGGAGAGAGCCAAAAGCTCACTCTTAATTATCCAAATATACTACCATACCGTCCCTAAGCCTATGTAATTGAGATGTGATTGATCCATTAGAAAATAGTTGAGTGGATCTTTGAATACTAGTGAAGTTCTATGAACAATCTATAGCTTCCTTGGGGAACTGAGTAAAGTCCCAATCCTTCTTACATTGCGAAACTAATCTGATCTTGAATTAAAGCCGTGTTGAATGTGGATATGAGAAGTGTACAGGTATGTAGTATATGAATATTATTGCATGAAATTTTCTGAGTGTTGCTTTAGGATTATTCTATATATTCTGCTATGCTTTTCCCATTGTGTTGAGAATTTTATAAGTGTGTATTTATAGACTTCTCTTTGTTTTTATCTTTATTGTATCGGTACGATACAACTTTGAGTTGGGGGTCTTGATGTCTCCTCATTTGTGATAGATTTATATTAAGATGAGACATCATTTTTAGTGTTTTAGAAGTCATAATAATCGATTTTCTTGAGTTATAGTGCACTTTCCTATTTTGAGTCTTGATTTAGTAAAATAATATTTTTAGAGCATATTGGGTTTAATTGTTTATTTAGTGTGTAGCTTTAAAGATAATTGTGGAGATTAATTAGAGTCCAAGTCAAAGACTACAAGATATGGAAAGAGATTAGCATGGTAATTGGAGATAAGGAAACAAAAGCTAAAAATATGGAAAAGGAAAAGCTGCCTAAATCTGAAATTCTGCAGCACACGCCTAAAGAAGTAGTGATAACTCCAACAAGGAAGCCGATTTTGGTAAAATCCTTTCATGGGGACGTAGATAATTCGCTGAGGATTCTTTTGGTATATTATGGAGCAAAACCCGACCAATAACGAAGAAGATATGCTCAAAACAAGTCAGCAGAATTTATCTTTATTTCCATACGAATTTGAGTTGGGCTTGGAGTCCACCACTTTGCTTCTCCCTCAAGAAAACGAATTAGGTCTTCTAAACACCTATAAATACACCCTTATATCACTTGTAAAATCATCCTTGCCTCATAGTAATTAGTTCTTAAGGTTTTATTCTTCCAGTTTATTGTAGAGAGCAAGATGATGTCTTTTGTAATTTTTTTTAGTTTATTTCCATCAGGTATGAACTAAACCTCTCATAGCTTGGGTTTTGCATCATGTATAATCTATGAATTCTATTTTCTTTCTCTCTAAGTTTCTTTGGGAATTACATGTTTTAAATTGATATTAGCTGCTTACCTTTATATTTGTTTATGTGTTTTGATTTAATGACTGTTTTCCTTGCGGTGCGCAAGGTTTAGGATTACCTTAATAGTAGTTAGATGATCGCCTTAGCTGGGTGTCTAATTATTGAAACACCACATAACGTCTAGTGTCGATATTAGTTCTGACAAAACATGATTCTAACTAGATAGTCATTAGGGTTTGTTTTAATCACCATATCACCAATATATTGAAGTGTTTACTTAGGGCCTTAGTAGCGTTTGATAACCCTATTTGAAACCACGTCTTGGTTGTGCCGTAGCCCCCTTAGTCGCTCTCAAGGTCTAAGGTATGGGAATTTAGAATCCTGACTAAGTATACAAGAGCTAATATTCTCCCTTATAAACTAGATCCAATAGAAAGAATTAGAAGGATTAGTGCATACTAGCAAAACCTAAGCTATACTTCTCATCTCATATTCTTAGTATTTATTTTATTGTCTTTAGTTTCTTTTAGTTTAATTTAGAATTTTGAAATTAATTCTCTTTTAGTTTTTGTCTTTAATTAATTATTGCTTCCTCGTTATTGTTCCCTACTCGTATAACACACTTATGTCCCTGAGAACGAACTCAACTTATCAACTAAAACTTGCATACGTCCTGTAATAATTGCAGTACTGTGCCTGTCTAGGGTGAGAGTGCGTAGTTTTCTAGACTTTATTTGTATTAATTTTATCACACCCTAGGCGACACCAGTACCGTCACCCCAATTTAGTCCCATCACCACGATAAGTAACATCACCACTATAAAATACCATCACTCGATAAGTACCATCACACCAATTGAGTCCCATCACACCAATTGAGTCCCATCACCGCAATGTGTTTGTATTGATCATCCAGTGTTTGATGGGAAGGTTAGAATATCAATAGGATTTGAACATCTAAATCGAGTCTCATCATCCTTGTTGATTCCCATCATTCCTGATGATTCCCATCACTTAGTTGAGTCCTACAGTTGCAATTGAGTCCCACCAAAGTGACGAATCCCATCAACTCCGCTTTAGTCCCATCACCACTATAAAATACCATCACTATATTTACGTGATTGATCCTATAGGGTTCACGGGTAGAATACTATTTTGGAAAAAAAAATATTCTAACCTTCCCATTGAAATGGGGGATTGCAATATCGATATACTGTTAGGTAATCAAGTGAATCGGGGGGTCATACTTCGGATGCTACGTTGGTTGAAATACTAAACTAAACATTTAGTTGACTAAAAAGAAACATAGCACAATCAAATAGAATGTACTACTACTATCTTACCAACCTCAGTTCGAGCTAACTCATATACACAAATTTTTTTTTTTACTTTCACTGAATAGTTCACAGAACAATCATTTATACAGGTAAACTCATATAACCTTCACTCAAATAATGTCACACTGAAACTTAAACTCACACAAAAACTCATTCATACGAATCTATTGTAATCGATCAGAAACGAAGAAACGTAACACAAAGCGAAGAAGGAAAACATTAACAAGCACTTCGTCAATTGTTAAAAGGTATGAACATATGATTTTTGCCTTTTTTTCCATTTAGTCTCAGGAAAAAATCATTAATAACATATAGTTTAATTTACTTCGTATTTCAAACACTAATTTTTTGATAGTGATTTCTTCTTTTTTACATAATTATCATGTTTTTAGGGTTTTAATTAAAAAGAAATCTAGGTTAAAATAAGTTGAACAAATTAACTGATATGTTAAATGATTGTATTAGTCTAATTAGATTCTTAATTGATGACATTCATTTGTGTCTTTTGCATAGTGATTTCATCTTTTTTACTTAATTTTCATGTTTTTAGGGTTTTAATTAAAAAGAGATCTATATACCCCTGTTTTACTGATGATGGGATTAATATTAGTTTAATTCTTTATTTATGTGTACTTGTTGCGTAGTAGATATGTTTAAATTTTGACATATAAAGTACTATAATGCAGGTATGGCTCCAGAATTTAGATCTTCTACCGATGCAATATTTCAAATTGTGAAGCATGTTAAATTTACACATCAACATTTAACAATTTGTAGTCAACTTTCTTTCTACAAACTTTTAATTGGATTGTTCCGTATGAAGGATCAAAGGAATAACATAAAAAAGAAAATCATGGAGTTGCAAAATTAATATCCTTATACTGTGTAGAAGATAAAGGATTTAGAATTGGAGGAAACATAGTTAAATTGATGAAATCAGACATTCAATTGATTCTTGGAGTTGACAGTGGTGAAGTTGATGTACCTTCTTCAAGTACGAGGCAGGATGTTTTCAGCTCAACGTGGTTCCGTGAGATATTTCCGTCTGAGAATGGAAGTAAATTGGTATTGAATTCTGTTATAAAGAGTAAACTTGTAGAATTACTGGATTTAAACGATCAGACTGAAGAAGTCTTAACAAATATTGCAAAGCTCATGTGTGTTTACAGGCTTAATACAATTTTTTATCCTTACTCATCTGCAAGGACATATTGGTGGTTATTTTCGGTATGTCAAAACTTAGAAGCTCTAAAAACTTATGATTGGGCAGGACATTCATGTAAAACGATACTCACTTCAATAAGTTTAGGGAAGACTACACGTGTACTAGGACCAACTTGTGCGCTTATAGTAAGTTGACTGAATTTCTTATATATGAAAAAGAATATAAACTAACATTATTTTTTTTTGATTTTGTAGCCATTTTTCTTTGAGCATGTTTCTGGTTGGAATCCTGATAAAGTTGATGCATTCCCAAGGGTAAGTGGTTAGATGTTTGTGATAGTAAAAACCACAAATCAAAAGTAGTGAAATGCATTTTGGATGCTTTAGAAGTTAATGTAAGTACTAAAATACTCTAATTATGGGATTAAATTACAATGGGATTAAGGTTGAAATTCGTTTTGTTTATGGGATTTTGAAACTATTGGATTGTATCTAATGGGATTTTAGGTAAATTAACGGGATTTTTTTTGTTCATAGTATATTGATGGGATTGATACAAAAAAATATGTTCTAACATTTTGGATGCTTTAGAAGTTAATGTAAGTACTAAAGTACTCTAATTATAGGATTAATCACAATGGGATTAATGTTGAAATTCAGTTTGTTTATGGGATTTTGAAACTATTGGATTGTATCTAATGGGATTTTGGGTAAATTAACGGGATTTTTTTTGTTCATAGTATATTGATGGGATTAATACAAAAAAATATGTTCTAACATTTTGGATGCTTTAGAAGTTAATGTAAGTACTAAAGTACTCTAATTATGGGATTAATCACAATGGGATTAATGTTGAAATTCAGTTTGTTTATGGGATTTTGAAACTATTGGATTGTGTCTAATGGGATTTTGGGTAAATTAACGGGATTTTTTTTGTTTATAGTATATTGATAGGATTAATACAAAAAAATATGTTCTAACATTTTAGATGCTTTAGAAGTTAATGTAAGTACTAAAATACTCTAATGATGGGATTAATCACAATGCTATAAATGTTATAAGCTAATAGGATTAAGGTTGAGATGGGATCTGTTTATGGGATTTAGAAACTATTTGGATTTTATCTAATGGGATTTTGGAGAAATTAACGGGATTTTTTTATGTTTATAGTATATTGATGGGATTAGTACAAAAAAATATGTTCTAACTTTTTCAGTATGATTAATGACAGATTAACACCGATGAGTTGAAAATCCTTGAACATGAAAAAGATTTTCATGCAGAGGACGAGCATACTGTAGAGGAAGACAATGATGAACATGCTAATAGTGATGGTGTTAACATCAACAATGCTGAGGATGTAATACCAGATTTGTTTGAAAATCCAACGAATGATAAAGATGAAAATAGAGATGACGATTTCATTCCTCGTGGTAATGAACAAACTGATGGGAACAAAGATGAAAACATCAATAATGTAGATGATGTAATGCCAGATTTGTTTGATAATCCAATGAATGATAAAGATGATAATACACATGAGTATGAAAATCCCAACACAGATGAAAATCCAGATATTATTTTAGAAACAAGGAAGGAAGTGATTGATGAAACAACAGAGAAAACAAATAATGAACAAAACTTCGGAGTAGAAAAAGAAGTTAACAATGTAGACTATTTTGATTTGGATAACATGTACAACTCAGGTGTTGGACTATCACAAATTATCACACCTGAAGATTATGTGAATTATGAGAGTCAACCTAAAAATCAACAAAATGAAACTGTTGAGAACAAGTAATCAATTACAAATATTTACTTTAACTATTTTTTAAAATTAATATGTGATAATACTTGAAACAGCAGAAAAACCAAACAGCTTGAAAGCAAATTGAGGGAGATAGGAGATTTGGAAAAGGTTGCAAGGGAGGAAGTAAATGATTTAAAAATTACTCTAGAGGGCAGAGGTAAATTAATCAAGCAGTTTCAAGAGCAAGTGAATAATCTAGCAGAGTTAGAAAAGTTTGCTAAAGAAGAAGCAAAGTTATTAAGTGACAGCTTAATAAAAACTGAAAAAAAAATTAGAAGATGAAGTGATAATGAAAGAAGAATTGATCCAAACTGCAAACATTGTAACCGAAACAAATCATGGCTTACAGAAAAAAAATAAAGAATTACAAAAAGAAAATAAGATGTTAAAAGATTATATAAAAGAGCCAAACAACATTCCCAATGTGCAACCATTTGAAAATATGATGAATCAAGAAAAGCCCATTAATGCAGAACACTTGTCAAATGAGAATTTAGATAATAATGATGATAAAGAGATATTTGATGATGGGACTGAAATAAAAATACCAAAACAGAAAAAGATTTCAAGGAAGAGAAAGAAGAAACAAGTAACACCAAGTTCAATGGTCAATCGTGTAAAAACGGGTCAACATCCAGGAAAGAAGAAATTTTTTGATGATGAATACATCACAGAAAATGTATTTAAACGAAAGAAAACAAAAGAGAACATTGCATGTTCAACTGAAGATTACCAGGTTCTTATGGATAAAGGAATACCTCCTGAAATCAATGTCAGTATGAGTGAGTGCATGGCAGTTGTTAAATATTGTCCCATTGGATCATCGGTAAGTATATGATATTCGGAAAATGTTAATCATAATTATATCCATAACAATATTAACATGTTTTCAGGTTATGGAGGCAACACTTAGTATAATGGAAATATTGTATGATACAAGTAAAAAATTTACACCATATGCAAGATGGAATCATGATGTTCATGTTGATGTAAATTCTGTGATAAGTTTAAATTTCAATGGGATTTCTAGTTTACTGATGGGATTTATAGTTACTGATGGAAATTTACTGATCGGATTAATAAAATCAAAATATGTTATACACTAATGGGATTTGGGAAAATATTGGATAGTACCTTGCCAATGGGATTAAAAATTTAAATGGGATTTCATAGTTAACTTTACAAGAAAAGAGTTATTAATAGTATGATTGTTAATGACTATATTAGTCCAATTTGTTATAAACACTCATTATGTTTTGTTTAATTTAAAGGAATATATATATATAATGGACCAGAGATTCAAGTACAAAGTTTGATAAAAAATTCTTCACTCTACATGCAAACATATAGATATGTGCTATTCCCAATACAAACACAAACAGAAAAAATAAATCAATGGACACTGTTAGTGTATGATAAATCATTTGATGGATTCGTTCATTACAACGGACTTCCAGGCAAAAAATCTTCAACAACTATAGCAAACAATAGTGCAAATCATCTAGTGAAAGTAATCACAGACGGAAAAAGACAAGATGAGGTAAAGCATGAAGAGTGTTCACACGAAAAAGCAGCAATACATGATTCAGGTCTCTACATTTTATTATATGCACAAAATTTGTTTAAAAGACAACGTGTACAAGGTCATTACAAAGAGTAGATGTAGATGTCTTTAGAGGTAAAATTGTGAATTGGTTACTATATCACAGTAAGGCAGCCAACACAAGATCACTTTAGGAAGGAATTTGAGAAAAAATTAGACTTTGTTGAAAGTTTACAACTATGTTGATGGGTTTTTTTAGATTGTTAATTGTTTGGATTATATTAGAGTATTAATGTTTCACTGAATGTTTTTGATCAAACAAAGTTTATAAATATATTGTTTCCCATCACCCTTTTTGTTTCGCATCACCCTTATTGTTTCCCTATCACCGCAATGGTTTGTATTCATAACCCAATGGGATTTGTTTGATGGGACTTTTAGTATGTTAATGGGTTTTTAAACAAATGATATGAGTCCCATCACCCTTTTGTTGGTTCCCATCACTCCAATTGATTCCCATCACCAACATTTTATTTCCCATCACCCTTGTTGGTTCCAATCGTATTTGTTGGGTCCCATCCCCAAGATGAGTCCCGTCACCCAATTGATTACCATCACAATCGATGCCTTTGCAATGATTCCCATCACCATTTGTTGGTTACCATCCCCCCTATGATTCCCATCACCTCAATTGTGTCTTATCACCGCAATTGATTCCCATCACCAATAATGATTGGAGTCCCACCCCCTATATTATTCCCATCAGCCCTCTATGATTCCCATCACCCCAATTTAGTCCCACCACCCCTGTTGGGTCCCACCCCGCCGATGATTCCCATCAACCGAATTGAGTCCTGTTACCCGATTGATTCCCATCACCATCGATGATTTTGCAATGGTCCCTATCACCCCTTATGATTCCCATCACCCTTGTTGCTTCTCATCACCCCAATTTAGTCCCATCACCCCAATTGATTCCTATCACTCTTTTTTGGTTCACATCGTCCTTGTTGCGTCCTATCACCAATAATGATTGGAGTCCCATCACCCCTCTATGATTCCAATCACCCCAATTTAGTCCCACCACCCTTTGTTGGTTCCCATCACCTCAATTTATCCCCATCACCAACAATTATTTCCCTTCATCCTTGTTGGGTCCCATTCCGCCAATGATTCACATAAACCGAATTGAGCCCTGTCACCCAATTGATTCCCATTCAATCGACGGATTTTTATTAAACAACTTTATTATATTTTGATTTTTTTATACAATCAACGTATAATAAGAACATTGATAGTAAAGTTTATAAATGGAAGCTAATTTAGCACAATGGTTACAAATACTATGCATAAGCTCTACACTTGCCTATTGATCATTGTTCGAATCACACCAACTATAAGAAAAAATAAATTGTTCCTCTCTTTTGGTGGGATGTTTTTTCTCCCTAAAGTATTATATTAGTAGTTGTTTTTCTCCAATTGATTCTCATCCCCATTGATGATTTGCAATGAGTCCCATCACTGCAATGGATCAATCAACAAATAATAGTATATTCATCACAATTAATACATTAACTCTTCAACTAATACAATTTAAACACCTAATTCGACTACCATCACCTTTGTTTGGTTCCATCAACCTCGATGATTCCCATCAACCAATCGAGTCTCATCACCACAATTTATTCCCATCACTGATTACTCCCATCTCACTTGACTAGGAGCCATCAATACGATGAATGCGTCATTTATTGCAAAAAATGGTAGAACACATAAATCCAATCAATTTTTTAAATCCCATCACACGAGCTTGAGACACATTACCATAATGGGGTAATCCAAATTGAGGAGTAAAATGTTTTAGGTAATTAATTTTTTTTATTGTGCATATGACTAGGTTCGAACCAAGGTTGGTAAGACATTAGTAGTGCATTCTTTTTGTTTGTGCTAGATAGCTTCTTAGTTGCTTTTGTTGTTAAATAATTTTATATGATGGGATTTCCCTTTAATGGGTCATTTGAATTCTCCAACGGACTTAATCCCATTCACCACTTATTAAAAAGAAAATGAACATAAAGGAACCCAGAAACTCACACATCACCGCCACTTTCACACCAAACATATTCTCTCTCCTACTATAAACTAAAATACACAATAACAACCATCATTCGTGTGAAATTGCAGATACATAATCAAATTTATTCCTCTTGCTCACTAATGAAGATTCATAACACAAAGTAGAAGAATTACAAAAAAAAAGGTAATGGTTTCAAAGTTCATTTCTTCTATTTATTTACATTCATATTAACATTTTGAAACCCTAGAAAGTGATTAACTGTTGAAATAATGATGGTGTAAGACATATAACAATATATACCTGCCTATATATACATATTGCTTGTACTCGTATATAATATTTAGACTAAATATGTAAATTATCGTGTATGTATAAGTGAATTTTATAGTTGTGGGGGTTATATATTATATAGAGGAAGCGAATTTCAGGTAGTTTAAAAATTAGCCATTAATTATCAGCTCGAGTAACTTCTGAATCTTTTAATAACTTGAGAAATTATGAATGGTGCATCTGTATAAATTATTTTATGTATGTTTTTCAGTATATGTGTAAGTTTCATAAGATAAACTTTATATTAAGATGAATTTAAATGTAGTGGTGTTTTCGTGATTTTTTGTTTTTGTGATTTACTTTTTATTGGAATACTTGAATGGTTAAATAAATCCTTCTGCCTATACTAGTTTCATGATATTGTGTATAACAATTGATTTTTATTAAGTTTCATTATATATTTTGTGATGGGACTTTTAGATTTTTGTGATGGGATTTTTATATGTTAGTTATTGGTTTGATGGGACCCAAGTAGGTGATGTGATGTCTCCGGATTTGTTCTAATTATTAGCCCTTTGGAGACATCCTTTTAGGTGAATAAATGACTTATTTGATAGACTTTTAGGCTTATTTGATCATATTGCACTTTCTCCCTTTGGAAATTAACTATTTGCAGAATCTGAGCTTTTGTACCTGAATTTGACTATTTTTAATGCAAAGTTAATTGGTTCTTGAATTTCATGAAAGACCAATCCAAGGAGAAAAAGTGAGAATAAAGTCTTAGTGTGTTTTAGAGTGTTAGGAAATGATTTTTAGTCGAGTTTCTATTTTTAGAGTACACTTTCCTATTTCGATTTCTTGATTTATTGATTTATTCTTTTTAAGCATATGCGGTTTAATTATTTATTTAATGTGAAGGTTTAAAAAGATAAATGGTAATTACTTAGAGACCAAGTCAAGATAAAGATGAAAGGAAAGAAGATTTACTTGGAAATAAGAAGATTTAGGAAAGATTTATTCAAAGGAGGAAAAGATAAAGCTGCCTTTTGAAATCTGAAAATCCAGCCACGTTTTAGAGATAAAATCATAATAAAATATTGGCTTGGATTCTGGACGAGTGGTATGCACCAATAGAAAGAGCTTTCCAAGACAAGTGGTTTCATATATTGGAACTTCTCAAACGGATAAGTATTGGAAAAGATATGGCCAAATCAAATCAGCAGAATCTTATCTTTTAGAGCTACGAATTTGAGAGTCTTTGACTTGTCTTCCACTCCAAGCAAAATTCGACCTAGGGTCCTCCAACACCTATAAATACACCCCTTAACCTCCTACTTTCACACACTTCAGAGAATTACACAAGAGGCTTAAGTTTTTCAAGTCAGAGCAAGAAGGCAAGGAGAAGCTAGTGCTGGAGGAGTCCTGTTCTTCCATCATCAGTCATCTTACCCTTTAGGTTATCAATTTATCTTTGTATGTGACTATGAATTCTTTTAATTCAATTTTAGTTTTCCATTCCGTTATGAACTAATTTCTTTAGTACTTGAGAATCGCTATATGGGTTGAACTTAATTATGTTTAATTTATGTTTTCTGAATTTGGGATTTAATAGTTTAAATTAGACTACGTATTTTGTGTTGACTATTATTTTGTTTTAATTACTAATTTTGAAGTCATGAATCAAACTTAGCTCATAGTAATTAGGCTATTCCATATAGTGGCGTATGGATCACCTTGACGGGGGGTTTAATTACAGACTTAGATAATAGACGCATAGTATCCGTTATTGACCTTGACAGGCTTAACTAACCATGCATCCAATGAGGTAAATTAGTATTCATCTGAAACTAGCTTATATTCACCCTGACGGGGTTTGTATTACCGTAGGATAGCTCTTAGGTCCACCCTGACGGGGGCTAGGAGATATTAGAGTCCCGACTAGCACAATAATATCAGTTTAGCCCTTAAACAGAAGCATGAATTAGATAGATTAGGTGAAACCCTTGCGAGGATCAAGTACTCTTTCTCATCTGAAGTTTCGAGTCTCTTTTATTTGCTTTCTTTTAATTCCGTAATTTATTTTCTTGAATCTTAATTTATAAAACCAAACAAAAATCTTTACTTTATTTTTTCTGTTAAGCAATTACTCTTACTTTTTGATTAATACCTGAGTTGTGCCTAATCCGTCCCTGCGAACGAACTCGATTTATCGAATATTACTTGGACAACCGTACACTTACGGTGATTGTGGTTCCCTTACTTTCGCATTAATTTAATAACACACCAGGACCCACCAATTTTTTGGCGCCGCTGCCGGGGACGGTAGCGTGTGACCCCGGTGTTAATCTTTTAGTAGTTTAATTGTTAGTTTTAGTTTTATTTTCAGTTTTACGCTTTGGGTTGTTTTTCTTTCTCAGGTTTACAGGTTTTGGTTTATGCGTGAAGATATCGTGATTCTTGCAAATCCCGAAAACCTAGTTCGTGAAGCAAACAAAATAAAGAGATACGCTAAAGCAAAAGAGTTAGAGGAGCAATTAGCAAGAGAAACAATGGCTGGTCAACTCAACCCAGCTGCTCCTCGAAACAATGATTCGTGGTTCGTCAATGGCCCTGCAGAAGCTCCGTTTCGAGTTCCTGCCCTCGGAATTGGCCCTGCAAATATTAATGTCGAGAGATTCAGACCCGATCCTGGTATGTTATCTCAGTTTTAGAGCTATGGTAATTTCCGAGGAGCACCTACCGAAGATCTAATCCGTGTTGTACAGAAGTTCATGCAAATTTGCGATTCGTATATTACGCAAGGAGTAACTAAAGAGCAAATGTATTTTGCTCATTTTAGATACTTCGTTATTGATGGAGCAAGTGAGTGGCATGATTCTCAAGAACCCGGAACAATTACAACATGGGACGCATTACAGACCACGTTCCTCGATAGATACTACCCAACGAATATGAGATTGGATTCGCAAGTTGAACTAACATCATTCAAACAAGAGGAAGACGAGACTCTGGGTAGAAGTTGGAAGAGATTTCAGATTTGCTTACGAAGAGTCCCTGATCATGGCCTCACAGAAGTTCAACAAATGAAGATATTTTACCGAGGACTTGATGGCTCTTCAAGAAAGGATCTAGACTTGCTTTGTGGTGGTGGATTTCTACAGGTATAACCAGTTCATGCGAAGATTATTTTGAATAGAACTGTAACAAATGAACTTGGTTGGAACACTGTAAGAACACCTGTTCGAGGTGGAAATACTGCGTCAATTGAAGAAAAATTCACCGCCATGGAAAACAAACTCGAACAACAACTAAAACAGCTTACCCTAGCTGTTACAAAAGGTGCTACTGGTAGAAGAGCAGATGTTAATGTTACACAAGAAGTTTATGGATGTTCTAACTGCGGTACACAAGATCATGATTGGGAGACCTGTCAAAACAATCCAGAATCCGTAATGTTCGTATCCAACCGAGGAAATTACAATTCAAGTAGTCAAGGCTATCAACCGAATAGAAACCATCCGGGTTTCCAATATTCAAATCCAAATGGGGCTGCTAATCCAACTTATGCATATCAACCACGCCCCCAAGGAAACTACTTTCAACCAAGACCTCAGAACAACTACCAAGGTGGACAAGCATACGGAATCAAGCGCAGAGACAACCACCTCAAGATGCTTATACCGAAACCATGAACCAGAAAGCTTTACCTGCTCAACCTCAAGAAGGTGCTCTAGATGTTCAACAAACCTTGACAACACTAATCAGCATTCAACAATCTACGGCCGCAGCACTTAAATTGATAGAAACTCAGATGGCGCAGATAAACAAGCAATTAAATCAACGTCAACAAGGACAATTACCAAGGGACACTGAAGAACCCAAGAAAAGAGAAGATTGTAATGCAGTGACACTTAGAAGTGGTAAGAATCTCCCACCACCTCCTTTTCCCGTAATGAAAGAAAAGAAACAACTGTGAAGGAAAAACCGGTAAAAGATGTGGGGGAGAAAGAAGATGAACCTGAAGTAATAGAAATGGAGAAGATTCCGGAAAAGCCAAAGAGGCCAGATACTACAGTAACCCGTCCTCCTCCACCTTTTCCCTCGAGAGTTCAGAAGAAAGGCGATATGGCTGACTATCAGAAATTCCTGAATGTGGTACGTGGTCTTAATATTAACATTCCATTCTTAGATGCCATTAGAGACGTGCCGAAATATGTCAAATTCCTGAAGAGAGCCATCGCCAACAAAAGACCACACCTTGAGAACGAGATGATAGGTTTGCCTGAAGAGTGTAGTGCCATATGCCAAAGCAAATTGGCACCAAAACTACTTGATCCTGGGAGTTTTACAATTCCTATTTCCATTGGCAATGAGTGGCAAGGTAAAGATCTGTGTGATTTGGGAGCGAGCATCAATCTCATGCCCAAATCAATTTTCGAGATGTTGAAGATAGGAGAAGCAAGGCCGACATCCATGGTATTACAAATGGCTGACAAATCCCTCGTACATCCAGAGGGACGCATAGAAGATGTCCTCGTCAAGGCAGGTACTTTAATTTTTCCTGTCGATTTCGTTATTCTTGAATACGACGCGGATAGGAAAGTCCCCATCATCTTGGGACGACCCTTCCTAGCCACGGGGCGTACTGTTATTAATGTAGAAAACGGAGAATTGACAATGCGAATCCAAGACGAGGAGGTAAAGTTCAATGTGTTTAGGGCAATGAAGTTTCCAGATTTGCGAGAAAACTGTTTCCAATTGGACATGATTGATTTAGCCACACGAGAAGTATGGGAATACATGAACTTCGGTGATATCTTGCAAGCTGCCCTAACACTTGACTTACCAAAACCAATTGAAGAGTTAGCCGAAACAGTGGCAGCTCTTAACTCTGGATATCCGAAGCAGAAGCGTCTCACTTATGAACCTGTCAGAGAACCGGGTGAGATAGTTCTTAAAAATAAGCCATCTATCGAAGCTCCCCCGAAATTAGAAGAAAAGCCGCTTCCGACACACCTGAGGTATGCGTATTTGGGTACTAACAAAACTCTGCCTGTTATTGTTTCAGCTACTTTAACAGGTCTTCAAGAAGAAAAACTGTTGCGCATCCTACGAGCTAACAAAGAGGCGATTGGTTGGACTATTGCTGACATCAAAGGCATTAGTCCTTCCTATTTCCAACACAAGATCATTCTAGACGATGAAAATGCGCGCTCAATCGAAGGACAAAGAAGATTGATGCCAGCTATAAAGGAAGTAGTGAAGAAAGAGGTTATCAAGTTGCTAGATGCGGGAATCATCTATCCCATAGCTAGCAGCGAATGGGTGAGTCCAGTGCAATGCGTACCAAAGAAGGGTGGTATTACTACCATCTTGAATGAACAGAATGAAGCCATACCCTCGAGGACCGTTGTTGGTTGGAGAGTGTGTATGGACTACCGTAAGTTGAACAAGGCCACCAGAAAAGATCACTTCCCTCTTCCGTTTATTGATCAGATGTTAGACAAGCTAGCTGGTAGAGAATATTATTGCTTTTTGGATGGATATTCAGGATACAATCAGATTTATGTGGATCCAAAAGACCAACACAAGACAACCTTTACATGTCCTTTTGGTACCTTTGCCTTCCGAAGGATGCCATTTGGATTATGTAATGCACCTGCTACTTTTCAAAGATGTATGATGGCGATTTTCTGGGACATGATCGATGATTTCCTTGAGGTATTTATGCATGACTTCTCTGTATTTGGTGATAACTTTGATGAGTGCTTGCGGAATTTGGAGAAGGTGTTAGTTAGATGCAAGGAAACTGATTTGGTTTTGAACTGGGAAAAATGTCACTTTATGGTTCGTGAAGGTATAGTGTTGGGACACAAGGTTTCGAGTTCGGGTTTGGAAGTTGATCGCGCAAAGATTGAGGTAATTAAAACTCTTCCCCCTCCAATTTCTGTTAAAGGGGTGAGAAGTTTCTTAGGTCATGCTGGTTTTTACCGACGTTTCATCAAGGATTTCTCCAAAATCTCTAAACCATTATGTAACTTACTTGAAAAGGACGCCAAATTCCTTTTTGATGAAGCTTGCATGATGGCCTTTCAACAGATTAAGGAGAAGCTTATCTCTGCACCTATTGTATTACCTCCTGATTGGAAGATTCCGTTTGAAGTTATGTGTGACGCTAGTGATCTTGCTATGGGTGCTGTTCTGGGACAACGAAAAGATAAGGTATTTCATTCTATCTACTACGCTAGTAAGGTCTTTACAAGTGCTCAAGTGAATTATACCGTAACTGAGAAAGAGTTACTAGCTGTAGTATATGCATTCGACAAATTTCGTTCCTATCTTCTTGGGGCGAAAGTTGTTGTTTTTACTGATCATTCTGCAATTAGATACCTTATGGAAAAGAAAGATGCTAAGCCGCGTTTAATCAGATGGGTGTTATTGTTGCAAGAGTTTGACTTAGAAATCCGAGATCGAAAGGGTTGTGATAATCAGGTTGCAGATCATCTGTCACGTCTTGAAGGTTCAGAGCTTAATAATGATCCTGAGTTGGTTCGAGAAGAGTTTCCTGATGAGAGTTTATTTGCTATACATGATGGTACTCCGTGGTATGCTGACATTGTGAATCTTATTGTGAGTGGTAACTTTCCTCAAGGAGCCACATCACAAGACAAGAAAAGATTGATCCATCGTGCTAAACAGTTCTTTTTGGAGGATCCCTTCCTCTACAAAATGTGTAGTGATCAAATGGTGAGAAGATGCATACCTGAGAAAGAGGCTTGGGCAGTGGTTGCGGGTTGTCATGATTCGCCATACGGAGGACACTTCAAAGGAGACCGCACAGCTGCTAAGGTACTACAATCCGGTTTTTATTGGCCTACTTTACATAAGGATTGTCTTGAGTATGTTCAGAAGTGTCATAGATGCCAGTTTACTGGTAATATATACAAGAGGGATGAGATGTCGCGTAATAATGTGCTTGAAGTTGAGATATTTGATGTGTGGGGTATTGATTTCATGGGTCCTTTTGTACCATCTAACGGAAATCTGTACATCCTACTAGCTGTTGATTACGTGTCTAAATGGGTAGAGGTTGTAGCTCTACCAACTAACGATTCGCGAGTAGTGATTAAATTCTTAAAATCACACATCTTTACTAGACATGGGACACCTCGAGTTATTATCAGTGATGGAGGTTCACACTTTGTGAACAAATATCTGAAGACAGTTCTAGAGAAGTATGGTGTGAGACATCGTGTGTCTACCGCGTATCATCCACAATCCAATGGTCAAGCTGAGGTCTCTAATCGAGAGGTCAAATCTATTCTGGAAAAGACCGTTGGCCCTACACGAAAAGATTGGTCTATGAAGCTAGATGATGCATTGTGGGCATATCGTACTGCGTTCAAGACGCATGTGGGTGCATCTCCGTATCGTATTGTTTATGGTAAGGCGTGTCACTTACCTCTTGAACTTGAAATGGGTGCCTATTGGGCAATTGCGGAGATGAATATGGATCCAACCTTAGCTGCGGAGAATCGTATGATGAAGCTGAATGAACTTGATGAGTTTCGATTACATGCTTATGAAAACGCGAAGCTTTACAAAGAGAACACGAAGAGGTGGCATGATAAATCGCATTCGTGTAATGACATTTGAAGTAGGACAAAAGGTCCTAAAGTACAACTCCAAGTTCAGTAATTATCCGGGGAAGTTGAGATCGAAGTGGTCTGGTCCTTACATTGTGACCAAAGTTACGCCTCATGGAGCTATCAAGATTGAGCATCCAACTGAACACCGCACCTTTATGGTGAACGGCCATCGTTTGAAAATCTATCATGGAGGCCAGGATACTAATCGCATGGTGGATCCACATCCGGGAGAGGTCATGTACCTCCTCGAAGCTAAATAGATGCGAGAGGTAACCCGTCGAGCTTAACGACGTTAAACAAAAGCCATTTCATCGTATATTAGTTTATTGCTTTAAGTTTTTCAATTCCTAGTGTATAATTCTAAGTTAGTGTCGAGTTTTAGTGTCTACTTTTAAAGAAATGAGAAGGGTATTGTGTCAATGGTGCAGGAATCGAGTTTGGGGTGCTAGGAGAAATTTTTTGGAGAATTCAAGGCTGGCGCGGACTACCCCGCGGTGTACCCCCTATACCGCAGGGATGAACCGCGCCCCAAAAACCCGTACCACGGGTCGCGCACCACGGGTCTTATCCAGAAGCAAGAAAAAAAGAAGCTGATAGCCGCGGTGCACCGCGCCCTATACCGCACGCCCAAAACGCGTGCCACGGGGTATGTACCGCGGGATTTTTGACGGAGCACGTGCGGACTACCCCATGCACCGCACCCCTGCACCGCAGGGCAAAAACGCGTGCCACGGGGTGCTAGCACGGGTACAAGGCAGAAGCGAGAAAAATCACACCAGCAGTGCTGCGGTGTACCCCGCGGTATACCCCATGCACCGCAGGTATGCACCGCGCCAGGCGGTTTGTGAAGAGTTCAAAGCCCAATCAACTTCTAACCTTAAAGAGATAAACCCTAGCCTCTTCCACACGAATTTTCCAGCTCCCAACCCTATAAAAACACCTTGAAGCTTGATTAAACCTCCACAACAAACACATTAACATCATCAAATATCTCCTCCATCCTCCATAAACACAACCTCTTCATCAAATTCATCACAAAACACCATTAAACACAATCAAGATCATCAAGCTTTCAAGAGTTCTTCCAAGATTCGTCAAGAAAACAACTTCCTTCATCTAATCCAAGCAAGAAACTCAAGCTACACCAAGTTTTCTCAACTTTATTCTATCCTTGGTATAAACTTGAGTTTGGGGTCAATTCAACCATGACAAAAAAACAGATGATTTGGATTATAAGAGGAAGTGTTGTATCCTAGGGAAGAACAAGAATTTGCCTGGTTCTACACTTGAAAAGGCCATCAATCTTGATGAGCCTACTGAAACACAAGAAGAAAAGGCACCTGCACCACCACAACACGGGAAATTAACAGCAAGGATGAGGGTATCATCAAAGCCTACAGACAAGCTACAATTCCAAGTTCAAGGTTCTTCTTCTTCTCAAACTGATTCTGGTATTCCTCCATGGGCTTACAATTTGCAACAAGAGTTCGAACTTTTACGATTAGACATCGGAGCACTTTGGAAGGAAATTACACGGATTAAGTCAACATTGGAAGAGGTAACTTTGTTCATGGATATTGATAATTATTCTCCCCCTTCGGAGGAGGACACGATGGATCTTCATGGCCAGGTACCCCGTTCTAATTCTTCTTCTTAATTGATGGTAGGCACTAGTTAGGTAGTTTAGTTTAATTTTATTGCTTTATTGAGTCTTTTTCGAGTCGTGGGGACACGACTCACTTTTGAGTTTGGGGTGGGGTTCGTTGCCTCATCCCAATTTTTTGTGTTTTACATGCTAATCTTAGGGTTGCGATGACTGTAGAGAATTTTAAATGCCCCCATCAAGCATGTTTTTCATGAATTAATGATAGAAAATAGTTGACTTTAGGAGTTAGTATGAAGCTGAACTTTAATTGCATGCAAGTATGAGATAATTGATAGGAAAAATTAGTGAACAATGCAAAAGAAGTAAACTTGTGCTTAAGGATAATGGGTGGTTTGTAGAACGTGAGATTTAAATGAGTAGAGAACCCACTTAGGTATGAACTAGAGATAAATTGTGTAAATAGGAAGATGATAGAGGCAGTTCTTTGTTAGCCCTTTGAAACCTTTTTGGCCTTCTATCCCTGAATTAATTTTATCCTTCTTAGACAAATTTTTAGCCTTTAAGCCTTTCTTTTTTCGCCACATTATAAGCCAATATCCCTTTAGTTTATTAGGCATGACCATATGACCCGCACTTGAATCACGATCCTGAGACTTCCTCTCTTGAGCTTGAGTTTGGGGTGGTGGGTCCACTATATAGGAATTTACATTGGGTTGGGATTTTTGAGCTTATCAATGATGCTCTGTGCTATAAATGATGATGATTCACAGGTTTATTGTATTGTAACCCTTTGCCGGGGTAATATTGAATGGAAAAGAAGCTTCGAGCTCAAGTTATGAATAGGCATAACTATGAAAAATAGCATGATATCTCAACATCAAAAAGAGAGTCATGGCTATAAGAAAAGAAAAATGATTGATTTGAAAAGAAATTATATTCGGACCGGCAAAGTGGAAATTTTTAAGTGAATCATCCTTAGTGCTTATTGGGTTAATTTGGGGACGCTAGTTAAGCGTGTCAATTGGGTTGAGTGAGAACGTAATTCGAGTGTAAACTCAAGCTCTTGGACAGTTTTGTTGATGGTAAGTGAGGAGAGAGCCAAAAGCTCACTTCAAATTTACCAAATATACATACCATACCATCCTTCAGCCTATGCTAAAACCGTAAAGACCTCGTGATTCCTAGATGCACAGTGAGTTAATAGGGACTATTCTAAGTGGAACATTCAACACAAGTAAAGATCGAGGAACACCCTATAGCCACCATCTTGAGATAAGTAATAAGCGTAACCTTCTAGCATTGTGAAATTAATTTTGATTTGATTTTGTTTTGTATTTGATTTTTCATGATAAGTATAGGTGTATATTAATTCCTAGGTTAGACTATATGAAATTTGTTTTAAGTTTTTCTTTGGGATTATTTTCTAGATTCTACCTTCTGCGTTCACCTAAAAGATCCTTTGTTTTTATTTTACTTTGTCGGGACGACAAAGGTTTGAGTGTGGGGTCTTGATGTCTCCCGATTTGTTCTAATTATTAGCCCTTTGGAGACATCCTTTTAGGTGAATAAATGACTTATTTGATAGACTTTTAGGCTTATTTGATCATATTGCACTTTCTCCCCTTGGAAATTAACTATTTGCAGAATCTGAGCTTTTGTACCTGAATTTGACTATTTTTAATGCAAAGTTAATTGGTTCTTGAATTTCATGAAAGACCAATCCAAGGAGAAAAAGTGAGAATAAAGTCTTAGTGTGTTTCAGAGTGTTAGGAAATGATTTTTAGTCGAGTTTCTAGTTTTAGAGTACACTTTCCTATTTCGATTTCTTGATTTATTGATTTATTCTTTTTAAGCATATGCGGTTTAATTATTTATTTAATGTGAAGCTTTAAAAAGATAAATGGTAATTACTTAGAGACCAAGTCAAGATAAAGATGAAAGGAAAGAAGATTTACATGGAAATAAGAAGATTTAGGAAAGATTTATTCAAAGGAGGAAAAGATAAAGCTGCCTTTTGAAATCTGAAAATCCAGCCACGTTTTAGAGATAAAATCATAATAAAAGATTGGATTGGATTCTGGACGAGTGGTCTGCACCAATAGAAAGAGACTTCCAAGACAAGTGGTTTCATATATTGGAACTTCTCAAACAGATAAGTATTGAAAAAGATATGACCAAATCAAATCAGCAGAATCTTATCTTTTAGAGCTACGAATTTGAGAGTCTTTGACTTGTCTTCCACTCCAAGCAAAATTCGACCTAGGGTCCTCCAACACCTATATATACACCCCTTAACCTCCTACTTTCACACACTTCAGAGAATTACACAAGAGGCTTAAGGTTTTCAAGTCAGAGCAAGAAGGCAAGGAGAAGCTAGTGCTGGAGGAGTCATGTTCTTCCATCATCAGTCATCTTACCCTTTAGGTTATCAATTTATCTTTGTATTTGACTATGAATTCTTTTAATTTAATTTTAGTTTTCCATTCCGTTATGAACTAATTTCTTTAGTACTTGAGAATCGCTATATGGGTTGAACTTAATTCTGTTTAATTTATGTTTTCTAAATTTGGGATTTAATAGTTTAAATTAGACTACGTATTTTGTGTTGACTATTATTTTGTTTTAATTACTAATTTTGAAGTCATGAATCAAACTTAGCTCATAGTAATTAGGTTATTCCATATAGTGGCGTATGGATCACCTTGACGGGGGGTTTAATTACAGACTTAGATAATAGACGCATAGTATCCGTTATTGACCTTGACAGGCTTAACTAACCATGCAGCCAATGAGGTAAATTAGTATTCATCTGAAAGTAGCTTACATTCACCCTGACGGGGTTCGTAATACCGTAGGATAGCTCTTAGGTCCACCCTGACGGGGGCTAGGAGATATTAGAGTCCCGACTAGCACAATAATATCAGTTTAGCCCTTAAACAGAAGCATAAATTAGATAGATTAGGTGAAACCCTTGCGAGGATCAAGTACTCTTTCTCATCTGAAGTTTCGATTCTCTTTTATTTGCTTTCTTTTAATTCCGTAATTTATTTTCTTGAATCTTAATTTATAAAACCAAACAAAAATCTTTACTTTATTTTTTCTGTTAAGCAATTACTCTTACTTTTTGATTAATACCTGAGTTGTGCCTAATCCGTCCCTGCGAACGAACTCGATTTATCGAATATTACTTGGACAACCGTACACTTGCGGTGATTTTTGTGATGGGATTTTTATATGTTAGTTATTGGTTTGACGGGACCCAAGTAGGTGATGAGACTTTATATTTTTGTGATGGGATTTAGTTGTTTTCTCTTGATTGGATCTTTGTGTATTGGTTGGTCTAGAGTAGTTGATGGGACTTATATTTGTAATGGGACTTTATACGTTAGTTGTTTTCTCTTTGATGGGATTTTTGTGTATTGGTTGGACTCAAGTAGTTTATGGACTTATATGTGTGATGCGATTTTATATCAATGGGATTATTTGCAGAAACATATTATCAAGTTATAACATTTAACATATTAAGTAATATGCAGGTATGTATCGCATAGAGTTTAAATCTTCAATTAACATATAGGTGTATTTGTTTGGATGTTTTGATGTCTTGTATTGGTGGGATGTGTTATACCGTGATGGGATTTTATACGTTTGATGGGATTTCTAGATGTCTTGTACTGATGGGATTTAGATGTTTTGATGGGAATATAGTAGTGATCGAATTTTTATATGCGTGATGGGACTTTTAGATTTTTGTGATGGGATTTTTATATGTTAGTTATTGGTTTGACGGGACCCAAGTAGTTGATGGGACTTTATATTTTTTTGATGGGATTTTATATGTAAGCTGGCGCGAGTTAGTTGTTTTCTCTTGATTGGATCTTTGTGTATTGATTGGTCTAGAGTAGTTGATGGGACTTATATTTGTGATGGGACTTTATATGTTAGTTGTATTCTCTTTGATGGGATTTTTGTGTATTGGTTGGACTCAAGTAGTTGATGGACTTATATGCGTGATGGGATTTTATATCAATGGGATTATTTGCAGAAACATATTATCGAGTTATAGCATTTAATATATTAAGTAATATGCAGGTATGTATCGTATAGAGTTTAAATCTTCAATTGACGCTATATACAAAATTTTGAAGAATCAATGAATAACAACTCAACATATAAAGGCGTGCAGACAACTTCCTTGCTACAATATCATAAAAGCATTGCATCGAATCAAAGATGAACGTAAACAGATTAAAAAAGATAATGTTGCAGTTTCTGAATTAATATCTTTTTATTGTGCAACATCAGGAGGATTTAAGGTGGCACGAAAGATAATTCCATTGAAAAAATCAGACATTACATTGATTCTTGGACTTGAGTGCGGGGATGTTAAAGTACCTTATAGAACTAGGGAAGAGGTGTTAAGCTCACCTTGGTTTCATAAGATATTTCCGGAAGAGAATGGAAAATAAATGCTATCAAATTCAGATATAAAGTCTAAAATTGAAAAGTTACTTCTACTCCAAGATCAGAATGAAGAAGTGTTAGCAGACTTTGCAAAGCTGATGTTTGTTTATGCATTTACTACAATCTTATACCCATTGAACGGTTCAAATACATCTTGGTTATTATTTTCTATTTGTCAAAACTTAGAATCCCTTAAAACGTATAATTGGGCAGGGAACTCGTGTGAGACGTTGCTAAGTTCAATATCATTACGAAAAAGAACACGCATACAAGGACCAACTTGTGTGCTTATAGTAAGTACATTCAATTTCTTAAACATGTAAAATTACGACAAAAAATAACATTTTTTTTTGTAAATTATAGCCATTTTTCTTTGAACATGTTGCTTGTTGGAATCCTTCGCAAGTTAATGCGTACCCAAGACTACTAAAGTGGTTAGACCTTGTTCAAGGTAATTCATTTGCAAAGGAATACATCGGTGAAGCCATAGAATCTAAGGTAAGTAATATTAGCATATAATAATAAGATTTATTACAATGTTATATGTTTTTTAGCTGATGGGAATTTTTTTGTATAATAATGGGATTTTCTAGTTTAATGATGGGATTTATATTTTACTGATGGGAATTTACTGGTGGGATTAATACAATCAAATTTTGTTATAAATTAATGGGATTTCTGAAAACAAGAGTTATTAATAGTAAGGTTGTTAATGATAGGTTAACATTACACAGTTGCAAATCCTTCCACATGAAAAGTTTTTTGATGTAGAGGGCGAACTAGATGAAGCGGAAGAAAATGAAAATAACAATAACGAACATGAGGATTATATTCCTCATGTTAATGAACAAACTTATGAGAACAAAGATGAAAACATCAACAATGTTGATACTGTAGTACCAGATTCTCTTGGTAATCCAAGAAATGAAGTGATCAAGGACAAATTAGATAAAACAAACGATTTTGTACATGAAGAGGATGGTGTGATAAATGAGAGAACTGCTGGATTAGAAAAAGAACTTGAAAACACAAATAATTCAAAAATCAACACTATAGATGATTTTTCTGTGGAATATATGTTTGACTTAGGAATATCACAGCATGATGATGATTTAGGAGCACATGTAGAAAAGGTAAATACTGAAAATCAGCCAAACAATAAAAAAAAAGTTTTTTTCTCGAAAAGGTAAATCCAGTATAACTATTTAGTTTAATTTATACTGATGAGATTAATATCAAATTTATATAATCTAATATTTTTTTACAGTGAAATCGAGATGGCTTCCGAGATCAAATATCTTGAAAGTAAATTGAGAGAGTTAAATGATTTGGAAAAGTTTGCAAAGGAAGAAGCAAATACTTTAAGAGACTCTTTAAAATCCAGAGATAAAATTATCGACGATCTTCAAGATCAATTAAACAAATACATAGACTTAGAAAAGTTGATGAAAGAAGAAGCTGAGAATTTAAAAGATAGACTCTGAAGTACTGAAAAAAGATTAGAAGATGAAATTGAGATGAAGAATTTATTGATCAAGACTAAAGAAATGATATTATTAACAAATCAGAACTTACATAGAGAAAATGAAGATTTACGTAGAGAAAACAAGGTCCTAAAAGATGATTTAAATAAAATTCTTGAAGAGCCTTGCATTATTCCAAACGTTGAACCATTTCAAACAATGACGGGAGAAGAAATTTCCATCAATCCACAAACTAACACTAATGAAATTAAAAAATCCAGAATGAAAACTATGGCAAATAAGAGACCGAAGAAACAAGTCTCGCCTAGCTCGATGGTCAATCGTGTAAAAACAGGTCAACAATTATGAAAGGAGAAACAACTTGATGAAGAATATACTTCAGAAACTGACATTAAAAGAAAGAGAACATTGCATGTTCAAGCGAAGTTTATGAGCTGCTTATTGAGAATAGAATACCCCAACACATAAAAACTAGTTCTGATGAATTATTAACAGTTGCTAGTTTTGGTCCAATCAGTGCATCAGTAAGTATATGATAAAATTGTTATTTTACATTAACGTAGAATATTAAATATTAATCATATTTTAGATTTTGGAGGCAGTACTTAGCATTATGGAGAGATTGTTTAATTCTAAAAGAAAAGTCGCACCATTTCAAAGATGGCATCATGCCGCTCATTTGGATGTAAACTGTGTGGTAAGCTCTAATTTGCATTAGTCCATTTGTTATAAATATTCATTTGTTTTGTGTTTAAATTATAGGAATATATGTATATTTTATATAAAATATTAAGTTTGTTGTATTGCAATTTCTATCTCAAATTAAGTTAAATGTCTCGAGCAGGTGATGGGATTTATATGTTTTTGATGGGATGTATATGTGTAACTGTTTGGATTTTTTGATGTATTGTATTGGTGGGATGTGTTATACCGTGATGGGATTTTATATGTTTGATGGGATTTCTAGATATCTTGTACTAATGGGATATAGATGTTTTGATGGTACTTGAGCAGTCATGGGATTTATACGCATGATTGGACTTTATATGTTAGTTATTTGGTTTTCAGATGATTTCTCTTGATGGGATCTAGTTGTTTTCATCGACTCATTTACGTAATGGTACTTATATCCATGATGGGATTTATACGCTAATGATAGGATTAAGTTGGGGGGTTGGGAATTTTTGATGTCTTGTATTGGTGGAATGTGTTATATTCTAATGGGATTTTATATGTTTGATGGGATTTCTAGATATTTTGATGGTACTTGAGCAGTCATGGGATTTATACGCATGACTGGACTTTATATGTTAGTTATTTGGTTTTCAGATGATTTCTCTTGATGGGATCTAGTTGTTTTCATCGACTCATTTACGTGATGGTACTTATATCCATGATGGGATTTATACGCTAATGATGGGATTAAGTTGGGGGGTTGGGATTTTTTGATGTCTTGTATTGGTAGAATGTGTTATATTTAGATGGGATTTTATATGTTTGATGGGATTTCTAGATGTTTTGATGGTACTTGAGCAGTCATTGGATTTATACGCATGATTGAACTTTATATGTTAGTTATTTGGTTTTCAGATGCCTTCTTTTGATGGGATCTAGTTGTTTTCATGGACTCATTTACGTGATGGTACTTATATCCGTGATGGGATGTATACGCTAGTGATGGGATTAAGTGGGGGGGTCTCTTGATGGGAAGCTCTAATTTGCATTAGTCCATTTTTTTTTAAAATATTCATTTTGTTTTTGTTTTAATTACAGAAATATATGTATCTTGGATCAAGGAGCGTTGTACAAAATTTGATCCAAAAATCTTCAGAATTCATGAAAACACACAGATATGTGTTATTCCCGATATTCACATTAATTGGTAGTTGCAAAGTATGGACACTATTGGTGTATGACAAATCAAATGATGGATTTATTCATTACAACGGACTACCCGGAAAAAAGACAGTAATGAATTTAGCAAATGAAAATGCAAATCATTTGATGAAAATTATCACACAAGGAAAAAGATTTGACGAATTGGCGCATGAGTATTGTTCACATCAGAAACCATCAATCTATAATTCAGGCGTCTATATTACATTATATGAAGAAGACTTGTACACAAAAGAAGTTGTTGGAGGACAATATAAAGCAGCAGACGTTGATCAATACAGAGATAAAATTGTAAACTGGATACTTGATAACCCTACTAATGCAGCAGAAAAAACCGACATGAATAAAATACAATGAGAATTAAATACTTTAGAATATGTAATAATAAATTTTTTGATTCGATTAACGTTTTGCTTAATGTTTTCATAGAACAAAAGTTTATAAAATAGATTTTTTATGTGTTACACATTTCTCTAAATCCCAAAACTGTATTAGATCCCATCAACAGGTGTGATGGGAATTATATGTTAGTTAATGGGATTTATATGCATGATAGGATTTATATGTTTCGTTCATTGAATTTAGATGTTATCTCTTGTTGGGATATAGATGTTTGATGAAACTTAAGTACATGATGGGATTTATATTCAGCATTGGAGTTTTATGTTACTTGATCAGATTTTTGTTAGGCAATTGGATTTAGTCGAGCTAGAGCATATAAATCCAATCAATGGACGGATTCCATCACCCCACGATTGAGTCCCATCACCCCAATGAAGTCCCATCCAATGTTTGATGGGACTTTTAGTACATCAATGGGATTTAAACACCTTCACTCTTTATTGTATCCCATCACCACCTCTGATTCTATCATTTCAATTGAGTTCCATCAAAGCAAATTGAGTCTCATGACCTCAGTTGAGTCCCATTGTTGATTCCCATCACCCCAATCGAATCCCATCACTGCAATCGAGTGCCATCACTGCAACCCCTGCAATTATGTCCCATCACCCCAATTGGATCCCATCAATGGACGAATTCCATCACCCCACGCTTGAGTCCCATCACCCCAATGAAGTCCCATCCAATGTTTGATGGGACTTTTAGTACATCAATGGGATTTAAACACCTTCACTCTTTATTGTATCCTATCACTCCCTCTGATTCCATCATTTCAATTGAGTTCCATCAACGAATATAGAGTCTCATGACCTCAATTGAGTCCCATTGTTGATTCCCATCACCCCAATCGAGTCCCATCACTGCAATCAAGTCCCAAAACTGCAATCCTTGCAATTAAGTCCCATTACCCCAATTAAATCCCATCAATGGACGATTTCCATCTCCCCACAATTAAGTCCCATCACCTCAAGCGAGTCCCATCCCTGCAATCTAGTCCCATCACCACAATCCCTGCAATTGAGTCCAATCACCCCAATGAAGTCCCATCCAATGTTTTGGTGGGACTTTTAGTACATCAATGGGATTTAAACACCTTCACTCTTTATTGTATCCCATCACCACTTCTGATTCCCATCACCCCAATCGAGTCCCATCACTGCAATCGAGTCCCATCACCGCAATCCCAGCAATAAAGTCCCATCACCCCAATTAAATCACATCAATGGACGAATTCCATCACCCCACGCTTGAGTCCCATCACCCCAATGAAGGCCCATCCAATGTTTGATGGGACTTTTAGTACATCAATGGGATTTTAACACCTTCACTCTTTATTGTATCCCATCACCCCCTCTGATTCCATCATTTCAATTGAGTTCCATCACCAAATCACCACAAATTGAGTCTCATGACCTCAATTGAGTCCCATTGTTGATCCACATCACCCCCGATGATTCCCATCACCTCAATCGAGTCCCATCCCTGCAATCGAGTCCCATCACCACAATCCCTGCAATTGAGTCCAATCATCCCAATTAAATCACACAACACTTCCTCTAGTCCCACAACCGCAATTGAAGCCTATCACAGTAATTGATTGTATTCAACATCCAATACTTAATGGGATTTTTATTATATCAATGGGATTAAAACAGCTTGCTTCTCATTGGATCCCATCACCCCTGTTGATTCCATCATTCCAATTGATTTCCATCAACTCAATTGAGTCCCATCACACCCGCTCTAGTCCCATCAACTAGTGAGTCCCATCACAGCAGGTGTTTAAATATCAAAGGGATTTAGACACCTGATTTAATCACCTTTTGGTTCCCAAAACCCAAATTCAGTCCCATTGTTTCTAATATGAATCCAATTTTTTAAAACAAAATTATATTAATCATAAATATACTTGATCAGTTGAATAAATTACAATAAGAAAAGGGTTTCATAATTTTAAACAAAAGGGTACAATAAGAAAAGAGATACGAAATACTCTAAAAATATTACAATTTTCTTCATAATTATCATTCATCAGTTGCATGATTGTACATCTTCGACCAAGATTTCGTCTTTTTTGTTTTCTAGTCTCTGAATTTTCTTTTCTAGCATTGTTGTGTAACGTCCATATGTTACATTTTCATCATGTTCTTTTCTGTATGATTTGAAAATTCATTTTTTTTCTTTTTCATCTTCCTTCATTTTCCTGTTCATATCCTTAATTCGTTTTTTTTTTTACAACTCAAGTTTAGCTCTTAATTCTTTCATTTCATCTCGTAATTCACAGATCTTCTCATCTTTTGAAAGTAATTCATCATTCAAAAATTTCATTTCCTTTTTCATCTCCTTCATTACATAATCTGTGTATTCAATCCTGCTATAATTGCGAAAGCAAAACTGTGTTACACTACAAAGGGATTAATCCCATCAAGCTATTGTATGGGAAAACAATTTTTACCTGGTATCATTCTCTATCACAGCAGTGTATGATTCTTTTTCCATACCTACAATTTGTCACAACAATTGAAATAGTTATAAAAAGAATACTAAATCCAATTATTACTAAAAACCATTGAAAGACTAAAAATCCCATCATCATACTTCATCCCATCAACAATGTTTAATCCCATCAAAAATTTGTTAATCCCATCATGGAGGAAACACTAATATCACTGAAGTAATCCTATCCACTACGTTTAGACTAATTAGCAGTGAACAAACACGTAATCATTAAAATCCCATCAATATACATAATGTTTAATCGCATAATTTAACAAAAAATATGATAAAAGTCGATGGGATTATGCAGTAAACATAACACGCTAGCTGTTAGAAGATTTTTGGGATTATGCAGTAAACATAAACCCTTAAAAAGTAAATGTTAACAAAAATTGAAAAAATTAACTTCAAAAATATTAATTTGAATCAGTCTCATCACTTCGATGAGTACAATTAAAACTTTATAAACAAGAATGTGAAAAAAACAGAAGAAATCAAATTAATCGATACTGTTAAATTGTAAATTAAAAACGAAACACATCAAAAGATTCAGATTTCTTACCTTTTATGATTCCGATTTTGTTTGATGGGATGATATGGATGAAGCTTCAAATACGGATCTATGCTTCATGATTTTCAATACTCTTGTATTTATAATTGTTCATCTTTGTGTGATTTTTTGTGATTCCGCATCTACTAATTGATTTAGGTGACTTTCTTGTAAAAATGTAACATATTTGGGCAACAATTTTATGATTTTCTGCGATTTGACCAACATTTTTATGATTTTCGTGAGTATCAAAGAGAGATAGAGAGAGAAGAGAGAGAAGCGATAGAGAGAGAAGAGATAGAGAGAGTATTGTGTGAAAAATATGTAGTGTGTGTAAAATAAGTAGTCTGATTGAAATGTTATGTTTTATTTTCTATTTTTTGTTTTTTTTTTCTTAATTGTACTTTAAGGGTAAATATGTAATCTAGTTCTAATTAATTAAATGATGATTCTTTGGGGCAAGAATAATATTAGTTTAATTTTTTGGGGCATTGACCCTTGTTAAAATGTACAGACGATTTTTAATACATAATAATTCAATAAATTTCATATTAAATACATTTATAAAATATAGACGGTCAACTAATGGCCTTTGCGCGAAGTCAAGTGTTTCTTCTTAGGTTCGTTTCTAAACGAATTGTTATTTTTTTCATTTTTCTTTTAAACGAATGGCTTAGACTCATCCATTGTCGTCTGTCCTGTACTATAATTCTAAGCTGTCATCTTTCCATGTCTTTTTTTTTTCCAAAAGCTTATATTAAAACCAAAACATTACAAATTGTGTTAGCCTATCCCCGTTGGGGACGAATCAAGGCCTAACAAAAGAGTTAAAGTAGTAGGGAATGGGCTTGCGCAAAAGTCGTGAGACTCACCAAAAGGTAAATTCTTGCAAGCCCAATCCGCTATCATATTTCCATCTCTTCTAACAAAAGAGAAGGATGGATTACAAAATTCGGAAACATAGTAGATACTCTTAATTACATTTTGAATACATGGAGAAATAAAAGCAAAATTTCTAACTAGTGGTCCTATAACTAAAAGACTGTCGCTTTCCACAACACAATGATAGTTTTTGAGCTCCTAAGCCCATAAACACGCCTTGAGGATACCCAAACTTTCAGCTTCTAGGACACTATCAGCATTAATTCTCCAAGCTTCACATTTTAGTACTCGTCCTTTAAAATCCCTGGCAACACATGAAATTATAGACCTGTTCTTAGTATAGAAAGCATCACAATTAATTTTAACAGAATTAATAGAAGGTGGAGTCCATTTACTAACTTGTTTTTTCGGTTCCGAGGTTACAATTTTATCCAAAATTGGATGTTTTTTTCCCTTCAGTTTATAGCTCACATCATTAGGGGTTTTTTGTATGATATTTTTCCCCACATTGTTTTTATCTTTCAAATTTGCTATCAAGTCCCTCCCTAAGGTGGAACTATCATTTTTGCCCAAAATTACAAGATATTCAGCCCAACATATCTCTGATTTCCTCACAGTACTTAGAGGGTCAATCTGTGTATAATTAAATATATGCGCATTCCTATCTTTCCATATGTGCCACGCAAGTATACATATTTTCTCAAAAGAGTATTCTTCTTTTAATTTTAAGTTACCACTCTCATTGATAAAATCAGCCATCCAAACATCCAATTTCTTGGAGTGGTTGCTAATTCTTAATGAAAGTGGGGATGCCAACCACGTGGCACGCGCCCAATCACAGTCAAAGAGCATATGTTCCACATTTTATATTTCTTTATAACAGATTTGACAAACTTTGGAGTCTTTACACTTTCTCAAGTTAAGGTTTTCCGAAGTAGGGAGAATATTTTTTATAGCTTTCCAAACAAAGCTTTTAACCTTAGGAGGAGTTTTCATATTCCAAATTTTTTTCCATACAATTGGGTTAGTAACATGAGAAGAGGAAGGCTTAGCCTTTCTCTTTTTATTCTCTAGTTCAGTTTTCAAGTTTTTCATATGTTGGTAACCTCTTTTAACCGTATATAAACCATCAGGACTAAGGGTCCAGTGAATAACATCTGGCATTTGGATAAGAGGGATAAAAGTCTTTAGGATTTTTTCATACTCATTTTTATGGAAATTGTTTTTAAGTTTCTCTATATTCCATCTTCTTTCACCTGAAATGAATAGTTCAGAGACTTTTTCCAATTTTATATCTATAGGTTTAATAATTTCATCATTACTATTTGGGATCCAGTGGTCTATTTGGGGGTTTATTTCTTGCCCATCTCCAATTTTCCATTTCAAATGATTTTTAATTGCATCTCTACCTGTAATAAGACTTCTCCAGCCCCAAGAGGCTTTTTTACCCAAGTTTGCATGTAGAAAAGTGTTGTTAGGAAAATATTTTCCTTGTAAGATTTTATATAGTAAGGATTCTCTATTGTTAAGTAAATTCCAAGCTTGCTTCGCAAGTAAAGCTTCATTCATAATATTAATATCTCGGAAACCCAAACCACCATTGTATTTACTATGGGTTACATTTGACCAATTGGTCCAATGTATACCTTTTTTGTCTTTTGAACCCCACCAAAACTTAGCTATTTTCATAGAGATAGTATCACATATTTTTTTTGGAAGTAAAAAAGAAGACATGAAATAGTTTGGAATACTTTGGAGTACAGATTTAATAAGAATTTCCTTTCCAGCATCTGAAAGGAAAAGGTTTTTCCAGTTGATAGTCTTTTTTATTGCCTTCTCAACTAAACAATTTAATTCCTTTACTCTAGACCTACCCCATTCTGTAGGTAAACCTAGATAAGGGCCAAGATTTTTTGTTACTTTCATATTAATTTTTGAGGCATATATATATTGAATAAAGTGTGGGGTATTGGTACTAAACTTAACCCCACATTTATTCAGATTTAAGGTAAGGCCAGTAGCATAGCCAAATTTATTGATAACATCATTAAATCCCTCTGCATCTTTATTGTTTGCTTTCAAGAAGAAAACACTATCATCAGCAAAAAGTAAGTGTGTCAAAGATGGGCCATTTCTAGAAATTTGGATTCCATCTAGAAGATTATTATCCATTTTTTTAATAAGGTCATTTAAAGTTTGAGTGACTAGGCAGAAGATGAGTGGGGACAGAGGGTCCCCTTGTCTAAGACCCCTTTGGGGTTTATTTAGTTTGTTAGGTTGCCCATTTATAAGGATGGAGTATGAAACTGTAGAGATACAGTTCATAATCCTCATATTCCACTTAGAATCAAAACCAAGTTTGTTCATAAGAAGTAGTAGAAAATCCCACTCTACAAATTCATAAGCTTTTTGTAAATCAGTTTTAATAATCATACTGTAATTTTTTAAAGTTCTTTTTTCTTTAATATAGGTACAGACCTCATGAGTTATATAAGTATTCTCTTGAATACTTCTGCCTGGAATAAAGGCAGTTTGATTATTATCCACAATAAAACTCATTAGAGGTTGTAACCTATTAACTAGGATTCTTGCAATAATTTTATAGATGAAATTTGAAACACTAATAGGTCTATATTGTTTTATAGTTCCAGGTTTCTCAACTTTTGGGATAAGTGAAATAAAGGTGTGGTTTAGCTCTTCAAGACTAGCATTATTGTACCAAAAATTATTGATGATTTTAATAACACCTAATTTAATAATATTCCAGTAATTCTTATAGAAGAAACCAGGGTAGCCATCTGGGCCTGGAGCTTTGAAAGCTCCTAGCTCAGAGACTGCCAGCTCTATTTCTTTAATAAGAATTGGTTTGAGGAGATTTTCATTCATAGTTTTGGTGATCTTAGGTTGGATTAAATCTAATATAGAGTTAAAATCCCTAGGGCCCACAGTATTATAAATATTGTTGAAGTAATTCATAATATTTTGGTTAACCTCGGATTGGTTATTCAACCACTTACCTTGATCATCCATAATAGAAGATATTTTGTTATAATATCTCCTTTCTTTAGTAGCAGCATGGAAATAGGTAGTATTCCTATCTCCTTTTGTTAACCAATTAATTCTAGACCTAGCAGCCCAAAATTTTTCTTCAATAGTCCAAAGTTTTTCAATTTCTTTAGTAATATAGTTATATTCATCTTTATCAGTATATAGAGTATTATTACTATTAGTAATAGTTCTTAGCCTATCAATATACTGATCAATTTTCTTTCTAGTGTTTTTAAACTTTCTCTTGCTCCACACTGTAAGAATTCTCTTACACATATTAAGTTTAGTAATTAAGTTACCTTTGGTAATAGTTTTAATATTGTTTCTAGATTTCCAAACATTTTCAATAATATCAAGACAATCTTTTTCCTCAGTCCAAAAATTCTCAAAATAAAATCTCTTATATTTTTTATCACTTTCATCATCAAAGTAGAGAATAAGAGGACTATGGTCAGAGCCTATAGCAGGTAGGGCATTGACCCAAGCATTAGGGAATAGATCAGACCAATTTTTATTCATCAGGTTTCTATCAAGTAGCATTTTAATAAGATGGTCCTTATCTCTTCTATTGGACCATGTGTAAGCACAACCCTTGTTATTTAGTTGTATAAGTTCTAGGTTTTTAATAAAGTTGTTGAATTTCTTCATATTTTTTAATAGCATAATTACCTCCAAATTTCTCACTATTGAATCTGATAAGGTTAAAATCTCCAATGAGATTCCAAGGTAAATTATTTTTCGGGTCACAGAGCTTAATTTTTCCTAAGCATTCATCTTTATTGGCATCTAAGGGCGCCCCATAAACAAAGGTGGAGGTGAATTTAGTCCCATCAGTTTTAGTGAATTCACAATTTATAAGATTTTCATTTTTACTAAGAATTTTAATAATATCCTTACTTTTCGCAAAAATAGCTAATCCCCCACTAAGGCCTTTAGGTTCAACCGTGGTGATAAGGGACATACGTAAGGGTTTTTCAAGTTTCTTAAGAACAAAGAATACATTTTTAGTTTTCGAAAGAAAAATTACCTCCGGGTGATATCTTGTAGAGATATCAAGAAGGGTCTGGACCGTCAGGGGTGTGCCAATCCCCTGAACGTTCCAGGAGAGATGTATCATTGAGGGGAGTGGGATTGAGTCCGGTCAATCCCGCAAACCTCCCCTTCTTCAAGCACTTGTTCCGAGTAGTTACCATCCAAAGCATTGTTTGGACCATCATCAGCTGGATTAGCTTTGAGTTGAATCACTAGAGGGTCGAGATCCTCTTCATCTTGTGCTTGTTGCTCCACAGCTTCTTGAACATTTATATCGTTCCATAAGATTGGATCAGTAATTTTTTATCTGGTTTTCCATAGCTTTTCGCTCCTTCTCTTATTTTTACTAACATTTTGCTCTAGTAGACGTTTGTTTCTATGTCTATCGAAGTTACTTGATTGACCTATAGCTTCATCATTTGTAGAAAGTTCCGAGGTAAAGAGGGTTTCATGTTTTTGTTGAATGGTTTTATTATCATCAGTTGTTGTTGTTATTATTGTGGGTTTAGTATTTGCTAGATTATTTTTTGGTGGTGTGTTGTTTGGTGGTGCCGGAGAGTGGTTATGGTTAGAGGTTATCGGTTGGGTAGACGGAGGAGACGATGAGTTAGGGTTTTTGTGGATTGGGGAAGAAGAGATGAAATGATTCTGAATCGTGTTTGTGTTTGGGGTTCTGGTTAAGTTGAGAGTGTTATCTGAAAGGTTTGGGCTAATGTTTGGACTTGTATTATTGTGTGTTGGGCTATTAAAGAGTTGGGCTGAGGCTTGAGCGAAGGAGTTTTAAATCAAAGATGATGGGCCTACTTGACTTGGGCTGGGAAAAGACCCAAAAGCAATGTCTTCGATGCGGGCTGGTGAATTAATTAATTTAGTAACTAAGGTTTGGGCCAGGCCCGATAATTCTTTTTCTTTTTCATTATAAACCATTTTTCCTTTTTTTATTTCTTCACGCTTTCCTTCTTCCATCTTCTTCGTACCATTTTTGTCGATTTCAGTACTATCATTTGTACTGGTATCCATACGCTCACCAAAAACAAACAATTCCATGGTTGTTTTGTTTGCGTCTGGTACCATAGCTGTAGTGGAGGGTACTATTTTTTTAAATTTTGAAGTATTCTCAGAAATACCCTTCTTTGCAATTGGTGAGTTGAGTTTACCGAGTTTGTTGGTCCAACTCGGTTTGAAGCTTTTCTTACCTCCATTGTTGAATTTACCAGTAAGAGAGGCATTTTTTTCTTTGTAAAGAATTGTTGATTTCGAGGGTCCTCTTGTTGATATTTTAACCCAATTTCCAATTCTGGGTTTAACAGTTGGATTAAAGCATTTTGAACCAGTCTCATGATCAAATAAACCGCAGTTATAGCAAACTTGACCGATATTCTCATACTTGAATTCTATCCAATGTTTTGTAAGCTCATCTTCAAAGAAATTGATTCCCGCAATAATGGGGTTATCTAAATTCCAATCGAGTTGAACTTTTGATATGGAGTTCTCATCAATGAATTCTATTTCAGGTAAAAGTATTTGATGTACTTCACCGAAATTACTCATAATTTTCTTCATACAATTTTCAGTAAGTAAATAAATTGGTGTTCTTTTGAGTTGGAGCCACAGGGTAGTATTATTTACCTCTTTCTTTGTTTTTTTCATAAGTGTTGATAGCAAAGTGTTTACCCATGATAGTCCAGGGTCTTTGATTCCAAACCGTAAGTTGATCTTTCTCGTTTTTGAACTTGATCATCACTGTGTTAGTAGCAATCTTCTCGGTTTCTACCTCTTCCAAAAGGTTCCAGTATTTGTTTATGTGATTCTTAATGAACACATGGTTTGTGTGTTCTTGAACCATTAGTCTTGCCATAAGCTTGAATTCATGGATAGTTTTGTATTTAGTATTGATATCCGGGGAGATTACAAGCTTGTTGTTTCCGGCAAAAGGATGGTTTGTAGAATAAAAATTCATAGTAAGAGTGTTAGGAGGGAAAAGTAAGGGAAAAGTACTTCATACTAAATAAGAGGAATAATCTTATTATTAGGAATGTGAAATGATAGTATTGACAAAAGTAAAAGAATGTGAAAGGAGGATATCAATTTTTTTTTTTTTGATAATACATTAGAGAATTATATTGAATTTAAAAGTTATTTTGATTTAGTTCAAGTTTTATATAATTCTCAGAAAAGAAATAAGACCAGTTTAATTAAGTAAAATAATTAAGACTTAAGAGAGAGCAATTAATATTTGAACTTTGGACCTCCACTTTAAGTGATGAAGAAATAGCAAGGCTCTAGCCAGTTGAGCTAACCCAACTTGTTAGACACTCTATACTTGGATGGATGTAGCCCATTAGTCATTTTGACCAAACAAAAAAATGCCAATTAGTCATCGTAATAGTTACATGCCTGATGCCTCCCAACTTGTTAGACACTCTATACTTGGATGGATGTAGCCAATTAGTCATTTTGACCAAACAAAAAAATGCCAATTAGTCATCGTAATAGTTACATGCCTGATGCCTGGGTATTCCTGATTCCCTCCATAAATATACTACCAAAGTTCCATTTTTCTTATTGAAAATTTCATCTTCACTTATAATTTTCTGCTCAAACTTCCTTACCCTTTAATATTAAATCCATAAGCGTGTCAGGAAATGGATATAGTCTTCACCAGAAAATCTTTTTCAGTGATTTCTTCTTTCATTTTCACTTTAAGTTGCTTCTTTGTTGTATTACAAACTTGTTATGCTTTGGAGAATTCTACTTGTAATCGAAGTGATCATGATTCTCTCTTGTCATTCTATCGATCCATTTCTTTTCCTTCAGTTGCTCCTTTAAACTGGTCATCTTATAATTGTTGTAACTGGGAAGGTATTCATTGTAATGATAATGCTAGAGTTGAAACTTTATGGTTACCAAGTAGAGGTTTATCTGGAAGCATCAGTTCGTCTCTTCAAAATCTCACATTTCTTTCCTATTTGAATCTCTCACATAACAAACTTTTTGGTTCCTTTCCCAATGGACTTTTTCAATCTTTAAATCAATTACGAGAATTGACAAAAAAAAAAAAAAAAAAAAAATCAATTACGAGTACTTGATTTTAGCTATAATTCTCTTTCTGGCTTTATGTTTGAGTCAATTCATTCACCATTAGATAGCTTACCTATTTCTCTCAAAAGTTTAAATTTGTCTAGCAATCAATTCAACGGTTCAATAGATCTTTCAATTTTCCAAAGAGCATCGAATTTGATAGTTTTCAATGTTAGCAACAATAGTTTTTCTGGTACAATTCCTTCATTGATTTGCAAGAATGCTAGCTTCATTGAGGTATTGGACTTTTCCATGAATAAATTTACTGGTCAACTTTCTCATGGCTTTGGAGAGTGTTCGAATCTTGAACTCTTCAGGGCTGGATTCAATGAACTATCTGGAAGGGTTCCTTATGGTCTCTTTAGTCTCGCGAAATTGAAAGAGATTTCATTAGCTTGGAATCAATTTAATGGAACCATTGATTATATTAGCATGGCTCATCTCTCTAAACTTACCATCTTAGAGCTTCATAGTAATCATTTGACTGGTAAGCTTCCCAAAGATATTGGTTCTCTATCAAATTTGGAAACACTAACCCTTCACACAAATAATTTCACCGGTTCATTACCCCCATCTTTAATGAAGTGTACCAAACTAAAAGTCTTGTTTTTACGAATCAATAATCTCGAAGGAGAAGTCTCGACTTTTGATTTCTCAAAACTGAAGCAGCTTCAATCTATAGACTTGGGATATAATAATTTCACGGGTGAATTTCCGGCAAGCTTATGCATGTGTGCTTCCTTAAGTGCTCTCAGATTAGCATATAACAATATCACGGGTCAACTTCCAGTTTGTATGTCTCAGATGAAATCTCTCCACCATCTCTCGCTTTCAAATACTTTCCTTAAAAACGCAACGCGAGCTTTAAGGATTCTTATGGGTTGTAAGAATCTCACTGTCATCTTCATGTCAAGGACCTTCCAAAACGAGACATTGCCAGATGATGAAAGCATGGGAGAGATAAATGGATTTCAAAAGCTCGAAATCTTGACTTTAGGTGGAGGCAAATTCAAAGGCGAAATACCAAATTGGATTTCAAACCTCAAGAAGCTTAAGCTTTTAAATCTTTGCTTTAATAAGCTTACTGGTCCAGTTCCTACTTGGTTAGGGAATATGCCTAACTTACTTGTTATAAATGTTACTGATAATCATTTTACTGGAGAATTACCTCGAGAGCTGGGGAATTTAACAGCGCTTAGAGCTGAAGAGTCTTCTGATGATTTTGGTTATCTTGCTTTACCGTTCTTATTTTCTACTCTCGAGTATAAACGATTATTTAACATGCCGAGAGGGTTGAAATTCGGTAATAATAATCTGAGTGGGACTATTCCACCGGAGATAGGTGGTCTGAAGCAGCTTCAAAACTTGGATCTCCGCAACAACAACTTATCCGGTACAATCCCGAAACAATTGTCGAATCTAGTAAATTTAGAGAAATTTGACCTTTCGGGGAACCATTTAACCGGTGAGATTCCAGGATCGTTAAGGAATCTCCATTTTTTATCGTTTTTTTCTGTTGCAAACAATGATTTACAAGGAGCAATTCCGAAAGGTGGTCAATTCGATACATTTAATGATCCGTCTTCATTCGAGGGGAATCCAAAACTTTGTGGTGATGTGATACTTAAAAAGTGTGGTTCGGTTGTGGATCCAACCCAAGTGATGGAGGATGAAAGTGATGATGATTCATGGGTTAAGGACCCTCTCTGGATTGGTTTTTTGGTGGGATTTGTGACGGTTTGTGGCACGCTTGTGTTACAAAGATCATGGAGAAATGCTTACTTTAATTTTCTAAATGGTGTAAAAGATAAGTGCAGTGGTATTAATAGTAGCACTGAGGCTACCCAGATTGTACGCTAGACTTAATTTCGCTAATTAGCTTTCTGTTATTTAACTAGTAATGTATATTAGTATTTTAGAATATGTTCGCATCTTGTTTTTCTTTCTGTTATGCAATAGAGACTAAGACAAATAATGATTAAACTGAACTATAATTCTTCGTGCAAGTAGGGCTATTAACAAAATAAGCTATTCAAGAAGCACTGGAGGAAATACTTCCGAGAGTATTTCGATAAAATAAACAACTTTTGCTCCAGCTATAAAAGAAAAAAAGCTTGGTTAGCAAAAGAAGCAAAGCGAGTGGCGAAAATTAAAAAACTCCGTTACTGTGTATTTATATTTTTCAACTCAGCTCTTAATTTCAAACATGTTACTATATCCCAAGATTGGGACCTCAAAATCTACCTTTTTTTTTGTCAAACCTCAAAACCTACCTACCCTTTCCTAGTTCTATTAATTAAAGTATATCTAGAAGGCCTTATTATCAATAAATCTACAACCATAAACAGCCTGGAAATTTGGAACACTCAATGTAAATTAACCCCACTAGATATAAATGAGGATCGTACATTCCGTAGAACTTAAATTGGGATTAAAAGATATTCTTCCTAATTCTCGAAAAAGATCATAATCTAAAAGCTTGACTCTTAAAAATGTCGGAAGCCCTTACGTTAGACCCAGAAGGGCGAAATATGACAGCAAGAGGGTGTGTTTTTTTTTTTTTGGTTCCAACCCTTACTTCATAAAAATAAACTTATTACAACCTTAACCAATTCCCGAAGGAACAGTTTCATCTAAGATAATTTCAGCTAGTCTACTTGGGTACGTGTCAAGACACGAGCCTAACATATTGCCACAAAGCTTATGTTTGGCTACCCCATCGGCTAACTTATTTCTACTACGATGAATCCATCGGAAAGTAGGATTAATGTTTTCAGAAACTAGATAAATACTCTTAATAATATTACAAATTATGGGAGATTCAATCGAAAGCCTATTCTCTAAAGAACCTATCACTTGCTTACAATCACTCTCTATAATAACATTATGATATGAATTATTTTGAGCAACTAAGCAGGCTTTAAGTATCCCCAAAGCTTCAGCTTCCTTTGGGCTCTCGGCTTTGATCTCCCACGCTTTGCATTCCAAGACTTTTCCTGTAGCATCCCTGGTTACACAAGATATAGCACTTTTGTTAACAATAAACGCAGCATCACAATTTATTTTAATAAAGTTCTTAGGGGATGGAATCCATTTCAAATTATGATTACCATTATCATTTCTTATAAGTGGTGTATTTCTACTACCCTCACTTGAGTCACTGGGTATAGTAATCTCAGCATTATTATTATTGCTATTATCCTTCAGTGGTATGGTTACATCATTAGGATAATTGATGTTTTGATATTCTAGCCATTCTTTCCTTGCATTAAACACTATTCTTTCTGGGTCAATTTTCCCATTTTTGAACTTAAAAGCGCACCTTTCTTTCCAAATATGCCAAAGCAAAGTACATATTTGTTCCATAAGGAATTTATTACAGGTTTTTTCTTTCTTGCCCTTGTTTAATATACTTGCCATCCAAATATCTACTTTGGATGTAGATTGGTTGCATGTATATATACTAAGGGAGGAGGCAAACCAGGTTGCCCTTGCAAATTCGCAATTTAGTAACATGTGTTCCACATTTTCCACTTCATTATTACATAAATCGCATATTGGGCTCTTAATAATCTTTCGCTTAAACACATTTTCGTTAGTTGGAAGTAGGTTTTTAACTACTTTCCATATGAAATTCTTGATTTTGGGGGCTACTTTTAACCCCCAAATCATTTTCCATACTGACATATCCACAATATGTGAGGAGGAGGCTTTTAGTTTACTAGTATTCTTATCTTTTCCTTCTTTCTTTTGTTTAAGTATATAGTAACATTTCTTAACTGAGAATATTCCCTCTTTATCATGAATCCAATACGGCATATCATGCCCTCCACTAAGTGGTATAAAGGTATTTAATATATTATTTGTCGCTTCTTCATTATATAGTTTTTTTATTAACTCAATATTCCATCTTCTCTCATTAGGCACTAATAGATCATTCACTTTTTCAACCTCATTGCTATTAGGTTTTACTATTGCACTTTGATTATTAAACCATATATCTTTATGAAGATTTATTGTATAACCATTTCCCATTTTCCATTTTATATCCATTTTTATATTATCTCTACCACAAATTAAGCTCTTCCAACCCCATGAAGGCTTACTTCCAAGTTTTGCCTCCATAAAAGTTCCAAGGGGAAAATATTTGCCTTTTAGTACTTTATATAGGAGAGTATTGTTATTATTGTAAGTATACCATGCTTGTTTACTCAACAAAGCAATGTTCATGAGGTTTAGGTCGCGGAAACCCAATCCTCCATTGTACTTACTTTTTGTTATAGATTCCCAACTTCCCCAATGTACTTTATTATTGCCTTTACTACCCCACCAAAAATTTGCAATTTGGGAAGAGATAAGATCACAAATTCTTTTAGGGACTAGATAAGATGTCATAAAGTAGTTAGGGAGGCTTTGAAGAACCGATTTTATTAATATTTCCTTACCCGCTAAAGTTAAGTATAAATTTTTCCAATTTTCTATTCTTTTCAAGGTTCTTTCTACTAAAAGGTTAAGATCCTTTATCTTGGATCTACCCCATTCCGTAGGTAACCCCAAATAGTTGCCTAGATTGTTAGTAATTGGCATATTCAGTTTCTTAGCAAGATTTTTTTGTATATAATCAGGAGTGTTAGGGCTAAACTTAACCCCACACTTGTTAAGATTTAATTTCATTCCAGTAGCGTGGTTATATTTATTAATCACATCATTAAATCCCTCAATTTCTTCCATATTAGCTTTCATAAAGAAGATACTATCATCTGCGAATAGTAGATGTGTAACTGGAGGGGCCATTCTAGCAATTTTTATGCCTCTCATAATATCTAGTTCTTTTTTATTATTAATGAGAGTAGATAGCATTTGACTGATAATACAAAAGAGGAAAGGCGAGAGGGGGTCTCCCTGCCTTAGTCCTCTTTGGGGTTTATCAATTTTAATAGGGAAACCATTTAATAAGTATGAGTATGTAACTGATTTTACACATCTCATAATTTTACTTATCCATTTTATATCAAAACCCATTTTTTTCATAATTTCCTCCAAAAAATCCCATTCTACGTTTTCCTAGGCCTTTTGGATATCTGCTTTAATAATCAAGTAGTGGGTTTTTGTTTTTCTTTGTTCCTTAATATAAGAGATTATTTCATGTGCCAACATTGTATTATCTTGTATATGCCTTCCTGGGACAAACGCAGATTGATTTTCATCAATGATTGCATTCATCACCGGTTGCAATCTATTTACAAGAATCTTGGCTATGATTTTATATATAAAATTCGAACAACTAATGGGTCGAAATTGTTTTATATTAATAGGTATTGGAATTTTGGGTATTAGAGAGATATACGTGTGATTAATTTCCTCTAGGGAACCCCCATTATACCAAAAATTGTTGATAAGCTTAATTACATCTCCTTTTATATATTCCCAATATTTCTTAAAAAATATACCTGGAAATCCATCAGGGCCTGGTGCCTTATTAAGGCCCAAGCCATCTATAGCTTTTGTTATTTCCTCTATACTAAGAGGGAGGTTCAAATTTTTATTCATATTTTCAGTAACCAAAGGGGTTATAAGGTTTGAACTCAAGTTATAGTCCCTAGGTCCTATAGTTTTGAATATATCATTAAAGTAATTAGTAATTTCTTCTTGTATACCATTAAAATTGTCTACCCAAGTACCATCATCTCTCGTAATACTTTTAATCTTATTAATTTTCCTTCTTTCTTTTGTAGAGGCATGAAAGAAGGAACTATTTTTATCTCCTTTTTTTAACCAGCTTATTCTTGATCTACTAGCCCAGAAATCTTCTTCTCTTTTCCATAAAACTTCAATATCTTTTACTAAAGAGTGATATTCATCCCAAGTTTTAGTGTTTGGATCATTATAAATCATTTCCAATTTAACCATTTTACTTTCTATCTGTTTTTTATTATTTTTGAACTTCTTTTTACTCCAATAGGTCAGTATTTTACTACACTTCCTCATTTTATTATTCATAACATCTTTGAATATACCTTTTCCAAAATTTTTACTGGCCCACACTTTTTTAATAATTTCTAGACATTCTTTTTCTTCCAACCAGTGATTTTCAAAATAGAATCTTCTATCTTTGTTAACATGATTTTCTTGCATTATAAGAACTTGAGGAGAGTGGTCAGATCCTACTGCTGGAAGGAGAGCTATCCAGGCAGTAGGATAAAGTACTCCCCATTTTTCATTACAAAAACCCCTATGTATCAATGTTTTAATCATCTCACCATTGCTTCTTTTATTAGTCCAAGAATATTTACACCCTTTGTGTATAATTTCCTCAAGCTTCAAATGCTTAATAAAACCATTGAATTGATTCATATTTTTTGTAATTTGTTTTTCCCCTCCTTTTTTATCCGAGATTGTTCTAATATTGTTGAAATCTCCTAAGAGATTCCATGGTTCATTATTCTTTGGTTTACAGCTGGTGTATAATTTAAGGCAATCTTCTTTATTTTTATCAATTGGGGCCCCATATACAAAGGTAGTGAATATGGTAACATCTCCATCTACTAATTTGCAGTGTATATGGTTTTGATTCTTACTAATGATTTCAATTTTTATATCATCTTTTATAAATATTGCCAGACCTCCACTTAGACCTACTGGTTCCACAGTATCCACAAGTTTCATATTGATAATTTTTTCTAATTTCTTAACATAAACAAATTTATTTTTAGTTTCAGATAGAAAGAGTACCTGAGTCTGATATTTTCTAATGATATCATATAGGGTCTGGACTTTCAAGGAGTTGCCAATTCCTTGACAGTTCCAGGCTGTTTGTATCATTGAGCACTTAGGGGTTGAATAGGGTCAACCCCGCAAACCTCTGTAGCTTCTTCAACTTCACCTTCTTTTCTACCTTCTTCAGCTTCATCAGCTTCCGAGTTGTTATCTGTCTCGCTTATTCCCATATTATCATTCATCTCTTCCTCAGCTTCCTTTGTAACATTTACCAATTCTCCTACTTCCTTCTTACTCTTCTCCTCTTTGCTTACTCGTCTGAAGTTCCAAAGTGTTTTCTGCCTTTTCATATTAACCTCCGTAGCTAGGTAGTTTCTACATTTGATACTCTTTGCCTTGATTGACCCTCTAGCCGAAGATTCTTCATATTCCCTTTTAAGTGATTTGTTCTTGTTAAATTGCTCCATCGAGAAGCAATTTCTGAAAAGGTTTTGGGCTTCATTTATATCGAATGTAGTTTTATAAGAATGTTGTGGAGTTTGGTAATTATCAGTCGATCGGTTTGATGAAGCACCGATGTGGATTTCAATCGGTGATGAAGATGAGTTAGGGTTCTTTGGTGTTTGGGAATTTTCAGTTTGATCTAAAACGCTAAGTGTTTGTGTTGCGTTTGTTACTTTTGGGTTAATAGAAAGTGGGCTATTGTTTATGATTTTCGGGTTAAAGGTCACGTTTGGACATTTAATTTTATTTGGGCTTTTGTAAGACCCAAATTGGATATCTGAACTTTGGGCCGGTATGGTATTGAACTTTGTTAACATATTATTGGCTATAAGGGCCAACTTATTTTCTTTTTCATAACAACTCGACAAAACCTTATCTTTTCCTTTATTCACCTTCTCTCTCCCATTACCAATCCCACCTCTTCCGCCATCGTCCTTGAAGCTGTCCTTACTCTTCCCACTACCAAATTCTTGTCCTATCTGTGTACCACTCATAGTACCAAATTCAAAAATGCCACCGTTACCCTTAACGCCGTTATTGTACTCGTTACCGGGTTCACTCGTAACCGTTTCAACCGAGTTGAGTTCTTGTACACCACGAGGTAACGATTTTTGTAACTCAGACCGATTCTTCATACCTTCTTTGTTGTGGTTGTTAATTTTTTCATCTGTAGTCTTCTGAATAGCTTCTTTGGGGTAGAATTTCCGTGTTGGCCCCCGATTTGATATTTTTATCCATGCCCCTAATTTAGGAGAGATTTTAGGGTTCTTGCAGTTGATTTCATCGTGACCAAATAGCCCACATCCATAGCACAGTTGCCCTATATTCTCGTATTTGAATTTGATCCAGTGAGCTTTGAATTCATTTTCCCAATAGTTGATTCCCGCTATTAGCGGGTTTTTGATACTCCAATCTAGCCGTATTCTTGTTATAGAGTGTTCGTCGATTTCTAGTGATTCAGGTAACTCTACTGAATGAACCTTTCCGAAGTAGCCAAACATGTTTTGTATACATTTTTCAGTCAAGAGATTAGCTGGTATACCTGATAACTGTACCCATAGTGTTGTATTTTGCACTTCTTTTGTATCACCAGTCTCATATTCATTTATTGCTAGGTGTTTACCTTGAACAGTCCAAGGTCTTTGGTTCCAGACCTTGTTCTTATCTTCTTCAGTACCAAATTTGATGATGTAAGTGTTTTCACCACACCTTTCCACTTCAGCTTGTTTCTTAAGTTCCCAGTATTTATTAATGTGATTTTTTATAAATGTGTGATTGACCTTTTCTTTTTGTAACAGTTTAACCAAGAGTTTGTGTTCATTCACCACACGGTAGATTGAATCTTCATCAGGAGTAACTACCAGGTGGTTGTTTTTAGCAAGAGGGTGGGAAGAGGCATAGAAATTCATGGTGAAATCTATATCTGCTAGGGGAGAAGATAGAAACGAGAAACGGAAAGGAAGTTTGGATGTTAATAAATCTTGTGATTTTCGATTTTAGTAGGATTAAACACAAGATTGGATGGATTGTTTAGATGTAGCTAGTGAATGTGTATGTGTTTTGTGAGTGGAAGACTAAGAGGGTGTGTTTAATTGTAATAATAAAAGTGTAAAAATATGTATCACTCATTTTTTTGTCTTACTATCTCACATTTTGACAATTTTAAAAACTAATCAAATTATTTTTATCTCCTAATCATTAATTTTTTTCTCTTTTACTTAATTCCACATAAAGTAATTATATGAAAAACGATACACGTGTGAAATAAAAATGAAGTAACGTTCGGTATCACTTAAAAAGTGATCACCCAAATATCACCTATGATGTGTATCCTCGGTAGTCCAATCATAGTGTTTCTCTTTCTTGACTACTTTTTTTTTCTCTGTTACATGATTTGAGCATTCAGGATACACATCATAGGTGATATTTAGATGATCACTTATTGATTGATACCACCCATTACTCATAAAAATGAATTATATATAGCAGTACTGGTTATAGTCTCGATTCTCCTTTTAAGTGGTACATATTTAAACTGAGTAAATGACTCCGAATTTCTTTGATAGATTAATAAAAATTACCTATGGCATGAATACCCCGCCAACATTTATAATGGAGGAATATACAAATTGAAGCCTAGATTCCATTCAAGTTATTTTTTAAGGCCTAGTTAGAAAATAGTTCTAAATAAAGCTTAGTTTCAATTTTCAGTTGCAATTTTTCCACTTTGCCTTTTTTTTTTAATTCGTTTCTCTGTTCTGTTCATTAAGCTGATTGTACCCACGGGTACAGACCTAAGCTTTTTTTTAAAGTTATGTCAACTGATTTTTTTGTGTAAAGTGATTTTTTATTTAATTGCATTATGAGTCCTCATATTTTTAGGTGTTGTCCAAGAGGGTCCAATTTTGTCCATATCAAAATTTTGAGAAATACATTATTCGGAAACCATTAACTGTACCCTAGGGTACAACCCCTAGGGTTTTGCACTGTACCACATTTACAAATTTCACGCATAGGAACAAAACACATACCCCAGGGGCTGGATCCCGGGGCTATTTTTGCAGAAAATGGGCTGAAATACCGTGACTGGCATAAAATGGGTTGGACCCTAATTAAAAAAGTTTATTTTTCTAAAAAATACAACAAATGCTAAACCTAAGGGACCATGCCCATGAAACTTCTATTTTAAAAATGGTATTTGGCCCAAATAAATTATTAAAAAATAATAGAACATTTTTATCAAAAGGGCTAGACCAAGCTGGAACCAATAGGTATGGACCCAATAGGTATGGATCCAACAAGGCTGGGCCAAAATCGGTTTGAACCCAAAGACACACGTGAAAAAAAAAACAGTACCAGAACAAATCTGGTTCGATTCGAAGTGGAGGAGATGATTAAAAAGTGGAGGTGGCTTTCTTGCGCAGGAGAATATGGTGGGATAGGGGGGTGGTGCAGAGTGCAGGTTCGCGCTGCTGGTGAAGGGACGGGGCGGTGCAGAGTGCAGGTTCTCCCAGCAGTGGATCTCGTCGTTGGTGGTGGATCTTGTCGCTGTTGTCGCTGGTGGTGGAAATGGAGGTTCTCGCAGCAGTGGATCTCGTCGCGAGGTGGTGCAGCGTCGTGGTGGCTTCACGGTTCTTGTGGTGCAGCGGCATGGTGGATTCGCGGATCTGGAGGAGTGGTGGTTCCCTGTTGGAGCGCGGATCTGCAGCAAGGTCTCGCCGGTGGTGGTGTGTTCAGAAGGTCGGAAGGGGAATAGGGTGGGTTAGGGGCGGTAATGGTGGGGAGGTGAGAAGGGGAAGAGGGAGGGGGATGGGGGCGTTCGTTTCTTGTGCACAGTGGAAGCACAGAGAGAGGGGAGGAGTAGAGAGAGGTTCTGAATCTGAAAATAAAAACCCTAATTGGGTTTTTGCTTTGGGTGGGTGCTATTGTGAATGAGAAAGGGCTATAAGGGGTTTTTGAGATTTTTCTCTTATTTAGTTAGGTTTTAACTAGGTAATTAGTAATGAGATTTATTTTGTTAAGTTACAAGTCATGGGGCCTTATATTATAAATCCCCCTTAATAATGTCCTAGAAAAACTCTCTCTTATCTCTCATCTCTCATCTCTCCAATTAATTGTACTTTCTTCGATCTATTTATTATTTCTCCCTCCTATCTATTTTAGGTGAACAATTATGTTTTTTTATTCCTTCATTTTTATTCTTTACAACTACTTTATAATTCTTGAAAAAAAAAATCTAAAAACCATGAAGTGATATAAAAACCAAAATATAATAACGTTTTTGTTATTCAAACATTAAGCAATTACAAAAAACTTGGAATTTAATAAAAATATTTGGTTTGTTTTTTTTCCCAAAATAATCCTTCTACGAAAAACTTATAAACGAAGCGTTTGTTCGGAAAGTCCATCAGTGGCTGTAACGAGTAAATTCTCATCAGTGTAATGGGCAAATACACAACAATAACAATATTTTACGTGATTGTTTGCATCTGTGTAATTTATTCATCTTTTCAAACAAACTTATCAAAAACAATATTGTTCAAGATTCCTCCAACTTTCATCTTGAATATTTTATATTGGGTGGTGTATAATCCAGCTTTCGTTACTTTGACGACAACGGTTCGTCCGTTAGATAATTTGGGACACTCCCAATTTTCGAATGTTGGTTCATGTTCGCTAACACGACTATAATCTGGTCCAGATAATCTACAAATCAAGGTGTTCAATGCTATAACATAATTTGTGAGCTTGATCTTGTCCTATTTAATGAATTTTTCAATTATCTTCACTTGAATGGTTGTTACGGTTTATCCGGTGGCATTCTTTTCTTCCTTGAAAGGAACAAAGGGTCCTCATTTGTGATTTTCCATAGCTCATAATCAAAATATTGAAGATGTATCTTCATTCTTTTCTTCCAATAGTTATAGTTTGGAGAGTGTCTAATAGTAGATGAACCTTCCCAATGATTAGTTTGCATGTCCTTCAATTACAGTTAAGAAATATACTAGAATTAGACTCTGATACCACTTTTAATTCTTATAGGGGGTGTTAATAGCATATAATCAAGTATACTATAAATTTAAAATATATTGGAAGACAATATAAGTTTGAAAAATAGTTGAGACAATTTATCAAACACCTAGTCAGCTATATATATATATATTGAGAAAAATGAAAACAAAGCTAATACTCTAACACAAATCAAATCCATAAGTAAAAGAGGGTTAGAGATTATGCAATTGGTCATAATAGTTTGGTTGCTCTACATCTACTACATAGATCTTTCCCTTAGGATTTTTAAACTTCTTTTCCTTAAGATCAAATAGATCTTAAGGTGAATTATAAACCGATTACACGTGGGGTTTTTCCCAGCTAAATCACAATCCCATGCCGAGACTTTTAACGGTAACTCATAACCCAAACAAGAACATCCCAAGCTAACTCCATTGGTTAATCACCTACGCAAGTTCCCACTTCCTAATAGAATTCTTCTCTTATTCAAAGAGATAAAATCATCTTATCTTGTAACTAATGAAAGTAAGTTCTAATCTAGAGGAAGAGTATTGTAAGGCCAGTTTTAAATTGTTTACAAGATAATATTAAAAGCTCCTAATGAGAGGATGAACCAATTAATCTGTCAAGCCTTCAATATGGATATGAAAGTGATGATTAAATGCTTGAGAATAATATTTACATATAGATTGATATGAATACTTGAAGTTGTAGGAGTTGTGAAAGATGGAGGTGTATAGAATGGTCCCACAAAAATGAAGCATTTATAGCTTAAGTTTGGCCCTCATTTAGTTGCAATTTCAAAATTTTGAAACACCTTAACCGGGACCCATTTTGTATAAATCGTATGATTTTCCTATTGGTAAAATTAATGATCTAACGGCTAAAACCCAACGTCTATTTTTCTGAAAGCGGGATGATATTTGAGGCTCAAAATGGGATGTCGTTGTGGACCGGGATGATACGTCTTAATACGAGATGAGGAACTCGTAAAATGGTATGTCAATAGATATTTAGGGATCCTGCACAACATACTGTATTTTGATGACTTTTTGTTGGCTAAACTGGGATCTTGTTGTCGCTTCTATGAGCATATTTCACCTAATGAGAAAACTTTATATACAAGAGCATATAAAAATGATGTTACACGCATACATGTAGTTAAACTCAAGAGATGATTCTCAACACATAAGAAGATACATCACTGAACATTTTGTAGAAATGTAAAAAAAGGAAAGGATAGGTGCAAATATTTTCTTCAAGAGATGTATTAATAAACTCCAAGGATAAGTCTCGGCTTTTAATTTCTCAAAACTTGAGAAGCTTCCATCTATAGATTTGGGATATAATAATTTCAGCGGTGAATTTCCAACAAGCTTATGCTTGTGTACTTCCTTGAGTGTTGTCAGATTAATTAAGAACAAAATACATGTCAACTTTCGGCTTGTATGTCTCGTATGAAGTCTCGCATTTTCATGTCTTAACATGAGTGGAGGGATGTTTTTGTTCACTTATACAAGTGAAGATGAAAAGTCACGAATGTGACTTTTGGTTTGTCCCACATCGGTGGGTTGTAACATTATTATCCCACTCAAATACTTTGTGCTATCATTAGCTTCCAAACAACCAACACCCATGCACACTAAGAGATAATGGGTAAGCCCACACGCGCGCACCACCACCACACTCTCGGCCCGAGCCCGGGTTGTGGGTATTGGGGAATTAAAAAATAAAAATAAACTAGTTTTATAACCAGCTTTTATTTTAATTTTTCTGGTGAAGACTTAGTCCGACCTTGACCAATTCCACCCACGTTTTGTCTTCCGTCTTACCCACGTTTGTGTAACGTTAACGTTGTAATTTGTCTTCCGTCTTACCCAACCTCTCGGCCCGAGCCCGGGTTGTGGCTATTGGGGAATTAAAAAATAAAAATAAACTAGTTTTATAACCAGCTTTTATTTTAATTTTTCTGGTGAAGACTTAGTCCGACCTTGACCAATTCCACCCACGTTTTGTCTTCCGTCTTACCCACGTTTGTGTAATGTTAACGTTGTAATTTGTCTTCCGTCTTACCCAAGTTTGTGTAACGTTAACGTTGTAATTGCTCCTATTAATCTGTTATGACTAACAAGCCTTGACTGAGCAATAACGACTAGTTACTAGCTAGTTTTTCTTGTCTATAAATAGGACAGTTTCGCAGCTCATTTCACACCAGCTTTACATCACCAACTTACAGCTTACGAAATAATACTACAGCAAAATATTTCTTCTCCTTCTTTCATTCTGTTCTTGAATGAATATTATACAAATTCTAACCTACGATTGTGAGTGGACACGAGAGTAGGTGTAGTATTTAAACCTTGGGGAACGTTCGGAAAAAAACAGTTTAGCATCTCGGCTGTCCCAGAATTCGTTCTTAAGGCAGTGGCTCCTCCACGGCACTACTTTTTCGTCTTCGTCTTCTACAGTTCAGTTAGCACCTTCGTTAACCAAGTTCGTCTTTTACCTTTGTCTTTTATATTTTTGTCTTTAAATTTTCTTTTCGTACTTAGTAGTTGAAGCTTACTTTTCAAAAATTTTAAATACCATTACAGTAGCATTTTAATTTTTACTAACAATTTAAGAACGAATTTTTAATAAGTAATCTGTATTGGCTTCTCCTTCTTCGGCTTTAACTACGACTTTGAAAACCTTACCTGATATGTCGAAACTCGAACCTTTAGATGGTTCTAATTTTTAACGTTGGTCCCTAAAACTTCTTATTTTCTTGGAACAATTAGAAGTCTATTTTGTATTACTTGAAAACCCTTCTGTTTCAACTGATAATACGGATGCTACTATATCCGCTAAGATTTTAAAATACGACAAGGCAAATAAATTAACTCGGGGTCACCTTTTAAACCATATGGCGAACCCCTTGTTTGATTTATTTGTAAATGAAAAATCTTCAAAAACTATTTGGGACCGTTTACACATTAAATACGGAGGTGATGACTCTGTTAAGAAAAAAATATATGGTCAGAGACTGGCTTAAATTCACAATTACCGATAAAAAACAAATCATGGAACAAGTTCACATTTACGAAAATCTTTGTGCTGAAATTGTATGCGAAGGAACGAAAATGTGTGAAATCTTACAAGCTAATGTGTTACTTGAGAAATTCCCACCATCCTGGAGTGACTATCGCAACCACCTCAAACATAAGAAAAAAGACATGACGATCCAAGAGTTAATTAGCCACATGAGAACCGAGGAAGCAAATCGCCACAAAGATAAGTCTGAATCTCTACCTCATTATTCTTAGAAAGCAAACTTGGTCGAGACTTCTGGGTATGGTAACAAAGAAGGCTTCAAGGGTAAAAGAAAATTTCATGGTCAGATTAAGAAAAACAAAGCAAAGGGTAAATTTAACAAATGCGGAGGTAACTTCAAACCAACTTCTCATATTCAGAAAACCAAAGCAACTTGCTACTGTCGTGGAAAGGAAGGACATAAGGCATACCAATGCAAGGACATGTTCAACCCAAATAAACCACCTCGCGCAAACTTGACTGAAACTGAAGAGGTAATTACCACGGTAATGGTCGAAACTAATTTTGTAGAAAACAAGGCCAAATGGATTCTCAATATTGGAGCTTCAAGACACTTCTGTGCCAACAAAGAGTTATTCCAAGGGTTTGAAGATGTAGCTGATAGGGAATGCGCATACATGGGAAACTCTACAACTGCGGGCGTCCTTGGCAAGGGAAAGTTGTGTCTTAAACTTACCTTTGGCAAGACCTTATCCCTTTATGATGTTTTGTATGTCCCCACGCTTCGTAGAAATTTAGTTGGGTCTCTTCTAAACAAAGCTGGACTTAAACTTTTTTTTGAGGGTGGGAAAATAATAATCTCTAGGAATGGTGACTTTGTAGGAAAAGGTTACCTTAATGGTGGGCTATTTGTACTTAATGTTCTTTCTGTTTTTAATGAGAATGCATCTACTTCCGCTTATATGGTTGAATCTCTAGATATGTGGCACTCTAGATTAGGACACTTAAATGTTTCCTCTATTAAAAGACTTAAAACTCATGGCCTAATACCTGGAAACTATAGTTATGATTTATTTAAGTGTCAAATATGTGTAGAGGCTAAATATGCTAAAAAGCACTTTAAAAACGTGACCACTAGAGAAACTCAACTTTTAGAACTAGTGCATTCTGACTTAGCTGACTTTAAAACTACTATTAGTAGAGGAGGAAAATTTTATTATATGACCTTTGTAGATGACTACTCTAGGTTCACCAAAATATACCATCTAAAATCTAAGGATGAAGCAAAATCCACCTTTTTAAAATATAAGGCTGAGGTTGAAAACCAATTAGATAGAAAGATTAAAAGACTTAGCTCCGATAGGGGAGGTGAATATAGTTCTAACACACTTAAAGAATTTAGGAACATAATGGAATAATTCATGAACTTACTACCCCTTATACAACCCAACAAAATGGCATAGTTGAAAGGAAAAATAGATCCCTTAAGGAAATGATGAATGCCATGTTAATTAGTTCAGGCCTACCATCCAACATGTGGGGGAAGCTGTCTTATCTGCATGTTATGTATTAAACCGAGTACCCCATAAACATATAGATAAGACCCCTTACAAATTGTGGAAAGGATATCCACCTAACCTGAAATTTTTAAGAGTGTGGGGGTGTTTGGCTAATGTAGCAAACGGGTAGACTCTATCTTTATAGGATATGCCCAAAATAGTGCAACATATAGATTTATGTCCTTAGCTGATAACACTATTAGTGAATCTAGAGACGCTGAATTCTTTGAGCATATATTTCCTTTGAAAAGGAATATTGTTCATATTGCCTCCTCATCTACCAGTAATGACTCACCTGTCAATAATGATATACCTGTTAGTGATAATTTGTCTGCTTCCCTACCTTTCTCGAGTTCAGGAGCATATCTTGATAACGAAATTAGGAGAAGTAAAAGACGTAGGACTGAGTCTAGTTTTGGACCAGACTTTATCACTGCTTTCTTGACTGAGGATTTTCACATAGATATGCTATGTGAGGAACTAGTCTCTTGTTTCCTTCTTGAGGAAGAACCTAAGACCTTCTCCGAGGCTATGAGATCCATAGATGCTAGCTTCTGGAAAGAAGCGGTAAACAGTGAGATAGAATCCATTAGATCAAACCACACTTGGGACTTAACTGACTTACCAAAGGGATGTAAGCCAATTAATAGCAAATGGATCTTTAAGAGAAAATTAAGACCTGATGGTTCCATAAAGAAATTTAAGGCTAGACTTGTAATCCGAGGCTTTACTCAAAAGAAAGGCCTAGATTACTTTGACACCTGTTCCCCAGTGACCAAAATAGCAACCATACGAACTCTAATAGCCTTAGCTTCCATTCATAAACTCACTATACATCAAATGGATGTTAAGATCGCATTTTCAAATGGAGATTTAGATGAAGAGATATATATGGTACAACCCGAAGGGTTTGTAGCTTCTGGTCAAGAAAGCAAAGTATGCAATCTTAAGAAATATCTATATGGTTTGAAAAATTAGATAGTACTTTAGTTAACAATGGCTTTATAGTCAACACTTCTAATTCATGTGTTTACATGAAGGTTATAGGATCCGAATGTGTGATCATCTATCTATACGTAGATGACATGCTAATCTTTGGCACTAACCTTAAAGTCATTAATGAGACTAAGGACTTTCTTTCTTCTAAATTCGAGATGAAGGATATGGGTGAAGCTGATGTAATCTTAGGGGTTAAGATCTTAAGAAATGAGAACGGTATATCCCTTAGTCAATCTCATTATGTAGAGAAATTGTTGAAGAGATTCAACTCCTTTGAAGTCATACCCACTAGTGGTTATGCTAAGATAATGGGAAGTGTGATGTACTTAATGAACTACACTCGACCTGATATCGCCTATGCCGTAAGTAGACTTAGTCGCTACACCCATAATCCTAGTAATGAACATTGGTATGCACTTCAAAGATTATTGAAATATCTAAGAGGTACTATGGATATAGGCATACACTATAGTAGGTTCCCTGCTGTCTTATAAGGCTATTGTGATGCATACTGTATATCAGGTAATGATGAAGTGAGATCCACTAGTGGTTATGTGTTTTCCATAGGTGGAGGAACCATATCCTGGAAGTCTACTAAACAAACTTGTATAGCAAGGTCAACCATGGAATCCGAGTTTATAGCGTTAGAGTTGGAAGGACAAGTGTTGAATGGTTAAGGAGTCTCCTAGCAGATGTACCATTATGGGAAGATAAAGTTGTACAAGTTCTCTTCATTGTGACTCGCAAGCGGCTATCAGCGTTGCTCACAACAGCACATATAATGGAAAACGGAGGCATTTTCGAATCAGACACAGCTCAGTTAAACAGTTATCGAAGAATGGTGTGATAGCATTGGACTTTGTCAAATCCGAGAAAAATCTGACTGATCCATTCACTAAAGGTTTAACCAAGAGAGTAGTTATGGAAATGTCAAGGGGGATGGGGCTGAAGCCCATTCATGCGGGTCATATGGATGACATATGATGCACTACTTACCCATCCCTATGGCATGAAATAGTGAAAATGAGGTTGAGTTTCGACTCTTAATGATTCATAGCCTTTTGTGGTGGTCCTATTGAGACGGACTTGATGAATCACCTATGATTATTTCAAGTTTGAGTTTAACTCTTCATGATGTTCATAGCCTTATGTGTTGGTCCTGTTGAGAAGGACTTGATGAACTCACCGGCATATGATGAGGTGAGCTTTAAGGATATTAATGACTTCAAGACCATTGAGGGGTAGTCTATGTTGTATAGACATTCTTGAAATCACCTATATGAGTGTGAAAGTGGGGGCCGCTTTCTATGAAAGACTAGAGAAGTCTTTTTAGAGCACTCATGAGAACCAAGGTATGTGGATGGCCTAAAAGGCGCTTGTGATAACATCGCGGAATCTGTATATATCTAACGGGTTTGAGTATGTGTTGTGGGGGTCCCAACTAAAGAACGTCAAGTTCAAGAGTACGTTCACTTGACTGGACTTGGTTGTTGCCTCACTCCACTACGTGTCAATTCAAATCGCAAGATATTGACACTTAAGTACAATTCACCCAATTTTTCGCTTAAAACTTTTCTTCTTTTCAAAAACTTTGTTTTATATCTTGTAGACATTCCATGTGTGGGGGATTGTTGAGCATTTTCATGTCTTAACTTTAGTGGAGGGATGTTTTTGTTCACTTATACAAGTGAAGATGACAAGTCACGAATGTGACTTTTGGTTTGTCCCATATCGGTGGGTTGTAACATTATTATCCCACTCAAATACTTTGTGCTATCATTAGCTTCCAAACAACCAACACCTATGCATACTAAGAGATAATTGGTAAGCCCACACGCGCGCACCACCACCTCCCACCCGGCCCGAGCTCGGGTCTGGATCATGGGTCGTGGGTCGTGGGTCTTGGGTCATGGGGAATTAAAAAATAAAAATAAACTAATTATATAACCAACTTTTATTTTAATTTTTCTGGTGAAGACTTAGTCCGACCTTGACCAATTCCACCCACGTTTTGTCTTCCGTCTTACCCACGTTTGTATAACGTTAACGTTGTAATTGCTCCTATTAATCTACCATGACTGAAAAGCCTTGACTGAGCCATAACAACTAGTTACTGGCTAGTTTTTCTTGTCTATAAATAGGACAGTTTCGCAGCTCATTTCACACCAGCTTTACATCACCAACTTACAGCTTACGAAATAATAATACAGCAAAATATTTCTTCTCCTTCTTTCATTCTGTTCTTGAGCGAATATTATACAGATTCCAACCTACGATTGTGAGTGCACACAAGAGTAGGTAGTAGTGTTTAAACCTTGGGGAACGTTCGGAAAAAATAGCGTAGCATCTCGGCTGTCCCAGAATTCATTCTTAAGGCAGTGGCTCCTCCACGACACTACTTTTGCGTCTTCTTCTTCTACAGTTCAGTTATCACCTTCATTAATCGGGTTCATCTTTTACCTTCGTCTTTTATATTTCTGTCTTTGAATTTTCTTTTCGTGCTTAGTAGTTAAAGCTTACTTTTCAAGATTTTTAAATACCATTACAGTAGCACTTTCATTTTACCAACAATTTAAGAACGGATTTTTAATAAGTAATCTGTAATGGCTTATGGTGTGGCCTAGGGTGTGATAAAATAATATAATAAAAGATAGATAAATGATGCACAATTCACCCTAGACTAGCACAGTACTGCAAGTATTACAGGACGTATACAAGTTTTAATGATAAGAAAGTTCGTTCTCAGGGACTTAGTGTGTTATCCGAATGAGCAATAATTAAGAGTAGCAAGTAATTAATTAAAAGACAGAAACTAAAGATGAACAAATTGGGAGATGATTAATTAGACTAAATAAAAGTAAATAAAATAAAGTAAATAAGAAGAAAAATGAGATGAGAGATATAGCTTAGGCTTTGCCAGTATGCACTAATCCTTCTAATTCTTTCTATCAAATTCTAGTTAATAAGGGAGATAATAACTCTTAAATACTTAGTCAAGATTCTAATTTCCCATACCTTAGACCTTGAGAGAGACTAAGGGGGCTACGACACAACCACGAGGCAGTCCAAACTTAGGGTTATCAAGCGCTACCAAGGCCCTAAGCAGTACAATTCCTTCAATTGGTGATATGGTGATTAAAATATACCCTAATGACTATCTAGCTAGAATCGGTGTTGTCAGGACCAATATCGGACACTAGACGTTATGTGGTGTTTCAATAATTAGACACCCCTTCCGGGCGACCTTCTAACTACTCTTAAGAAAGCCTAAAGTGATCAGGTTTAGGACAGGCAATAATTCAAAACACATAAACAAATATATGGGTAAGCAGCTGATATCAAGTTAAAACATATAATTTCCAAAGAAACTTAGATAGAAAGAAAATATAATTCATAGATTATACATAATTCAAAACCCAAGTTATGAGAGAATTAGTTCATACCTGAAGGGAAATAAACTAAAAGATTGAATAAAAGACTTCATCTTGCTCTCTACAATAACTCCAATGATATAAACCTTAAGGACTAATTAATTGTGAGGCAAGGATGATTTACAAGAGATATAAGGGTGTATTTATAGGTGTTTAGAAAACCTAATTCATTTTCTTGGAGTGGAAGACAAGTAATGGACTCCAAGCCCAACTCAAATTCGTAACCCTAAAATATAGAAAAGGTAATAATCAGCCCTTGTTTTGTTTTGGTAGTAACTGCTTCAATACTTATCCATTTGATGTGTTCCAATAGTCGAAACTGATCATCTCGGAAAGCTATTTAACTTTGCTTCGGACCATTCTACCAAATTCCTAACCAATCTTGAGTTATAAGCCCTTTTGTGGTCGTGGGTGCTGGAATTCAGATTTATTTGGCAACTTTATCTTTCCATATTCTAACTTTTCCTTTCTTTTCTCCAATTTCCATGTATATCTTCTTTCCTTTATCTCTTAGAATTGACTTGACATCTAATTAATCTCCATATATATCTATAAAGCTTCACACTAAATAAATAATTAAACTAATATGCTCTAAAAAGAATTAATTATTAAATCAAGACTAGAACTAGGAAAGTGCACTATATCATGATAAAATCGAGTATTTAGACTTCTAAAACACTAAAAATGATGTCTCCACTTAATATTAAATTATCACAAATGGGGAGACATCAAGACCCCCAACTCAAAGTTGTATCGTCCCGATACAATAAAGATAAAAACAAAGGGAAGTCTCTAAATACACACATAGGTCATTTAAGCACAATAGGAAAGAAGATAGCAGAATATATAGAATAGACAATAAGCAACTACTCAGAAAATTTCATGTAATGATATTTACAAACTACATACCTGTACACTTCTCATATCTACAGTCAACACGGTTTGAATTCAAGATTAGATTAGCTTCACAATGTAAGAAGGAGAAGAACTTTACTCAGTTCACCAAGGAAGCTATAGATTGTTCATCGGACTTCACTAGTATCCAAAGATCCACTTAACTACTCTCTATTGGCTCAATCACTTCTAGATTACATAGCAAAGAATCAAAAGGTCTTTAAGGTTGTAATGTTGGCTTAGGGACGGTATGATAAGTAAATTTGGATAATTTAGAGTGAGCATTTGGCTCTCTCGTCACTAGCCATCAACGAATCGCCCTAGAGCTTGAGATACTCTCATAAAACGTTTCTCATTCAAACCAATGATTTTCTTGATGCACAAATTAGCATCCCCAATAACCCAATTAACGCATAAAGATGTTCACATAAAAATTCCTCTTTGCCGGTCCAAATATATATTCTTTTCAAATCAACTTTTTTCTTTTGTATAGCTTTGACTCTCTTTTTGATGTTTGAGATATCACGCTATTTTTTTCATAGATTTTTTCTTTTCTTTTCATGCTCTTTAGATTTTTTCATTCACTATTACCCCGGCAAAGGGTTACAATAAAAACCTGTGAATTATCATCTAAATAATAGCAGAGTACAATTAATAAGCTCAAAAATCCCAACCCAATAAAAATTCCCATAATGGCGGACCTACCACCCCAAACTTAAGCTCTAAAACAACTGTCTATGCATCGCGATTCGAGTGTGGGTCATATGGAAAAGTCCTATAATCTAAAGGGATATGGCTTATAATGTGGTTAAATAAAAAGTCTTTAGAAAGGTTAGAAAGGATGAGAAGGATATAAAATATTAAATCAAATAACAAGGTGAGAAAGTTAAAAGGCTTCAAGTGGCTTCAATATGAAAGAACTGACTTAATCATTTTCTAAACCATGCCTTTCCTTATTCTCTTACCTTTAACACTTTAATCAAATGGGTTTATCAACTAGCTTGGATTTCATGGCCTACACACCACTCAAGGCTCCCTGAGATCGAACATACTTTCTATCGCATTGCTAACTAATCTTTTCTTTACTATCAATGTGTGTTTTCCTGCAAATACTCAAAGCATACAAAATAAAATAGCTCATAAACATACTACTTACTATCATTAACTTCTTGAGCTTATGCTTTCAAGATAATAAACACACTCTACATCTAATTCCCATGTATCAAAAATTTTAATTTCTACCTAAAAACAGAAAATGGAGATGAGAGACAACGAATCCCCACACCCCCAACTCAAAAATGAGTCGTGTCCCCACGACTCGAAAATGAAATAAAAATTAGCAGATAACATATTTACAGAAATGGTAAGGAAGAAAGAGAACATACTCTCGAGGTTATTTCCTCGCATTATCGACATCCAAGATAGGATTTGCTGGATCTTTCTTTAATTTCTCAAGGAGTGTTATGATGTGCACTTTATTGGCTTTGATTTGTGCCACATCATTGGCTAAGGAAATTTGAGCTGCTTCGACTTTATTTAAACGCTCCTCCATCTTATCTTTCCAACTTTTCTCCTTTTCTTCTTTTGAGACTTGCGTAAATCCCGCTCCTCTCAAGACTTTCATGATCAAAGCATCATCAATATTGTTACTCTTTTTAAACTCCAGTTTCTCTTCTTCACCCAAAATTACATTCGCTTTTCGCACAAGACACGTGATCATAGTAGGATATGTCACATTATAAACCGAGGGTAGGAGAGACCAAAAACCGCATCACCTCCTCAAAGATCAACTTTGCCACATCCACTTCTTCTCCTCTCAAAATACAATTAAAAAATAGAGTGTTCTTTTTACTTATGTCCCAAATTCTTGTGTTTCCAAATACGTTAGGAAAAAGGAAATTGTGCCAAACTCTAGCATCCGGTTGAATATATTTGTAAGGCCAAGGTACCTTTAATTCTACCTTATGTGATTTAAATTTCTCCTTGCCTAAAACATGCTCAAAAAGTAAATTCCAATCGAAGATTCTTTGTCTATCCACCGCTTCTCTATACTTGCATGGTGATGTCTCCCTATTTGTTCTATATATTATCCCTCTGGAGACATCATTTTAGGTGAATTATTTACTTATTAGCTAGAATATTTTGCATATTTCGTCATATTGCACTTTCTCCCCTTGGAATTAGACTATTTGCAATTTTAGAACTTTTGTGCGTTAATTTGATTATTTTTAGTGCAAAGTTAGTATGTTCTTAAATTTCAATGCACGGAGTAGAAGTGAGAATTAGAGTCTTAGCTTATTTTTAGTGTGTTAGGAAGTATTTTGTTCGGGTTTCTACTTCTAGAGTGCACTTTCCTATTTCTAGTTTTGAATTATTGATTTATTATTTTTAATTCATATGCGGTTTAATTATTTATCTAATGTGAAGCTTTAAAAGATATATGGTAATTAATTAGAGACCAAGTCAAGTCAAGGAAGTAAAGGAAAGAGATTTACATGGAAATAAGAAGATTAAGGAAGGATCTATGCAAAGAAGGAAAAGATAAAGCTGCCAAATAAATCTGAAATTCCATCCACGTTTCAAAGATGAGTCCATAACTTAAGATTGGCGAGGAATTTAGGAAAATGGTCTCAACCAATGTAAATATCTTTCCGAGACAAGCGGTTTTGACTATTGGAACGCGTCAAACGGATACGTATTGAGAGAGATGTGACCAAAACAAATCAGTAGCAGAATCTTATCTTTCCTAGATTTCAGGGTTACGAATTAAAGAGTTCTTAACTTGTCTTCCACTCCAAGTAAATTCGACCTAGGGCTTCCTAAAACCTATAAATACACCCCTTAACCTCCTCTTTTATATACACTTCATATAATTATCAAAGAGGCTTAAGGATTCAAGTCAGAGCAAGCAGGAAGGAAGAAAACTGAGAGCTGGAGCAGTCATCTTCTCCAATTCGCAGCCAAACCCAACCTCTTCATTACATTTTATTTATTTTCTTTCTGTTAAACATTATGTCTTTTAATTTTATTGTCTTAGTTTAATTTTTCCCTTATGAGCTAAAATTCTTAAGTGCTTGAGAATCACTATATGGGTTGAACCTTAATTTATTTAATTGATGTTTCTGATTTGGGATTTTTATAGTTTAAATCGAATTGAGTAATTTAGTATTGTATATTATCGTAAGTTAATTTCACTATCAATGAACTAGCTAATCGGAGATAGGTTTGAGTAAATAAGCTATTCACTAGTGGCGGTGATCATCTTGACGGGGGGTTTAATTACATACATAGGTAATAAACGTAAGATAGAAATTATTGATCCTGACGGACTTAATTAATCTTATAGCAAATTGGGTAGAGAACATGACATTCGAAGGTGGATTATGATCGCCCTGGCGGGGTTTGTAACATCTAAGAATAGCTCCTAAGTCCACCCTGACGGGTTTGTAATAGTTGTGGAAGATGAAGGTGTATTGAATTATCCAACAAAGGGGGTATTTATAGTTTAATTTTGGCCATCATCTATTTGCAATTTTAAAATTCTGAAACAACTAAACCAGAGGATCCTGTTTTGGCAAACTAGGTTGAAAATTTGTATGAATAGTATGATTTTTATGTTGGTGCATTCAATGAAGCAATGCCTAAACAAAAACGTCTCTTTTTAAGAAAGCAGAATGACATTTTAAGGCCTAAACCGGGACCCCGTTGTGAAGCGGGATGATTCTTCTTAATCCGAGATGACAAACTCATAAAACGGGATGTCAATTTGATATTTTGGGATCCCGTAAAACATATTGTATTGCGCTGGACCCTCTTTATAAACAAGGATCATGTTTCTCTTTTATACGCATGGTTCACCTAATGAGAAAACTTTCTAGACAATATTTTTTAAAAAGGATGTTTCAAGCATAAGTGTATTTCAACTAACTAGCTAATTTTCAACACATAAGAAGATATGGCAAAAAGCAATTTGTAGAAATGTATACAAAGAAAGGATGCTCAGGTGCAAATGTTTTCTTCAAGAAATGCATTTCGAGAGTGATTTTAAAAGGAATTGAAGTTCACATAAAGAAGGTAAACTGATTAAAAGATATTTTTTCACATTAAAATATTTAAAAAGCAAAATAAGAAAATGCTTTTTTCCAACATATATATACCCATGACATTTTCTCAATGAGGTATAATTTTTTCTACTACACTATACATATTACAATCAAGCCTATTCCTTTATTAGTCTCCTCGATATTAGACTTAATACTGTCTTGACCATCAAAGTGCCATTGGGAGACACATCTCCTTGTGGTCCTGACCCTTGTCTGATTTCTAGGTAACAAAATTTACCAAGAAATAGATTCACCTCAAACAACCATCTAGAGAAGTTTCAAAATTACATCATTTGTGTTTTTGTATTGGTCGGAAGTTTCACACTTGATTAATAATCATTTCTCCTTTCCAACAATGACAAGAAGAAGCATCTACAACTATTTTTAGTGTAACCCTCAGTGTAGTAGCAAGGTTCTTCTTCTTCTTCTTCTTCTTCTTCTTCTTCTTCTTCTTCTTCTTCTTCTTCTTCTTCTTCTTCTTCTTCTTCTTCTTCTTCTTCTTCTGACCTAAAAAAAAGCTATCTTCAGGGTCAATTATGATTCACATGTTGCCCGTGATCTTCAAGGTAACTTATTTGTATTCCCTTATCTTTCTTTTTTCCTTTGAGAAAACTATATAAGTCCTTATTTGGCAGTTTATTGACATTAATTTTCATTTTTCCCATGGTTTGATATTTGGAGGGTTATAAATTTATATTTTTCCCATCATAGAAACTCATAGGATTTTGAAATTGACACTGATATGAAAAAAAGTCACCTGACCTAGAGTATATAGAATACCCGCGCAGGCAAGCCATCTACAGCCAACCAACCACGATATCTCAAAGATACCGCGTACCTCTAAGAATAAAGGATATTAACACATGAAAAAGATCACAAATGAGACTGATCACCTTGCATAAAGCCAGCAAGTGGGTTTATCCATAATCCTACCAATGTCAACCTTTAACGACATACGCCACTATCAAAGCACGTAAACCACTATATAGAAACATGACCCATGAGAATAGGCAAAGAGGTTAAAAGACCATGAAAACATTGGGAGAAGGATGATCATGTTATCATGTATTCACAAGGGGTGTATTCATATATTTTTCATGTATTCACAAGGCTCATTAATTCCATATACATTACTATAGACAATTTTACTCTTCTTTTCAACTTTACTTTAACCTAAATTGTCCACTTGTCTCAAGGTAATAAAATACAAACACGTTTATTTGTCAAAGTTAATCCATCTTAGCTCAAATATTTCTATATGGTAGAACGAATTCTATTAGATGCCACATTGACAAAGTCATAGGTGGTTGGAGAATAGTTTGTCGGTTCCCTAGTAGGTATGGGTAATGAATAAGTCTTATTGCGTTGGAGCAAGCACTTATTTCCCGATCACTAGTTAATGAGAAAGGACATTTGGAATTAAAGGTGAATCCCTACGCTTGATAAAGGGGAAATATACATGACTTTGAAAAAACCCAAGCATGTACTAGGCCCACTTCCTCACAAATTCGTAAAAATAAGAGAGTAGCGTCTCTATTGTAGTCAAATAAGATATTTATTCAAGTCTTATAACATTTTTAACAGTAAAATCTCTCTTAATAATACACTTAAACAAACAACTTTATGAAGAAATCATTGTAAGCATAAGAAGGATTTGGGAACACATAATATTTAGTGCCAAAACAAGTATGGATAAAGGTTAGTAAAACACCACCACCACACCAACTAGAGGCAATGGCAGAATCCTTATGTCCCCATCAATGGCTCAATTTTTTGAGCTCATCTTCCTTTAATGCATGATCCATGTGTTGTTTATTTTATGTAAATTTAGACAACATATTCCTTATGTGTGTGATTATATATGATGAGGAAAACACCTGAAGCAAACCAAAGAAACAAGGACCCTGTCTTTCAACCAAGAGGTACAGAGTTCGAATCTCTCTCAAAACATCTAGTTCTGACGTGCCTGGGTGTACGCTTGGAGATGGGGGGCATATTATATGTGGGACTAGTTTTGGTGTGCAAAATTTAGCCTAGAACCCACGTATAAAAAAAACCAGAGTCAAAGCACAAAAAAGCAAATCAGTACAAAAGATGAGTTGTCAGACATGGTTCACAGAACAAGCTACCCTTTCCAAGGCAAAGAAAGATTACCTTGCAACGATAAGCCATATTTTTAGTTATTTTTTGAGAATTTGAATTTGTACTAGTCAAATCCTTTCTTTTTGGTTTTGACCAAAACAAATATACACATCTTTTTATTGTCTATTCCATAATATTATGATATATCTGCTTATATTCGCCGTCTCTTTCATCATGATAGGGACATTTTACACAATTTAAGAAGCAATTATCCACCATTTTATGGTCTTTTTATCTTGTAATCATTGTTCAATTCACTTCTTATGAGTTTTTCTCATTCTAACATGAGTCAAGCACTTTATTAGTTTGGAATGCACTTCGGTGAACTGGATTGCTTGTTCGGGATTATTAATTTAGGATTTATTGTTTAAATGCCTTGTTATATTTTACCTATTTATTGTTGTCTTATTATTGTTATCTTAGTATTACAAAATGCCACATATTGGATTTTTCCCGGTTTATAGATTTCACCAGAAGGGGGATTAGGAATTGAACTAGACAATTAGGTGCGACTGATTATTAAATCAGGGATTGTAATAACTCACATAACTAATATAGTATTTGAATTAATAACATGTGCTAGATCTTAGAATTACTCTTAAGGGATTTATAGCTTAGTAAGTTTCCACTTAGTTTGCAAGAGAGAATTAGGTGGAATCTAGAGTCTCGGTTAATGTTAATTAAAATCATTCACCCTTTATTTGAATAGTCCTTACACATATCAATTTGGGGAAAACATTCTTATCTAGTTTTCTATAATTATTAATGACCGTTATTTACTTACTTCAGTTTAGTGTTGCAATACCAGTTGATAAACAAAACTCAACAAGTATCTTTCTTTTATTTTAGTTTGTATTCCACAACTTTTATTTACATTCAATTAAAAATATAGTTGTTATTACATTCCCTGTGGAGACCAATAACAATTACTAATTTATTACTTGGGACGACCTGTGTAGATGTGGAAAGTAACACATCAAGGGGTGTAAATTGCCTCACGCCTAAGAGATATTAGTAATATTTATTGCCATGGAAGGGTCATTATGAATTCCTAATTTATGTATTATTATTCTTGCTTATAAATAAATTGCATGATAGGGTGTTAATATTGACTTAGATTATCCCTATGGTAATCCCAACATATATCTACTAAACATAATTCATCCCCTACATGTGAAACAACCTTTGACATGAGAGATGTGAAAGGATAAGACTAGCTTATGTGCAAACATAATCTTTTTTGAAAATAAGCATGAATCCTGAAGGTTTTCTTAACAAAGTATTAAGATAATATCACAACCTTGGATGTCACGTGTTGATATTATTGTGATCAAAGTAAATACCCACTATCAACTAGTCTATCTTACCGGATGTGAAGTTCTTAATTAATTTGTGAAGAGTTTTTTCATTATTAACACATTTTAACAAACATACAGTAAGACAAGCAACCACATAAAAGTAATTCCTAATCAAGCACCTATGTGGTTATTGAGATACCACCTCTTCCTTAAACCTATGCTTAAGGCCTACTTAGGCTCATTTAATTATTTTTATGTATTTTTTTCTTCTTCGTCTTATATCGTCAAACACAGTAACACCAAATCCCTCCAAATAATGCAGCTTTGATCAAACTTAAATTAATGTAACCTTGACAATATAACACAACTCAAGTATTTCTCAAGAATTGCTATCATGTAATGAGTTTTGAAATTAGTCAACAAATAAACCTCAAGAAGGAAAATATTTTGTGTGATCTGAGAAATGCTTTAGAATATCATGTCTGTAAACACAAGAATAATTTACTAGGTTCTCAATTAAATTAATATCACCATTCACTTTAAGCCACATATCTCAGTTCAGTTCTTTTCCATTTCACTATCAAAATAAGTACTAATCTGAATCTGTATAAGATGAAATCATTAATTGCATATCTTAATAGTTAAGAGTCAAATTTACAACTCATAACTGCATTAAGAGGTTTTTTAAGTCCAATTTTATTTCTCATGTTCTCTGTTTTTTTTCTATATTTTTGGGGTTTTTTTGTGTTTTCTAAAGAAGACAAATGATAGATTTGGATGTTGAATAAACATCATAATTATGGTGTTGTGTAATGGTCAGGACGGAGACAGTGAGATGGAGATGCAAAATAGAGTAAAAGAATAACGGTGTGGTGATGGGGTATTGTTCTGAGATGGTGGCTATGGTATTGTTTTTATGAAAAAAGTTGATGTTAATGGAGATGGGGAGGTGGTTGTTTTGATGTGTCATATTGAAGGTGGTGGTAATGTTACTGGGAAGAGAGTGGTGGCGATGCTAGGTGGGTGATGGTGATGTTGCCGACGTTATAAGGAGATGGGAAGGGATTTGGATATACTATTTTGGGCGATATAAGATGAATATGAAGAGAAGCGAAGAAATATATGGGAATAATTAGGCCTTAAGTTTAAAGAAGAGGCAGTATCTCAATAATCACTTAGGTTCTATAATGCTGCTTGTATAACAATATTTAAGAGATAATGCGTTGACAATTTAAAATGTCATATGAAGGATTCATTTTGGACATCGAGAATTGCCTAATTATACATTTTTGGATGTATATTTGTCTGATGAAATTGCACATGTTGTATGAATACCGTAACATGTGAGTCATACCATACGTGTATATGTTGTGATAATAGATAGATAATTGACCCATCTTCAGTGTGTGAAACTTTTATCAAGTACCATGTATAAATGTAAATAAAAGAATATGAGAAATTGTATCGTGTATAACTGAAAATAATTAAACTAAATCAAACTACAATTCTATATTTATATTAAGACTACACTTGGAGAGCAAACACCGTACACTACATATGGTAGATTATCACTCCGATCCGAGGTTAGAATAAATCTAATATATATTTACATAGATAATGTAACACACAAACAGAGAAAATAAGCGGAAAAGTGAAATTACGAAAAGAGAAATCTATATTAACAATATGCAAGTCATAAAGGCTAGGGTACATGAATTTATAAGGTCTATATTGTGAATATGAGTTGTTTACCAAGTTGACACGATATTATATGAATATTTTTTATGGGGACCTGGCCTTGTTATATTTTGAGACTAATGGTTGAAGTTTACCAAATGAAGGGTGCCCTAATCTAAGATTAAAAAATTTAAAAAGGTGATCAGATTGATGGAATAATTGGAACAGTTGTATGAGATGGGAGATGGAGGATGAAGGGTGATAAGCTCAAAATGTTGTCCTACTTTGCGGCATGTCCCAAGAATTTGTGCAGTTTTAGGATCCCGCGCACAACAACCAGAACTAGAGAAAGTTATAGTTAAGCCAAGGTCACATAATTGACCCACATAAATTAGTTTTAACGAGAGGTTAGGAACACGATAAACATTGAAAAATGATGCACTAGAGTAGAAATTAACTCGATATGACTTATTGACATATCTGCACCATCAATAGTATAAATGGGGGAGTATGTGATATAGTTTTTAAACTAGTATCCAAGTTAGAATCTGGTTTCATATGGTTAGAACATACATACTGAAAGATCCATGGGTTCTTACTAAATATTGTGGAATTATGCAAACGAATGAGTATGAAAAGATTGAGATATGACATGATTAAGCATACTTTGAAGATAATCAATAGACATGGAAGATATATTTGAAGTATTGGTAAACTCTTCTGTATTGCTGACATGATTTGGCGACGACATGAATGATCGATCCCCACATGGCCGATCCTGACATATTTGGGGCCAAAAGCGAATTTCATAATAGGGGCTCCTATATATACATAAAAAATAATTATTAAATAAAATCGAGAAACTTTTTTATAAAAAAATTATTTTAGGATGAGACTCGAATCTTGAATCTCTAATAAAAAAAATATCATTTTACCAATGAACTAATATGATTCATGCGATTTCATTGAATTCAAATATATTACTATATACATATAAATATTTAATTTTTTCGAAAAATGACCCTTAAAAATACTAATTTTTTGGGGGCCCAAGGCGGTTGCTTACTAGGCATATGCCCAAGACCGGCCCTGAATCCCCATATTTTTTTGTATGAAACATTTGCAGGCAATTATTAACATAGTGACCTGGACAAGTTATATTACTATATTTGCAAATACAAGTAGGATAGTACAAGAGGTCTTGCCATATTTATGACAATACTTGCAATATGGATATGGGAACGAGTAAAATGTAATGGAATTCATTGGTTTTTTATTATTTGTGCAAAATAGGTTTATCGGACAAGAATTTGAGGAAAATAACATTGAAAAAGGATTCAGGCGATTGAAAAACTTCAGAAAAGGTGTAGCCCAAAATCTTTTTTAAGTGGTGTAAAAGTCAATGATGATGTGGTAGTTAAATCTGATGACTTGATGGCACTAACCGTGATATTGTAGCTGCTGATATATATATATATATATATATATATATATATATATATATATATATATATATATATATATATATATATATATATATATATATATATATATATATATATATATATATTTGCTTCCAAAATCTTTGCAGCAAAGCAGATCTTTTGACAACAGGCAGGGAAGCGTGCAAAGTCGTATGCCGAATACTTTTTATACTTCTAGATACATACTGAAAGATTTCCGATTTAATATACTTTTTAACTATAAGTTATTCAAATTCAATTTTTTTTGATGAAATTCTTATAGAGACGCTTTTGGCGATTTTAGTGGTGGATGAGTATACGATGGCAGTGACACATGTTACAAGAGTGGTAACTCTGCTATCATGTCGAAAAGTAAAAAAAAACGATTATGAAAAATTATGTTTTGCATAAATAAAACGATTACATTATAGAGCTATATTTATAATAAGAAAAAACTTGGAGAGGAAGTATTCTACACTAACTATGGTGGATTAACTCTCTAACTAAGGTAAGCATAAATTTAATTATATATTTACATATACAATGTTACATATCCTTAGTATTTTTACCGTGTCTTGATATTTTGATTTAGTTTTTACAATTTTTTGAGCATGCTATCATTTGTCATGGTTGATTTAACCGAATATGGCATGTCTAGGAAAACGAGTAATAAACTAATATTTACTTATACAATGTTACATATCCTTAGTATTTTTACCGTGTCTTGATATTTTGATTTAGTTTCTACAATTTTTAGCATGCTATCACTCGTCATGATTGATTTAACCGAATATGGTATGTCTATGAAAACGAGTGATAAAATATTGATAGATTTGAATATAAAAAAATACTAACTTATATTAAACATATGTTCTTGTAAATGTATCGATCATGTAAGTTAATTAGGATTACACCATGATAGTGAGAGACATTGGTTAATTTGTTGTAACTTCTTTATATTTTTATATATTATCATGTTAAAGAAGAAAAAATACGAGTTTATTATAATATATAACCTATCTTTTAGGTTTTGAGATACTACATTATATTGCATTTTTAGTTCGAGGTACTACGATAATGCAAATAGAAAAAGATTTGGTTGAACAACTATCTACTTTATCATGTTTATAACAATTATTTTAATATACCATTGACAAATACTGAAAGAATTGAAATCTAATTACAAAAATATAAACATAAAAAAATGTGTTTTGTATTATGGTGAACTAATATCTTAAAAATGATTTATAATAAAGTTAGGGTACTAAATTTTAAAGGAGAAAGAAACAATATTGTAAATATTTCTTATAATTTTGCACACAACATTAGATGATTTTTTTTACAATTATTTTAAATCTTTTAAGTAATTGTTGAAATGTACTTACGACTTTTAATACATAATAATTCAATAAATTTCATATTAAATACTAGGGTAGAGCATATCCCGGTTTACCACCGGGTTTAGATTTTTCCTCACCCGGGATTGTAACATTCCGGGTTGAGGTTTAAAAAATCCAACCCTGGTATTTTTTACTCAACCTTTTCGGGTTCAAATCACCGGGTTGACTCGAGTTACACACCGGGTTGACTATTATTAGAACAAAACTGAGTTAATATTATTAGAAAATAACGTATCAATCATTTCTGAACAATAATATATAATGTAATGACTAATACATATAATCCATACATAAGTTACTATAATGTAAACATAAGCTACTGTAATGTAAACATAAGCTAATATATTAGCTATAATTAGCTATGCCTGATTATAAATGAAGTTACTGTAATGTATCAAACAAAAGAAACAAAAGTAAAGACACAAAAGTTAATACATTAGCTATGGCCTAAAAAGGCAATTTCCAAGTTCCAAAACAAATTACATAGCTAAATCTTAACATATTACAAAAATAAATTGATCCTTTGACAACACCACAAAATATTACAAAATAAATATAAAGGTATTGGTCATTTGATTGCACACAGGTCTTGTATTGACTTCATACGAAAAGTTTCGGGTCCTTGCATCAACCTGTTCAGCTCAAAATCTTGCATATATATTCAAACTAGTTAGTGAAGGAATAAAGTAGTGATCAAAGGCCTCAGAAAATCTGGATTTCATCACAAGCCTAAGGGGTTTTGAAATATTTTATTTTCATCATAGGCCTCAACTATGTTCATTGGCCTCGAAATGTAAGGGAATTAATCCCGATCTACGCAATAAGCCAACTCTACTTGGGATTAGCCAAACAAAACAAGGCGGTGACACAACACGGCTACCAAGGCAATGTTTACTAAATCTAATACTAAGGAGTGCTTACCGAGTTTAACCACCTCAATTGATCACTTTATTGATCACTTCAGATTCGGAATCATTGAGATTAAAAGTTCCTAATATACAATGAGAAGATTGTGTTAGAATATAAGAAAAATTACAATATATTTGCATATAAATATTAAATAAGCTTACCGAATTCTCCCTCCAAATCCTCCACGGTATCTTTTGCGGATCGAAGCGAGATAGGAATAGCATCTCGGAGCCAATTATGAGTACAAATTAAGGCTTCAACAGTGTTCGAGTTTAAACAGCTTCGAAAGCTATCAAGGACTCTACCCCCAGTATTAAAAGCCGATTCGGAAGCAACAGTTGAAACTGGGATTTCCAAGATATCATGAGCCATCAAGGACAAAACCTTAAAACTTTCGGAATTACCTTTCCACCATAGCAAAACACCAGGCGGACCGGTCTCTAAATCCTCGTTTAAATATTTATCCAACTCAGTCTTACCAACAGATAATGTGGTAGCATCACGGAAGGATTTGAATTGTGCAGACATGGACTCACGGGGATCAAAAGGAGCGGCACGAGCAGCTGATGCCGAGGCAGAAGATTCAGGTTCTGTTCTGATAACTACCGGGTTCACAATAGAATCATAATTCTTTTAAATGCGTTGCATAGCATCTTTAATCCTTTCTATCAAGATGTTTGCATTAACCGTTCCATACATCTGAGCAACCCAATATCCCAAATAACTAAACTTCTTTGTCGGGTCTAAAACAACCGCTATAAACAACAACAAGTTCATGTTAGAAGTAAGCCCCCAGTAGCGCCCAAATTTCTCCATCATCGATTTGGCCATTTTATCAAGAACATTTCCACTATCGGGGCCCAGTCCCGGGCCCAACATACATATACCTCGATAAATAATAACAATCTCATCAAAATACAAGTTACATGTGATAAACTTAGTTCCACTAAATCGAAGTGTTGCATCATAGAAATATTTCAGAAAACTAATTAAGTACCGAGCATTATTCCAATCTTGTGCAGTGGGTAGATCTAGACCAATTTCTTTTATATGGACATCAAATAGTTTATCCCCTTGGAACATCTTTAAAAATACAGGCTCGTATTTCTCAGCTCCCACGAGCATTAAATATGTGGAATTCCACCTAGTTGGCACATCAAGACAAACAATATTCTTCAAAGAAACGTTAGCAATAGCTACATAGCGTTTAAATGTCAAAAAAACGACTAGGAGATGACCTAACGTATATAACACAGTCCCTTATTTTAACAATAGTAGAATTTGATTCATGAAGACCCTCTTTAACAATTAAGTTAAGTATATGTGCACAACAACGAACAAGCAAAAACTCATGGTGACAAATAGAAGTATCAAGCAAAACTTTCCCCTCTCCGGACATATACGCAACAGTAGTAGAATTAGAACTAGCATTGTCAACGGTAAGAGTTAAGATTTTTTCTATTTCCCAATCTTTAAGAACTGAATCAATTTTTTTCCTACGGTTTCTCCTGTGTGATTTTCTATCATATCAAAACAAAGTATGTGTTTTCTTAAAATCCAGGTTTCATCAATAAAGTGGCCAGTAACACACATATAGGTCATATTTTGAATAGAAGTCCAAGTGTCCGTTGTGAGGTTAACTCGTTTATCTTTTAGGAGAATTTTCAAAAGGTTTTTTTGTTCTATATGAATTTTAAAAATGTCCCTAGCTACAGTCCAGCGAGAGGGAAGTTTAAAGAGGGGTTGCATAGTAAAACAAAACTGCCTAAATCCCATACCATCAACTACACGAAAATCCATCTCGTCTAAAATAACCATTTATGCTAGGGCATTCCTGGTTTTTTCTTGTGAAAAGACAAAGGGTTTTAAACGACCCCCATCGGGGGTTAAAACTAGTTGAGTTTGACCCTTTTTAGGGGTAAAAAAGGGATATTTTGGACATCTTTCTTCAAGCATGTGGTTTTTCATGTTACTTGTACCATGGATATCCGGGTCCGCGGCATACTCAATCCCACAGTAGTTACATCTACCATATCTAATTTCTCTTTTGTAAAATTTAGAAAAATGATCCCAACACATAGCTCTTTTTAGTTCAATGGGCATTGTTTTTCTTTTTTTTTTGCGTTGTCATTCTTTTAGGGGTATTTTCAATCTCAATTACAATAGAGACAATTCCAGGTTGTGAATGAGTAAGGCGAGGTAAAGGGGTACCTTGAATAGTCGGCTCACTACCAATAATTGATTGATCCATGGCTAAAAATGCTTATATCTGTAATTTTTCCAAACAAAAAGAATTATTAGAGAACAAAAATAAACTGAATATAAAAAATTATTTGACAGTAAATTAAGCTTTATACGGCTATATTTTAACAGTAAACTAAACTTCATACACGGCTATATTTTTTACAGTAAACTAAGCTTCATACAGCCATATATAAACACTCAAAAGTTTCGTATAATAGACTGAATATTTAACTCACTGTATTTCTCTCCTTTGCAAAAGCTTCATACAACCATTTTTTTGGTCAACCATACGGCCATTTATACACTCAAAAGTTGTCAACATGACAACATAGATAAACCATTTAGTATAATTAAGATTCTGTTATATATAAAATTTTCTTTTCATTTCAGATATGTGTTAATTTGTTCACTTCTTTAATAAATATATCTGTTATTCATTTCAATCAAATTTTCTAAGTCAGATTATTTTTAATTCAATAATAATCTAATATAAAGAAAGAAGAAAAACATTTAACAAAGAGAAAAATGGAAGCGACACAAAGATTTTAACACTTTAAATGTTTAATTAGTAACTTATGGCTATGCAATTAAAATTTCATACCAAAAAAATAATTTAAAGAACATAAGAGAAAAGAATTAGAAGAAAACCTGAAAATTGGCTTGATTACACCAGTTATGAAATTAACCCATCATATATAAAGGCTTAAGAAGGAACTCAAGAATCTAAATCCACCAACTATATTACTCATGAGATCCGCCGAATAAGGAGATGGAGTGACCGAGTTTGACAGGTGAGCCAAACAATTAATAAAAGGACACGGTAGTACCAATCAAAGCCGATCCTCATTAATGCAAAACCATAAAGCAACAATATAAACAGATAATGGGTAATATCCTGACAAACATTCATAAAAAGAGATGATTTAGGCATGGGAATTTATGTATCTAGGCAAGAAAGCCTATGCTTTTCTACAGAAAAGAGAGAGGAAAGTTAATTGAGGGCAGCGTGTAAAATGAAGCTATGTTTGATCTGGGGAAATATAATTTAACTAGGGATAACTCGTGCCCGAGGGGCACTATTTAAAGACTGTATGAATATAATTATCAAAGAAACATCATGAGTTTACGTAAATTTACATTATTATGATTTAGTAAATTAATACGCAACATAAATTGATTTTAACAATAGTCTCAATCCACTCAGTTGTAATACTTACAATAAAGTCCAAGAGTCTAAATTATATATACACAATTAACCAGAAAAAATTTAACAACCTAAGAAAACATAAATCATAAAGATGATAAAAATATATAATCTAGCAAAATATCCACCATAAAAATAAACAAATTCAATATAAGGAAATCTACACCATAAGGTATAATAGAAAAACCTAATCTCAGAAAATCTCCACCCTAAAGAAAATAAAAAAACATAATTTAAGGAAGTATTTGAACATCATTCAAGTCGTGCATATCTCTCATAACTCTACACCATGTGTTTACATCGACAGAGATATATTTTTCAATAACCGGAGCCGCAACAACAATCTGGTTATTTGAATATATTGAAGTTAGTGATCATGTGATGGATAACATGAATAGATCGTATGAAATAAAAAATATATGATGAAGTTTCATACTATATGATTATATTCCATTTAGCTAAGCGTTTTCCTTCTATCTAATCAAGACGTGCATTAATCTTCCAATGTAATAGTAACATTTTTTGCCTGAAGTTTCTTAACCTGCACATGATTGCAATGTTATAGTATATTTGACCATGTGATGTTGATAAGAAATACTTGACTTACGATACACCCGAGTTCCTTGTGATAATGCTAATAATAAAATATATTAGTGAATGATTACAACAATTAAAAAAGTATGCCACAAAAAAGACTTACTGCACGACTTTTAAAGATAGTCATTTCCTTTCTTTCCACGATCTCCAACTCGGTCTATTTATTGGAAATGGAGAAAAATTCTTAGTAAGATACTTTATTAATTAATTTAGCAGAGATGGAGAAAAAATCTTAGTAAGATACTATATTAATTTAACCTATTTAACCTACACTAATACTATTCACATACCATTAATAAGTTAATTATATCAAAACTTTTGGATATACAATATTTGTTGTTGTTTGATTAGTATCGGAAGGAAGAAGGAGACTGATGTGATCATAATTTATACATCTCGATAATGCAACATATAATTGTCTGTGGCTAAATACTGGTGTTCGTAAATCAATAACGACGTACTTCAAAGACTGTCCTTGAGATTTGTTTATGGTCATGGCAAAGGCCAACCGGATAGGAAATTGCCGTCTTGTCATTATAAACGGTACTTCTGATGAGGAAGGTGTTAATGATATTCGTGGAATGAACATCAAATTTCCAGATTTATCTCCTGTTAATATTTTTGCTTCAATAACACGCGAAGAGAACCTGACCACCATGAACCTTGTGCCATTACAAAGTCCATCCTTAGGGTCAATATTCCTCCACAACATGATGGGACACCCTACCTTCAACTCCAACCTAAATGGAGGTAAACCACTTGGATTCAATGAGTTTAAATATTCATTTGACTATCGAGAAGTTATACTTTGATCCACATTATCCTCTTCAACCATTTTATCAGCAGCTAGATATGTCACCGCATCTCCTGGAAACTTTTTTAATGCTGAGTTGTTGATATCACTAACATCATCATTCCGTGCCGAAAGAATAGTTCGTTCATTCAAGTATATACTACTTGAGGTTCCATGGACATGCAAATCGGGATAAGTTGATGATAATAGGCTATCTAAGTCATTGCATTTTCGTATTTTGATGGGATGTCTATAATTTCGTGTGGGTTAGATCCAATCTATTATAATAAATAATTGATTAGATTTAAGGCATACGTTTAAATATTTACAAAACCTCAAATAACGCAATTTCAGATATACCTGCATTAAGTACTTAGCAAATTCTGAATTCCCGCTAATCGATTCGTTGAGACGCATATTGACATCCAGCGTAAGTACATCAACGTTTTTCCAAATAGGTGAACGTCTTAATGAAGCCCCGGCTATTTGTTCGCGTACACCTTTAGGCACAACATGTAAAACTGGTCAAAAATCACCTCCAAGAACAACTATGATACCCCCAAAGAGTTTTTCATTTTCACATACATCTTGTAATGTTCGCTCAACAACTTCTACACAATTTCGATGTTGCATCGGAACTTCATCTCAAATTATAAGTTTTGTTTCCCTCATCAATTCTGCTTGAAACGATTATTTAGTAAATCCACAAATTAAATCTTCTAAAATATTCAGAGGTATAGAAAATGTTGAATGTGCAGTTCGGCCTCTTTTCAATAAAAAAAATGCAATTCTAGATGAAGCTACGGTTATAACAGTATAACCTAAGCTCCGACATTTTGTTGCAATTGTGTTATACAAAAATGTCTTCCCTGTTCCAGCACCTCCATTCAAGAAAAAAGTTTCCCCCTTACTATGTATAGCGGAGTCCATGACTTTTCTGTAAGCATGTTCTTGTGCAGTATTTAGCCGATCCACATTTACTTGTGCATCAATTTCTCGCGCTTCCCTCTGAAGTTGCTGATGTTCCCAAATCAGTCTATTTCTCACAGTTGTGCTCCAATTTCTATTCGATTGTGGCATTGGAGGAAAGTCAGCTAAACTTTTTCCCGAATCTATCAACATGGTATTCAAGAGATATAAGCCATAATCTTCCACTTCATTTATAGTGGGTTACACAATACCATAAGATGTACGCAACTTTGATGCAAGATCATCACATATGTTATGTGAAAACTTTTTCCACAACTCATATGGATGTAACGGATTACAATTCATCAATATAATTGAAAACAATCTTCTCAATTGATAACCAGTTTTCAAAAGTGATGCTTCTTCCAAACAATGTACCCATTCATCATCTTCCTCTAGAAGTCCTCTAGAAGTCCTCTAGCAGCACATGCTAACTTGAATGAACCATACACTTTATTATTATATGTACGTAGACACTCAAATGATTGGGGGCCTTTGACAACAGTAATTAACAATCTAAGATAAATCTATCTCCACAATTAGGGGTAGAAAAATACATGCGGCCTATAGCAAAACCTCTTTTTCTAGGTGTCCAAATCGCATCATTTTTATTCCAAACAAAATGTTTTGGGAATTCCTGATACGTAAAATCACATGCAGCTTCATTATTTGCGCAACACTCAAAAAATGCCGCCAGACTTGATTTTTGATGCATAGCACAAGATATAATCGATTCCACAGATTTGCTTGCATCAAAAATAACTTGATGTTCTCCCAGTAAATGAATATGCAATCGAACAACATTGGGTATTTCTTCGTGTAATATATGTCCAAATATTCGCCATGATGCTTCATGGGGTCCAATATATCTCGCATCAAGATATTGTTGAATCTCATCTCCACCTAAAACCATAGTTGTACGTCATGACTTTTGTATATGTACTTATGGGTATACTTGACACATCTTATCCCTTCACAAACTTCAACATTAATATGACAGTGGAACATTCTGGATAAATATGGATTATATGGTACAACATCCCTATTATAAATTTTGCATCCCCTAACTTCAAAAACTTTACCATCATTCCGACGAAGATATATCGGATATCCATCTTCATCCATAGATGTGGCATCCACAAAATCTTTTGAGTACTTTTTAGTACATTTTTTATTCTCCATACACGGTGATTTAGGATTTCGAGCACAACAGGGACCATGCACCATAAAATTGACCACAGTATAAAAAAGAATCGGGTCACTATTTATATAAGGAAGTTCAACACATACAAACAGGTCTACTTGAGCACTTGTTCGAAATTTGTCATGTCCATCCAAAAATATCAAAACATGCATATGTGGTAGACCTCGTTTTTGAAACTCAATCGGCAGGAACTTTCCTACTTGTTTTCCGAATATGTTTTTTTCATAAATTTCTTTCAACAGTCGTGCTCTTTTTAACTCAAAAACACGCGCCACTAAATCGGGCCCTATCAGATACTTTCTGATTTGGAAGCAAAGCTGATGTTATTTCAGGCCAGTTTGGATTCGCTGTCATTGTTAGAAAAATATCTGGATGCTACTTATAGCGCGTTATTGCCATCGAATCTTGGAATATTTCGAACATATTTCTAGCACTTCCAGTAAAAGAAGACGAAAGAATCCTCCGCTTACCAACTTTATCCGGTGACACCCCTTCCATAACAGCATTTGTAAAATCATCATATAACTCTACGTGGAATCTATCTTAATTTAACTTATAATATGTCAAATGATTTTGCTCTGTTGCGGCCCAAGCATCTACCAGAAATTCTTGAAATAATTTACCACCTCTTAAAATTGTAGAATATTCGGTAGGACGCTGAAATATGCGGTAACCATAGTAATCCATTTGCATTAACCTTTTTCTTGAATATCTATTGCGAGAAGTATCCCATCGTTTAAATCCTGGTTCCCATCCAAGTTCCCCATATGGAAACATGAGTACATAATGTAAAGGTAGATAAGCTGGATGACATTCACTGATCCTCATGAACTGGTTATCTCCTTTTAGATGTAGAATGATATCTCTTGTTGCACTCGTCTCAGTTCCATCCCCCGGAATGATTACAGCCACCTCATCTGAAGTCGGAAGATTGTATCGTCGACGATCCTTCGCCGCAGAATAATGTAAGTGCACCCGAATATTTTTGGAGGCCACTTCAGGTCGTTTTAAGATTGCAGAAGCCTGGCGATATTCATGAGTGAATATGTTATGCTCCATCATAGAATTTTGGATAGTTCTCAAGACATCACTACTTAGATGAGGATTTTGTTTATTACAAAATCCTAAGGCACAATCAGTATCGTAAATATATAATTGGGCATATGTAGGATCTCGGCCTTCTTGTGGTTCCAGTGAACCAGTTCGATGTCGTAATTCTCCATGAATTGTGAATACCGACGGCCCTCTTCCCACCTATAACCCTTTCATCTATTTTGACACCCAAACTTGTAAAAGCGTTAGCTGCATTATACCCTCGAGTGTAACGACGAAAAGATATAGACTGTGGTGTTGATCCATCGTATAAAGCTTGAATTTCTGGTGGAGGAGTGTTAAGATTGGGTAGATTAATTTGGCCTTCCAAACAACATGTTCCAAATTTTGGTTGCGACACAGGAGGTTTTTTTAATCTTTCAGTCTTCCAATGTAAAGCTTTAAAATGCGGGCATATTACATTCATTTCACCAATGGAAAACGTACATCATTTATATCTTCTGTGATGGTATATTGTGGATGAGCTCCACTATTAAATTCTCCACCACTATCATATTCGTCTTCATGATATGAATATGTTGGGGTTTTAATAATTTGTTCAGAAAGAGAGGTTTCCACGATATGTTGTGGTTCAATCATGGAATGTGTATTTGATGTCTCCTCATTTGTGATAGATTAATGTTAGGATGAGACATCATTTTAAGTGATTTAGAAGTCAATAATGTCGATTTTCTTGAGTTTTAGTGCACTTTCCTATTTTGAGTCTTGATTTGTAGAATTATTGTTTTTAGAGCATATTGGGTTTAATTGTTCATTTAGTGTGTAGCTTTAAAGATAATTATGGAGCTTAATTAGAGTCCAAGTCAAAGACAACAACTTATGGAAAGAGATTTGCATGGTAATTGGAGATAAGGAAAGAAAAGCTAAAAAGATGGAAAAGGAAAAGCTGCCTAAATCTGGCATTCTGCATACACGTCCAAAGATAGGCGTTTTTACCTAAGAAAGGGCCTAGATAATTCTGTTGCGATTCTTTTGGTATCTTGTGGAGCAAAATCCGACCAATGACGAAGAAGATATGCTCAAAACGGTGCAGCAGTGTTTATCTTTATTTCCATACGAATTTGAGTTGGGCTAGAAGTCCATTACCTTAACTCTTCCTCAAGAAAACGAATTAGGTCTTCTAAACACCTATAAATACACCCTTATATCACTTGTAAATCATCCTTGCCTCATAGTAATTAGTTCTTAAGGTTTTATTCTTCCAGTTTATTGTAGAGAGCAAGATGATGTCTTTTGTAATTTCTTTTAGTTTATTTCCTTCAGGTATGAACTAAACTCCCCATAGCTTGGGTTTTGCATATGTATAATCTATGAATTCTAATTCTTCTATCTAAGTTTCTTTGGGAATTATATGTTTTAATCTGATATTAGCTTCTTACTTTATATTTGCTTATGTGTTTTGATTTAATGTCTTTCCTAGAACTGATCACTTTAGGATTGTTTTAAGAGTAGTTAGATGGTCTCCTTGACAGGGTGTTTAACTATTGAACCACCACATAATGTCTAGTGTCGATAGCAGTTCTGACAAAACATACTTCTAACTAGATAGTCATTAGGGTTTGTTTTAACCACCGTATCACCAAGATTGCAGTATTTGCTTAGGGCCTTAGTGGCGTTTGATAACCCTATTTGAAATCACTTCTTGGTTGTGACGTAGCCCCCTTAGTCGCTCTCAAGGTCTAAGCTTGGGGAATTTAGAATCCTGACTAAGTATTACCAAGAGCTAATATTCTCCCTTATGAACTAGATTTATAGATAGAATTAGAAGGATTAGTGCATACTAGCAAAACCTAAGCTATACTTCTCATCTCATATTCTTAATCTTTTACTTTATTGTCTTTATTTTCCTAGTTTTAATTAGTTTAATTGTTAATCTCGAATTCCTACTTGCTTTATTTTCTGTCTTTTAATTATTTACTTTCACTCATCATTGTTTCCTACGCGATTAACACACTTAAGTCCCTGAGAACGAACTCTACTTATCATTAAAACTTGCATACGTCCTGTAATACTTGCAGTACTGTGCCTGTCTAGGGTGAGAGTGCGTAGTTTTCCATACTTAATTTGATCTTATTTTTATCACACCCTAGGCGACACCAGTATTCGATAGATCAATATGGTTTGGTGTGATTGGAGTTCTATCAAGCACATGGTTACTTTGAGGATGAGTTATTTGTAGGAGAGTATCACTGGGAGAGTCCCTGCGATTTAAAAATTGACGCGACCTATATTTTTCCCCAGCGTAAACTTTGACCTAATCTATGATTAGATAACAACCGAACCTCTTGGCCACGATTCATTGAAATTCCATCCACAGAATTACTTGATCAATGAACTTGTGGTTGAATATGAGCTTGTATTGTTATGTTTTGAACTGAATTTTGCGAGTTGGAAATATTCAATCGTAAACATGAAATCTCATGTGTTCTACGATATTGTCAATTTAATCGACGCCGAGAATTCGGTGAGGGTAATTTTGGCTCTTTCCGTATACGTTGTGCTAATACAGTTCTAGATAACTCAATATTTCCTGGATCCTATTTTTTGTGATGAATTTAAAGTTAATTTTGCACATGAAGGTAGTTGAATTTCTAATATGGTAAAAACAAATAATATAGTGTACCATTTGCGAACTCTTTCTCTTGGATTTTGATTTAACGGGGGGTTTGACCTTTTCCTTTCTATTTGTTCTATCATATTCCTGATGATTTATTTAAATTAGATATACTAAACAAAATTAACAATTTTTATTAATAACATTTTTAACATACTTGTTGAATTGTTCCTTGAATGTTTTTATTTTGTTGAACATTTATCTGACGACGATCATTCTCATCAAGTATGACAATACCCTTATTTTTTTGGAAACACAGTTCTACCTATAATTTTAATACAACGTTCCTACTAAAAAAATTGAATTAAATAAACCATTTAGAAATATAATAAATAATATTTTGTTAACTAACTTGTTGGGCATTTGGTCGAAAAAGTGACTTTTTATAAATGTCACTTGTCTCTCCTTCATAAAAGTTATGCATGGTCTTCAGTAGTGTAACCTGAGAGTTAAATACATAATTTATCTCAACAAACTAATACAAAAAACAAAATATATGGGCTATTTTGTAACGTTTTTCATAATAGAACAAATTATATTTAATTTTTTTTAAATGCATGCACAAAATTGCATAAAAGTAATATGGGGCAATTTTGGGATCAAGGTACTTTATATGTGCGATCTATCTAAACACCCGAAGTTTGAAACAGTGCATGAAAAAAATTCATTAAAGCAACGTGGGGCGAAAATTGCATCAAGGTACCTGGAGCAGTGATTTATGTAACCTCAATTGCATTAAACTATTGATATAAAAATTTGGATACCACATTAAAGTTCATTTATAATAAAGTCATCATGCATTCACAAATGTATTAAGTTACTGATATAAAAATTGTGATACCACTTAATAGTTCATTTAAACTAAAATCATCATTTATTCATAGTATTAGGAAAACAGGTAGATTAATTTACTGGAAATTTAAAAAACATTACGTTGTTTGACTTCAATAAATATAAATGCTCAACTTCAGTAAAAAAAAATCTAGTAAGAGAGGGATGACATAAATTGCACTACTGGTCCTTATGATATACAATATACCGATATGCATATCTTAAAACTTAAGTATTGTAAAAAACTGTATAAGAATCAAAAGAAATGAGAAATATCAAAATGTTCAACTATAGTTAAAAAATTTAGAAGAATGACATATATTGCAGTATTGGTCCTTATGACATACATTATACCTATCCATATTTCTTTTCCATGAATTGCAAAAACTTAAGTTTTGGTAAAAAAATGTTTAAGAACTAAAACAATTGAGAAATTATACTTTTAACTAAAAGAAAGGAAAAAAATAACAGGGATTATTTTTTTGAATGAGATATATGGTATTTCATCCTGGATTATTCTTTCTGGTATTATTAAGATGTAAGTATGCACAACACTGACAGATAACTACTAAATGCATCAAATAATCAGAAAATAACAGGGAGTATAAACACAAATGTATTGAGTTATTGATCCAAAAATTTGGATACCACTTAATAGTTCATTTAAACTAAAGTCATCAGTTATTCATAGTATTAGATTAACTTACTTGAGCTTAAAAAAAATACTTGGTTTGTCTTCAACTTATATCCCAATTATTGATCCATCTGAAATGACAATAAATCAAAATACTCAACTTCAGTTAAAAAAGGTATAAGAATCAAAACAACTGCAGTATATCAAAATGTTAAAATTTAGTTAAAAAATAAGAGGAATGACATAAATTGCACTATACGGAATAAAAATAATCAACTTCAGTAAAAAATTCTAGTAGGAGAGAAATTACATAAATTGCACTATTGGTCCTTATGACAGATTAGATTAGTTGAACGTAAAAAACAATATTAAAGCGTGTACAAATGAATATTAAAGCGTAAAGTAGTGACCTGATGTTCTTAGCTAGTATTATGAGGAAAATAAGTAGAAAACAGGATAAACATATACATGTATGACTTGAGAGTTAACATTTATTCTCACAGTATATTAGAGCCTGAAGTGGACCGGTTTTACAGTCAAACAAACAAATTTCATATCTACAATCTAATAATTTCTACATTCTAAATAAGATTGTTGGACAACAAAGGATTTATATAGAATCTCAGCCATATTACTACTCAAATGGGATGATAAAAAATAAGACCAAGATGCATCCTAAAATAGCAAATAAACTAAATAGAATTCTCAATTTATGACTATGACATAGATTTGTATCATAAAAGCAAAATTACATTGACCCTTTGACTTAAAAGATGAAGCGTTAGTCTCCTATATTTATGAAATACAGCTATTTTTGATTATTTCCATTACAGACAAAAAAACACCTAGAAGATAGGAAACTCTTATGGAATTGCCTTAGATTAATTTACTTGAACTTAAAAAAATACTGGTTTATCTTCAACTTATATCTCAATTATTGATCCATATAAAATGACAATAAATCAAAATACTCAACAATGACAGATAACAACTAAAAACATCAAATAATAAAAAAATAGCAGGGAGTATAAACACAAATGTATTAAGTTATTGATCCAAAAATTGAGATACTGCTTAATAGTTCATTTAAACTAAAGTCATCAGTTATTCATAGTATTAAGAAAACTGATAACTTACTTGAACTTAAAAAGATACGTAGTTTGTCTTCAATTTATATCTCAATTATTGATCCATCTGAAATGACAATAAATCAAAATGCTCAACTTCAATTAAAAAGGTATAAGAATCAAATCAACTGCAGTATATCAAAATGTTGAAATGTAGGTAAAAAATATCAGAGGAATTACATAAACTACACTATACCGAATAAAAATAATCAACTTCAGTAAAAAAAATCTAGTAAGAAAGAAATTACATAAATTGCACTATTGGTCGTTATGACATATAATATACAGAATCAAAATGACCAACTTTAAAAATATTATAGTAATATAGGAATTACATAAATTGCACTATTGGTCCTTATGACATATTAGATTAGTTGAAAGTAAAAAAAAATATTAAAGTTGGACAACAAACGAATTTAATATCTATAATTTAATAATTTCTACATTCTAAATAAGATAGTTGCACAACAAAAACTTAAGTTTTGGTAAAAAAATGTATAAGAACTAAAACAATTGAGAAATTATACTTTTAAGTAAAAGAAAGGAAAAAAAAAACCTTCGTGATTGAATGAGATAGTTCTTTCTAGATTAATCTTTAGAGTGTAAACCTTTGTGAATTTTGCATGCGATATTTAGTAGTTCTTTCTGGATTAATCTTTAGAGTGTAGCGTAACTTTTTTTTTGAATGAGATATTTGGTAGTTCCTGGATTATTAGGTAGTTAGGAAAGAAGTAGTGGCGATAGTAGTGGGGTGTATTATGGTTAGAATACATGTGGCAAGATCCAGATAATTTTAGATACCATATATCTTTTAGGGTGAATTATATATAGGGTCTTAGAAACACTATTTCTTCTCTATAGAGTAGTGTCTTGAAAGTTGTTCTTCTTAGGGACCTCATATGATGAGCTACGAATTTGAGAGTCTTTGACTTGTCTTCCACTCCAAGCAAAATTCGACCTAGGGTCTTCCAACACCTATAAATACACCCCTTAACCTCCTACTTTCACACACTTCAGAGAATTACACAAGAGGCTTAAGGTTTACAAGTCAGAGCAAGAAGGCAAGGAGAAGCTAGTGCTGGAGAAGTCCTGTTCTTCTATCATCAGTCATCTTAACCTTTAGGTTCTTTATTTTCTTTCTGTAATTCGAAACTATGAGTTCATTTAATTTAATTTTAGTTTTTCATTCTGTTATGAACTAATTTCTTTAGTACTTGAGAATCGCTATATGGGTTGAACTTAATTCTGTTTAATTTATGTTTTCTGAATTTGGGATTTAATAGTTTAAATTAGACTAGGTATTTTGTGTTGACTATTATTTTGTTTTAATTACTAATTTTGAAGTCATGAATCAAACTTAGCTCATAGTAATTAGGCTATTCCATATAGTGGCGTATGGATCACCTTGACGGGGGGTTTAATTACAGACTTAGATAATAGACGCATAGTACCCGTTATTGACCTTGACAGACTTAACTAACCATGCAGCCAATGAGGTAAATTATTATTCATCTGAAAGTAGCTTATATTCACCCTGACGGGGTTGTAATACCGTAGGATAGCTCTTAGGTCCACCCTGACGGGGGCTAGGAGATATTAGAGTCCCGACTAGCACAATAATATCAGTTTAGCCCTTAAACAGAAGCATGAATTAGATAGATTAGGTGAAACCCTTGCGAGGATCAAGTACTCTTTCTCATCTGAAGTTTTAAATCTCTTTTATTTGCTTTCTTTTAATTCAGTAGTTTATTTTCTTGCATCTTAATTTATAAAACCAAACAAAAATATTTACTTTATTTATTTCTGTTTTGCAATTATTCTTACTTTTTGATTAATACCTGAGTTGTGCCTAATCCGTCCCTGCGAACGAACTCGATTTATCGAATATTACTTGGACAACCGTACACTTGCGGTGATTGTGGTTCCTTTACTTTCGCATTAATTTAATAACATACCAGGACCCACCAAGTTTTTGGCGCCGCTGCCGGGGACGGTAGCGTGAGACCCCGGTGTTAATCTTTAGTAGTTGTAATTGTTTATTTATTTTTTCAGATTTACGCTTGGTTTTGTTTTTGTTGTACAGATTTTTATTCAGGTAATGCTCAAGAGTTTTATTGAAGATGTATAGAGGACATTACCCGGATCCCGATCCATATGACTATTGGGAAGACTCTTCGGGACAACAACAATGGGGTAGAAACTTCTACCAACAATCTTATCAATACCCGCAAGAGCAGGATTGGAACAACCAATGGATCGGGAATAATCAACAACAATCATCATATCACTATCCCCAGGAGCAAGGATGGAACAACCAATGGGTTGGAAACATTCAACAACCTCCACCTCATCACTATCAGCAAGAAATTGACAATGATATACGTTCTAAACTCCAGCGCATAGTAGAAGAAACAAACGCCACCGTTGCACGCCTGCAACAGATGGCTGAATAATGGGGTAGTATGTCTTATGAAGATTCCACTCCCCCGAGGGATGGAAGAGATCAACTGGAAGAAGTAGTTGAGGAGGAGGTGTTGAAGGAAGATATTAGTGATAGTGATATGACCATCATGCCGGTTATAAAAAGAAGACCACCATGTGGTTGACAATCTTATTAGCATGGTGGAAGAAGGAGTAGCAACGAAAATCCTAGAAATTGAAGCTGAGATTGCTATTCCTATGGTGCGTGCACAGGATCATGATACAGAACACAAACAAAAAAAAGAGGTGATCGAGATTCAGATTCATCAAGAATATGATGAAGTAATAGTGGAAGATTGGGTTGAAAGCGAAGAAGAATGTGAAGTGGTTGAGGAATCAATCGAAGAATTCAAAGTTCACAATAAAAGAGAAATCGAATCCCCACCACAAAAAGTTCACCAATCACTATCTCCGCCACAAATCATCATTAGAGATAGAATATCGGAATCACCTCTATCACTACAAATGATCAATAGATGCTACGCAAGAAAGGTGCTACACCGCGAGAGTAAAGCGGCACGGAGAAGCACCTACCCACCACACTTTAAAGAGGAATGCGAGATTAAAGAGGATGAAAATGAGCTTATACCGTTGAGGACGGTTATCTACTATCGTGTGGTGAAGAATACGTTTCGTCATGAAAGTAAGAAGGCGAAACGGAGATACTACCCTCCTCCTTTCAGAGATCGATTGAATAAAATTTTAAGGGGGAAGGTTCTGAAGCTTGCATACCAAGGACGAGGCGAATTCAAGCGGAGGAGAACCGCAAGGGCCTCAATACCATCTTCATGGAAGGTAACGCGTCGAACTTAAAGACGTAATAAACAAAAGTGCTTCTTGGGAGACAACCCATGTTTAATTTGCTTTATGTTTTAAATTCCTAGTGTATAATTCTAAGTTAGTGTCGAGTTTTAGTGTCTACTTTTAAAAGAAATGAGAAAGGTAGTGTGTTATTGGTGCAGGAATCGTTTGGGGTGCTACGAAACGCAAAAGAAAATTTTTTGGAAAATTCAAAGGCTGGCGCGGACTACCCCCGCGGTATACCCCCTATACCGCAGGGATGTACCGCGCCCCAAAAACCCATACCACGGGTCGCGCACCACGGGTCTTATCCAGAGGCGAGAAAAATAGATGCTGATTGCCGCGGTGCACCGCGCCCTATACCGCACGCCCAAACGCGTGCCACGGGGTATGTACCGCGGGTTTTTTGACGGAGAACGTGCGGACTACCCCATGCACCGCACCCCTGCACCGCAGGGAAAAAACCCGTGCCACGGGGTGCTAGCACGGGTTCAAGGCAGAAGCGCAAAAAATCACACCAGCAGTGCTGCGGAGTACCCCGCGGTATACCCCATGCACCGCAGGGATGCACCGCGCCAGGCGGTTTATGAAGAGTTCGAAGCCCAGTCAACTTCTAACCTTAAGGAGATAAACCCTAGCCTCTTCCACATGAATTTTCCAGCTCCCAACCTTATAAAAACACCTTGAAGCTTGATTAAACCTCCACAACAAACACATTAACATCATCAAATCTCTCCTCCATCCTCCATAAACATAACCTCTCCATCAAATTCATCACAAAACACCATTAAACACAATCAAGATCATCAAGCTTTCAAGAGTTCTTCCAAGATTCATCAAGAAAACAACCTCCTTCATCTAATCCAAGCAAGAAACTCAAGCTATACCAAGTTTTCTTAACTTTATTCTCTCCTTGGTATAAACTTGAGTTTGGGGTCAATTCAACCATGACGAACAGAACAGATGCTATGGATTATAAGAGGAAGTGTTGTGTCCTAGGGAAGAACAAGAATTTGCCTAGTTCCACAATTGAGAAGGCCATCAATCTTGATGAGCCTACTGAACAACATGAAGAAAAGGCACCTGCACAACCACAACACAAGAAATTCACAGCTAGAATGAAGGTACAGTCAAATCCTAAAGAAAAGACACCAATCCAAGATCAAGGTTCCTCTTCCTCTTCTCTGAATGATTCTTACACACCCCCATGGGCTATCAAACATCAACAACAAATCGATCATCTAAGAAAACAAGTATTAGCACTATGGGAGGAAATTGCCAAGATGAATTCAACAAGGGACAAGGTAACTTTAAACATGGATATTGATAATAATTCTTCTTCGGAGGAGGAGGATATGATGGATCTTTATGGCCAGGTACCCCGCTAATTCTTCTTCCTAATTGATGGTAGGCACTAGTTAGGTAGTTTTAGTTTAATTTTATTGCTTTATTGAGTCTTTTTCGAGTCGTGGGGACACGACTCACTTTTGAGTTTGGGGTGGGGTTCGTTGCCTCATCCCAATTTGTTTGTGTGTTTTACATGCTTTAATCTTAGGGTTGCGATGACTGTAGAGTATTTTAAACGCCCCCATCAAGCATGCTTTTTGTGAATTTATGATAGAAAATAGTTGACTTTAGGAGTTAGTGTAAAACGCACTTTAATTGCATGCAAGTATGAAGTAATTGAAAGGAAAAATTAATGAACAATGCAAAAGAAGTAAACTTGTGCTTAAGGATAATAGGTGGTTTGTAGAACGTGAGATCTAAATGAGTAGAGAACCCACTTAGGTATGAACTAGAGACAAGTTGTGTATATAGGAAGATGATAGAGGCAGTTCTTTGTTAGCCCTTTGAATCCTTTTTGGATGTCTATCCCTGAATTGATTTTATCCTTCTTAGACAAATTTTTAGCCTTTAAGCCTTTCTTTTGTCGCCACATTATAAGCCAATTTCCCTTTAGATTATTAGGCATGACCATATGACCCGCACTTGAATCACGATCCTGAGACTTCCTGTCTTGAGCTTGAGTTTGGGGTGGTGGGTCCACTATATTGGAATTTACATTGGGTTGGGATTTTTGAGCTTATCAATGATGCTTTGTGCTATATTTTGATGATGATTCACAAGTTATTTGTATTGTAACCCTTTGTCGGGGTAATAGTGAATGGAAAAGAAGCTTCGAGCTCAAGTTATGAATAGGCATAACTATGAAAAATAGCATGATATCTCAACATTAAAAAGAGAGTCATAGCTATAAGAAAAGAAAAGAAAAACGAATGATTTGAAAAGATTATATATTCGGACCGGCAAAGTGGAAATTTTTTATGTGAATCATCCTTAGTGCTTATTGGGTTAATTTGGGGACGCTAATTAAGCGCATCAATTGGGTTGAGTGAGAACGTTATTCGAGTGTAAACTCAAGCTCTTGGACAGTTGTTGATGGTAAGTGGGGAGAGAGCCAGAAGCTCACTTCAAATTTACCAAATATACATACCATACTGTCCTTCAGCCTATGCTAAAACCGTAAAGACCTCGTGATTCCTAGATGCACAGTGAGTCAATAGGGATTATTCTAAGTGGAACATTCAACACAAGTAAAGGTCGAGGAACACCCTATAGCCACCATCTTGAGATAAGTAATTAAGCGTAACCTTCTAGCATTGTGAAATTAATTTTGAATTGATATTGTTGTGTATTTGATTTTGCATGATAAGTGTAGGTGTATATTAATTCCTTGGTTAGACTATATGAAATTTGTTTTAAGCTTTGATTTGGGATTATTTACTAGATTCTACCTTCTGCGTTCACCTAAAAGATCCTTTGTTTTTATTTTACTTTGTCGGGACGACAAAGGTTTGAGTTTGGGGTCTTGATGTCTCCCGATTTGTTCTAATTATTAGCCCCTTGGAGACATCCTTTTAGGTGAATAAATGAGTTATTTGATAGACTTTTAAGCTTATTTGATCATATTGCACTTTCTCCCCTTGGAAATTAACTATTTGCAGAATCTGAGCTTTTGTGCGTAAATTTGACTATTTTTAATGCAAAGTTAATTGGTTCTTGAATTTTATGAAAGACCAATCCAAGGAGAAAAAGTGAGAATAAAGTCTTAGTGTATTTTAGAGTGTTAGGAAATGATTTCTAGTCGAGTTTCTATTTTTAGAGTACACTTTCCTATTTTGATTTCTTGATTTCTTGATTTATTCTTTTTAAGCATATGCGGTTTAATTATTTATTTAATGTGAAGCTTTAAAGAGATAAATGGTAATTACTTAGAGACCAAGTCAAGATAAAGATGAAAGGAAAGAAGATTTACATGGAAATAAGAAGATTTGGTAAAGATTTATTCAAAGGAGGAAAAGATAAAGCTGTCTTTTGAAATCTGAAATCCAGCCACGTTTTAGGAATTAAATCATAATAAAAGATTGGCATGGATTCTGGACGAGGGGTCTGCACCAATGGAAAGAGCTTTCCAAGACAAGCAATTTCATAAATTGGAACTTCTCAAACGGATAAGTATTGAAAAAGATATGATGAGCTACGAATTTGAGAGTCTTTGACTTGTCTTCCAATCCAAGCAAAATTCGACCTAGGGTCTTCCAACACCTATAAATACACCCCTTAACCTCCTACTTTCACACACTTCAGAGAATTACACAAGAGGCTTAAGGTTTACAAGTCAGAGCAAGAAGGCAAGGAGAAGCTAGCGCTGGAGAAGTCTTGTTCTTCCATCATCAGTCATCTTAACCTTTAGGTTCTTTATTTTCTTTCTGTAATTCGAAACTATGAGTTCATTTAATTTAATTTTAGTTTTTCATTCCGTTATGAACTAATTTCTTTAGTACTTGAGAATCGCTATATGGGTTGAACTTAATTCTGTTTAATTTATGTTTTCTGAATTTGGGATTTAATAGTTTAAATTAGACTAGGTATTTTGTGTTGACTATTATTTTGTTTTAATTACTAATTTTGAAGTCATGAATCAAACTTAGCTCATAGTAATTAGGCTATTCCATATAGTGGCGTATGGATCACCTTGACGGGGGGTTTAATTACAGACTTAGATAATAGACGCATAGTACCCGTTATTGACCTTGACAGGCTTAACTAACCATGCAGCCAATGAGGTAAATTATTATTCATCTGAAAGTAGCTTATATTCACCCTGACGGGGTTGTAATACCGTAGGATAGCTCTTAGGTCCACCCTGACGGGGGCTAGGAGATATTAGAGTCCCGACTAGCACAATAATATCAGTTTAGCCCTTAAACAGAAGCATGAATTAGATAGATTAGGTGAAACCCTTGCGAGGATCAAGTACTCTTTCTCATCTGAAGTTTTAAATCTCTTTTATTTGCTTTCTTTTAATTCAGTAGTTTATTTTCTTGCATCTTAATTTATAAAACCAAACAAAAATCTTTACTTTATTTATTTCTGTTTTGCAATTATTCTTACTTTTTGATTAATACCTGAGTTGTGCCTAATCCGTCCCTGCGAACGAACTCGATTTATCGAATATTACTTGGACAACCGTACACTTGCGGTGATTGTGGTTCCTTTACTTTCGCATTAATTTAATAACACACCAGGACCCACCAGCTAGGTTATATAAAAAGGAAACAGTCCATTAACCGGTTGACCGGGTTAGGACAAATAACTTTTGCAATTTTTTAATATGGACATACAAATACGGGTGGAGAATTTTATTATCCAAACCGTTATATATTTGGGCCAATTTCGGATTGGGCTTAAAAGAGGTTGGATTTAGCACGGTTTAGTAAATTTTTCCGGGTTCATAAAGTCTTTGCTCAAGCCTATTAAATACATTTATAAAATATAGACGGTCAACTAATGGCCTTTGCAAGAAGTCAAGTGTTTCATCTTAGGTTCGTTGCTAAACGAATTGTTATTTTTTTCATTTTTTTTTTTAAATGAATGGCTTAGACTCATCCATTGTCGTCTGTCCTATACTATAATTCTAAGCTGTCTTCTTTCCATGTCCAGTGTGTAGTTATGTGTCAATTTTCAAAGTAAATTACAATATGAAAATTTTGGAAGTTGATTACAAAAAGCACTTCATACTAAATAAGAGGAATAATCTTATTATTAGGAATGTGAAATGATAGTATTGAAAAAAGAAAAAGAATGTGAAAGGAGGATATCAAATTTATTTTTGTAATACATTAGAGAATTGTATTGAATTTAAAAGTTATTTTGATTTAGATATAGTTCTCAGAAAAGAAATAAGACCAGTTTAATTAAGTAAAATAATTAAGAGAGAGCAATTAATAATTTATTAAATAAATATAAGATATAAAAAGTTAATTAAAACAATAATTTACGTAAATTCTAAATATACAAAAAAGTATATGCAAAAAATGAGATAATATTTTTATCTAATATTATAATATTAAATTTAAATAAATAATTAATTAAAAAGATTATATAATGGTTTTTTTTTATTGAAGAATTTTTTAATAAATAATTTTATTGAAGGTTGTTTTTAACAAATATGATTTTTAATGAGTTGTTTTTAATTAATAACACATATTGTAATTAATTTATCTAAACTTACTAATAATAATAATAATAATTAGAATTCTGTAATATTAAATGGAAGAGTATTCCAAAAAAGTGTGACAATAATTATTCCTATGAATTTAATTATAAAGTCATCGTTAAAGGTCCTTATTTATGATTGTTCGAAAACTCTACTGTACCTTCCCCTTCCACTTAAGACACTCTATACTTGGATGGATGTAGCCAATTAGTCATTTTGACCAAACAAAAAAATGCCAATTAGTCATCGTAATAGTTACATGCCTGATGCCTGGGTATTCCTGATTCCCTCTATAAATATACTACTAAAGTTCCATTTTTCTTATTGAAAATTTCATCTTCACTTATAATTTTCTTATAATTTTCTGCTCAAATTTCCTTACCCTTTATATTAAATACATAAGCGTGTCAGGAAATGGATATAGTATTCACCAGAAAATCTTTTTCAGTGAGTTCTTCTTCCATTTTCACTTTAAGTTGCTTCTTTGTTGTATTACAAACTTGTTATGCTTTAGAGAATTCTACTTGTAATCGAAGTGATCATGATTCTCTCTTGTCATTCTATCGATCCATTTCTTTTCCTTCAGTTGCTCCTTTAAACTGGTCATCTTATAATTGTTGTAAATGGGAAGGTATTCATTGTAATGATAATGCTAGAGTTGAAACTTTATGGTTACCAAGTAGAGGTTTATCTGGAAGCATCAGTTCGTCTCTTCAAAATCTCACATTTCTTTCATATTTGAATCTCTCACATAACAAACTTTTTGGTTCCTTTCCCAATGGACTTTTTCAATCTTTAAATCAATTACGAGTTCTTGATTTTAGCTATAATTCTCTTTCTGGGTTTATGTTTGAGTCAATTCATTCACCATTAGATAGCTTACCTATTTCTCTCAAAAGTTTAAATTTGTCTAGCAATCAATTCAACGGTTCAATAGATCTTTCAATTTTCCAAAGAGCATCGAATTTGATAGTTTTCAATGTTAGCAACAATAGTTTTTCTGGTACAATTCCTTCACTGATTTGCAAGAATGCTAGCTTCATTGAGGTATTAGACTTTTCCATGAATAAATTTACTGGTCAACTTTCTCATGGCTTTGGAGAGTGTTCGAATCTTGAACTCTTCAGGGCTGGATTCAATGAACTATCTGGAAGGGTTCCTTATGGTCTCTTTAGTCTCGCGAAATTGAAAGAGATCTCGTTAGCTTGGAATCAATTTAATGGAACCATTGACTATATTAGCATGGCTCGTCTCTCTAAACTTACCATCTTAGAGCTTCATAATAATCTTTTAACCGGTGAGCTTCCAAAGGATATTGGATTTCTAACAAATTTGGAAACTCTAATCCTTCACACGAATAACTTCTCCGGTTCATTACCCCCGTCTCTAATGAACTGTACAAAGCTGAGAGTCTTGCTTTTACGGATTAATAAACTCCAAGGAGAAATCTCGGCTTTTAATTTCTCAAAACTTGAGAAGCTTCAATCTATAGATTTGGGATATAATAATTTCAGCGGTGAATTTCCATCAAGCTTATGCTTGTGTACTTCCTTGAGTGCTGTCAGATTAATTAAGAACAAAATACATGGTCAACTTCCGGATTGTATGTCTCGTATGAAGTCTCTCCAACATCTCTCACTTTCAGATACTTTCCTACAAAATGCAACGGGAGCTTTAAGGATTCTTATGGGTTGTAAGAATCTCACTGTCATCTTCATGTCAAGGTGTTTCCAAAACGAGACAATGCCAGATGATAAAAGCATGGGAGAGATTAACGGTTTTCAAAAACTCGAATTTTTGGCTCTAGCTGGAGGTAAATTCAAGGGGGAAATTCCATACTGGATTTCAAAACTCAAGAAACTGAAAATTCTCAATCTTTCGTTTAATGAGATTTCAGGTCAAGTTCCTACTTGGTTAGGGAATATGCCTGAGTTGTACGACATAAACATCACCAATAATTATCTTACTGGAAAACTTCCTCGAGAGCTTGGAAATTTAAAAGCTTTGAGAGCAAATAAGATTTCGGATGATTTTGGTTACCTTGCATTGCCGTTCATGGTTTCAGAAATTGAGGTTTACCGTTTATTCAACATAAGGAGGGCACTGAAATTCGGAAATAATAAATTTAGTGGGAATATTCCAAAAGAAATAGGTCAACTGAAACAGCTTCAGATCTTGAATTTCCGACACAACGACTTATCTGGCAGTATTCCGGAAGAATTGTCAAAACTTGTCAATTTAGAGAAACTTGAACTTTCGGAGAACCATTTAACCGGTGAGATTCCACAATCGTTAAGAAGTCTTAACTTTTTATCTGAATTTAGTGTTTGCAACAATGATTTACAAGGAGAAATCCCACAAGGCGGTCAATTCAATACATTTAATGATCCGTCTTCATTCGAGGGGAATCCAAAACTTTGTGGTACTTTGATACGAAAAAAATGCCATGTGATAACAGAGATGGATGAGGAGGAAAATGATGATGATAATCCATGGTTTTATAATCCCTTCTGGAGCGGTTTTTGGGTCGGATTTGTTACTGTATGCATGACGTTAGTGTTCCAAAGATCATGGAGACACGTACTTCAATTTTCTGAATGGTGTAAAAGACAAGTGCAGTGGTATTAATAGGTGAGCCTAGCCATTGTTGTACACTATAGACTCCATATTTGTAAATGTTAGTGATTAGAGATCATATCAAGTATACTATAGTTGTTCATAAATTGTTTTGTAATTGAATTTGTCCCCAAAGTTCTGTTTTGGATCCTAATCATATATTTAACTTTAGAATGAAAATTGCAGCTGAAAGGATGTTAAAAAGGAGTTAACAAGGGGTATCTTCATCTAAATCCTATTTTCCACGTTCCAAATATGTAATTTGGGATTTTTTCGGGGGGTCGAATATTTAATCAATGGAGTTAACAAAGGGCATCCCTATCTGAAAGTAGTTTGTCGCCCAAAAAGTAGATTAATCACTCAATCCTTAAAAATCTAAGCGATCCACAAAGAAGAATTGACTTCCTCTCCTTACTCGTGTCTCGTCTAACTTGTAAAATCCTAAATATGTTGAATAATAAAAGTGTTTGGGCTAGAAATGTACAAAGCAATATGTAGGGCTGAGCAAAATTTTACCAAAACCGAAAAACCGAGTTAATTTTAACCAAACTGACCCAAAATATATGTTATTTTACCCGAACCAACCTTACCTATCGGGTTACCTTGTGATTTTTCGGGTCCATGTAATTTACCTATATATTACCCAAACTATTGGGTTAAGGTTACCCAAACCGAAAAACCGTGTAATAAAAAAAAATACAAAACATGCATATTAATGAAGTCTTTTCATTTAATTTCTCGTATATTCTAAAGGTCACTGCCAAGTCCCCAATCAAATGGAAACTATTCGATTCACGACTTCTTGATTTGTAATGTTAAAATTGTAATTTTAATCTTTAGAAGTATAATTATATTAGTTTTTTAGGTTTTGTCACTTTTTCATGTGTTAAAAAAATTTTTGACTAATGTTGACTAACGCGGGTAAACCGAAGGTAACCGAATGGTAACCCGAATTAAACCGAGGGTAACATTTTTTTTACCCTACCCTTGGGTTACCCAAACATTTTCTTAAACCGAAATATATTACCCTTGGTTTACCCTAACCTCTAAACCGGGTAAAACCGACCCGTGCTCTCCCCTAGCAATATGTATGTATAATTGTTCTGGGATTTTATTAAAAAATAACTTTGAGAAACTTTGAATTTTTGTAGAAAAGAATTATTTGTGAAGGTACTCAAATGCCTATACTTCCTATCACAGAGTCTAAACCATGGAAATGAGATGCATAATTTATGTATGAGAAGCACTACTTGATTTGTCATTTGTAGGTAGAAGATGGATAATTCTCGTGATAACACTTTGGATATATATTGGAAAGTCCACTAGGGGTAAGAAAAGTCAACTTGGAATGATAAGTCAATGGATCAAAGTATTATTATACTAAGATCTTTACAAGAAAAGCAGAGGAATCATTTATGAAAAAGCTCAGGAAAAAGCTCAGGAAGATAATCATTAGTAAGCCTAGTCTTTGAAGTAATCTTCTTCTCCTTGGCCTTTGCCTTAGGTTTCTGAGCAATAACATGAACATTCTCCATAGCCCTTCTCTTAGCTGTATTTGTAGCAGGTTTCATTCCATTCTTCTTTAAATCTCGTTCAATATCAAGCATATCTCTTGGTAATTCAATTGCTCGAAAAAGCTTTTTCAAATCATCGTCAACTTTAATTATCAATCTCGGATCATTCGGGTACACTATAAAATTATCCACTTTTGAATTGGATTCGGAATTCGATAGTAAGTAAATTTGACCATCGCCTTTTAACACCTGCATAACAATGAAAAAAATTAAAATAAATAAAATATGGTTTAAAAATTAATATACTGTTTCCACGTACCTGTAAATCGTCCATGACAGTTGGGTATGAATCTATAATATCTCCCACGGGTATACCTTTACCTTCATCAAAGGTCCGGATTAATACAAGAAGTTGCTCCTTATTCTTTATAGCATGCTTTGACTGAAAAAATGATTTATTTTTATAAGGGACCTAATATATAAAAGATGGGAGGAACATTTTACCTTATAAGAGAATCGTTTGCCATCATAATACACTACAGAATTATTTCTCAAACTGTCAAAAACAGCTTTATTGGCATTTACATCAACACAAGTTAGCTCGTTTATTATCTCTGGTGTATAAGCTTCCCTTGACTGCATAAATGAAAACCATATACATCAACATTAGACACCTAATCTTGAAATTACCTAGATGATCCTTCTTCTTTTTTCAGTTAATAATGAAATTCTTGGCTTAGCTTACCTCGCGTAGCAAAACAATGACACGCTTGAGTTGAGAACTAACAGGAGCATTCCTGATTTTATTAATACGTTGAAGTCTTTCAGTATCATTAGAGAACTTCACAGCAGGAACATAATTTGCATTTGCATTTCTAACAGAAACTGCGTTTTTTGGAATGGTTCGTGTACTAGTAACAAGAGTCTTTTGACACTTCTCTTGCTGCTTCTTAAACCTATTTAAACTTTCATTCAATGATGTTGAAGACATCTGTATTCAAAATTAATCACTTCGTATCAATTGTTTTGTTTGTATGTATATCAAAAGCTTGATCAATACACATGATATATATATATGTATTCATGTATATCCTTGCGTTTAACACATATAACACACATACCTACTAACCTATTTCGATTAACACCTTCATCTTTGATAAAATCAAATTCCTAAATCCTAATATGATCGTATGCATAAACACCAAAATTAGGTTATATTACACGTATTACATACATACGTACATGCATGCACATAATCAAAACGATAAACCCATAAAAAAGGTTGATTCAATATAAAAGCTATCTGCAAAAAAAAAAAAAGATTTTACTTCTCTGATCTTGTTTGGTGATAGTGAATTAGGATAGAGATCTAATCTGAAGAGTAGAGGAGGATTAATTGTGATAATGGAGATTAATTCCAGACTTTGGCGGTGGACGGAATCGCCGTGGCTATGGCTGTTTGAGAATTTAGAGCGATGAAATTTTTTTGTTTCTGAATTTCGATTCTGAAGCCAAGCCATCGATCTTATATATATAGTATATACAATGGCTTTGGATTATTATGGGTTGGGTTATGGGTAAGAAAGTGGGTTGGGCTAAATAATTTAGTGTGTTGGATAATTAGAAAATAGGATTACTGATTTGTATTTTACAGTATATTTATTTATAAATTGTTAATTTAATTAATTATAGTTTTTCCTTAATTAGTAGAAAATATGATTTAATTATAGAGATTTATTATCAAAGGAGTCTTGAAGACATCATCCAAGAAACCAACAACAAATATGTGAATTATCTATTCTTACTAAAGGCCACAAATAAAATTTAATATTACAAGCTTAATTTTCCAATTACTTTTCTACTTTTTTTATTTCCTACAGTATATACTAAATATTATCACAATATTTTTTAAATCCTAAATTATATTTTCATAAATCTTTCTATCTCTCTTTCTATCTCTCTTCTCCCCTCCTAAAATCAACGCCTCTCTTTTCCACTCCAAAATATGCCTTTTTTCCATTACTTCACTTGAAGCACGCAGCCACCAATCAACCAAAAAAGACCGCGCGGAGAAGAAGTATGCTCGAATATCCTAACTTTGTATTTCTTGCTCGATACTTTAGGTCAAAATCACAAGTTTGCTCATAAAGTGCTTCGGCATCCGTTCTTTTTTGGCTTAGATATCTAGTCTTCTTCTTCTCAACTCATTTTCTAACAGGTTTAGGCTTTCTGCCTAGTTCTTGTTTCGAAGGTTCGGGTTATGCTTCTTCGCAACTCCAATTATCCAATGTGTTTAGGCATTCCGCCTAGTATGCTTCTCGGAGGTCTAGTCATTAGTTTCCCACAACTCCAATCTCCAATTGATTTAGGCATTTTGTCTAGTTTTTTCTAGTAGGTATGTGTCTTCCCTCTATTATTAGCCTCGTTCTTTAACTAATTTAGTCAAGTCTCCTAGTTGCTCATTAATAGGTGTGACTCATCTGTTTCGATCATTCTCCTCTTCATATCAAGCTCTATCTCCATCTTCTTAATCGTCATAACTCTCCCAAATTTATTCTTCTTAGCATCCATCTTAATCTTCATATTCTCTTCTATCATCTCCAATCATTCATCTAATATTCGATGAACTCCTTAAGCAAATTACGCATCTCCTGTTTCTTCTTGTAGCTTGATCGACTTTATCTTCATGTCCATATCTCTATCTCCACCACTTCACTCTTCTTTATCTACTAGTCTCTCTCTTTAAATGTCATTGTCTTCATAGTTTCAAGCTTCCTTGAACATCCAAATAGCATACTATCAATCTCAAATTTATCGTAAGATCAGACATATTCAAGATGTATTATTTTGTTACCAATAACCAATCAAAATAAGTCTTTAGGCTAACAAAAATGTACATACCTTTCATCCATTTAAAAACATTTTCATTTGACCCTATAGCATGTTTGAAAAACTTCTTAAAGATATTTGTAATGGCATCACTTGCAAGACCTAGAAGACGAATCGAATTTGTCTTATAAAAATATAGCAGGATCTCATGAACACAATATTATGATTGCTTGCTTATTTGTGCTTAAAATATCAAGATTACAATAAGCGATTTATTTATGGATGTTATAAATCAAATTATTATAGTAATCAATGTCTTGCGGATTAATGCGGGGTGGGCTGGGTATTTATAAGCCCAACCCGATGGCTATTATTTTTTGCCAAAAAACACCCACATTAAAAACGGTTGTCCCATTATCGACTCAGGGTGGTCGGGGCGGTGATCGAGGTGGATTTTTTACGATTTTTTTCTCACCCCTAATACTAAGATGAGATATGTTCTACTAGATAAAGAGTTTATATTCCTTAATGACGCGCTTATACTACTTGGACTTATACTACTAGGATGAATTTGTACTATAGATTATATGAACTCCATATTATAAAAAATAAGCTGTCTACACTATTAATATATATATATATATATACTAGGGAATGCCCCGTACCTGAAGGTACTTGGGCTAAAATGAATTTAAAAAGTTATAATAGATTGTGTAAAATTCATAATTGAATTATATTATTAAAGAAGGACAAATCATTCTATTA